>CM070731.1:20705392-21905392 GCA_036346275.1 Otatea glauca | reverse complement strand
GTCTTGCTCTGGTACTTGATCTTGAGTTGTTGGATCTTCCTCCGAAGTGTCGCACAATTCAACGTCTACGCGTACCGAAGGAGAAAAGCAAATAAATACCAAAACACAGAGCAAATAAACTCCAAAAACTAATTAAAATTCGCCATTAAATATATCTCAATTTTACAAATTTTTAGAAATTTGAATCACGTCAATCGGAGTTCGTATCAGGGAGAACGACCTCGGAGAAGATTCAAAAACCATAAAAACCTGAAAATTGGAAAATACCGAATTAATCCAATTATTTTTATAAAGAAAAACCGTACTATTGCGTCATGCTGACGTCATCGAAAACCCGGACCAATCCCGTTGCGCCACGTCTCCTCGGTCTATAGACCCAGTCCACGGTTTGGATCCGATCCACCGTGCACCCGGTTCATGGCTCCTCGGCATCTGTGCTGACACTTGGCGAAGCGCGATTGGTCTCCGTGGCGGCGCGACCTGAGCCCTCCGCATCCGATCCAACGGTGCGTGGCTGGCAACGCCTACGGTGACGTGGCTTGACGCGAATGCCCCTACGTGGCGCTAATCTGCAAGGGTTCTTCAGATCGGACGGCCAACAACATGTCCGAGCGCCCGGTGATGGAACTCATGGCGGCGCCTACCGGACATGGGGAAGAAGCAACGACCACGACGTTTCCTTGCGGGATTCGCTTCGGCTTAGCACGGAACCTGTAGGGTTCTCCTCGGCGAACTCACAGACGCCCTTGTTGTTGACCACGATGCGACGGGCAGCGAGATCTCCTCAAAAGAAGGCGGCGGTGAACTCTCATAACCACGGCGAGCTTGCACACACAGCCAATGGCGATCCTCGCGAAACTACTCCAACCAAAAGATGCACATGAGCTCGAAGGTCTCAAATCTGGCACCGAGGGGCCTATTAATAGCCTAGGCATCCGTGCGCGATATGGAAACTGAGGCGTCGCGGCGGCGGACTCTGGAAACGTGGCGAACGACGGACTCCGTGAAGACGATGACTGTTGTCCACTCGATCGCCAACAGACGCTCCAGATTGTCCCCGACGTGGCACAATCCCGAACCTTCGCACCATCCACCGGTCGGGATCTTTTAGAGTTCAGAACGCCTCCGATAAATCGTAGCCATCCTTCGAGATCCAACGGCCAACATTGATTAGGGTTTCTAGAAAACTGGCTTCACAGGCCGACTTGGGCCGCCCAGCGATGGGCCTTGCGAGAACAGTATTGGGTTACGGCCCAATAATGTTACTTCTATTTCCCCGCATTTTCCTTTTTAAAAAAAATTACAGAAATTCATTTAATTAGTTTGAGGCAATAAAAATATCTGGAAAAATCCAATAAAATTCTCATAAATACTTGGAGGTATTTGTGAACTCAAATAAAATATTTTTGGCAAAACTTATATTATCTTTGTTATATAACTAATTAATTTCACAAAAGGCCAATATACATATTCTGAAATTAATTCAAATAAATTCCAGAAAAAATCCAATAAATTCCAGAAAATCACAAAATGCATAAATAGCAATAAAGTAATATTAAATGCAAATTTTGGGATGTTACATATATAATTACCCTGTACCGTTATAATCTGACCTCACTAAAATAATGGTGGAAATTCTTCTCTATTTCTTTCGATTAATGTAAGAATTTCTAGGTTTTTCTTTTTTATGATTATTGCGGAATTTTCTCGCACTTAAAATGAAAGAGGTTGACGTTGTTTTTATTTATATACATACCTTGGCTATGGCGCACATTGCTCCGTGCACCACCACCATGCTCGAATGTTCCACCCCTTGCCTCTGCCCTTTGGTGTAGCTCATGATCATCCATAGATGCTCTGTATGCCCACTACAATTGTTGCTCTTCCGAAATAGCCATATTTTCCATTCCACTGTAATTTTGTCCCATTTCTGCCAGAGCAGGGTCGTACATGACATTTTGAGGGTCATGTGCTAAATTTAAAATTAGACTATACACAATAAAAGTTAATTATCAAAATAATTATTTGATATTATAGCTATAGTATAATATTTCCTTATGGTACAAAGATTATGTGATACATCACGCTAAAAAAACAAATTTCATATATGACCTTTACTTGGAAAGCACTATTCTTCTAGTATTATTTGAACCAGAATCTTCAATTATCCTTCTAATTAGTTTTTTTCCAAATTAAATCAATTTCAACAGCTATCGATAAGTCTTTCTTAGTTCATTATAGACCGCAAGCAGAACTTCAACTTCAATCTATAAAAGCTCTTTTAATGGAAATACCTTGGAGGCGTTGTTGCGAAGCATGAACGCTAGGACGATCTGCAACCTGTAACGGTGACAAGGATGATCCACAACCTATGACGGTCACAAGGAGCTGTTGGAGGAGGAGCGAGGCTAGTATGACTACAACCGCACCAACGTGCTACATCGACTCTACTTCTGCTACAAGTCTGCTCGTCTAATGGAAATTCCGTGATCTATAACTTGCAATAGTTTCTTGGTTACGTAGTAGAAATTTTAAAATTATGCTAGAGTAGCCTACCTGTTCCCCTTCACCAACTCCTTTGCCATAACTTCTTTCACTTACTTTGGAGCACCTTCACAAGCAATAACATTTCCATGTCTTCTGGCGAGATGTTGCTTCAGACGAGTTGCACCACCTCCCTTACTTTGAACTAAGACAATACTTTCATTTCTACCTGGCACCTTCCATCCTATAGCAAAGCTTCCATGCTTCGTCAAAAAATTCTTCATCTGAGGCCGTCGTTTTCAGCCTTGAACACAAATTTAAAAAAAAAACATAACAAATCTATACAAATATACCACCTCCTCAAAAATTCAGAAAATGATAACAAATAACTAAAGTACACAATACATACCTTAACTTGAAGCTCTTGACCAGATTTGTTATTTTACAATTGCTCTCATGGGATAATTTCTACTAAAAATTGAAGATTAAAGCCTTTGAATGGAGATTTACTCATCCATACATGAACGAAATATCAGAGTAGCGCAATAGAATAAACATTCAATGTTAAGCCATACATAACTAGTTTTTGTAACAGGGCCGATCGGCCAAATAATTCTCGTACGAAATAACATAGCAGAAGGAAAATAAGAGGCATCAAATGTGCAACTAGTATACCTCAGCCCATCACAAGCAACTAACTGGAGTAACCTAGAAAGCATCATCTTCGTCACCGAAGTCCACAGCGTAAAAGTATCCATCTGACGGGTCTTCAATTCCATCACCTGAATATGTTCAACAAGCAAAGGTTGAGGATAGAAATCGTACTCCGCAAGATTTCTACACAAATGTATATAGTATGCAAGGCTATGTTAATAGATTGACTATCCTATCAGGTTTTTTCAGTTTTGCATAAAGAAAGATTTATTTGATAATAACAAGTAGTAGATTGCATACGAAATTGGTAAACACATTTGACATTTTCTAAGAAAGTAATAATAAAGCATAAATATCATAAATAATGAGTGGCGTCCTACCATAACATTAAAATTCGACAAGGTCCTCTTGTTGACCAAAACATGCATGGATTTCCTATCCATACATTCCCAACCAGTTTAAAAAAAATAAAACTACTTATTGTGAGAAATTACCAAGCGATATCCATGATCGGGGCATGGTTATTCGAATAGATTACACTCTGCAGAGATTGCACTGCTTTACCCGCACGACATGATCATCTCTTAATGTCAGCCATGACATGCTTCCCATGGCGCGAGAGATCATGACAAAGCTTTTACATTGCCGGTTATAACAATTGCTGCCCTATGATCTACATCTTACGAGTGGAGTACTTTGCAACCTCAATAGCTCATAGTTTTGTTGGTAAGCATTGTGTGGAGTGCTTTGCAACCTCAATAGTTCATAGTTGTGTTGGTAAGCATTGCGTACCTCGCAACAGCTACTTCAAACATGTATGTCATGTACCATGCCCTCACAACCCAATTTTTCGTCTACCACTACAACGTGCAACTAAATTGCTAAAACACGACAAGTTATTATGCTAGGTTTGTCCCATCTAGACATGTGATTGTACGAAAATACTTGGGTCAATGGCACAATAGAACGATCGTTAGTAACCTTGGCAAAACTGTCACATTCCCTGTGTGCACCTGCACCTTTCCCAACAACCAATCACACAAGTTCAAATCATGTTTTCCACTTTCATTTTTACTCCATATATCAAATATACCTCCTTTAAATCATATTAGAAGTATTTCCCATTTTGAACATTTTGACCATGATCCAAATTAATGGTCTATTATGAGTATAAGCATGGCTAAGCATATAGCAATACTTTCTATCCTACATTTCCACTTTTAATACTTACAAATAGTAGATAGTGTTACTATGGTGACCATGGTAAACATATAAATTTGTCATGGTATGGTGAATGCAACAATTGGATACATCTATCATCTTTACAAACATAGCAATTTGTATAGAAATTAAATGCATGCATAATAGTTTTAAACATAATATATATAACAATGAAATGTGGGTTCAAATATTTAGAAATT
Source organism: Otatea glauca (assembly GCA_036346275.1). Taxonomy (NCBI): domain Eukaryota; kingdom Viridiplantae; phylum Streptophyta; class Magnoliopsida; order Poales; family Poaceae; genus Otatea; species Otatea glauca. Next base: position 21,900,833 of record CM070731.1, on the reverse strand, counting down.
GGTTTCATTCAAATTGGAGTTTGTATGCAAAAGTTATACATATCAGAATTTAGCTCGGCTAAGAAAATCTTGAAAAGGAAAAGGAGGGAAATGACATCAAAGGCATATTCTCATTAGGTTTGAAAGTGTATTTTTTCATTTAAAGAAAAGGATTTTTCCTCTTAGAGAGGCTAACAAGTGGGACCTACATGTCAATCTTTTATTATTTTTGCCGAGACTAATAAGTGAGGTCCACATGTTAGTGACACATTTTCAAATATTGGTTTAAGTTACAAAGCAGTTCACTTATTCGAAATGGGCTCACAAGTCATAGACTCATTTACACTTAACTAATTTAATGAACATTATTAACACTAACTACCAAGTAAACAAGTCAGAGACAGAGCATAAGAGCGTGCTGAGCACAACGGCCGAACTTGCTGATGGCGAGGCAACGGCAGAAAGGCCTTGGGATCGAGCAAAATGGAAAGCTGTTGATACGGATCAACTAGTAGGAATCACTAATTGATGCGAGAAATGTCCGATCTTTCACGTTACCATACACGATGACTTGCAAACTAATATAAAAAGATAGAATTGAAAGTGCTTTCTTTGGTACAATCACAAAATGTCAAGTCTTCAAATTTCAAAATGAACTTTCTCTCTCTCAACTCAAGCACACAACTCAATCATGGCCGCCAAACACCAGGGCGATTTTTTGGAATTTCATTCAATGCATCAACTCTAATCTCCTTACAAAGGGTAGAACCCTTGGCCTTATATTGGTGCACAATGCTCAGTCAAAACACATCTAAACTAACTCAAACTCACCTCCTAAATGTTTACCACTTGGACTCTATGAGATAGAATGAGATTACGACTTTAAAACTTAATTTTCAGCCAACTAGTAGATGAAACTTGTCAGCTGATTTAAACATAAAAGAAAGAGTATTTTGAACGTCTCGTAATGGAAAGAAATTTAGATAATATTGTAAGCTTTTAGGAAAGTACAATAACGTCAGAATCCTAGCTCGGACTTGAGAGTTATGGACTTTTTAAAGTTGGTCTATGCCGTTAATTCGAATGAATTTCTTTCTTTGTGTTCAAACTGAATTGGACAGTTGATTTCCTTCTCTCCCATGAATTGGGCTCTACTTTTCTCTATCCAAGTCACATTGTAGCCCACATACCCTCCATCCATGAGGCGTTGGCCCATATGGCCATGCCCACGTGGTCCATGCACCTTAGCCCATGTGGTCGTGCCCTAGGATGGCCCATGCAGCCTTACCCTTGGTTGGTCCATGTGGTCATAGCTAGCACATATATTGCTTCCATATGATTTATGCATTGCTAACATAATATACTTCTCATGCTTTACTCCGTCACCTCTCCCTCGGTCACATGCTTGAACTTCATTTCTTTGCAAAAAATAGCATCACTTTTATTGTTTATCTTAATTTTCACCTTCGGGATATGATCCAAAGTAGTGTTGATAATTGGGGTCATCTCAGTTGGTGTCCTTGTGCAGCTCTGAGAAGTGGCGGTGGCCAAAAAGGTGAACTAGGGCGACAGTGCGACGATGTTGAGTAGCGGGGAATCTTCGGTCAGTAACAAACTTAGCGCAAGAGGGCAAAGCAGCTAGACGGGTCATCAGGGTAGTATCAAAGGTCTTAGGTGATGCTACGGGGCGGTGTAACATCCCAAAATTTGGGTTTTCAAAAATCTTTTGTTTAGTTCATCTTTCCAAAAATCCCCGCGGATTTTCTCTCTTTAATAAAGCTTAATCTGAAATTTTCTAATGATAAAATAATTTAATTTGACTAATATAAACTTCAAATAAAATAAATTTAGTTTTATTTGAGTTCATTGTGCTTCAAGGAATTTTCTGTAATTTTTTAAAGATTTTTCGGAGTTCGTTTGCTATTTATTTGGAATTAATTTAAATTAAGCCTTTTGTTAAATTTAATTCAATACTGCAAAATTTTAAATAAAGTTTTGTTAAAAATAATTTATTTGAGCTCCAAATGTCTTAGAATATTTTCTGGAATTTTTTAGAATTTTTCTGGTATTTTTATTGCTCTAAACGAATTATTTTAATTTCAGGAATTATTTTAATTCGGAAATTGTTCTAAATCGACGTGGCAGCTCCAGAGGCGGCCACGTCATCGCCCAGCCTCAGCCCTCAGATATCCATCCGACGCACCAGAATGCGCCACGTCATCCCTTTACTGTTTATTGAGCGTGAGGTGTTCGATCGGATCCGTTTTCAATCCAAATTCGGTTTTTCTTCGTGTCTCCTTGTAGGGCACGACTCCCTAGCCTATATAAGTGTCCTAAGACCCCTCCCACGCACCCCTAATCCCCAGAGCTCCTCCCAAACCCTAAAAACTGCATCCATTGTCTTCCGGTGCACTGCCATCGTTGGCCGATTTTGGCATCGCGTCCCCTGTCATCTCGGTGAGTTCTTCTGAAATCTGCTCATGTCATCTCGTGCCATATGGTCCAGTCTAGCTCTCCACCAAATTTGGTGCAGTTTCATCTAGAAAATCAAAAGTTACGGCCGTTCCAATCTCGAATCTTGCCGTCGCCCGTTCTCCTTCGTTTTTGCGAGTTTGACCGTGAAATTTATTTTTTAGACTCATCTTGATGTCCTCTACCTGGTGGTCATCCTAACTCAAGGTTTTGTCTTCGGGATTGCTGCATAAAATTCAATCTTCTCCGATCAGACTGCGTACGTACAGCAGAAAACTTCGTCGTGCGTTCCCCGTTGATCCAGACGGTAAAACTCAGATCCGTTCACGTCATATTGTGCCAAATGATCCCAGATAGCTCTCTAAAAAATTTGGTTAGGTTTCATCCATTATTTTAATAGTTATGACCGTTTGATCTATTAGCTTTAGCAGCCATTCATCGGTAGTTTGTGAACTGTCCATTGGGTTGCCGCCAAATCCGCTTATACTGTTGAGATCGTCTCACCGCGTTCTACGTGGTGCTCACTTCCCCTTTGCTGCTCCATCCACCGAAAATCTTAATATTCGTTAGCCGCCTTTAAATCGCTGCTACCGCCTTTTGCCGCCAACCATCTTAGTTCGCCTTGGTCGTGTCATCATGTCCAGTAGGCCATCATTCTCTGGTTTTCTCATCTTTAGAGTTCATTTGATCTTCGGTTGCCATCAATGCCATATTCTAGAATCTACCTGTCGTCGTTCGATCCAGTTCTTTTATTATCGGTTCGTGTTTGATTAGCCATCCTTGGTAATCTTTTATCGCAGAGCCAACCCTACCTATCCTATCCCTATGCCAAGTGGATCTATCCGTGAGTCGTTCCTCTCAAACCCTAACTTAACCTTGCGTCCAATCATTCGTTGACGATGCATCATGTCATGTAAACCTCGTAACTCGCAGATCAATCCTGAGCCATATCATATCCTTGCTACCATATCATTGTACCGATAATCGACATCTCATCTTTGCATGAGTGTCCTGTCATTGCTTCGCTATCTTTGCATGTGTGCATGGTCGCAAAAGCCCTAGTGCAATATCATCATCCTCTCTATCGCCTTATTGTAATCTAACCCCATCACCTATGAGTTTAGCCTTGTCTTCATTTCCTCGCGGCCTTGTCATCGTCAAGCCTCTTGATCGACGTATGACTGATCTCAGATCGAATCGCATGAATGTCGACCCGTTGTCCATGTCCTATTCTTGAAAATCTAATTTGCCATTGACCTAGAAGTCATTCGTGGACTTGGTCGATAGACCATTGGCCATATGTCATATCCTTGTGCCATATCTAATCTATTAGTCTATCTTTCTTTTGTTTGACTGTATATCTGTTTAGTCAACAAAAATCATCATTGAGCATCAGCTTAGTTCATTGCGAACTAACGTATCTTTATGGACCCGGTTTATAGATCGAGAGCCCATATGTCATTGTCTATCCAATCAAGATAATAACTTCAGAAGAAATATTCTTTGGAATATTATTATTTCTTTCTCAGTTATCAGTCTTTTCCTTTTCGGTGTATTCCAAAAGCTCGTTCTCTTTTGTCTAATCTCTGATTTAATCCATTCAAGTTCCTAAATTCATCTAAGCCTTTGTGATCCAATACTATCCGTTCTCAATTTGGATTTTATTTGATTTATCTTTTGAGTTGGTTTGTATTTGCTTCTTCTTTAATCGTTAGGCGTATCGTCCTAAGTTGTTCTAAGGAGTGAAGATTAAGAAGGTAAAGATTGAAGATCGAAGATCAAGAATCAAAGATAAAGAGTAAAGAACAGTAAAAATCGCAAGGGCCAGGCAAGTTGTGCTTTGATATTGTTGAACCCATGTTTATAAAATTGCTATATTTGTTTTACCCTATTGCATATTATTTCAAGTGTACAATTGTTTCAAATTAAATTGGGACTTAGCTATTATACCAATTTGATCTACACCCTTCCTTGTCATTTGTATGCCATGATCTATTGTCACCCTAGATTGGTTCAATATAGTTGGTTAGTAATTATAATCAACATGGGATGGTTAGTCCGTATTAGTTGCTTAGCCATGCCATGTCATCACATGTATTGGAATCATTGATAATAAATCTTGATTAATGGAATATAGAACAATGTTATGAACTTGTGTGTCATGTGAGATCACACGATGAGATTGAGTTGTTGTGACAAGTCATGTCACGCAACAATGTTGAATTGTCGATGGCACGTAGTGCTTGGTAATCAACTTGGGTGATAATTACTTAGATTGGGGCAAGTGACAAGGGGCGAGTATGCCAAGGTGGGCCCGATGGGCAGAAGGTATGTGGATGTCTTGCCCTGATCATTCTAAGGACTTAACCTTGCAAGCCTTTGACCTGAGTCAATCATGCAACCACATGTCTGGTATGGGCCAGCCTAGCTGATTAATTTGTAATGTCTTAACTTTGGTACTATCGTGGTCGGTGTGAGTTCCCGAGTTATGGAGTAATTCATATGGCGCAAGAGGGGGGCCCTGGATGTGGTAACCAGTCCCACCAGTGTTGAAACCTTAGCGGATAGTATCGGGTTAAGCCAGAGCATTGTAAAGGCTTTGTCGTGATCTCTCTGCCGGCACACCAAAGGAAGTGTGCTAATAGCTTGGCAAAAAGGGACGATCATGTCGTGTGGGTAAAGTGCATAACCTCTGCAGAGTGTGAATCTATTCGAATAGCCGTGCTTTCATGTATTGAGCAATGCTCGAATTACAGCTTAAGGGTTAGACTTTTGTTAAACAAAACTTATTGGCATGGTAGGATGCCATGGAAAGTGGAAATTGACTTAGGTTTGGAAACTTGGTTTACTTGTAAATGTGAATCTATCTATTATCTTGTTATTTGTTTTGATCTTTACAATCTATTTATTGTATTTGTTCATAAATGCTTCTTCGCAAAATAGCCATAATAGCCTTTTCCTTTGGAATAAGCCTTGCATATAGTTACATAGAATTGCATTCATGCACAACTTGTTGAGTGCTTTATGTACTCACCCCTTGCAACACACAAAATCATCGGTTGAGGAGAAGACTACAACTTCAAGGAGGAGAAGTTCTACGAGGAGGCGAATATCTAAGAGTTGAACCTTGTCAGTTGCCTGTGGCATATTGATGGGATTCGTCGACATTCTTCATTTCGCTGCTATTTATTTAATTTGAGTTGAAGCCACCAAGGCCTCGCAAGTGTAAGTTTGACCTAAAGGTCGTTTAATAGTTCTATATTAATAGATGAAGTCTTTATTTATTATTCCGTTGTGTATGATTGTGATATTTCATCTATGTTGAGACTGTGTGCACTAGCGTGATCCTGGACTAGTGCTGAATACACAGAGGGTCCGGACTTGCATATTCGGGTCCCGACAGGCGGGCGGGGGGACCAATTGTATGGCAACATGAAACCATGGTTTTGGTGCTATCCTTCCAAATCTAACTAGTGCTCTCGCATCTAAGGACGACCAGGAGCTTATCGAGTGGTTGAGTGACGACAGAGAGGCAATGGAGTGGCTGGTCGATGGTGAATAGTTGTAACACTGAATTTTTTGAGTTTTCGGAAAGCTTAAAAATTAAAATGAACCATTTGTATTTTCCCAAATTAAATAAACCTTAATTTGAATTTTTCTTTAAATAAAAGATTTAATTTGACTAACCTATACAACAAACATAAAAAATTCAGTTTTAGTTGGGTTTCTTATGCTCTAAGGAATTGTTCAATATTTTTTGAGATTTTTTTGAACATATTTTGTTTTTATTTGAATTTATTTGAATTTATTTGAATTTTTTATATTCAAATTAGGATTTAATTGAAATTATGCAATTCGCCCCAAGCCAAAACCCCACCGGCCTATTCCTATTCCTGCAGCCACCCTACCCGGCACAACTGCTGTCGGCCCAGCCAGCTCCTGTGGTCGCATGCCATCGAAACCTTAGCGCCGCCCGGCCTCCGCATCGTGTGCGCTACCGCTGCGCTCAGAGTCCAGGTCGGGGATGCCTTCCAAGGCAATAAAAGCCTAGGAGAACCTCACATTGTCCGCCCCTTGTCACACCGCACCCGTCGCCTCACATACCATAGCCCGAGAAGCCCTCTCCTCCACACAATAGCTCGGGGAGGTCCTGAAGCTCCGTCGCCGCCATTGCTTCTTCTTCCACGTCGATCTCCACCACCAATGAATCTCCATCGCTCCCATTTGCGTGTCATCCTCATATAAAATTGACAATAAAAGTACAGTTCTAGAAATAAGATTTAAATTAGGAAACACCCTTACAAAGAGAAAATGTTGAATAACCATAGCTATAGTGAATAACTGTAACATCCCAATTTTTGCTTTTTAATATTATTTTATTTTTATTTTTGCATCTTGTGATTTTTCTGAATTTATTGATTTTTTTTGGAATTTATCTGAATTTATTTCAAATTAAGTATATTGGCTTTTGACAAAACTAATTAATTATAGATAAAATTAATATAAATTTTGGCTAAATATTTTATTTGAGTTCAAAATATCTCAAAGTATTTTTGAGATTTTTCTGGTACATTATTTGCTCTAAACTAATTAGTATATTTAATGGAATTATTTTAAAAGAAAATCGGGGAAAATAGTTTAAATAGTCTTAGGCCAGAGCCCAATATTTTGCGAGGTGCGGCCCATGTGCTATGCGGCCCAAACTAGCCCATGAAGCCTATCCCAGAAACCCTAGCTTCCTATCGTTGATTCGCGATCCGACGCTCTGGAAGCAACCACGTATGAGTTGCGTTAGAGCTGCCGGATTGTGGATGAGTGGTCAGATTTGGCTCGTGGCAGTTGAGGTCTTCATCCGTTCGTAGCCATTGGATCTCCTGAATGGATTGGATCGGGATGCGCCTGTGTGATCCTGGCCGTTCGTCGCGACACGTGTCGGGCTCGGAGTCTTCGTCTCCACGAGGATGGCGAAGTCCGGATCCACTCCGCCACCGCGTCGGTTTGAATCCCCGAGCCATAATGTACCATCGAGGCCACTATTTAAACCGCCCCCCGCACCCCGAGATTCATCGTACTGTCACGCGCGTGTAGACCTAGCACTCGCCACTTGCACCATCGTCGTCGCTCTTATTGATCTTGCAGTAGTTGATCACAAGCACCGCCGTCGGTTTTTGCGAAGACACGTCGTTGTTGAGACCAGTTCATTGACTTCAAGCCCAGATTCAAACTCCTCTCATCAAGCCGCACAAGGCCCGCAACTTCTTCACATCGAAGCTGCACTAGAATGCCGCCGTCCGCGTAGTCTTCCTCAGCCATGGTGAAGGTTCCACCACCGCGCCGCCATTGCTAAGACCAAAGTTTCGTCGTCTGTCGGATCTTCAACCAATGACCAAGATTGAGCCACGTGACCGGTAACGTGAACTGTCGGATCGAAAGTCAACGCTTACGATTTCGCCACGTAGGTCTAGATCTGTAGCCGTTAGATTTGCTTTAGGAGGACCTGATCGTGCTACACGGTTCGGCCAATGACTCATCGACGTGTGGTAGAGTGGGAACGGAAGCACCATGTGCCGGGTTCACGGTGGACCAAAGGAGGTCCGTGGACTGGGCGCATGGACCGAAGCCACATGGCAGCACGGGAATGGTCCGAAGTTTCGCTACCGTCATGCTGACGTCATAATCGGGATTTTCCGTTGAAAACTAATTCAATCGGAAAAGCTTGAGGGCTGACGACAACATGAGGTCATGCTGATGTTATAAATAAGATTTTCAGTATAAAAATAATTCGGTTATTTATTTGTTTTTCAATTTTTTGATTTTTGGATTTTGAATCTTCCGAGAGCCCGTTCTCCCTCATACGAGCTCCGGTTGAGGTGATTCAAATTTCTAAAAATTTATAAAATTTAGATCTATTTAATGGTGAATTTTATTTGATTTTTGGAGTTAATATGCTCTCTGTTTTGGTGTTTTTTGGTTTTCTCTCTTGTTTCGCGTAGATGTTGAGTTGTGCAACGCATCCGAGGAAGATCCGTCAAATTAAAAGCACATTCCAAAACAAAGATCAAGACCTTTACCTAGGCAAGTTGTGCTTTGATCATGTTGAAGCCATGTTTATAAAATCGCTATATTGTTTTACCGTATTGCATACTATTACATGTATACAATTGTTTCAAATTAAATTGGGACTTAGTTAATCTACCAATTTGATCTGTTCCCTACCTTGTCATTTTTACGCCATGATTTATTTGTCACCCTAGATTGGTTCATTATATTTGGTTAATACTGAAATCAACATGGGTTGGTTAGACCGTGTTAGTTGCTTAGCCATGTGATGTCATCACATGTACTTGAATCATTAATGTTTAATCTTGACTAATAGAATATGGAACATATCTTCTTGCAATTCAATTTCTTCTAATTGTAACATCCCAAAATTTAAAGAAAATGAGAAATGAAAATTCTGAATTTTGAATGTGCTTAGTTCTAAATTTTCTAAATTCTTGGATTTTTGTCGTAAAGGAAAAAAAAAACCCTTTTTCTATTTAAAGTAATAAAATAAAAAAATTATATTCAAATATAGGATATATGTAGAGCTCAATTGTTGTAGTCCAAAGCCATATGAAAACATTTATTAATGAAAGGATGTGCGGATTAATGAAGTTGGACTATGAATAGTGAGCTTGTTAGAACAAAATAAAAATCTACCGACCTTATTTCAAACTGAAATTTTTACATTAACCTGTGCAGGAATAACAAATCTCCAATAAAAATATTAAAAAAATAAACAATTTGGGGCCAATAAAAATTCCAAAACAGGAAACTAGAAAATTTAGAATTGAGAATGTTAGAATTAATAAAAATAAATATAAAATATATTAACATGAAAATTTTACAGTAGAATATTTTAACCATAATAAATCATCAAAAAAATTCAGAAATTTACAACCATGTTTCCATTCTCAAATAAATTAAAAATAGAAAAAGGTTAATTGAGCATTTTGGCTTACCAGAATTACTAGAATTTTTACACACAAGAATTTAACTTGAAAATTTTAGTGGATAACAAACCTTATCTTAGGAACTCAGTAAATAATTAAAAAAAATTTCCAACTGAATTGACCCCTCAAGTAATGCTTTGAATCATTATCTGTCCAGAGAGAGGATAAGTCAGTTTCTCTGTTATTTCGCTGACCAGTAGTTCCCACCCCCTGACTAGTCCCACATGTTAGCCCCTCCCCTTGCCATGCTTTCTTCCTCCTCTCTCTGCTCAGTCTTGCCCGAGCGTTGCCACGGCAGAGGCGTTGCCCTATTTTTGCTACCAAGGAAAGCTAGAGTTGTGGCGCCAACTCACGCCATCCATAGTATTGCACTACCACGACAAGACATGTGCCATGCCTTGCCATTCCTGCACCTCGGCCATGCCCTGGCACTGCAAAACTAACCATCACCACAAAAACCAAAACCCCATTTTCCCTGTTCAAATCATGTGCCATCGCCTCACCATTTCTATTTAAACCATTCAAGGGCGCATACTAGCCCAGTACGTCCTCTCCCATATCCCATTACCCTGAGTACAGCCCTAATCACCGCTAGAGTCGCCTGATTCTTCCATTGCCTGAGAGCTTCGCTAGAAAGGGGAAAACTTCGATTAAGCTCTTTCGGTAAATCATTCTCCAATTCAAGTTAACTTGAGTATCCTTGGCATCCTCTAATCCTTCCCGAACACTTGTTTTAGCCCCAAGAACCTGTAAGTCCGCCACCACCTTCACCGGGCACAGTGGTAAACAATCCCAGCCAGTCTCCATCGCCGAAAGATGATAAAATGGAACTATTGAGGCTCGCTGATGCTCAAATAGTGTTTGCCCAAAGATAATGTGGTGTCTACTAGCTTCGCCACTGCTCGGCCATGGCACCGCTGCCCAGCCCACGGTGGTGTGTCATTCCGATCATGTCTGACCCCCATTAAATCAACCGACGGGTGCACCAAGACCCCCTCATAATCATGGAATCGCCGGTCGGCCGCCATCGTGGCTGTAGCCTCATCGCAAGTGAGCCCTGAGGCCTCTTCTATTATCGAACGCTGATGGATGGGGTCACCCTATCAGTAGGTACAAAAGAGGCTGAGGTGATTCAAAGATGCGAATACGTTTTCTTGATTTTGAAAGCATATTTCACGATTGTCCTTGAATTTTCAAAACCGACAGCATTTAATGTCTAATTACTTTTGCATTTCAAATCCAAAATAAGTGAAATAAATTTATAAATTCATATAAATTCATGTAATTTCAAAATATAAAAAATATTTAATTTTTGAAGCACAGTGGAATTAATTGAATTAAAACTTGTATAAACTCTAATGTGGACATTAATAAAAGTATGTGAACCATATTCCATAAAATAATGAAATAATTTTCACATATTCTTGAGACCACCAGAAACTTATTTTTACAAAAATATTTAAGTTCAAACTTGTCTTGCATTTATTTTGTAAATAGATCATATTTTAGTGCACTAAAAGATTTAAATAACTAAAACTTCATGCAGATAAGTTCAAATTTTGGTGAAACCAGTTTGTAAACCCCAATAAGACTATGACATCCCTGGATGAACAAGAATATTTCATATTTTATGTCGAGTTAAGCTAAATCTATACAAGGCCATATATTCCATGCATATAAGAGTGTATACAAATAACTTATGAAAATGAATACATACATGAAAAGCTAATCACTAAAAACCATAAAGACCAGACTACCTCTAATGTAAAAATAACCTTAATATAATATGCTTTGTATATGAATCCTATTAAAAGCCTGAACCTTATAATTCAAACTCTAAAATCCTCACTACTGCACAACAACTCATTGAAGATGGTTCACAAACCACTTCACAGATGGTTTTGTGAACCGTCTATATCAAAGTGTCAGAGATGACAATAGGTCATCACAGACAGTTTTCCAACCATTAGTGAAAAAACTCATCAGAGACAGTTCTAAATTGGAACCTTCTGTGATGAGGGTATTATCCCAAACGGTTCTAAAGAAAAATCGTCTATGATTAGCCTCACAACATAGACGGTTCCAATTTGGAACCGTTTGGGATGAATCTATGATGAGCCTCACATCACGGTTCCAAGTTGGATAACAAAATTAACTTGGGTTAATTATAATTAATTGTAACCCAAGTTAATTTTGTTATCCAACTTAAGTTTATTGTAAATTTGTTTTTAAGTAGTTTTTTAAGTCTTTTCTTTCAAGTAGTTTTTTCAAGCCTATTTTTATGTACTTTACAATATGTACATATAACACAAATGTTTTGTACCCAAGTTAATTTTTCCTCAAGTTAATAATTAAATATAATAAATACATCTTATTAATTATAATTAATTGTAACACATAAATCTCATTAATTATAAATGGTACATACATCTCATTAATTATAAAACATACATCTACACTTCAAATAAACATGACGACATAATCATAACTCCACTTGCTTATTCTTCTGTATAAAAATTAGCCCATCACGATGATCGACACGGGTGTAGCAAGCTTCGTCATGTTGTTCTTCCTAGACCGTGACGCCAGTACCGATGGGAGGCAACTCATCAAACTGATTGTATTCTTCCTCATCTACCACATTCTCAACTCTGACAATCCTCCTTTTTCCCTGAAGAACCATGTGCGCTTCTTGTTGGACAGGTCGGTTATATAGAAGTCTTGAACAAATTGGTTAGCGAGTACAAATGGTTCGTCTTGGTATCCAACACGTTCGAGGTCCACAGTTGTGACGCCGTACTTGTCAACCTTCACGTGCTGCAGGTGAACCCAACGGCACGAAAATAATGGAATCATGAATAGTATGTAGTCGAGCTCCCAAATTTCCTCAATGAACCCATAGTACCAGTTCCTTATCGCCCTAGTGGTACTCAGCGCATCTATGCAAACACCGTTGTTGTGGTTTATGTTCTTCATGTCCTGATCTCTCATATAAAATGTGTACACATTTAAGTCTTATCCTTTCCATGTTACAACCCTAAATACTGGCCCTTTTGCCAACCATGTCAGCGTATCACATGACAAACTTCTAGTGATGGGTTGTCGCTCCTTCAACCATCTGTTGAACTAAAGGTTATATTGTCTGATGATCCAATACTCCTACCGCGACGGATTCTCTTGCTGTAGCCAGTTCTTGTGCTCATTGATATATGGGGCCACAACTGCCATGTGTTACAAAACCGTGAAAAGGGCTTTAGCACATGTAGCTGGATCAGGTGTGATTGCTTTTCTTTTGATTGTCCCCATACCCTGAAGCCTCTCCTCAAGGCGGGATCGAGGCACACCTATCGGCTCAACCTCAGCCATGTAATCCACATAGAATTCGACGACCTCTTTGGTTGCATAACCTTCGACAATTCTACCATCCGGTCGAGATCGATTCTGTACATAAGACTTGAGAATTCCCATGTACCTCTCGAATGGGTACATGCTACGTAGGAACACAGGCCCGCACATCTTTATCTCTCTCACAAGGTGAACAATGAGATGGCCAATGACATCAAAAAATGACAGAGGGAAATATATCTCAAGATTACATAGAGTCATTACCACCTCGCCCTGCAAAGCATCTAGTCCTTCGGGATCGATGACCTTCTGAGCAATTGTGTTAAAGAAATAATACAGCTTTGTGATTATCTCCTGGACCTTGATCGGTAAGATACCCCTAATTGCCACAGGGAGCATCTATGTCATAAGCAAATGGAAATCATGAAACTTCATGCCAGTTAAACTCAAATCTTGCATCGAAACAAGTCTCTACACGTTGGAGGAGTAACCGGACAGAACTTTTACACCATACAAGCACTGGAACAGTTCAGTTCTCTCGGCCTTAGACATAGTGTAATACGCAGGTTCGCTGTATGTTCAGCCTTTATTGGTCTCTTTCGGTGCTAACTCAAGTCTAATGCCCATATCGACCAAGTCAAGCCGTGCATTGATACCGTCCTTTTTAACCCTTAATGTTCAGTAAGAGACCAATCAAGCTATCACAGACATTCTTCTCTATACGTCGATGCAGTGCCGAACTTTTAGGTGCTCCCAATAAGGTAGGTCCCAAAATATTGATCTCTTCTTCCACATGCTCTTCTCACGGGTCCTCGATTTACATCCCTTTCCAAGCACAACATCCAAGTTCTTAACCATATCATTAATGTCTATCCCACTTAAAGGCTTTGGAACTAAATTGTCTTCGGTCGTTCCGTGGAATTGTTTTTTTCATCTTGCGGTATAAGTGATTCCTCCGAAGGAACCTACGGTGACACATCTACACGGTTTTGCACGAGTGATTCAGCCACACACTCTCGGTATCATCCAAATAGTGAGTACAGGCTTTGGCTCCTTTTGTACTCTACCCCGACAAGTTAGCTAGGGTAGGATAATCATTTATGTTGTAGAACAATAGGCAGTGCAAAGTGAAGTACTCTCGTTTGTGAGCATCACATACCTGTACTCCAGGAGCCCACAATGTGTTCAGATATTCCATCAATGGTGCTAGGTACACATCAATATCATTCCCAGGTTGCTCTGGCCTTGGATGAGTATAGACAGAAAAATGTACTTCCGCCTCATAGACAACCAAGGAGGAAGGTTCTAGATACAAAGATTCATGGACCAAGTGCTATGACGGCTACTCATGTTGCCGAAAGGATTCATTCCATCTGTACTCAATTCGAACCTTATATTCCTCGAATACGTTGTGAATTCTTGAAACCTCCTATCGATGTTTCTCTACTGGGTAGAATCAGCAGGGTGCCTTATCATTCCATCGTTCTTACGCTCATCCGAGTGCCACCGAAGCAATTTTGCCTCTTTTGGGTTCACAAACAAACGCTTCAAATGGGGAATTACGGGCAGATACCATGCCACCTTAGTAGGAGGTGTTTTCTTCACCACGATGCCCTTGTCATCATCATCTGATCTATCTTCACGCTTGTACCGGGATGCATTGCACACCAGACATACATGCAAGTTTGCGTACTCTTTGCGGTAGAGGATACAGTTGTTCAGACACACATGTATTATTTCTACTTCCATTCCCAAGGGACAAACAACCTTCTTCGCTTTGTAGGTGGTTGTCGGCAACACGTTTCCCTCCGAAAGCATGTCCGCTAACAGACCTAACAGCGCTGTGAAACTCTTGTCGTACCAACCATTGCTTGCCTTTAATTTCAGCAGTTCCAGCACAGATTACAACCTTGTGTATTAGGACTTGCAGCCCGGGAACAAAGGTTTCTCCGAGTCGTCCATCAAGCCCCGGAATTTTACATACTCCCGCTCATCACTCTTCCCTTCTGTATCCCGTAGCATCTGATCTAGATTGTAATCGTGAAAGCTATCCTTATCGAAAGCACAGTTCATATCATCCGGAGTATCATTGACTTCATCGACGATATCTGGAGTATCGTTGACTTCATCGACAATGTTAGTACTACTTGCTGCCTACAGTCAACATCGACAATGTTAGTACTACTTGCTGCCTACATAATATGCTCTTCATCGTGACTGATTCAACATGTATACGCCCTTTTGGAACCCCGTAGAATCAAATGTGCTTCGATTTGCGTTGGGTTTCAAAACATCCTCATATTCTCGCAGTCAATGCATGGACAAGGCATAAATTAAACCACCTTGTTCAACATATCTTCCTCTGCAGCTCTTATAAAAGCGAAGATGCCATTAATGTACTCGACGCTCGCACGGTTCTCAGCGTACATCCAGCTTCGGTCCATCTACACTACGTATGTAATAGTAGGTGTTAAATAATGAATTAAGTACAATAGGGGTGCACATGCACACATATGCTACATATAAGCTACATTTAAACTTGCCAATTAACTTATATAGCTCCTTACATCACAAAAAACGAATGGATATGTAAACATATGTAAGCTACATTTAAACTCAGCATCTTCAATTCTCTCTTTTCATACCTAGTTACATCTTGAGTATAATGCAATTACAACCAATTACTACTTTAGATCAAAAAGAACAAATGGAACTATAGCAAGCTATATCAAAACCATCTTCAATTCCCTCTTACCAAGCTAGATGTATATACCTTGAATATAATGCTATTGCAACCAATTATTGGCCTAGATCACCTTCCTTTAAGTAAATATCTACATGTTGAGTACAATACAGTTAGAACCAACCAGTATTTTACGTCGCAGAGAACAAATGGATCTACACCAAGCTAGATCTAGAAACCATCTTTATTTCCCTCTTTAACCAAGCTAGATCTTAAATATAATGCAAATCTGAACCAATTACTACTTTACATAATAGAGAATAAATGGATCTACACCAAGCTAGATCTAGAAACCAGCTTCATTTTCCTCTTTACCAAGCTAGATCTAAAGTATAATGCAAATTTGAACCAATTACTAACCTTAGATGACCTATAGCACAAGGATCTATAATTACACCCACAAATCTAGGGTCTCTTTCCACCATATCGCCTCTCAATCGCAGCCACCTCAAAAATTGCTCGAAAAACCGTAAAAATACAGAGGAGTTCCAGGCTCTTTGTCCTTATTTACTACAAATGGTCATCATAGATGGTTTTTGGCTAAAACCGTTTGTGATGTACCCCTCATCAACCGTCTGTGATGTGTCCGAGACTCATTGCGGACGGTTTTTATAAAAAACAGTCAGTGATGACGTGTCTAATATAACCCCTTTTGTAGTATTTCCTTAACATGGTAAAAGAATAGAAATAGTGAGAAATTAATATTTAAAGATATTTTTATCACCAAAACCTTCTATTTCAATTCATTTTAATCTCTGTAATATTTGGCTTCTTTTTGCCTCTTATTGTTATTTTTGTTGTTTTACACCATATACGTGTAGACATCGACATGCCCGAGAGCACACCAGCTGACATCGACCTTGAGGTAGATCCTGAACCAACATAGCAAGTCAAGCACCCCCTTGATCATATTGATCCTACTATTTGAAATAGTTTAAACTGTTTTTGTCAAACTATTATGCATGTGCGTATTTTTCTGTAAATTTGCTATATTGCGGTACTGGTAGTTGTACCTATTATCTCATGGAACTTCATTAATAAATATTGGCATGTGAACCTCGATAACCCTAGAATAAGACTAGAGAATACATAATGTCAATATGGGTGTATGAGATTACATATTAATCATGCTTAGCTATGCTTTAGTGTTGAAAATTGAAATAATTAGATTAAACTATTTCTTGAGAATTTAAAAAGGTTGGTTATGATATTAAAAGTTGCTGGTATTTTGGTTAAAAATGAAAATAAAACTATGATTTGACATGGGCGATTATTGGCAATAGCTGAATGTGCATTGGATTTGCACGCAGTGTAGGGGGAGATTATCGCCGAGGTCAGATTAAGTACTAAGCTATGGGTTGTTTTCAGGCCAAGGACATGTACAACCACAAGAGTTGGTACGGGACAGCCTTAACCTATTAAATTACTTAGATTTGGCTTTGCACATTGGAAGGCTGAAGTAGTATGGGCCCTCGGGTAGGTTTGCTTGTAGGGGCTTCCACACAGAGGTGTAGGTAAATGCATACCAATACAACGGTGTACACCTTGCTATGGGGAGAAACAGTTACGGCAGGGATGGACTGACAGAGTTACTGTGTGAATGAAAAGGATGAACTGTTATATCTTGGGTGTGTGTTTCTACCGCCATAGTGAGGGTTTGACGTCACCAGGCTAGTGCAAAGTTAAGTCTAGGTAATGTAACAGTTATGTTGTGATCTCCTTGCCGACACACTAAAGAAAGTGTGTCAATAGCCTGGCAAAAGGGGTTGATCATTTCTTGTGGGTAAAGCTGTACACCTCTGAAGAGTGTAGAACGTGAGTACTCAAACTTGCTTAATTTATTGGTTTAGTAGGTGAAGAATACAAAATTCGAGACGACTCATACTTCTGCGTAGGCTACGGGGATTTTGATAATGAACCTTTCTAGGGTTTTACCCTGTTAGTTGCCTGCGGGTTAAGGATGGGTAATCCACGAGGCTTTTGGTCTTTTTGTTGCTATTTACTTCAGTTTGCAAAAACATTGTATAATTATACTTTTAGTATCACATGTAAAATAACTTGTGTATGGACATGTTATCTATGTTGTAAACATGTGCGTACTAGCCACTGATCATGGGATTGGTACTATGTGCACATGGAGGCCCACCTAGTCATAAAGGGTGGGTCCTCAGACTAATAATGTCTATTCTGTTGGCACTCTGTGACACTTCTTAAACTGAGTGACATAAAACACATCATGCACACTTACCAACAACTATGGCAACTCCAACTGATAAGTAACCTCTCCTCTATGGCTCAAGATTTTGAATGGACCAACATATTTTGATGCAAGCTTTCCTTTAGTGTGGAATTTTTTGACACCTTTAGAGAGGGGTAACTCTCAGATACACAAAATCATCTAGCTCATAGCTCAACTCTCGATGATGATTATCTGCATAACTCTTCTACCTCAACTGTGCTACTTTTAGTCTTTCTCTGATCATAGCAATCTGCTCTTCGGCTTCCTTAAGAATATCAAGCCCAAATACAAGACGCTCTCATATCTCATTCCAATTTAACTCAGTACGAGAGGAATGGCCACATAAAGATTCAAATTGTGACATCTGGCAGCTTGCCTAATAACTGTTATCATAAGTGAACATGGCATACGGCAAACATTTATCCCACGAGGTAGCATAAGCTACAACACAAGTTCTCAACATATCTTCTAGGATTTGACGAACTCTCTCAGTTTGACCATCTGTCTATGGATGATATGCTATTCTAAAATTCAAACGCGTTCCCATGGTTCCACGCAGTTTATTACAAAACCTCAAGATAAATTGGGTACCTCTGTGTAACATCCCAATTTTTGTATTTTATGGATTCAATATGTATTTTATATTTTTGTGAATTTAGTGGAATTTATTTAATTTATTTTGGATTTATTTGATTTAAGCCTTTTGTTAAATTTTATTTAAATATTGGAAAAGTTTAAATAAAATTTTATTGGAAATATTTTATTTGAGTTCCAAATACCCTAAAATATTTTTAATAGTTTCTCTAGAATTGTTTAAGAATTTTTTCTAATTATTTTCGCTTTGTTAGATTTTCTGATTTTTTTTCTAATCGAAAAATGCTTGAAATCCATTATAACAGTGTTGGGCCGAAACCCAATAGGCTCGGCCCGTTCCCCTGGCACCCTAGCCTAGTTGCAGCCTGCTTTGCCTTAACCATAACCGTGTTGATTCCGTGCCATCGGATCAGGATCCAACGATTGGGAGATCACCACGTCGCATCTTGCATAATGCGAAGTTGATTGCTACCACATTGTGGTTCACGATCGTGCCGTCTCGCCTTCAGTGTCCAGCTCGGATTAGGCCACGCTCGCTTGCATCGCGACGTCTATTCTACCGCTTGGAAGGCCGAGATGCAGCCGCGTCAATCTCGCCGTATCTCAACGGAATCCGCCACCGCCTTTTTCGTTTTGGACACTGTGCTCTGCATGAAAGCCGATGGTGCTATATATTGTGCCGCCTAGCTCTCCATGATCTCTGTCTCATGCTACGTGTTTTGCCTCAAGACTCGTCGTTCGAGCTATAACTGTCGAGGAGAGTGAGCTCGCTGGAGTTCCAAAGGAACCATCGTCCTTTCCAACAAGATTTCGTCGACGTTGAACCGTCCCCGCCATCGCCAAGACCCTTATCGGGTTCGTATGATCAAGAAGCTTTAGTGCTAGCTGAAAATGTCACTAGTGAGATCCCCGAGCGTCGTTGACCACGTCTTCACCTTCGTGGCCGGTGAGTCTGCTGCCACACCATTGCTGCCACCTCGCAAGCTTTCCTAGCCATTGGATCTATGGGAGAACTACCGGATTCTTGCCACTCGTCGCACGCCGGGCCGACCGCGTCACTAGATTGTTCTATATAGATTCGACCGTTTGATCTTGTGTGTATGGTCTAGATCCTACCGCATGGCTAGGTCCGCAGTAAGCCGCATGTCCTAATCTCATCGCCATTCTCGACCGTCCGATTTGGAACAGGTGGCCGAGATAACTGTTACATTACGCACGGCAACCACTCGCATGCTGTTGTGTGTCACATACGAGATCTAAGGTACCGTGCGCCGACTCTACCATGAACCAGCGTTAGCCGTGAACCATGTCCATGCACCGTTGCCATGCGTTAGCATGTGGTTGTGCCACGTGTCCGTTGACGTCAGCATGACGTCATAATTAGGTTTTTCTTTATAAAAAAATTTTGGCCAGAATTTCATTTGGTGCTAACGTCACAGTGACGTCTTAAATGTGAGTTTTAGTAGAAAAATAATTCTGATAATTCAGATTTTCTGATTTACCTTTTATTTCAAACTTTGTTTAGCTCGTTCTTCCTCATACGAACTCTGATAGAGACAATTCCAGTTTCTAAAAAGTTTGTAAAATTGAGCTCTATGTAATGATGAATTTTATTTATTTTTTGAAGTTGGGTTTGCTCTCTGTTTTTGGTATTTATTGCTTTATCGCTTATTTTGTGTAGAAGTTGAAGTGCCCAAGGCATTCATAAGTGAGGAGCCAACCCAAGATCAAGGTCCAGAGCAGGATCTAGAGCTCTTTGAAAGTAAGTTGTGCTTTGATCATGTTGAACCCATGTTTCTAAAGTTATATTGTTTTTAATTAATGCATGCTAATTCAAATATATACTTATTTCAATTAATTTGGGATTAGCTATTCCTCCAAATTGAATTATGTCTACCTTGTCATTTGTGTCATATTTCATTTGTCACCCTAGTATGGTTCTTATTAATTTGTAGCTATTAATTGCCATGTGGGTTAGTTAGAACGTAAATAGTTTGCTTAGCCATGCAACGAGTTATTGATATCATTTTATGTGAAAAGGTTAATCTTGCTTAATGGAATAGGAAACATGCTTATGAATATGTGTGTCAGGTGTTGTCACACAATGTTGTTGATGTTGTTGATGGCACGTGATGCATAGTAATTAACTGGGGTGGTAAAATGATTTAGACTAAGGCAAGTGGCAAGAGTTATGGTTTTATGGTGGGCCAATGTAGCATTTGGGCGGTCGCATTATTTTTGATAATGGTAATTGATGGTAACGGTAGTGGTAAATTTTTGGTTAGTCTTGCATTGGTCAATTAAGGACTTAATCTTGCAAACATTTGAACTGAGTCATTCATGCAACATGTCTGGTATGGGACAGACCTAGCTAATTAATTTGTTATATCTAGGCTTTGGTATTGTCGTGGTGGTGTGGGTTCTGGATGTATGGGTAGACTCACATGGTGCAAGTGGGGGGCCCTGCATGTGATAACCAGTGTTGAAACCTCAGTGAGCAGTATTGGGTTTAGACAAAGCATTGAAAAGGCTTTGTTATGATCACTCGTCTTTGTGGTGTATGATTGTATCTTGTGGGTAAAGTGTATAATTTTTGCACAGTGTCAACCTATTCGAATAGCCGTATTCGCGGTATTGAGCATTACTCGGTGATTACAGTCAAGGGTTAGATTTTAATAAAATAAATGTGGGAATGGAGGCAGTATGCCTAAGGAAGTATGGAAATTGGTTTAAGGTTGTTATTTGGGAAATAACTGAGAAATTTATTTATTGTTATTATTTATTTTATTGTCTTTTCAATCTATTTATGCTATTCTTTCATAAATATTGTTTACTGCAAAATAACCATGTTAGCCATTCCTTTGAAATAAGTCATGCATACAGTATGATAGACTTGCATTCTGTGCACAACTTGTTGAGTGCTTTATGTACTCACCCCTTGCAACACCAAGTCACTAGTTGGAGAAGAGGCTATGCCTGCCAACGGAGAGGAGACGATCGGTTAGAGTGCGAACCTTGTCAGTTGCCTGTGGCAAATTGAAGGGTTTCTACGAATAAATTTATTTCTGCTGCTATTTCATTTATTTTTAATCTTAGCCCTGTGTGGTGTACTCATGTAAGATGGACCAAAAGGTCGTTTAATACTTATATTTAATTCGATGAAGTCTTATTTATGTTATCGTTGAGTATAATTGTGATATTCATCTATGTTGAGCTTGTGTGCACTAGCATAATCATGGACTACTGCAGAATAAACAGAGTGCCCGGATTTGCATATTCGTGTCCTGACACTCTGTTTGACACTATATTCTTTGGCACTCCATGCAAACACACAATCCTTGACATATATAATTCTGCCAAACGATCTCTAGAATAAGTGGTCTTAACTGGTATGAAATGAGCAACTTTAGTCAAATGATCAATAATGACCATATGAAATCGTACCCACTCTGAGTCCTAGGCAAACCAGTAATAAAATCTATACTGATTTCCTCCCACTTCCACTCAGGAATCTTTAATGGTTATAGCAAACCAGCAGATCTCTGATGCATTGCCTTTACTATCTGGCACACATCACACAAAGCAACATGCTCAACAACTTCATGCTTCATACTAGGCTACAAATCTTTCCTCAAGATCCTAATACATCTTAGAACTTCTTGGATGAATTGAATACTTCGAATCATGAGCTTCCTCAATAATCAACTGCTTAAGCTCCTCTTATTATGTACACAAATTCGACATTTGAACCACATAGTACCTTGTCCATCCAAAGTAAAATCTCTAGCTTTGCCTTCATCCATTTTAGATTTAATCCTTTTAATCTTAATGAAATCGTTCTGATCTGATCCTCTAAAGTTGCCCTCACTTCCAAAGTAGATAGAAACCCTTTCGGAACCACTTCCAACTTCAGCTTCTGAAATTTCTTACATAATTCAGACTGATCCTCTTGAATTAGCATATTAACATTGTGGGTCTTAGAACTCAATGCATTAGCTACTACATTAGCTTTACCAAGATGATAATGGATTCCCACAATATAATCTTTAATTAACTCCAACCATCTTCGCTATCTCCTATTGAGGTCCTGTTGAGTAAAGATATATTTTAAACTCTTGTGGTCCGTATATATCACATCTATTTTCAATGAGATAATGACGTCACAACTTCAAAGCATGTACTACGACAGCTAATTCCAAATCATGTGTTGTGTAATTCTCCTCGTGCGACCTTAATTGCTTTGACACATATACAACAACCTTACCATTCTACATCAAAACACATCCAAGTCCATGTCCGGAAGCATCACAATAGATATCAAAACTAATCTGAACATTCGGTAACACTAACACTAATGCTATCGTTAAACGCTTTTTTAATTCCTAAAAAACTTTTCGCACTCTAGTGTCCATGTGAGTTTCTTTTCCTTTTTCAACAACGGCGTAAGTGGCCTAGCAATTGTCAAAAATCCTTCGATAAATCGATGGTAATATCCTGCCATCCCAAGAAAACTACGGATCTCGGTAACTGACTTCGGTTGCTCCTAATACAACATTGCTTCCACTTTGCTTGGGTCAACAGCAACTCCTTTAGCAGCCATAACATGACCAAGAAACTCGACTTTCTCTTTCCAAAAGTCACACTAAACTTGGCATATATCTGTTGCTCTCAAAAAGCTTCTTAGGGACTAATCTCACATGTTTTGCATGCTCGTCTTCAGACTTGAGTAAACTAAAATGTCATATATGAACACGAAAACAAACTTGTCCAAATATTCCATGAAAACCTTATTCATCATGTTCATGAAATATGCAGGAGCATTGGTCAATCCAAAAGATATGATAGTAAACTCATAATGTTCATATCGCGTAGAGAATGTAGCCTTAGGGACATCCTCAGCACGAATCTTCAATTGATGATATCTTTGATTGAATATCTATCTTTGAGAGAACTCTAGCTCGTCTTAACTGATTAAACAAATCCTCGATCCTGGGCAATGGATACTTATTCTTTATCGTCACTTCATTGAGCGCACAATAATCAATGCACAACTTTAAGCTTCCATCTTTCTTTCTAACGAACAGAACAGGCGCTCCCCATGGAGACGAACTAGGTCTCACAAAACCTTTCTCTTGGAGCTCTTCAATTTGCTTCTTCATTTCCACTAGTTCATTGGTAGGCATCCGATACGGTCTTTTTGCTATGGGTGCTATACTAGGTGCCAACTCAATAACAATACAACATTACAGTCGGACGACACACCTAAAAGATCATCATGAACAACATCTAAGTACTCTTTGACCTTAGGTACATATTCGGGACTGACAACTTTCACACTGAATAACATTTAACTGACCATCATTACACTTGTATCATTATCAGGTAAACCATCTAAACAGTGTGAATTCTCAAAGAACCTCGAATCTTTCATTTACTACCAATGCTTCTATTCTAAAACATCACTCACCAGCATAACGACCACTTTTATTTCCTTTCCTTAAACAAGGGAAATCTTACAAGGATTTCTCAACTAATCACTTTCTTTGTTCAAATGCCTCTTCTTCATCCGATTGTTTGACCAAATAGCTGCAACTTCACCACTCACTCTTGGTGTTATGATCCTAACTCAAGTGACTTCCAAAATGGTTACTGCTACTAAAAACACTTGATCTTTCTATGAGCATTGATTAGCATAGTGGCCTTTCTCACGACAATTGAAGCACACACGTTTCCCTTGTTGTACCATGATGGGGGTAACTACATGAACACTGTTGCTTTTCTTGTGAATCTTAGCTTATCATTTCTTAGGGCATCTCCTGGCCCAATGACCTTCTTCATTGCAGAAGAAACAAGCTGTCAGTGATAACAGCTTAACGCTTACCTAAAGTGGCTATCAGGATTGTAGTTCGCTTCTTTAACTCTTCAAGCAATATAGCACATTCAAACAACCTTCCTCATCCTTTTGCTATTTCTTGAACCATAGTGCTCAAAAATTATCTTACTGATACTGGGTCATGGCGGTAATTATCGGATCCAAGGGACATTGAACTGGGCAATGATCTCGACTTCACGAAGGTAGCACGTTATATTGCTCATATGATATTCTCAGAGCAAATGGCTTCCTTCACAATTGGAACAATTGATCGCATGGTCATCGGTGGTATGTCCTATATCTCCGCAATGGATACATGCACGATCTTCTGACTTATTTGGTTGACAACACTTTAAGGAACAACATCCAGATATGGTATACGATGAAGGGGTAGCATTCTTCTCTGAATACACTGCGATCACACTGTCATCTGGTAGCGTAAAGAGATGAAGTAAAGCAGCAACAAACTCATTCCAAGAGATATTCTGTGGGGTTTCATGGGCAGCACAATATTTCTTCCACCATTCGACAGCAATTCCTTTGAACTGATGAGAAGCATACAGAACCTTCTCAATACCTTCACACTGAAGAAGGACTAACTTCCTCTCAATGGTCCTAAGAAATCATCCGCTTTAAAAGGTGAAACATTTCTAGAAAATATCGATGGACGAGTCCCTATGAATTATGGTAACATTGAATAGGAATAGAGACCATTGACCACAGCTTGGGATGCGTTGTTGACATTAGTCTGATTGGTCATATTCTGCATTTACCACGTCATTGCATGCATCAACTAAGTCTGAGTAGCCAAGAATGCTCCAAAGTTCTACACATTCACTTGTAGCGACGGTTGGGGAACCGATCCATCATTGGGGTTCTCACTAGGCCAGGTACCACTTTCACTAGTTCCATTGTTTTCATGAGTCTGAACCATCTGTTGATCACTACACTGAGTTAGGGTAGAGGGAAACATCATAGGTAAGAAGCAAGAATCCTAATGCAGGGGAGATAGGTTAAACCCAACAACTTAAGCAATCATTATTAATAACTATGTATGGTTGCTTACATAAGCCTATGGGCTATGCAACACATACTGCAACTCAGCAATCATGAAAGAACCAATCAACCTAAGCACACAGAACTATCGCCTACTTGGGAACATCTCCTAAGTTAAGCAGACATGACTCCCACACATGAGTTTCAACGGATAGCCTTAATTTGGATCTTTTAGCTTCTGGAACACTTAATCAATCCACTCCTTCGCGAGCTCGATGATTCCTTTCTTCATGATCTTCAAGGTAGTGTGGTATGTCGTCATCTATTCAAGACAATTCAGATAAGATTTCAACTCGATCTAGCAAGGAAAGAGAAAGAAATTTCAGCAAGTGGAAAGAATAGAAGAATGAGATAAGTTAAGAACTTATTATTCTTCAAGTTAAGTCTTAATTAAAAAAATAATTTTGAAGGTCCTAAAGAGATGACTAGACTATCTAGGGAGAAGATCTATAGTTAGTATGGATCTGATACCACCTCTGTCGGGACCGGAATATGCAAATATAGACCCTTAGTGTATATCGCACTAGTAGAAGATCATGCTAGTGCACACATGTTAACACATAGATGGATATCACAATCATATACAGCGGAAACATAATAAAATACTTCATTTATTAAATATAACTCATTTCAGTGACCTAATGGTCAACTTACATGACTTTGACACAATGGGCAAGACAAATTAAACTGCAGTAGAAAAAAAACGTAGATCAACACATCAGTATATCACAGGTAACTGACAAGGCTTGCACCCTAGACGTTCGTCTCCACCTGGTACTCCTTCTCCAAAGTTGACATAGACTCCTTTTCAACTGATGATTTTGTGGTTGGCAAGGGTGAGTGCTTAAAGCAATCAACAAGTTGTGCACATAATGCAATTCTAACATATCTATATGCATGGCTTATTCCAAATGAATAGCTGACAAGGTTATTTTGCAGTAAAGTAGCATTTACAAAGGAGTACAATAATTATATTGAAATGACAGTAAAACAAATAACGATAATAAGTAATTTGCTGGTATTTCTCAAGAGTAAATTGGCATAAGCCCTTAATCATATTCCAAACTTTCCATAGCACACTGCCTCCCATTCCAAGTTTCATTCTTAAAAAATCAAACCCTTGACTGTAATTCCCGAGCATTATCCATCACCGCGGACACGGCTATCCGAATAGATTTACACTCTGCGGAGGTTATACACTTTACCCACATGATATGATCAATCTAGCTACACTGTCAAGCTATCACTTCTACATAAATCATTATCTCAAACGGTTCAAAATCATCATCTCAGACAGTTTTGTGAACCATCAGTAATAATGTGAAAGTTATATAAGGGCACATCACAGTTGGTTTTCAAACCGTCTGTGAAAAGAGTCATCACATACTGTTCTTGTTTAGAAACGTCTGTGATGACTACACATCACTGATGGTTCTAATGTGTACCCATAATTTAATATGTGTCATAACCATCTAATTGAGTGTATGTGTAAATTATCAATCTCTTGCAGGCATGATTTACTTGTATAAGCAATGGTCCAAACTGTTATTTTTAAGTTTCTGCATATTCGCTCACCTCCAAATTATGTGCAAACAGTAAAATCAAAGTACCTTTTATCCTTTGCAACCAATTAAAAATACCACTTACCTAATATCAATTTCTTGTTTCCTTGCACAATATTTTTTTTGAAATGAAACAGTAGGAGTGTCTCCTACTGGGATTTAAATAGCAAAAGCGGTTGAAAGTACAAATCTTAGAGCTAGCCCGAAAGGGGCAAACCAGGCAAAGGGGGAAACAAAAGAAAAAGAAAATTACAATGAGTTAATTCAATCGACAAACTGAGTGAAAAGTGGTTCTTTCATCCTGACCAGGTGTAACCTAGCCTCATCAATTAGGTTGATCCTCCAAGATTCGACCGAAGCATTGATATTGTTGAAGATAAGATTATTCCCTTGCTTCCTTATGTGCCAAGCTGCGAGAATGAAGATTTCCTTGCACAATATCATTACCAGCAATATTCATGAAGGACAATTTCAAACAAGAAACACAGAATCAAACCTTATGCTTAACATTTTAGATGCACCTGAAAATGCCTAATTGGATTGACTCATGTGGCAATCAATTTGTCTAAATGTAAATTTTCCAATAGTGTTACCTAAAATTGGTAGGAGTGAAAACACCAATCCAATCACCATTGGAGGGATCTGGATGGAAGAACTCTACCTCAACCCATTCATTGTTCTGGCCTTGGTGCATCACAATTCACAAGTGCCCCTAAAGTATCATCAGTAAACCATCATTCCACAACTGTTAAACTACAATGGTGAGAATAGGGCTAACCTTTATTCCAAGAAACAAAGGGGACGGTGTTGACATGCGTCGACTTGTGGACAATGAGTGTCGTCCTCTCCATCGCGATCCTAGACAACGGATGTTCGCCGGTGTGATGAGCCGCTGTACAAAAAACCTGCCATGTGATCAGAACACACAACCTCATACTCCTTGCAAAAGCCTGAAAAATTGCCAACCAAGATAGCAACTCAAAAAAAAGGAAGCTTAAGAGTACAACACCTATCTGAAATTTGAAACCAATTGTGGCAATCTCCAAGAAAAGAACAAGTTATACTACGAAAAGGTAGAAACTTTAGGATCTCCTTGGAGACCATAGTGTGATTGAGTGTTGAAGTGGTAGGATTGGAGAAAAGGGATGCAGAAATATATAGCCAATCACTGAGGTAGGTGTGTGTGTGCAATATTGGGTTCCGCATATTTTGTGATCACAACAGCAACTTCAGACAACACGAGAATTCTAAGAACTCACCGTAGCGTCTTTCAAAGTGGATTGGTCATGTCCAATAGGGGACATCTGCTTTGCTAGGATGACTGCATTTATAGCTGGGGGTGGACCCTGATGCCGCATTTTATCCATGTCTTACCAGCCATTTCTCCTTCCCTCTTCGATGGCTACATCAATTTAGTATATAGTTAACCACCTAGAAAGACCTAGTGAACTTCGCAATTGGCAAGACCAAATTTTACAGAATCAAACAATCTTAATACAGTACAATAGACATCCATCTGTATTTCTATTTGATTATTTGAATACCATTTAAATGGTTTCCAGAAATTCAATTAATTAACTTGACTTAAAAGACCAAAGGACCAGGTAATGAGCTTGACCAAAGGACCAGGTAATGAGCTTGATTCCTACTCTCCAGTTATTACTAACATTTTGTAATCAGCAACCTGGTTGTAACTCATCCAAGTCAAAAACTTCCTTTTTTAGGAATATACCATCAATTTACTTAAAGAGCCCATACTGTGAGACCCCGTTCTGATGAACAGAACTCCATGTGATTACTGTGCTATTCCCTGGATCAGTAGCTAGCACTCACATGTTTACAACATTCGTACCAAAATCATACACGCAACAAATAGAAGATTTTACATAACTGAAATAATTATACAGAGTTCAGTACAAATTTAAAGCATTTTAATAGCGGAAATTAAAACAGAAACCAAAAGGAACTAAAACTCCAAACGGCCTTGCGGTTGCCCACTAAACCCTCAGGCACTGACTAGGCAACCTAGAAGAGACTATCGTCAAAACCCCCGAGACCTGCCTGAAAGAACGCGTCGTCCGGCAATTTGCAGTCTTCTTCCTCTGAGACAGCAGATGCAAGATTGAGTACATTGGTATTCGCAGTCTTCTACCCGACTGCATAAAACCCCGGTGTCGATCCTTTGACACAAAAGTTGGTTGTAAAACAGTTTCTCAAAACCCCAACCCATTTTGGAAATCACCAAAACTCTAGCATTGGGAGGATTTTCCCCAAGTGCCCATTACCGCGGGCGCGGCTAATCGATCAGATTTTTCACTCTGCAGAGGTGTACACTTTACCCACAAGGAATGATCAACCTCGTTCGCCAGGCCAGTTAACACACTTCCTTCGGTGTGTCGGCAAGGAGATCATACAAAGCTGTTACATTATTTAGATATGGCTTTACACCAGCCGGGCGTTAACCTCGCCACAAGACGGAGACACTCACCCAAGCCGTGGATCCATATTTATCACACACACACCACGTCTCTGTCCAGGGCAAGGCGTACACCGTTGCATTGGTATGTAGAAACCCCTACAGACAGACCTGACCGGACTGCCTGTGCAATCTCTCGCCTTCCATAGATGCAAAGCCAAATCTATACAACTTATTAAGCTAAGACCCGCCCATACAAGCCCTTGTGGTTGCACGAAACATGGTTCTACAACATCCCATTTGCTCGGTCCTTAATCTGACACGGGCGATACTCCACCCTAGCTACGTGCAAATCCTTTTGCATAACCGGCTAGCGCCAAATAACCACCCGCGTCAAAACATAGTTTTGTTTGAGGGTTTTTAGCAAATTATCATCAACCAGTTCCCAAAAGATCATATGACAGTTGAAAAGACTGAAAATACCAACGAGAGACTTAAGCAGGAATATTATTATGCTAGCGGTTATACCCAAACATGACATTAAGTATGTCTAGCTCAATCTAAGGTTTACAAGGTTCACAAGTTCATACAGATTGAGACAAACCATAATTTACAGGATTAGCTACAGTTCTAACCCAAAATAGCACTTTTAGGGGGAATTATCCGGATGCACTATACATAAGCAAAAACAACATATAGTAGGTGAATTATCAGGCTCAACGTGATCAAGGAGTTGCTTGCCTTGCAAATCACTGTCAAGAATAAAATCCGGATCTGCAGAACAGTCTTCTTCTTCTTCGATGATGTCGGTCTCTACTCGTTGCAAATAAGAAGAAAAAGAGAATATCAGCAAACTCCAAATGGCGAAAGAAAACAGTAGATAAACAGGTAAACACAATTCGAATCAAACAGGCAACTGCTATTCGTGAAATATTCGAATTTAAACATCGAATTATAGATGCTAAAATTATTTGAAATGAAATGATTGTTCATTAGCTACTTTGGAAGATGCAACACTCAAAGAAACAGAGCCCTCTCTGTTTTTCTCAAACTTTCCAAGAAGAAAGCACTTGAAAAACTATATCATCTAGGGTTATAAACCTAACAAAATTGATGTCCATTAACTACAGAAATTAGAGTTTAAGCCTTGAATTAGCTAGAGCATACTTTAATTATCAAATCCAACAACTTCTTTTAACTTTTAGGGTTTGGATGAAACTTGAAAACTATAGCTGAAAAGGCTTGGTTGAACTCTAGACTTGGCTACAAAACTGGCAAAGGAAAGAGGTCTAAATCATATCACTTAAGGTTATTACACTTATGAAAACTAAGTGAACCAAAGCTCTAAATTAGAATATTTTTCTGGAATCTGACAGAACAAACTTTGGCTATCATTTCTACTCTATTCTTCCAAAATTTCTTACTTGGATGAGTTATTTTACACATGGTTGAAAAAGCTTGATTGCTTCAATCAATTCAGCAAAACATAAAAGAATAGACTCATTCGCTTAACTTGTTTTGCATACAAACCTTAACAAAATGTCATTCTCTTCCCAGAATCTACTAGATTATACTTTGTGAAGTACTTCTATACCATTTTTACATTCTTCCTTATTCATATAATCCATTTTATCATATGTTGAAAAGGGCTATATGAACAAAAAAACTAACTTATAACCTTTCAATTTTTCATTTTCATTCATTACTAAAATATTCAACATCTTTCATCCATTTTCTTCTTGAAATCAGGGCATGATTTTAAAAACATTTTAAAAGTGAATTTGAGTTATTTTGAACTTGTTGATAGCCAATTACATCTATTTTGGTTATAACTAGTATTGTTTTTCTTAATTGAACAACTATCACAAATACTTTTCCCTAAGTATTTTCACATGAGCAACTCCCCATGATACATACCTCAATAGAATGAATTTTTAAACATTCAAACTTTAATCTTATCTTTCATTTACTCAATTTCATTTTTCATGCTTAATATTCATTTTGAAGCAAACATGATATATAATAAGGTATCATGGGAACATTTTGTTTATTTGGAATGCTCATAACTCAGAGACTCAACAAAAATTTACTTTTCTTTAATTGGGTCATCCCAAAAATATTTTATTCATAACACCCTATTTACACTTAAGCTTCTCTTTAATTTTTCCTAAAATCACATTTTACTCATCTACAGAAATTTTTATATATTCAGAAACTACAGAATTTTATACGAATTTAGAAATTAGTTTCACTCAATTTGGCGGATGATTCAAAAGTTACAAGCGTTTGAATTTTGGCGGTTTCAAAATCAACGAAATTGCAAAATGTGCTTTCAATCGAGAAAACGGTTTTATTCTGCTACGCCAAAAACGAGTTTAAAACCCAAAGGCTCGCGACATCCGGTCCCACCGATCGATTACCTGAGCAGGGCACCTCGGACCTTCGCTGCTTGCCGTGAACTAGCTCCGCCACGGCGAGCGGGCACCGGTTCTAGCTTCACCGTGCCAAGATGAATCTAGGGTGGTGCTACTTCGGGAGACGGCGGAAGATGGCCGCCACCGTGAAGGTCTTGCGCGCGCGCCATGGCGCGACGGCGAAAGCTTGGCTAGAGGCTACGATTCCGGCGGCCTAGGGTTTGTCTAGCTACAGTGGAGCAAGGGGATGAAGACTCACCGGATATCTGGGTCGGAGATGGGCTGGAATGGCTTGCCACCGTGCGCCGGCCGTGAGGAAGAAGAGCGGCGATGCGGCGGCGCTACGAGCAAAAAGAAGCCAAACTAGCGTGTGATCAGTAAACCTGGGACACCAAGGATGCTTCGGGTGGAATCGATTCGATGGATTGAGGGAGAACTCACCTGATTCCACGCTTTCCCCCCTTTCGGGTTCCTGCGGACGAACGGGGAAGATGACGCCTCCCAGGCTCCCAGCTCGGTGAAGTGGAAAAAGAGAGGAGCAGCAGAGAAGTGCGACGCGAGGGCAAGGCATAAAGCCAAGTGAGGTTGATCGCATTCGCGGTTTTGGGCGCACTACTCCGGTCGGCTTCTTCTGTACCGAGCGCGAGCTGTGACGCTGCCGTCTCTCCAACACGGCTCGACCATGATTGACCGAGCACAGGCGTGGGGAAGACTCCTCGCGACGTGGAGGCCATCGCTTGCGCCGGACGGGAGCAGGTGATGAATCGGACGCGAAGGACGGCGGTGTCGGCGACTCGCCTCGGCCAGGGGAGAAGAAAGGGAAGGAAAATCGCGATCTGAGGCTGACGGGTGGGGCCGGGGCCCACTGGCAATGAGACAGCCTCGCCTCAGCTGACCAGCGCGTCAACGCTTCAACAGGGCCAGGCCCACTTGTCAGCGAGATAACCGATTTTAATGTGATAAGACAGAACGGGAATTCTCTAGATTTCGCATTGGTTTAAGCTCTAAACTAATTCCAGATTTTTCCAAACTTTTTGACTAAGTATTAATGATAGTCACACGTAGACTGGAAAATTTTGAGACAAAAAATCATTTTGGGAAATTTATTAAAATTCTGACACTCTACCCTGGTTCTAAACTTTGATTTCGGTTTTTGATTTAATTACAGGTTCAATTTCTATGATTTATTTTTGAAACTTTTTGGAGAGTTTTCAACCCTTATTATTGGACTACTGTAAAATTTTAAAATAAAAAACATGAGCCATTATTTTATAAAAATTCTGACAATCATTTTCCTTACATTTTGGACCCACTGTATTTGAATTTTTAAAAGGCTTATTTCAAATCATTTAATTATAAAAATTTTACCAGTGATGAATCATATCTCCAAGGATTTATATAAATTTCCTTGGATTTTCTTGACATTAATTATTTTTCTTTCCACTTTTTGATTCACTGTTTTTTGTCAAAAAGTAGATACATATTTTATTTAACTTACCCCTAAGTTTATAAAAATTCTAGTTACTAGTCAAACATTATGACCAGCTCAAATAGGACTCATGATAAAATTTTCTAAATTTTATTTTCATCTTTTTACTTTTTTCTTTGCTTTTCCCTTTTTATTTAATCTGTTCCCATAACACAAAATCTAAGAAATTCTAATTGGAGCAAATAATACCTAGAATTTCAAAACCACTATATTAAGATTTAAATTGTTTATTTTCCACTGTTCCAAACTTTCAGGTCGTTACAGATCCACCCCCCTTACAGAAATCTCGCCCCCGAGATTTGACAGGCTAAAAGGAAAAAGGGGTTTAAAAGAAATCCGGGAATTCTTCCCTAAGGCGATCCTCTCGCTCCCATGTCGCTTCCTCTTCCGAATGATTACTCCACTGCACTTTTAGCATCTATGGGCTTTGTTTCGAGTATGGCGCTCCGCTTCTTCAAGAATTTTCACCGGACGCTCTCGGTAGGTTAAGTCAGGCTGAAGATGAAGATCTTCCAACTGGGTACGTTCAGTCGGAACACGGAGACACTTCTTCAGTTGCGACACATGGAAAATGTTATGCACACTGGATAACTGAGTAGGCAACTTCAATCTATATGCCTTCTCTCCCATTTTCTCCAGGATGCAATAAGGTCCAATATACCGAGGAGCTAGCTTGCCTCGAACCTGGAATCGGCGAACTCCACGAAGAGGTGAAACTTTAAGATAAACATAATCGCCAACCTCGAAGCTTAAGTCACGTCGACGGGTGTCGGCATAACTTTTCTGGCGAGATTGAGCTTCCCTCAACCGGCTTCTGATTAAATCCACTTGTTCTTGGGCTTCATTAATCAAATCAGGACCGAAGAACTGTCTTTCACCCACTTTAGACCAGAAAAGTGGTGTTCGACATTTTCTTCCATAAAGGGCCTCAAAAGGTGACATCTGCAGACTAGCTTGAAAGCTATTGTTGTAAGAAAACTCTGCAAATGCGAGGCACTTCTCCCAATTCGTGCTATAAGACAGCACACAAGCCCGCAACATGTCTTCAAGTGTCTGATTTGTTCTTTCAATCTACCCATCAGTCTGTGGATGGTAGGCAGAACTGAATTTCAAATTGGTTCCCAACAATTTGTGCAGCTGTTCCCAGAAATGAGATGTGAACTGTGATCCACGGTCAGACACATGTTAGTGTTATGCCCTTGAGGCAATCATTTAGATGATTGTAACATGACTATGTTTATGAATAATAATATGATTAATGGTCCAATGAATGTATATCATTGTATTGATCAACAAGTATGTGACTTGATTATGAAGCTCTTTACTTAATGATGTAATTCGATAAATATCTCTGATCGGATATCATCGTATAGGACTACGATGAATAGATCAGCACATGTAGTGATCGATGATCATGCTTCATAGATCATGGGATATGGAGATATCATCTCTACATTGTGGACCATGTTGAAGAACATGGGTTAGATAGACCGCTATAGGACACTTGCGAGAATGTTTCATTCTTATGTGTCATCAGTGTATCTCATACCTAGAAGATGTATGATCCTTAGACCTGAGATTGTCATATTTCCTACATGTGTAATAGTTTTCCTTGGGGCTATCAAACACTACTTCCTAACCGGATAGTCATAAAGGTAGCTTTCATGTTTACTATGAAACGTGCGAGAGGAAGTGAGCGATCAAGATGGAATTTGCCACTCCAATGAAACAGAGATATATGACAAGGCCACTCGTGTGATATGATTAAGAAAGTGCATGGCCATGCCGTGATTGAGGAGTCAATCACAACTTATTAATATATCACGGATACGAGAGATGGATTGAATCATCAAAGGATGACATGCTTCTCGCCTTGAGATCAATCTTCATATACTTGGCAAAGGGATTATTACATGAGTTCTTTTGATAGGTTCTGCTCGATTTGATCACGGATGTTTGGGAGTTGGCATACTTTGCAAGAAGCCGCTACCAACTATTGGATTGAAAAGGAGTTTTCCAATCCATGTCCAAACGTATGTGAACCTCGCAGGTCACACACTTAATGGTGGGACGCATTAATTTGGATTGATCCGTAATTAATGAACCTCGTGGGCTTAGCATGTTTGGTGGGCCCCGGTTTAGGTTTCATCTCGTGGCTATATAAGGAGGGAGGAGGGAGGCGCAGAGTGTGCTTTCCACGGTTTAGGTTTGATTCACTTGAAACCCTAGCCTCCTCCTCTCGCTGCCTCGCCGAGCGACTAGGTGCTTGCACACGCGCACGGCGTTCCATCTCTGGGCGTGTGGACTACTGCGGTGACGCTGCTGCGATCAAGCGGCGTGGGAGGACGATCCACGGCGGGCGAGGACGATCCACTACATCGACGCAACGATCGCGGGCGAGGACGAACCACTACATCGACGCGAAGGATTCCGCAGCTGCGCTGCGTCTAGTGGTAATCTTATCTATGATCCTCTTCTTGCGAGTAGCTTTCTGGTTGCGCGGTAGTTTTTTTTTCGTGCTAGCGTAGCATACCGCGTTTCCCTACAACACAATCGTCTTCGGGACACCATGCAAGCGCACAATATTTGAAACATAGAGTTCTGCCAGTTTAACTGTAGAGTCTCTAGTCTTGACAGGTATGAAATGAGCTACCTTTGTCAGCCTGTCGACAATAACCCAAATGGAATCACTCCCCTTCTGGGTTCGAGGAAGACCAGTAATGAAATCCATACTGATATCATCCCACTTCCATTCTGGAATTTGCAATGGCTGAAGAAGTCCAGCTAGACGCTGATGTTCAGCCTTAACTCGTTGACATACATCACACTTTGCGACATATTCAGCGACATTCTTCTTCATACCGGGCCACCAATATTCCTTCTTAAGATCCTGGTACATCTTGGTACTACCAGGATGAATAGATAATGGTGACTCATGAATTTCTGCCAAAATCAGCTTCTTGATCTCAGGATCATTCGGCACATATATCCGAGTTCCTCTCATGATTATCCCATCAGGGCTTTCCAAGAACTCAGAATCCGTGCCTTCTTTCAATTGATTCCGAATCTCAACAACGGCTTCATCTTTATACTGTGCAGCTTTAATTTGACCTTTCAGAGTGGGCTGCAACTGCAAAGCGGCCACATAACCATTCTCAACCAAATTCAGATTGAGCTTCTGAAACTCATGAATTAAATCAGACTGATTTGAATCCAAAATGCAATAAAGCTTGCGGCTAAGAGCATCGGCCACGACATTGGCTTTGCCAGGATGGTAGTGAATGCCGAGATCATAGTCTTTGATTAGCTCTAGCCATCTTCTTTGTCTCAGATTCAGATCTGGCTGAGTAAAGAAATATTTGAGGCTCTTGTGGTCGGTGTAAATTTCTGTTTTGTTTCCAATGAGATAGTGCCGCCAGATTTTAAGGGCGTGCACAACTGCAGCTAGCTCTAGGTCATGTGTGGGATAATTCTGCTCATGAGGACGGAGTTGTCGAGAAGCATAAGCGACAACCCGACCCTCTTCCATCAACACACAACCCAGGCCGTGAAGCGATGCATCACAGTACACTTCAAAATTCTTATGAATATCTGGCAAGATGAGCACCGGAGCAGAGGTTAACTTTTCCTTCAATTTCTGAAAACTTTCCTCACAACCCGGAGTCCATTCAAATTTCCTTTCCTTTTTCAGAAGCTGAGTTAGTGGCTTAGCAATTTTAGAGAAATTTTCAATAAACCGGCGATAATATCCGGCGAAGCCTAGAAAACTTCGAATCTTTGGCACTGATTGCGGCCTTTCCCAAGCCAACACTTCTTCTACTTTACTTGGGTCGACGGCAACTCCGCCTTCTAACAGAACTGCCCCAGAAAAGCGACTTCTTTCAACCAGAACTCACATTTCTCAAACTTGGCATACAACTTGTTCTCCCGAAGCTTACTAAGGACCAAGTGCAAATGTTGCCTATGATCTTCCTCGTTTTTGGAATAAATGAGGATGTCATCAATAAAGACCACCACAAATTTATCTAAATACTCCATAAAGACCTTGTTCATCAGGTTCATAAAGCTTGCTGGAGCATTTGTCAGCCCGAACGACATTACGGTATACTCATACAACCCATAACGCGTAGTGAGGGCGGTTTTTGGAATATCTGAGGGTCTGATTTTCAATTGAAAATATCCCAACTTTAAATCTATCTTGGAGAAGACTTGCGCCCCATTCAATTGATCAAACAGATCATTTATCCGGGGAAGCGGATACTTATTTTTAATTGTCACTTCATTTAAGGCACGATAGTCTACGCACAATCATATGAACAGGTAAAAGAGAGACCTCCAAATTATGTTGCTTAGAAAACTTCTTTGAGATGAAAGAATGAGAGGCTCCTGAATCGAATAAAACCAAGGTAGGAACAGATTGCACAGGAAACATACCAAGCACGACATCCGGCGAGTCTTGCGCCTCCTCAGTCGTCACATGATGAAGACGCCCAACATTACCACCTTGAGTAGGTGGTGGAGCCGATCCCTGAGATTACCGCTTCGCCCCATCTTATGAGCGGCCCTGAGCTTGAGGTCGCTGTCCAGCCTTCTTCTTAGGACAAGCGTTGGCGTAGTGCCCACGCTCGTTGCAATGAAAGCAAGTGACATTAGCGGCTCGCTTAACAACAAACAATCGATCTCGGTTCTCGCCCACGACGGATTGGTGCGATGATCGCCACGAACAAAGCGGAAGTCGACTCAACTCACGAGCTCGGCGCTGGACCCTTTGGGCCTGAATCGGTGGTGGTCGACAAACATTAGTCGACTGCCACCGTGGTGATCGAGACGATCCAGCTCCAGTGGAACTACGCGCAAGCCACTTGCGCTTTCGGCTTTCCAGCACATTGCGGCTACCGTGTTCCACCCTCACTGCCTTATCGACGAGGGTCTGGAAGTCATCGATGTCTTGAGCAATCAAGGCCCACTTAATCTCTTCATTCAGATTTTCCCGAAACCTTTCAATCCTCCTCGCCTCATCAGCTACTTCATATGTGGCATATCTGGACAGCTGATTGAAGCGGTGCAAGTACTCCATCACTGTCATTGACCCCTGCTTCAGGTCCAGAAATTCCCACTTTTTCACCTCAATCACACTAGCTGGAATGTGAGTGCGGCGAAAAGCAGCCCTGAACTCAGGCCATAAGACCACTCGACCTTCAGGAAGCACTGCTTGGTAGTTCTCCCACCAAACCGCCATGTCCCTTGTAATCGATAGGAGGCATACAAGACTTTCTCCCTATCATCACACCGCAATGGCCAACTTGCTCTCCACAGCTCTCAACCAATCATCAGCATCGAGAGGCTCGGCAGTAGGGGAGAAAACTGGTGGCTGTGTCCTTAAGAACTCACTCAACTTAGACACCTGAGGTGCTCCACCATTTTCCCCACGAACCACATTCTGAGGCGCCGTATTCTGGGCTATCCGCTGAAGCAACAGGGCATTCGCCTGCCTTCCTTGCTCGATCATAGCCAGGACTTGCGCCATTGTAGGCGGCTGAGGCAACTGTCCCTCCGGGATTTCCTCTTGAACAGGCGGTGGATCCGGGACATCACGACGAGCAGCTCTCGAAGAAGAAGCCCGCGTCATGGGATGTTGAGGATTCGGCTGGGCCGGCGTAGAAATACTCGCTCGAGGGTCACGAGCATCCTGAGCCGCACCAGACCCCAAAATCTGATTAAGGGATCTTGTCGACCTCATCCTGTAATTTCAATATTTTAGCATACTAAAGAAAAGAACATTGCTTTAAAATTTATGGCTGGCACAATATTTCACATATCTAACTCATGCTCACTTAATTGTCGTGAATGATTATCTCATCGAAAACTTCCACTTCAAAGCTAAAATTTGTGAGAGAAAATCACCACTACTAGTTCACACAGAAAAGAAGCAACTCAGAAACTTTATACTGCAAAACATGATACATACATATACTATTCACATAAATACACATATATTAATTCATATCTTAGCTATCACTCAAACATGTGCATGCAATTTATTTTTACACAACAGCCAACTCAACCTCCTTGTCACTTGGGTTCATACTTTTAAACATATGTATATGTATGCTTTAGCAAACTAACACTACTACCTTTTCCTGCAATTCAGGTTCTCATCATCTGAATACTAACCAACACAACACTCCAACTTACAGGGAGAAAAATTCACAGCACAAACCCTTCCCAGATACACTCAAAGTATTAAACCACTAGAAAATTTCAATTTCCATCTAACTCTTACTGCTACCAGCACACAATTTCTTTTTCCTTAGCACAAGCAATACAGGTGGAATTAAGATGCATTCCTATTCACATACTCTCACAACATTTAATAACACAATCCCACACTTCCAATTTTTACTACTAGCATAACACAAAATTAAACTCATTTCTTCAGTATTTCGGCATCACCT
Source organism: Otatea glauca (assembly GCA_036346275.1). Lineage (NCBI taxonomy): Eukaryota > Viridiplantae > Streptophyta > Magnoliopsida > Poales > Poaceae > Otatea > Otatea glauca. Next base: position 21,861,202 of record CM070731.1, on the reverse strand, counting down.
TCCCAGAACCACAGCCATTTCATCATACACAATATAGCAAGATTATCAAATATTTTTCTCACAAGCACACATACAATTTACTAGTCTAACAAAAGAAGATTTAAACATCACTTGGTATCTTCACTTAACAGGGAGCTTCATGCCACCATTTCCAGCAATTTGACACTTTGTTTAGAAGCATACAAACTAGTTTGATCACATAGAGCTTAATTTCACACTTACATTTTTACAAGTCCTATTCTTAGTTACAAAATGAGACTACTTTAACTACTAATTTCAGCACAACCCTCAATATTTACAAAGTTCTTGCAACACTTATATTACATCAAAATCACATCTTAGCAACTACATTACCAATACACTACCAAAATACTTCTTCCATACATTACCACATACTACTAGATTTTCTACATTCCATTCCACTACCTCATATTCCCACATTCCTAACCACACATCTCCTTCGGCGATACACCCGTGGAGTGCTAGGGCGGTAGGTGCAAATACTATATGGATTGATGCCCTTGTCATTAATGAGCCTAGGGCAACTCCCAATAGTTGACATCATGGCATTTGCACCCACTCCCGCGAGAGGCACATAGGACATAGGTGGAGGGCGTTGCGCGCCGAATCCTCGAGCCTCACTAGTTAACACCGTGCGTGGTAAGGCACGCCTTGCCACACACAATGTCACTCGGGACTCCAAGAATGCCACACGACGCCGAGTCTCAAGCAACTCTTGCGCCAATCTCACGTAGTGGTTATCTAACTTATTAGTAAACTCCACCACGACCTTTAAGTTGCCATTTCCCACTCCAACGTGATCCTATACACATTACTCCCTACCAACGGTCTCCTGTAGGTAGTAATGGTGAGGGCTCAAGTCGTAACACGTCGGAGTCGTATTATGGCTAGGTATGCCGCTTCATTCATAGAAGCGCCTATCGATGACCCACTACCCATATAGCTCCTCTCTCCCACCGTGGGGCGGCCTAGGAGGAATAAACACACGAGCAACAGACTCCTTGGTCACCGGGCTCAAACGCTGAAAACCACTTATCTCGGCACCCCTCAAACCGACTCTCAAGCAACGCATCGCAAAGACTCCCATCATACCCGAGTGCTCGGGACTCTCGACTCGTGGCAAGGAACAAACCGGCCATCTACAAAATACAAGACAAGATAAGCTTATAAACATAATTAGGAAGAGCTAAGGAACTACAAACAAGAAAATTAGCAGTAGGCTAATTTTCATTATTAGTAGTGGACAGAGTTTTGTTTACTTCCAAATTAAGTTTTCACACTTCTAACTAGCGACCATTTCTCCCCAAGGTTCCTACAACAAGATGGCTCGATACCATCTTTGTGAGACCCGCTCGATGAACAGGAACTCCATGTGATTACTGTGCTATTCCCTGGATCAGTAGCTAGCACTCACATGTTTACAACATTTGTACCAAAATCATACACGCAACAAATAGAAGATTTTACATAACTGAAATAATTATACAGAGTTCAAGACAAATTTAAAGCATTTTAACAAATGGAAATTAAAATGAAACCAAAAGGAACTAAAACTCCAAACGGCCTTGCGGTTGCCCACTAAACCCTCAGGCACTGACTAGGCAACCTAGAAGAGACTATCGTCAAAACCCCCGAGACCTGCCTGAAAGAACGCGTCGTCCGGCAATTCGCAGTCTTCTTCCTCTGAGACAGCAGATGCAAGATTGAGTACATTGGTACTCAGCAAGACTTATATTGGTTCACAGATGCATTTAAGTAATTATGCAGGTTGAGCAAATGACAGGCTATGGTTATTTTGCAGTTGAATGAAAACATTAAAGTAAATAAGCATAATAGATTGCAACATTCGCATTTTAATAAAAGTAATTGAAAGACAGAAATTATAAGCAAATATTCCAGATTTTCAACCCAGTCTACCCGACTGCATAAAACCCCGGTGTCGATCCTTTGACACAAAAGTTGGTTGTAAAATAGTTTCTCAAAACCCCAACCCATTTTGGAAATCACCAAAACTCTAGCATTGGGAGGATTTTCCCCAAGTGCCCATTACCGCGGGCGCGGCTAATCGATCAGATTTTTCACTCTGCAGAGGTGTACACTTTACCCACAAGGAATGATCAACCTCGTTCGCGGGCGCTTAACACACTTCCTTCTGTGTCGGCAAGGAGATCATACAAAGTCATTACATTATTTAGATATGGCTTTACACCAGCCGGGGCGTTAACCTCGCCTCAAGACAGACACTCACCCAAGCCGTGGATCCACATTTATCACACACACACCACGTCTCTGTCTGGGCAAGGCGTACACCGTTGCATTGGTATGTAGAAACCCCTACGCATGACTGACCGGACTGCTGTGCAATCTCTCGCCTTCCATAGATGCAAAGCCAAATCTAAACAACTTATTAAGCTAAGACCCGCCCATACAAGCCCTTGTGGTTGCACGAAACATGGTTCTACAACATCCCATTTGCTCGGTCCTTAATCGACACGGCGATACTCCACCCTAGCTACGTGCAAATCCTTTTGCATAACGGCTAGCGCCAAATAACCACCAGCGTCAAAACATAGTTTTGTTTGAGGGTTTTAGCAAATTATCATCAACCAATTCCCAAAAGATCATATGACAGTTGAAAAGACCAAAATACCAACGAGAGACTTAAGCAGGAATATTATTATGCTAGCGGTTATACCCAAACATGACATTAAGTATGTCTAGCTCAATCTAAGGTTTACAAGGTTCACAAGTTCATACAGATTGAGACAAACCATAATTTACAGGATTAGCTACAGTTCTAACCCAAAATAGCACTTTTAGGGGGAATTATCCGGATGCACTGTACATAAGCAAAAACAACATATAGTAGGTGAATTATCAGGCTCAACGTGATCAAGGAGTTGCTTGCCTTGCAAATCACTGTCAGGAATAAAATCCGGATCTGCAGAACAGTCTTCTTCTTCTTCGATGATGTCGGTCTCTACTCGTTGCAAATAAGAAGAAAAAGAGAATATCAGCAAACTCCAAATGGCAAAAAGAAAACAGACAGATAAACAGGTAAACACAATTCGAATCAAACAGGCAACTGCTATTAGTGAAATATTCGAATTTAAACATCGAATTATAGATGCTAAAATTATTTGAAATGAAATGATTGTTCATTAGCTACTTTGGAAGATGCAACACTCAAAGAAACAGAGCCCCCTCTGTTTTTCTCAAACTTTCCAAGAAGATAGCACTTGAAAAACTATATCATCTAGGGTTATAAACCTAACAAGATTGATGTCCATTAACTACAGAAATTAGAGTTTAAGCCTTGAATTAGCTAGAGCATACTTTAATTATCAAATACAACAACTTCTTTTAACTTTTAGGGTTTGGATGAAACTTGAAAACTATTGCTGAAAAGGCTTGGTTGAACTCTAGACTTGGCTACAAAACTGGCTAAGGAAAGAGGGCTAAATCATATCACTTAAGGTTATTACACTTATGAAAACTAAGTGAACCAAAGCTCTAAAACAGAATATTTTTCTGGAATCTGACAGAACAAACTTTGGTTATCATTTCTACTCTATTCTTCCAAAATTTCTTACTTGGATGAGTTATTTTACACATGGTTGAAAAAGCTTGATTGCTTCAATCATTCAGCAAAACATAAAAGAATAGACTCATTCGCTTAACTTGTTTTGCATACAAACCTTAACAAAATGTCATTCTCTTCCTAGAATCTACTAGATTATACTTTGTGAAGTACTTCTATACCATTTTTACATTCTTCCTTATTCATATAATCCATTTTATCATATGTTGAAAAGGGCTATATGAACATAAAAACTAACTTATAACCTTTCAATTTTTCATTTTCATTCATTACTAAACTATTCAACATCTTTCATCCATTTTCTTCCTGAAATCAGGGCATGATTTTAAAAACATTTTAAAAGTGAATTTGAGTTATTTTGAACTTGTTCATAGCCAATTACATCTATTTTGGTTATAACTAGTATTGTTTTTCTTAATTGAACAACGATCACAAATACTTTTCCCTAAGTATTTTCACATGAGCAACTTCCCATGATACATACCTCAATAGAATGAATTTTTAAACATTCAAACTTTAATATTATCTTTCATTTACTCAATTTCATTTTTCATGCTTAATATTCATTTTGAAGCAAACATGATATATAATAAGGTATCATGGGAACATTTTGTTTATTTGGAATGCTCATAACTCAGAGACTCAACAAAAATTTACTTTTCTTTAATTGGGTCATCCCAAAAATATTTTATTCATAACACCCTATTTACACTTAAGCTTCTCTTTAATTTTTCCTAAAATCACATTTTACTCATCTACAGAAATTTTTATATATTCAGAAACTACAGAATTTTATACGAATTTAGAAATTAGTTTCACTCAATTTGGCCAGATGATTCAAAAGTTACAAGCGTTTGAATTTTGGCCGGTTTCTGAAAATCAACTGAAATTGCAAAATGCGCTTTCAATCAGAGAAAACGGTTTCGCTGCGCGCGCCAAAAACGAGTTTAAAACCCAAAGGCTCGCTGATATCTGGGTCCCACCGGTCAGTGACCCAGAACAGGGCACCTCGGACCTTCGCTCGCCGCGGCCGAACGGGCACCGGTTCTAGCTTCACCGTGCCAAGATGAATCTAGGGGTGGTGCTACTTCGCCGGGAGACGGCCGGGAAGATGGCCGCCACCGTGAAGGTGCGGCGGCGCCATGGCCGCGACGGCGAAAGCTTGGCTAGAGGCTACGATTCCGGCGGCCTAGGGTTTGTCTAGCTACAGTGGAGCAAGGGGATGAAGACTCACCAGATATCTGGGTCGGAGATGGGCTGGAATGGCTTGCCACCGTGTGCCGGCCGTGAGGAAAAAGAGCGGCGATGCGGCGGCGCTACGAGCAAAAAGAAGCCAAACTAGCGTGTGATCAGTAAACCTGGGACACTAAGGTTGCTTCGGGTGGAATCGATTCGATGGATTGAGGGAGAACTCACCCGATTCCACGCTTTCCCCCCTTTCGGGTTCCTGCGGACGAACGGGGAAGATGACGCCTCCCAGGCTCCCAGCTCGGTGAAGTGGAAAAAGAGAGGAGCAGCAGAGAAGTGCGACGCGAGGGCAAGGCATAAAGCCAAGTGAGGTTGATCGATTCGCGTTTTGGGCGCACTACTCGGTCGGCTTCTTCACATGCGAAGCGCGCTGCGACGCTGCCGTCTCTCCAACGCGGCTCGACCACGATTGACCGAGCACAGGCGTGGGGAAGACTCCTCGCGACGTGGAGGCCATCGCTTGCGCCGGACGGGAGCAGGTGATGAATCGGACGCGAAGGACGGCGGTGTCGGCGACTCGCCTCGTCCAGGGGAGAAGAAAGGGAAGGAAAATCGCGATCTGAGGCTGACGGGTGGGGCCGGGGCCCACTGGCAGCGAGACAGCCTCGCCTCAGCTGACCAGCGCGTCAACGCTTCAACAGGGCCGGGCCCACTTGTCAGCGAGATAACCGATTTTAATGTGATAAGACAGAACGGGAATTCTCTAGATTTCGCATTGGTTTAAGCTCTAAACTAATTCCAGATTTTTCCAAACTTTTTGCCTAAGTATTACTGATAGTCACACATCTACTGGAAAATTTTTAGACAAAAACTCATTTTGGGAAATTTATTAAAATTCTGACACTGTACCCTGGTTCTAAACTTTGATTTCGGTTTTTGATTTAATTACAGGTTCAATTTCTAGGATTTATTTTTGAAACTTTTTGGAGAGTTTCCAACCCTTATATTTGGACTACTGTAAAATTTTAAAATAAAAACCATGAGCCATTATTTTGTAAAAATTCTGACAATCATTTTCCTTACATTTTGGACCCACTGTATTTGAATTTTTAAAAGGATTATTTCAAATCATTTAATTATAAAAATTTTACCAGTGATGCATCATATCTCCAAGGATTTATATAAATTTCCTTGGATTTTCTTGACATTAATTATTTTTCTTTCCACTTTTGGATTCACTGTTTTTAGTCAAAAAGTAGATACATATTTTTTTTAACTTACCCCTAAGTTTATAAAAATTCTAGTTACTGGTCAAACATTATGACCAGCTCAAATAGGACTCATGATAAAAATTTCTAAATTTTATTTTCATCTTTTTACTTTTTTCTTTGCTTTTCCCTTTTTATTTAATCTGTTCCCATAACACAAAATCTAAGAAATTCTAATTGGAGCAAATAATACCTAGAATTTCAAAACCACTATATTAAGATTTAAATTGTTTATTTTCCACTGTTCCAAACTTTCAGGTCGTTACACATACTTAATCTACTACATATTTATAAATTGTTACAAAAATATGAATATCCATATGATCAGAAATTGATAATTTATTTGTAAAGAACCGCAGCTATGAGATTTGTATGTAATACCTGATTGTCTAATAGTATTTGCAACAGGAGCCATGCCATAGCTTTCTCCTCCTGCTGGTGCCTAACATAAGAGTACATGAGCAAACAACCAGACATAAATCCACATGTGCACACGCATTGAAGGAAGGAGGGAGGGGCAGCTGCATTGCAGTAACAATGGCATGCGGTGGAGCACCGTTCATCTGTTATTGTTGATACTTCAGAATTGTGATTCCTGCATGAAAGCACTTATATTATTAGATTATTTAGTGATCACGTAAAATTTAAGAGGAAAAGGGGGTACCTTTGAAGCAATAGAGCATGTAACTGGATTGCTGGCTGTAAGGGATAGATTATTGGCATTTTTGTGCTGATTAGTATGCCGCTGAGCACTGGACAGAATATGAGCCATGATCGCACTACATAGAACTTAGCAAACCAAAATTAATAGGAAGCATTACGCTCACAAGTTATTACAACAAACTTTACAACATCCAATGGTAAAATGCATATGAAAACTGATATTTAAAAACACCCCCAAAAAAGTGAGAACAACAAGAAGCTGAAATCAAAAGCACACAAAACACAGATCCTCCGAAACTACTACAACAATTAAATCCGAGAATAAGAACCTCCTACCACAAGAGAAGCTACCAATTTTGCCTGCTCCCATCTACCATCGATGTTCAGCAATGTCCGCTAAGAAAAAAAAATAATGGAGATAAATACTAAGGAACTAACGAAACGGTGGTAATGGACGCAGCATACGATGGTACTACTACAGAAAAGCTTATCACAGACGGTTCGGAACCGTCATCACAGACGGTTTCCCGGACTGTCTGTAACCTTGTGTCAGTGATGTTACGGCATATCACAGCCGGTTTCTAAACGTCTGTGATAGAATATATCATGAGCGATTTTAAACTAAAACCGTCGTGATATTATCATATCACGCATCGCTTTATTTAAAACCGCTCGTGATGTTATGATATCACGACGGTTTTGTTTGAAACCGTCTGTTACATCATTACATCACGAGCGGTTTTAGTTGAAAACCGCCTATGATGTGATGATATCACGACGGTTTTTGTTTGAAACCGTCGTTACATCTTTATATCACGCATCGGTTTTAATTGAAAACCGCTCGTGATAAGACTTCCAACAGGCAACCATTAATCTATTTATTGGCTAGCCTCAGGAAATGCTAGCCACGCCCTCTGGAAAAAAGAAGATTACAGAATAACTAAACTCATGTTACAAAAAAAGTTACAACCATTTCAGAAATGAACTCAGATATATTAACCAAATGAAACTCAATAGCATTAACAAATTAATCGAATACATAACTACAATTTACAAATCCACAACACAAGTTTGACAATTAACGCCAAATGGTAATTTAGAAAAAATACGACTCCTCAAGTTATACGGCAGCGTGGAACTCACCTTTTTTGTGTAAAACTTGACTAAGCAAGAAGGCACAAAGCTGGCCTCGAATTCGCACCAGATCGGCCTCTTCCAACGCAGTTCTTACTCGATTGGGCGTTTTCTTAGTGACAAGGAGTTCCATGTTGTGGCAAACGTAAAATCCACAACGGTTATTTCCCTTTCTGAAGGACCATGTGGAGGTCCATCCATGTTTGTGATGAGTATTTGACTTTATTTGAGCAAGGTGTGCTCAAGTTTGAGTTTGATTTGGATTGATTTTCAAAATGAAGCATTTTGAGTTGTCTCTGCCAGGAGTGGCAGTACCGGTCGTATGGACGCGGTAGTGATGAGTTGGATGGTTTATTGCATATCATTGTGGGCATTGCTATGTGATGTGTTTCCTTATCTTTGATGGTTGCAGGGCGACGGTGCTAGGTCATGGTGAGGCGGAGGATGACCGGGACTAGGCGAGGAGCGTCGGAGGTCCAAACGGTTGGGAGATCGCCGGAAGATGATCGGAGATGGAGTCCGGACAAGTCAAGAAGACAAGGAAATGAGATGATGCTAGCTAGATGACGCGTGGATCAATGAGGGCCGTCGGATTGAGGTCTAGTTGATAGGTTAGCGGGTCTACTTAGTATGCTTTGAAAACCGTGCAAGAAAACCGGGTATGTGTGTGGGTTTTGGGTTAGCCCTTGCATGGCTGTGTGTGTGGGTTAATCCTAGCCCTTAGATGAGTGCTCTAGGGTTGAGGGACTCATCCAAGGGTGGTAGGTGGCCCAAAAGTAGTATAAATAGGGGTGGAGGGGTAGCCTCCTTCCCTTGAAGGTTTTGAGGTTTGTGAATGCTCCTTTGAGCTTTGCCCACATGAAAGTGAGGCTTTGTAACCTCTCCTTCCAGAAATGAAAGTTTTATCCATCCACCTCTGAATTTATTTTGCGCATTTACATTATGTCTTTACTTTACGCAATTTAAATTCAGCATTTACTTTCCGCAATTACTTTCTATAATTTACTTTCGTGTAATTTGGATTTGCCTCCTCCTTCTAAATGCTGCTGATCTTGGATGTTTTGAGTGTGTTCATATGGTTTTACATCTCTTTTGCACTCTTGGATTGAGTAGAGAACATCTTTTCTTTCAAGTTCCAACTTTGTTCCGAACTTGTTCTTCGCGCAGCAGTCAGTATTTGATTTCTATACAAATCTAGAAAAATCTTTTTCAAGTGATTCTTCTTGAAGGCGATGCGCGACTCTGATATCCACTTGCAGAAAAATTTTGGAGTTCCTTTGTTGCACCGTTTGGGCGCCATGAGGTGAAAACCGAGCCCCAAAATTTCTGCTCGGAGTTCTTGACCAGACTGTGTTCTTAGTTTTTTCCTGTTTTTTCTGTAAGGAGAAATTTGGTGGAGTTCTTCATGACTATGATGCTCATAGGGATAAAAAGTCTCAAAATTTTGTGAGCTGCAGAAACCCACCAACCTCCTATGCAAATTGAGGACAAGTTCTGGAAATTCTGCTTTTGCTTTCTGAAAGTGACTTTTGTGATTTGAATTGATGTCCTTTCTAAATGCAAGAGTTTGAATTGATTCCTCTTTATCTTGGACACTAGACAACCAGTATTGTGACTCAAAAATCCCCACATATTTTATGGTACTTATCAATGCAAGCTTGGGGTGCACATAATTTTCTAGTTTTTCAGGTTTTTCACGATTTCCTTTGAGCGATCTTGTCGAGGTTTTTGTTGGAGTATTTTGGGGGAAATTTTATTTGCGACCATTCACCCCCCTCTGTTCGCCATCTCGGTCCTTCAATTGGTATCAGAGCCGATTTTGCTCTTCCATAGATCTTGAGCGGTCTCAAGAGCCATGGCGACGGACAAATATTCCACCAAGCCTCCTATCTTTAATGGAGTTGATTTTCCTTTTTGAAAGTCCCGGATGGAGTCATACATCACTGCCCAGGGTTACCTGATATGGCAGAAGGTGAAACTCCCGTATGAGGTTCCTGCTGATGAAAATGTCACAGCCATCAATATGGTTGACGTTGAGGCGAATGCTAAGGCAAGGAACATTCTCATCTGAGGTCTTAGCCATGTGAGTATGATAGGATTTCTCACCTTCGCTCCGCTCACGAGATTTGGGTAACCCTCGATACTTACCATGAGGGCTCTACTCAAAACAAGACTGTGAGGCAGGACCAGTTCAAGCGCGAGTACAACAAATTTGATCAACGCGCTGGTGAGAGTCTCGACGAGTGTTTTGGTCGGTTTACAAAGATTTTGAGCTACCTCCGAGCAGTTGGTTGCATATACTCTGACTCGGACAATGCTTGACATTTCTTGACCGCACTAGACCTTCGGGTTTGGGAGATGAAGGTGACCACCATCAAGGACACCACCGACTTATCGACTCTGACTCTTGACGGGCTTTATTCCCGCCTAAAGACTCATGAGATCGATGTCGTGCAGCGGAAGACGAAATCTCGACCGATGGCTTTGGTCACCGATCCCATTGGATCTTCTTCTTCTGATCCTTCTATTGGTTTCTCTCTTTCCGCCCTTTGCGAGCTAAGCGATGACCAACTGGAAAAATTTTCAGAAAATGAGCTTGCTCTTCTCGCTCGCAAGTTTTCTCATGCATACAAGAGGGTGAGAGAGAGGAAGAGAGGTGGCATGATCACCTGCTTCGAGTGTGGTGGCCCCAACCACATTCGGGTGAACTGTCCCAAGCTAGAGAAGGGCAAGAACGACGTTGGTGGTTCGGGAAAGAACGACTACACCGACAAGAACCGCAACAAGAAGCCTCCAGTTCGTGAACCGGCACATGAGAAGAAGTACCGCAACTTCTCCAAGAACAAGAAGCTCTTCCACCGCGTCCTCGCCGCGCTTAACGACATCAACCTCTCCGACACGGAGACATGGATCGACGAGGGCGAGGATGATCCGCAAGAGAAGAAGGGCAGCGACGACTTCTCCGGCATGTGCTTCATGGCCGACACCAACGACATCAGCGACTCCGAGCTCTACAGCGACTCGGATGAGGTTTGTCGGATGGGGAAGGGCGACGTTTGGATTATTGACTCCGGTTGTTCTCGTCATATGACCAGAGATTCTCGTTGGTTCTCTTCCCTAGTTCGAGCCCCCAGTGATGAGTTAATCACTTTTGGGGATGCATCTTCAGGTAGAGTCATTGCTAAAGGTACCATCTGCATTAACCAAAATTTCATTCTTAAAGATGTTACCTTAGTAAGTAAGCTGCAATACAATCTGCTCTCTGTTTCTTTGCTTATCGATGACTCTTTCGAGGTAAGCTTCAAGAGTAATGCCTGTAGAATTCTTGATTCATCAGGAGGGTTAGTTTGCGGGATTTCTAGATTTAGGAGAGTCTTTCGTGCTGATTTTTATGCTTCTTCTAGAGACTCTCTTCGATGTTTGATTGCTTCTGAGTCCCGTGATCTCTCCTTCTGGCATAGGAGGCTTGGTCACATTGTTTTTGATCATTTGACCCGAGTTAGCAACCACGATCTCATTCGGGGTTTGCACAAACTCAAGATGGTCAAAGACTTAGTTTGCTCTCCTTACCGACATGGCAAGATGGTTACTGCTTCCCATCCTCCAGTCACCGTAGTGATGACTGATGCACCAGGACAGCTTTTACATATGGACACCGTTGGTCCAAACTAGAGTGCAATCAAGCAGGAGGGAAGTGGTATGTTCTTGTCATCGTTGATGATTTTCTAGATACTCTTGGGTATTCTTCATGGCCTCAAGGATGAGACTTTTCTCACTTCAGGGTTTGGTCAAGAGGATGTCTATTGAGCTCCTGTGTGCATTACGAGCTATACGCAGTGATAATGGCACGAGTTCAAGAATTCCTACTTTGAGAGTTTCGTGTGGAGTCCGGTTTAGAGCATCGCTTCTCTTCTCCCTACGCCTCGTGAGAATGGCGTAGTGGAAAGGAAAACAGGACCTTGGTTGAGATGGCCAGACGATGCTAGACGAGTACAAGACTCTAGGAAGTTTTGGGTGAGGCTATAGCTACCGCTTGCCATGTTTCTAATCGCGTGTTTTTGAGAGCACATCCGCATCGCACTTCTTATGAGTTGAGGTATGGGCGAAAGCCCAAGGTGTGTCTCATTTTCGCTTTTGGTTGCAAGTGTTTTATCTTGAAGTCTGGTAACCTAGACAAGTTTGAGTCTCGCTCTTCTGATGGTATCTTTCTAGGTTACTCGACTTCTTCTCGTAGCTATAGGGTCTCGAGTGTTGATGTGCATAGGATCATAGAGACCTGTGATGTGACCTTTGATGAGGCTAGCCCAGGAGCTAGACCTGATGTTTCAGGCTCTTCTTATCCCTCCGAGACCATCTTTGTAGAAGATGAGGATGATGGAGATGATGGTGTTCCACCGGATCCAGTCCCCTCTTCACCTGAGGTGCCTCCTATTTCCATTTTTGCACCTCAGGGAGACCACCCCTTGCCTTCCGACTCTCCTTCAGCTAGTGGCTCTGCTCCTACCTCTTCTGTGCATGAGGTAGAGGTCACTTCTGTTTCTGGACCTCCCCGTCATATTCAACATTCTCATCCACCTGATCAGATCATTGGTGATCCGTTTGAGCGGGTCACTCGATCAAAATCAGGTTTGTCCAGTTTCTACCTCCACTCTGCCTTCATTGCCTCCTTTGAGCCGAAGGATGTTTCTCATGCATTATCCGATGAATTGTGGATTAATGCTATGCATGAGGAACTTGAGAACTTTGAAAGGAACAAAGTATCGCAGCTTGTCGAGCCCCTATCTGGTCATAATGTCATTGGGACCAAGTGGGTGTTCAAAAACAAGCAGAGTGAGGATGGGGTTGTCATTCGCAACAAGGCTAGGCTAGTTGCACAGGGCTTTTCTCAGGTTAAGGGTCTTAACTTTGAGGAGACCTTTGCCCCTATAGCTAGACTAGAGGCTATTAGGATCCTGCTTGCATTCTCTGCATCCCAAGGCTTCAAGCTCTATCAAATGGATGTCAAGAGTGCATTCCTCAATGCCTATATTGAGGAAGAGGTTTATGTCAAACAACCTCCAGGATTCGAGAACCCCAAGTTTCCGAGTCATGTATACAAGCTCTCCAAAGCTTTGTATGGACTCAAGCAGGCCCCCAGAGCATGGTATGAGAGGCTCAAGTCTTATCTTCTCAGCCATGACTTCAAAATGGGCATAGTAGACAAAACTCTGTTCATTAGACACCATGAGTCTCATTTTCTTCTTGTCTAGATTTATGTGGACAATATCATTTTTGGTGGCTCATCTCATTCGCTTGTGTCTCAGTTTTCTGAGGTGATGAGCACAGAGTTTGAGATGAGTATGATGGGCGAGTTGAGCTACTTTCTTGGCTTCCAAATCAAGCAGACTAGGGAGGGTACTTTCTTGCATCCAGGCAAGTATACCTGTGACCTCCTGAGGCGCTTCGATATGTCTGATGGGAAGCCGGTGATGACTCCTATGGCCACCACTGCTGTCCTCGAGCCCGATGAGGATGGTGAGCCTGCTGATCAAAAGGAGTTTCAGAGCATGATCGGCTCCCTCTTGTACCTCACTGCTTCGAGACCGAACATACATTTCGCTGTGTGTCTGTGCGCTCGATTTCAAGCTTCTCCTCGCGCCACTCACCGCCAGGCGGTCAAGCGCATCTTCAGGTACCTTCGTGCTACCACTGATTATGGTATTTGGTACTCTTTGTCTTCTTGTCTATCTCTTAGAGCCTTTTCCGATGCCGACTTTGCTAGCTGTAGGATAGATAGGAAGAGCACTTCTGGCACTTGCCAATTCATTGGCACTTCTCTTGTTTCTTGGTCATCTAGGAAGCAGTCTGGGGTTGCACAGTCCACCATTGAGGCCGAGTATGTTGTCGCAGCCATTCTTTGAGCAGTGCTCTGGATGAGATCGACTTTACGGGACTACGGGTTAGAGATAGAGAGTGTGCCACTTTTCTGTGACAACACTTCAGCTATTTGCATTGCTAAAAACCCAGTGCAACATTCCCGGACCAAACACATTGATATTAGAAATCACTTCCTTAGAGACCATGTGGAGAAGGGAGATATCGCGCTTCAGTTCGTAGAGAGTGATCTTCAATTAGCCGATATCTTCCCCAAGCCTTTGGATAGCTCCAGATTTGTTGCCTTGAGGAGTGAGCTTGGAGTCGTGAGCCCTTACGGCGTTTCGTGAGGGGGAGCTGGTTTGTATATTATGTATTATATGTTTTTTCCAGCTTTTCTTTTCTTTGTATTTCTTTTGGGTGACTTTGGGCTTGTTTTCTTGAGTTGAGTTCACTCACTTAGACTTCTGGCATCCTTGCATGGACCTCTTATCTTGTGCTTTAGGTTGCTATCATGCATGATTAGATGTTCTCTCTTCTCTCTAGGTTGAGTTCCCTCACAGTCTTATAAGTCTAGCAGGTATTGGGCCTCCTGGGTAGACAGGGTCTGTGTGCACTCCTTAGTTGGGATCTAGAGTCAGCTTCCCTATGTCAGTCACTGGGGAAGATAAGAGCGAGTCTGAGCCATAGTGAGTCTCTTCTATCTTAGCTATGCTCAATAGCCATCCAGTTTTGCAGTTTCTCGACTTTTTCTCCTCATCCTGTTTTTTCTAGTTGTTATTGAGTTTATTTGGGTTGTCCTTATACCTAATCTTGATAATAACTCGAGTTTAACTAGATTTGAGCTTAAAATTGATTCATTTGTTGAGGGGGAGTTTGGGAATCTGTTCGTGCATTGCATATAGACTGCATTTCCTGTTTAATGAGCTTTGTCTATTATGCAATTGATTTCTTCTTCATGCTATACACCATGCTGCATCATATGGAGAAAATCACTAGCTCAGATATGTCCAAGTTCATTTAACTTGCTAAGCTTTAAAATGAAAAAAGTCTTAAATGAAAAATTTGATGAAACTTGTTGCTTTTACTTGCTAGGTTTCTTCTCTAGTGGTTCGTGCCATAATTTGAGAAATTTTGGAGTTCTCTAGAGTCCCTATAGCAACTTGGGTGAAACTAGTTTGATCCATGCTAGAGTCCTTCAATTGCTCATGAATCATTGTGCTAAAAATGAAAATTAAACAAAATTGACTCTTCTTGTGCACATACGACTCAACACCTTGCATTCATAAGACCGCTTCCCATTGCACTTGGGATGAACATGGAATACATCGTGTTTGACCTAGACCATCCTCTTAAGAGTTCATCTTGAGATGGTCGCATATGGCTTGAGTCTATTGATTGTCAAAAGAAAATGCAAATAAATTAAAAACAAAGACATATGTGGGTAAACAATGCAAATAATGTCAAACATTTGCACCCCACTATGTCTTGTATGATGATAAATCAAAATTTGCATTAAGTGATAAATGAGCCCGAAGGACCTTGTATGCTCTTCTAGATTCCCCAAAGTGTTGAGTAGGTTGAACTCTAGGTTTTCCTTTTGATCCTTAGAGTGGCTATTCTTCTATTTTTGAAACTAAAGCTAAGTGTTGCACTTGTCAAATCTTGCTAAAAATGAAATATTCAAAACTAAGCTCGTATTTGCACTTGGACATGTCCTAGTTTAGTCATCTTCTGAAATTGACAAGCTTGGTGTAATATCCTTCCATTTTGATCAATTGGATAATCTTCAAAGCTCTTTCGATTGCATTTCATGCATACATAAAAAAATTGATGCCTATATTGCCAAAAGGGGGAGAAAACGTAGAAAAGGCATCATTACAAGATAAAAATGTGAATGCTTATTTGGTTATTATGATCTTTGTAAAACTATTCTACTACTTATGTTGGATCATAATCTCATAATCACATTTGACATGTTTAGTTGGATTTTAGAGTTTTTGTTGAAAACTTGCTCTTTCTTAAATTTAACTCTAAAATCTAAATTCCACTTCGTCAACTTGGTCATGGCTCTAATTTCTATCTTTGGACCAAGTTTGACTTTACAACTAAATATTGCTTTCTTCTTCATTTTCTTCAAACTCTAATTTATGCCTTTTTGTGTGGTTTGTCAATATACTCATCAAGGGGAAATTGAAGGACCATGTGGAGGTCCATCCATGTTTGTGATGAGTATTTGACTTTATTTGAGAAAGGTGTGCTCAAGTTTGAGTTTGATTTAGATTGATTTTCAAAATGAAGCATTTTGAGTTGTCTCTGCCAGGAGTGGCAGTACCGGTTGTATGGACGCGGTAGTGATGAGTTGGATGGTTTATTGCATATCATTGTGGGCATTGCTATGTGATGTGTTTCCTTGTCTTTGATGGTTGCAAGGCAACGGTGCTAGGTCATGGTGAGGCAGAGGATGACCGGGACTAGGCGAGGAGCGTCGGAGGTCCAGACGGTTGGGAGATCGCCGGAAGATGATCGGAGAGGGAGTCCGGGCAAGTCAAGAAGACAAGGAAATATGATGATTCTAGCTAGATGCCGCGTGGATCAATGAGGGCCGTCGGATTGAGGTCTAGTTGATAGGTTAGCGGGTCTAGGTAGTATGCTTTGAAAACCGTGCAAGAAAACCCGGTATGTGTGTGGGTTTTGGGTTAGCCCTTGCATGGCTGTGTGTTTGGGTTAATCCTAGCCCTTATATGAGTGCTCTAGGGTTGAGGGACTCATCCAAGGGTGGTAGGTGGCCCAAGAGTATTATAAATAGGGGTGGAGGGGTAGCCTCCTTCCCTTGAAGGTTTTGAGGTTTGTGAATGCTCCTTTGAGCTTTGCCCACATGAAAGTGAGGCTTTGTAACCTCTCCTTCCAGAAATAAAGTTTTATCCATCCACCTCTGAATTTATTTTATGATTTACATTATGTCTTTACTTTACGCAATTTAAATTCAGCATTTACTTTCCGCAATTACTTTCTACAATTTACTTTCATGTAATTTGGATTTGCCTCCCCTCCTTCTAAATGCTGCTGATCTTGGATGTTTTGAGTGTGTTCATATGGTTTTACATCTCTTTTGCACTCTTGGATTGAGTAGAGAACATCTTTTCTTTCAAGTTCCAACTTTGTTCAGAACTTGTTCTTCGCGCAGCAGTTAGTGCTTGATTTCTATAAAAATCTAGAAAATTCTTTTTCAAGTGATTCTTTTGGAGGACGTGAGGGACTCCGATATCCACTTGCAGAAAAATTGTGGAGTTCATGTGTTGCACCTTTTGGGCGCCATGAGGTGAAAACCGAGCCCCAAAATTTCTGCTCAATGTTCTTGACCAGACTATGTTCTTAGATTTTTCCTGTTTTTCTGTATGGCTTTTTGAGGAGAAATTTGGTGGAGTTCTTCAAGAGTCTGATGCTCATAGGGAGAAAAAGTCTCAAAATTTTGTGAGCTGCAGAAACCCACCAACCTCCTGTACAAATTGAGGACAAGTTCTGGAAATTCTGCTTTTGCTTTTCTGAAAGTGACTTTTGTGATTTGAATTGATGTCCTTTCTAAAAGCAAGAGTTTGAATTGATTCCTCTTTATCTTGGACACTAGACAACCAGTATTGTGACTAAAAAATCCCCACATATTTTATGATACTTATCCATGCAAGCTTGGAGTACACATAATTGTCTAGTTTTTCAGGTTTTTCACGATTTCCTTTGAGCAATCTTGTCGAGGTTTTTGTTGGAGTATTTTGGGGGAAATTTTATTTGCGACCATTCACCCCCCTCTATTCGCCATCTCGGTCCTTCACTTTCCCTGCTGGTGGCATTGCAAATATAGATTTGGTTAGTTCCAGAATCATTATTACATAGTTTACATAGGATTATTGTGTACAGCGGTTACCGGAAACTTAAAATCGTGATTCAGCTTCGCCCTGTCCTTGCCAGAAGGCCCTCCATAATATTTGTACACTTTGAACGTGCTACGTGATTGCAATAGGTTAGCCTCAGCTATTCCAGGAGAAACATACATGTTTGAACAACCTACATGACCATGTTATCTTTGGAGGAAACGTGATTAATTTATCACAGACGGTTCTAGATTAGAACCGTCTATGATATTATTTTATCACAGACGGTTCTAGTATAGAACCGTCTGGGATAGTTTTATCACAGACGGTTCTATTATAGAACCGTCTGTGATATAAACTATACCAGATGATTCTATTATAGAACCGTCTGTGATGAAGATTGACACAGACCTTCATTGCTAAGGTAAATCCAAAGTTTGGCCTTCTTGACATAATGTATACTTCAGTTTGTGTGAGCAATATCAGTAAAGGAAAGGAAACTATATTAAATAAATCAGATGCATATATACACAAAGTTGTTTTTAATTTCGAGCATTTCATTACAAACAACTCTATTATCTTTTAGAGTACACTTAAAATCATAACTCCACTTGCTTATTCTTTTGTATAAAAATTAGCCCTTCATGATGATCGACGCGTGTGTAGCTAGCTTCTTCAGGTTGTTCTTCCTGGACTGTGATGCTCTTTCCGATAGGAGGCAACCCTTCGAATTGATTGTATTCTTCCTCATCTACTACATTCTCTACTCCGACAATCCTCCTTTTTCCCTGAAGAACTACATGTCTATTCTTGTTGGACGGGTCGATTACATAGAATACTTGAACAGCTTGGTTAGCGAGTACGAATGGTTCATCTTGGTATCCGACGCGTGCGAGGTTGTGATAGTGACACAAGATTTGTCAACCTTCACATGCTTTGGAGGTGGACCCAACGACACCAAATAAGGGGATCTTGAATAGTACATAGTCGAGCTCCCAAATCTCCTCTATGAACCCATAGTAGGAGCTCCTCGTTGACCCAACGGTGTTGAACGATCTATGCATACACCGCTCGGTTTGTGCTCTTCATATCCTGATCTCTCGTGTAAAATATGTACCCATTTAAGTCGTATCCTTTCCATGTTACAACTGTAAATGTTGGCCCTTTTGCCAACCATGTGAGCGTATCACCTGACGAGGTCACAGTGATGGGTCGCTCCTTCAGCCATCTGTTAAACTGAAGGTTATGCTGTCTCGTGATCCAAGACTCTTGCCGCGTCAGATTCTCTTGCCGTAGCCAGTGCTTGTGCTCATCGATGTACGAGGACACTACAGCCATGTGTTGCAAAACCGTGAAATGAGCTTGAGCATAGGAAGCTGGATCAGGCGTGATTGCTTTCCTTCTGATTGTCCCGATGCCCTGGAGTCTTCCCTCATGGCGAGATCGTGGCACACCTATTGGTTCGACCTGAGCCATATAATCGACGCAGAACTCTACGTTTTCTTCGGTTGCATAACCTTCGACAATGCTACCCTTCGGCCGAGATCGATTCCGTACGTAGGACTTGAGAATTCCCATATACCTCTCGAATGGGTACATGCTACGTAGGAACACGGGCCCACATATCTTTATCTCTATCACAAGGTGAACAACGAGATGGACCATGATATCGAAAAACGACGGAGGGAAATACATCTCAAGATTACATAGAGTCATCACCACCTCAGCCTGCAGTGCATCTAGTTCTTCGGGATCGATGACCTTCTGAGCAATTGTGTTAAAGAAATAACATAGCCTCGTGATTGTCTCCCGGACCTTGACTGGCAAAATACTTCTAATTGCCACAGGGAGCATTTGTGTCATCAGCACATGACAATCATGAGACTTCATGCCAACTAATTTCAAATCATGCATCGAAATAAGTCTCTTGATGTTAGAGGAGTAACCGGATAGAACTTTCACACCATGCAAGCACTGGCACAGTTCAGTTCTCTCGGCCTTAGACAAAGTGTAACAAGGAGGTTCGCAGTATGTTCGGCCTGTATCTATCTCTTTCGGTGCTAACTCAGGTCTTATGCCCATATTGACCAAGTCAAGGCGTGCATTGATACTGTCCTTTGATTTGCCCTTAATATTCAATAAGAGACCAATCAAGCTATCACAGACATTCTTCTCCACATGCATCACGTCGATGCAGTGCCGAACTTCTAGGTGCTCCCAATAAGGTAGGTCCCAAAATATTGATCTCTTCTTCCACGTGCTCTTCTCACGGGACCTCGATTTACGCCCCTTTCCAAATGCAATATCCAAGTTCTTAACCATATCATGGATATCTATCCCACTTAAAGGCTTTGGAGCTAAACCGTCTTCGTTCGTTCCATCGAATTGTTTTTTCATTTTGCGGTATGGGTGATTCCTCCGAAGGAACCTACGGTGATGCATGTAAACCGTTTTGCGCGAGTGATTCAGCCACACACTCTCGGTATTGTCTAAGCAGTGAGTGCAGGCTTTGGTTCCTTTTGTACTCTGCCCGATAGGTTACCAAGGGCGGGGTAATCATTTATGGTGCGTAACAAAATGCGATTACAAAGTGAAGTTCTCTCGTTTGTATGCATCCCATACCTGTACCCCGGGAACCCATAGTGTTTTCAGATCTTCCACCAATGGTGCTAGGTACATATCAATATCGTTCACAGGTTGTTTCGGTCCTTGGATAAGTACAGACAACAAAATGTACTTGCGCTTCATACACAACCAAGGAGGAAGGTTGTAGATACAGAGATTCACAGGCCAAGTGCTTTGCCGGCTACTCATGTTACCGAAAGGATTCGTTCCATCTGTACTCAATCCAAACCTTATATTCCTCGGATCCTCACCGAATTCTTGAAACCTCCTATCGATGTTTCTCAATTGGATGGAATCAGCAGGGTGCCTTAGCATTCCATCATTCTTACGCTCCTCTGAGTGCCAACGCAACAGTTTTGCCTCATTTGGGTTCGCAAACAAACTCTTCAAACGAGGAATTATAGGCAGATACCATGCCACCTTAGCAGGAGGTCCTTTCATCACCTGGATGCCCTCACTTTCATTATTCGAATGACTCTTACGCTTGTACCAGGATGTGTTGCACACAGGACATATGTGCAAGTTCGCGTACTCTTGGCGGTACAGGATACAGTCGTTCAGACATGCATGTATTCTTTCTACATCCATTCCCAAGGGACAAAGAACCTTCTTAGCTTTGTAGGTGGTTGTCGGCAACTCGTTTCCCTCGGGAAGCATGTCCGCCAATAAACGTAATAGCGCTGTAAAACTCTTATCAGACCAACCGTTTCTTGCTTTCAATTTCAGCAGTTCAAGCACGGATGACAACCTTGTGTATTTCGACTTGCAGCCTGGGAACAAAGGTTTCTCCGAGTCCTCCATCAAGCCCCAGAATTTACCATATTCTCTATCATCACGGTTCCCTTCTACATCGCACAAAGATCGATTCATTATCTTCCTGCAACCTATCCTCATCGGAACCACAATCGATATGACCATCCGACATATCATTGACTTCGTCGACCATTTTAGTACACCTTCAGATCTCCCGCTCTTCATCTGGATCGGTCCAACATGTATACCCGCTTTGAAACCCTCATAATCAAGTGTGCTTCGATCTGCGCAAAGTTTTGAAACATCTTCAGATTCTCACAGTCAATGCACGGACAAGACATAAACTGCCCCCCCCCTTATTGAACAAAACCTCTTCTGCAGCTCTTCTAAAAGCGGAGACGCTATTAATGTACTCGGCACTCACACGGTTCTTAGTGTACATCCATCTTCGGTCCATCTACGCCAAGCATATAGCATTAATTAGTGTTAATGCAAGTAAAACCCATTACTACCCTTACATAGAAAGAACACATGAATCTACAAGCTAAATCTAAAAATTCATCAAATTCTATCCTTACCAAGCAAGATCTTAAATATACTACAATTAGACACCGTTACTAACCTTAGATCACCAAAATCAAATGGATCCTCAATCACCCTTCAAAATCAACGGTCTTCATTTTACCAAATCGCCTCACAGCCGCATAGCCGCAGCCAAATGAAAATAGATCCCGAAACCCTAAAATGCACAAAGTGGCTCGGGCCTCTGTATTTTATATTGCTGATAGAAATCTCAGACGGTTTTATAAAAAAACCATCAAAAATAAACATAGCATTCCATAAAACCGTCTGTGATATATCACAGACGGTTTTATTACAAAACCGTCTAGGATAATATGTGATATTACAGACGGTTTTATAAAATAACCGTCTATGATATCTTCACAGACGGTTTTTAACTAAAACCGTCTGTGATATTGATGTATATCACTGACGGTTTTTGTAGAGTACCGTCTGTGATAATGTCACTGACGGTTTCAATATAAAACCGTCAGTGATATTATTCGTCACAGACGGTTTTGAGGAACTGTCTGTAATGAGGCGTCTAATATAAGCCTTTCTGTAGTTAATTATATATTGTTTCCCTACCAGGGGAAAATCGAGTGCAAAAACTGAGTGAAGAAGATTTTATTGGATGAGTTGGTGTCTAGGAGTAGAGCTTGGGAAGCTGGAAGACAAAAAGATTGGGTGACATCGTGAGGAGCAGAGTAGCAAGATAAAAATCCCCAAAACTTTACCCTCCACAAGCGATAGAACCCTAGCCAAACTCAACTCGAACCAAATCGAAAAGCTAAGCAAAAGATTCAAGAGCACGAGCAAGAACAGAATTTCCGTCTCAAATCCAAAAAATCAAGCGCTACATCGAAGGAATGGGAAACCATCTACTCCCAAAAAAACTCAATACCCCAAGGCAAACTTAGCCACACTTGTTGTGAAAACATCCATCCACAGTTCCAAACTAGACTATGGAATTCACCTAACAACATGGATTTCGGTAGCACCACCTAGAATCCACCCACGCGTAAAATCCCCTAAGAATGAGGAATGCTTAATCACTTCAAGATTCCTTCAAGCCACTGCCCGAGACATGCGCCCGCGAACCGCTACTAATGAGCCAACTGAACCGCGGAGAAGGAGCGGAACCAGAAGAAGCAGAACGCGAGAAGAATCCTGCTAAAACCCTAGAAATCATGGAAGCCATAAGGTATCACGAAGGCATGCGGCAAGCAACCGATTGGCTTGTGGGAGATTGCGCTGTGGAGGGGGTGTGCGTCTCGATAGAGGTGCTGAGGCCACCGACGAGTGAGGGCTCTTACACATTGCAGGAGGTTGGGGTCGGAGGTGGGGTCGGCGGCGACAGTGGTGAGGGAGGAGGCGTCGAGGGACTAGATAGGGTTTGGGAGAGAGAGTGGACTGAGCGACCAGAGAGGACGACGTCGGGGGCAGGAGCATGACAATGGGGGGTAGGGTTTGGAGAGGAGCATAACGCCGGGAGCTGGGTTTGGTGAGGAGCTGATTAGTATGGCTATAATAGAACTATATCACAGACGGTCATAGCTCAAATGAGGTGCATATCATAGACGGTTTTAGCTCAAAAATAGTTTTTTGGCTAAAATCATCTATGATGAGGTCAACAACACAGACGATTTTGGACAAAAACCATCTGTGATGAGCATGGCAGTCATCACTGATTGTTTTTGCAAAAAAAAGTCAGTGATGACCCCTCATCACAAACGATTTTTGAAAACTGTTAGTGATGAGGGGTCTAATATGAGCCCTTTTGTAGTAGTGTATATCACATACCCATCAACGTGTGCCTAGTAGATCATAACAAAACTTTTCAGAAAACCTTTATCCCAACAATGACCCTCGTGGTAAGCCACCGCTATCCCTTCCCTCATTAGAGTAGAAGTGTAGATCTGACATACTGTTGGATTGATGTGAGACCACGGTACACCACATCCTCAGCCGTAACCACACTTTCGTGTAACCACACTTCCATGTGATTATCCGCCTGAGGTATCACATGTCAAGACATCGGTAGTCCTACTTTGTTAGGTCTGTCCCTTACCAGGCATGTTATTGCATGTTTGACTCAGTTCAAAGGCTAGCAAGGTTAAGTCCTTAGTTGACCGAGGTAAGACTTCCACAACCTAATGGCCATACTAGTCCACCTTGGCACATGACCTCTGGCCACTTGCCCCAATCTAAATTATTTACCACCCAAGTTGTTTATCACCTTGAAGAGAAATAGATATGAATTTTAATACAATTTTTCAGCAGCAATTCGTCACAACAAATTGAGCAGAGACGCCTCTCTGTTATGCTCGATCGGTCGGGGGAAGGGACGGCCAGATATATAAGGATTTATCACTGTCGATTCGGCAGTGATATTTATTTTCCCGCTTGGTTTTATTTTCTCGTGCAATTCGAGCTTATCATTGCCAATTCTGCGCAGAACCGGCAGTGATAAGCTCGGATTGCGCGAGAAAATAAAATTAAGCAGGAAAATAAATATCATTGCCGGTTCTAGTGTAAAACCGGCAGTGAAAATGCTAATATCACTACCGGTTGATAGAAGATCCGACAGTGATATATCACTACTGGTTTTATATATAAACCGGCAGTGATATCTGGTTATCACTACCGGTTGGTTCCACGAACCGGCAGTAATAAGTTCTCCACCCGACTTAACTTTCGAACCGGCAGTGATATGTTCGCACTGTCGGCTCTATCCTAACCGGCAGTGATATGCTAGCAAGGATTGCCTGTTCTGTAGTAGTGGAGGTACATCCTCTCCTCTCTCGCTTAAGTAGCACCCCCTCCCAGGACTCCGGCTTGGGCACAACGTGCACACTGAAGCAGACTCGGCGTCGCCCAGCCCATCCCTATTTTTTTAGGCATTACAGTGTGTGGGGAATCGTGGCAAATAATTTTCGAGTCACAAGGTTGCACGTCATGAAAACATATTGACCTTTCGGGTATCTATTGAATTGACGTGAATATGTATGTTGCTAACGGTTATTTGCGTAAACATCAGGCTGCATATTTTCCTGGTGGCATTACAAACCCGTCACTGAAATGTAATAAATTCCTGTCGGTCAGCAGTTGGTCCATCAGGAAATTTACAAATTGTGATGAAAGGTCGTGAGTCTGGCAGCGATAGCTTCTATCTAATTAATTTGTAAATAGGCTTTAAATTTAGATTTCTTATTTTTAATAGAATGGGAACAGCTGTTAATCAGCTATGCATCTTAATACTTACGCAACAGAAGAGGTCATGCATGGTATCAAATCTTGTGGGAATTCAAACTCTACATAAGCCGTACCACAATGGTTTTACTAATGAACACTTGAACCATGGTGTCCCAGATAAAGTCTAATGCTTCTATCAAAGAAACTTCTACGGGAATTCTTAAAGTGACTCAAACAATGTCTCTAGAGAAATGAAATCTACAGGAGGCCTTTGTTTTAGTATGCAGACATTTTTCACCAGCGCAAGCTTGAAATACAGAGGATTGCAATGAATTCGTGACCTCATGTACGTCAGACACAGGCTTTCTCACTGCTAAGAGCGTAGTCCCACCTCCCTCCTACTGGGGTTAGAGTGCTTTTGTTACGAACTCGAGAAGCAGAGAGGAAGTTGGAGTAGAGAACAAGCAAGGAAAAGAAACCAGAGAGGATTTGGGAATTCTGTTCTTCCATAACAAACAACTAGTCCCTGCGGAATATATATACTTCCGCCAACGTCACTTACAAGTGGACCCGAATAAACCTCCGGCTAAAAGACCAGAATACAAACACATCAATTACTGACTAGCACAATACCCCAAAGCGACCACCCAGACTAGGCCGAGCAACCCTGTTCACCATCCGACACACTACATCTTTGCTTAAGGTTAGTAAGGTTGTAAGGAATTCTTCGTGAGAGAAAAAAAATGAATTCTTGCACCTACGTACTTCTGTTACTAATTAAGTTTGGTCCCTTTACATTGAAAACAATGAATGAACTAGTCTATTTAGTCACTCAGAAATTAGCTAACCTGTAATAAATTAGTTACACATTTTACGTTCCTATCGATTTTAAGTAGGCTGATTAGCCTGTGATGTCTAAATTGTAACAAATAGGATAATCCACTACTACAGAACAGGCAATCCTTGCCGGCATATCACTGCCGGTTGGGCTATAGCTGGCAAAGATAACATATCACTGCCGGTTCAAAAGTCCGGCCAGGGGGACAACTTATCACTGCCGGTTCGTGAAACTAACCAACAGTTATAACCAGATATCACTGCCGGTTTATATCCAAAACCGGTACTGATACATCACTGCTGGTTCAGTTACCACTCGGTAGTGATATCGGAATTTTCACTGCCGATTTTACACCAGAACCGGCAGTGATAATTATTTTCCCGCTTGATAATTATTTTGCCACACAATCCGAGCTTATCACTGCTGGTTCTACGCAGAACCGACAATGATAAGTATCTTTATATAGGTGGGCGTCCCCTCCCCGACCGAGCATAACAGAGGAGCACTGTCTTTGCTCGGTGAGAATGATTTTGGCGACTTGCTGCTAAAAAATTGTTCCAAAATTCATCTCGTATTTCTCTCTAATGTTAGTAACTTGATCTACATTATATTTGTAGTTAGATTTTACTTTACAGATTGCTCCAGATTTTGATAATTTGTGATTGTATGGTGTGAACATTTTAGGTCGGTAGAGCTAAAATTAAGATATAGCTAATTTAGTTAATAAATTACAATTCTGATTTAGTGGATTTCTAAATAATGAAAAAATGCTAGATTCACCATTATATCTAATTATAATTATTTTAAATAATAAAACATTGTTATATAGAATTTTCAAAAGTGAAAATTGCTAGATGAATTTTAAATAGTGAAAATTGCTAGATGAATATTTAAATAATGAAAAATGGTAGATGGATTTTCCAATAATGAAAATTGCAAGATACATTTTTAAATCTAATTATTTATAAATATATCCTTTTTTCAATTATATGCTTATTTTTAATTATATGCTTATTCAATATATGTTAATTTAATTTATTAGCACTACATAACAAATGAAATAAATAAATCATTGAAATAATAAAAAATTGTTAGATGGATATTTAAATAATGAAAAAAGGTTGATGTATTTTAATACAGTCAAAATTGGTAGATGGATTTTTAAATCTAATCATTTACAATTATATCGTTGTTTGCAATTATATGCTTATGTGATGTTTATTGATTTAATTAATTAGCACTGCATGACTAATGTAAAGAATAAATTATTTTGTGGTCATTTACAATTATATCGTTGTTTGCAATTATATGCTTATGTGATGTTTATTGATTTAATTAATTAGCACTGCATGACTAATGTAAAGAATAAATTATTTTGTGATCATTTTTTGATTTACTGAAATTTAGTTTGATATAATTAATTGTAGATGAACCGAAGGTGGATGTATGACATAGACCGTTGCAACCCAGAGTTCTTTAATGGTGTGACTTGTTTTCTGAACGCGGCTGCGGCGCATAAGTCGAAGAAGCTGGCGAACTATATGTGTTGTCCATGCGTTGATTGCAAAAATGAGAAGTTATTTTCTACCATATAGTCGATACGTGCACACTTGCTTCAAAGGGGTTTCAAGGCTGGCTATACCTGTTGGACCGTGCACGGTGAAGATGAGAATGTACATGAAGGGCAACACATTGATAAAGATGACGGAGACAACAATATGACTGCAGTCGAAGATACATTCGTTGATAACCACGAAGACGATATAGATCAAATGTTGTGTGATGGGGAGGGGGACTTCACGAGTGAAAGTGAGTTTCAAAAGTTTCAGCTTATGGTAGAGGACACCACAGCACCATTGTACCCAGGCTGCAAGGAGGAGCACAGAAAACTGCATACCGTGCTTACACTACTGCAGTTGAAGGCAAGTAATGGTTGATCTGATAAGAGCTTCACTGAGCTGTTATGTCTCTTCGGGAACTTGCTTCCAGAGGGTAACGTGTTGCCTGCAACTACGTACCAAGCCAAGCAGGTTGTCTGCCCGTTGGGACTGGAAGTACAAAGAATACACGCATGTCCAAACGATTGTATATTGTATCGCAATAAGTTTGCAGAATTGGATGCCTGTGCTGTTTGCAAAGCAAAGCAGTATAAGGGCAACGATGATGATATCAATAACGATGATGTCAGGGTGAAGCGTAAGAAGAAGATATCCCCCCGTAAAGTGGTGTGGTATTTCCCTATAATCCCTCGTCTGAAACTATTGTTTGCGAACGAAAGGCATGCCCACTTGCTACGATGGCACGCCGAAGAGCGTAAGAAGCATGGAATGCTCAAACACCCTACTGATTTTGTGCAATGGAGGAAAATAGACAGAAATTATAAGAAGCACATTGCATATGATGTGAGGAATATAAGGTTTGGGTTGAGTACGGATGGGATGAATACTTTCGGCAACATGTGTAGTTGCCATAGCACTTGGGCGGTGACTCTATGTATCTACAACCTTCCTCCTTGGCTTTGTATGAAACAAAAGTACATTATGATGCCACTACTGATCCAAGGGTCTAGGCAACCTGGCAACGATATCGATGTGTACCTCAAACCATTGGTTGAAGATCTTCTAAATTTGTGGAACGATGGAGTACGAGTATGGGATGAGTATAAAAGAGAGAACATTATCCTACGCGCATTGTTGTTCGTAACCATCAATTATTACCTTACCCTTGTTAACTTGTCGGGTCAGACGACAAAAGGTTTCAACGGATGTGTCCAGTGCTTGGATGATACAGCTAGCCGGTGGCTGAAAAACTGTTGGAAAATGGCTTACATGCGGCATCGTAGGTTCCTCTGCAAGGATCACCCATACCGCAATAATAAGAGAGCTTTTGACGGGACAACAGAGACTGCCTTAGCTCCGAAGAATCACACTGGGAAACAGATATTTGCGACTGTAAAGGATCTTAAAATTATTCACGGAAAGAGAGCCGACGGTACATCTATCCCGAGTTATCGTGATAAGGCTCCTTTGTAAAAAAAGAGATCAACATTTTGGGTCCTACTATATTGGCAGCACTTGGAAGTTCGACCCGCAATCGACGTCATGCACATAGAGAAGAACGTGTGTGAGAGCTTGCTTGGTATCTTACTGGATATACCTGACAAAACAAAAGATACCTTCCAAGCACGGATGGACCTCAAAGATATGAAACTGAGGAAGGAGTTGCATCACGAAGACATGGATACAAGCAAAAAGTACCTTCCCATAGCCTGTTACATGCTAAGAAAGAAAGAAAAAATTAGATTGTGCGAATGCTTGTACGGAGTCAAAGTTCTGTCTGGTAACTTGCCAACATAAAGAGACTAGTCTCAATGAAAGACCTAAAATTAATTGGCGTGAAGTCTCACGATTGTCACGTGATGATGACACATATGCATCCAACTGCAATTAGAGGTGTTTTGCCAGAGAAAGTCCGAGACCTAATTATAAAGTTGTGTTCATTCTTCAATGCGATTTCACAGAAGGCCATCGATCCGTTAAAACTAGATAATCTGTAGGAAGACGTAGTCCACACTCTGTGCAGGCTTGAGATGTGTTTCCCTCCATATTTTTTTCATATTATGGTCCATCTCATTGTTCACATTGTGAAAGAGATACGGATTCTTGGTCCCGTGTTTCTACCTCAGATGTACCCTTTGGAGATGTTCATGGGGGTTATAAAGAAATATGTTCGTAACCGACATCACCCGAAAGGTTGGATTCCCGATGGTTGGGGAACCGAGGAGGTCATTAAGTTCTGCATCGATTATATGGATCTCAAACTGATTGGTATGCCTATATCTCGGCATGATGGGAGGCTACAAGGGAAAGCAACATTAGGCGAGAAATCACTCTGTACTAGCAACCATTTCCTGCAGGGCCGACTGTAGAAGAAATTGTAGCTTATCGTCTCGTGTTCATTTAAACACCAAGGAATAAAATTTTAGTTTAGCCATTAAGGAGTTATGAATATTTTTGTACCTGCTGTTCAGCAAACTCGGTCCAGATTGGGTTCAACAAACTGTTGATCGAGTGGCAGAGGTGAGGTAGAACTTTCTTGCAGCCCAGAGTAGATAGAAAAGTTATGCTGATGTGGGGAGGTGAGAATTAGAGTTTGAGGTGGGGGACAATGTGCTGTTGAGGGTGTCTCCCACTAAGGGTGTGGTTCGGTTTGGTTCTAAAGGGAAGCTCAGCCCGAGATATGTTGGGCCATTTACAATTATTGCCCGAGTTGGTAAAGTGGCCTATCGATTGAAGCTTCCCGAATCAATGCAAGGAGTGCATAATGTTTTTCATGTATCCATATTGAGGAAGTACCTATATGACCCAGATCTGGCTGTTCAGCTTGAGCCGTTGGTGATTGAGCAGGATCTCACCTTCTAGTCTCGCCCAGTGCAGATACTAGGAGAATCAGAACGGGTGTTGAAAAATAGAACTTTGAAGTTTGTAAAAATTTTGTGGTCACATCAATCCAAGCGGTAAGTGACTTGGGAACTGAAGTCTAGCATGCGCGAAAAATATCCAGAATTGTTCCTACCGGGTATGTGGTGATTCAAATTCTTTGATCTATCTGTCTCGATTAGTTGGCGTTCTTGGCATTCGGGGTCGAATTCCTTTAAGGGGAGGATAATGTAATATCGATGATCTTTTCCATCTAAGGAATTTGCAGACGCGGACTTGTGGGCTGCTATAGGTGGGTCTTAACTGTTGTGGGAGGAGTTCCCACCCTTTTTCTTTTTTTCCCACCTAATCTTTTCCCCACCTAATCCCCATAACCCTACTTTTATTATCTTTTCCCGGCTTCTTCCCCCAAGCCAACTACTCCCTCCTGGCTCCTCCTTCATCCTGGTGCCTACCTCCTCCCCCAACCAAACTACTCCTTGTTGCTGCTCCTCCCTCTCCAAGCTGAAGCTACTCCTTGCTGCTACTCCTTCCCTAGCTGAGCACCTCCATCCCCCTTTGTTCCACCTTGAGAGTAAGGGAAGGTAAGAGGAGGTAAGGATTTATTTTAGGTTTTGAGGATGTACATGCTGTTCTTAGGGGGAGTTTTGCTGGTTTGGGTGCTCTAGGGTTCATGGATTTGGGGATTTTTGTGGGAGGAATGGTGGTTTTAGGGTTTAGAGAGAAGTTCTAAATTTTCGGGCTGTGCAATGACAGTTTTTTGGAGCTGCGATTTGGGGTCCCTAGAGCCATTTCCTCAGAGGTTGGCTGTAGAATTAGTTGCGGATCTTTCTCTCATGTTTATTTAGAGTACAAGAACTCAATTTTTCGTTGAATCATTTAGGAGTTATGCTGATTTTCGTGACTGCTGTCCAGATCTTGTTGCAGTTATCTTGGCCTTCGGTTTTTTGTTGTTTTGGGCAACCCATAACCATTTCCTACAGGGCCAACTGTAGAAGAAATTGTTGCTTATCGTCTCGTGTTCATTTAAAGACCAAGGAATAAAATTTTAGTTCAGCCATTAAGGAGTTATGAATATTTTTGTACCTGCTGCTCAGAATGTGATTACTTGCTGTTCGGAATTATGTCTGAATTTTTGATAGCTTCGGTTTTCTGTTGATTTGAGCTATTTAAATTCATTTCTAGAAAGGTTGGTTGTAGAATAAGTTGTAGGTTGTACTCTTGTGATTAATTAGAGACTAAGAACATAATTTTTGGTTTAGCCATTTAAAAGATATGCTAATTTGAAGGTCTGCTGTTCAGAGCAAATTGCTGTTGGTGCCAGGTTCAGGTTTAAGTCGATTTGAGGTTCATAGATTCATTTCTAGAAAGGTTGGATGCAGAAGAAGTTGTAGATATTATTCTTAAGATCAGTTAGAGTTTTAGAACATGATTTTTGGATTAGCCATTTGGATGTTATGCATATCTGAATGTTCGTTGTCCAACACTTTCTCCTGCTAGCAGCAGTTTCAAGTTTGTGCTAGATAAATTAAATTATTTCAATAACTAGAGAAATTAAATTATTTCAATAACTAGAGAAATTTAAAATTTTCCTGTAGATTCCAAAAATGTATTCGTTTACTAAATTTGAAGTTATTTGCTAGAAGTTATGATTGTTTGAACCTAGCTGTTCTATTTTTGTCTTATGCTGAATTCTGGGGTTAGTAAGCTAGTAAGGTTAGTGAGTATTGGTGTTTGAATGCATGCGAATATTATTTCTGGTGGAGTAGCGTCGGGAGTAGCCTCATCGTCGCACCACTCCGCTCATTGCTGGTAGAGGCAAGTGTATTATGTGGATTAAATGATAGAAGGATTTGTAGCTTGATTTGGTAGCAATTTCAATTATGTTGATATTTATGAGAATGAGTATGCTTATGTTCATGAGGTTGTTTATGATGAGGAAAATGCTAAGTGTAGGAATTTGAAGATTATGTCAATGCTTATGGATATATCATGATGATAAGAATGCATTCTGCAATTTAATTTAATTCATGCGCATTTATGCATTCATCACAGAAGAGATGTCCCGAGCGGGCCTCTATGTCTCACACGTAGTGAGACATGAAAGACCTACCTCGGTAGGCCTCTCCACGGGCTGGATGGGAATGTGAGGGTACACACCGACGGGTGTGCTCTCAGCAATACCGGTAATTGCTATGAGAATGTGCATTATGAGCATGCATGTGCATTGCATGGTTGAAGTTTAAAGAATGTTACATTATGATATTGTTCTTATGTGCAAAGGTTTTACTATGTTTGTAAATTGCTATAACCTCTTGTTTGAAGATTATTGTAATAATATGATGCACTTTGCTGAGTTTTGAACTCACGCTTGCTTCTTATGTTTTATTTTAGGTACTTTCAGAGCGTTATTTTGGAAAGAGGCTAAAAGATCGAAATGGCGAACAGAGGGGGGTGAATGGTCGCAAATAAATTTTCCCAAAATACTCCAACACAAACCTCGACAAGATCGCTCAAAGGAAATCGTGGAAAACCCGAAAAACTAGACAACTGTGTGTACCCCAAGCTTGCATGGATAAGTACCATAAAATATGTGGGGATTTTTGAGTCACAATCCTGGTTGTCTAGTGTCCAATATAAAGAGGAATTAATCCAACTCTTGCTTTTAGAAAGAACATCAATTCAAATAACAAAAGTCACTTTCAGAAAAGCAAAAGCAGAATTTCCAGAACTTGTCCTCAATTTGAACAGGAGGTTGGTGGGTTTCTGCAGCTCACAAAATTTTGAGAATTTTTCTCCCTACGAGCATCAGAGTCATGAAGAACTCCACCAAATTTCTCCTCAAAAATCCTTACAGAAAAAGACAGGAAAAATCGAAGAACACAGTCAGCCAAGAACTTCGAGCAGAAAGTTTGGGGCTCGGTTTTCACCTCATGGCGCCCAAACGGTGCAACAAGTGAACTCCAAAATATTTCTACAAGTGGATATCAGAGTTCCGCACCCCCTCCAACAATAATAAATTAAAAATGATTTTTCTATATTTGTATAAAAATCAAATACTAAATGCTGCGCAAAGAACAAGTTCTGAACAAAGTTGGAACTTGAAAGAAAAGATGTTCTCTACTCAATCCAAGAGTGCAAAAGAGATGTAAAACCATATGAACACACTCAAAACATCCAAGATCAACAGCATTTAGAAGGAGGGGAGGCAAATCCAAATTGCGTGAAAGTAAATTGCGAGAATGTAATTGCGGGAAAGTAAATGCTGAATTTAAATTGCGTAAAGTAAAGACATAATGTAAATGCGCAAAATAAATTCAGAGTTGGATGGATAAAACTTTCATTTCTGGAAGGAGAGGTTACAAAGCCTCACTTTCATATGGGCAAAGCTCAAAGGAGCATTCACAAACCTCAAAACCTTCCAGGGGAGGAGGCTACCCCTCCACCCCTATTTATACTATTCTTGGGCCACCTACCACCCTTGGATGAGTCCCTCAACCCTAGAGCACTCATCTAAGGGCTAGGATTAACCCACACACAGCCATGCAAGTGCTAACCCAAAACCCACACACATAC
Source organism: Otatea glauca (assembly GCA_036346275.1). Lineage (NCBI taxonomy): Eukaryota > Viridiplantae > Streptophyta > Magnoliopsida > Poales > Poaceae > Otatea > Otatea glauca. The sequence continues at coordinate 21,827,618 of CM070731.1, read as the reverse complement.
CGGGTTTTCTTGCACGGTTTTCAAAGCATACTACCTAGACCCGCTAACCTATCAACTAGACCTCAATCCGACAGCCCTGATTGATCCACGCGGCATCTGGCTAGCATCATCTCCTTTCCTTGTCTTCTTGACTTGCCCGGACTCCGTCTCCGATCATCTTCCGGCGATCTCCCAACTGTCTGGACCTCCGACGCTCCTCGTCTAGTCCCGGTCATCCTCCGCCTCACCATGACCTAGCACCGTCGCCCTGCAACCATCAAAGACAAGGAAGCACATCACATAGCAATGCCCACAGTGATATGCAATAAACCCATCCAACTCATCACTACCACGCCCATACGGCCGGTACTGCCACTCCTGGCGGAGACAACTCAAATTGCTTAATTTTGAAAATCAATCCAAATCAAACTCAACCTTGAGCACACCTTGCTCAAATAAATTCAAATACTCATCACAAACATGGATGAACCTCCACATGGTCCTTCAGTGGCTTAGCATCACTTCACTCACTCATCATCAGTTAATCTAGGCTTTTGAGTAGTTAAGATGTTTATGTCGCCTAGTTGTTTGTTGGATGAACTTTTGTTCTGTAAATAAGTTGTGGCTTATGTTGATGGATTTGTAGGTTGGATTGATGGTTGTAGACTTGTTATGTTGCCATTTCTTAGTTAAATTATCATAAGTAGAAATGGTTGCTATATGCTATACTTGGTTCTTTCGTGTTAATATTGCTCTGTAGTTATATCGTAAATGACGATGTTGTTGTTGTTGTATATTTTCGTATGAACCTTGTGTCACGTTTCCTCCAACGATAACATGCTCATGTAGGTTGTTCAAACATGTATGTTTCTCCTGGAATAGCCGAGGCTAACTTCTTGCAATCATGTAGCGCGTTCAAAGTGTACAAAGCTTATGGAGGGCCTTCTGGCAAGGACAGGGCGAAGCTGAATCACGATTTTAAGTTTCCGGTATCCGCTGTACACAATAATCCTATGTAAACTATGTAATAATGAGTTTAGAACTAACCAAATCTATATTTGCAGTGCCACCAGCAGGGACAAGGGAATAACCGTTGTGGATTTTACGTTTGCCACAACATGGAACTCCTTGTCACTAAGAAAACGGCTAATCGGGTAACAATGCGTTGGAAGAGGCTGATCTGAGCGAATTCGAGGACGCTTTGTGCCTTCTTGCTCGGTCAAGTTATAAACAAAGAGGCGAGTTCCACGCCCGTATAACTTGAGGAGTCGTATTTTTCTCGAATTACCATTTGGGTTAATTATCAAACTTGTGTTGTGGATTTGTAAATTGTAGTTGTGTATTCTATTAATTGGTTAATGCTATTGATTTACATTTGATTAATATATCGAGTTCATTTATGAAAGAGATGTGCTGTGCAATATTGATCTATATGTAATATGCTTCGCGCTGTGATGGAATCTAATCAGTTGATTGATGAATTGGACATAATAATGCCTGTAAGTTGAAATGGTTGTAATGTTTTTGTTACATGAGTTTAGTTATTCTATAGTCTGCTTTTTTCCAGAGGGCGTGGCTAGCATTTCCTGAGGCTAGCCAATAAATAGAAAAATGGTTGTGCGGTGGAAGCCTTATCACGCAGCGGTTTTTACTTAAAACCATGCAGTGATATAAATATTTAATGACGGTTTTTAACTAAAACCGTGCAGTGATGTAATGTTTTAACAGACGGTTTCAAACAAAACCGCTGCGTGATATGATATATCACGCAGGCGGTTTTTTTAGAAACCGTCTGTAATGTGAAATATCTGAACCGTCTGTGATATGGTGTGACATCACTGACACATGGTTACAGACGGTTCGGGAAACCGTCTATGATGACGGTTCCAAACCGTCTGTGATAAGCTTTTCTGTAGTAGTGAGATTATCTTCAACGCCTGTCGTAGCACTCACGCACTACTGCGGATCGGGCATGCACAAGCAGTTCGAAACCGCTTTCAGAAGCGGTTTTAGAACCGCTTGTAAGCAACCGCGAGTGATACCCCGTCAGGTATCACAAGCGGTTCCCCGAACCGCTTGTGGTTCGACATTTCCACAAGCGGTTGGTGTTACCAACCGCTTGTGTAAAGGTTCTCTCCAAAAGCGGTTGGTATTATGAACCGCTTGTGGAGAGGCTCTCTCCACAAGCGGTTGGAGTTACCAAGCGCTTGTGAAGAGTCCGACAACAGAGCGTTTGATTATATTCAATATAGAATATGTTTTGAGAGGGTTTTGATATAGATTTTGACAATTAAAATAAATAGAACTTCATGAGTTTTTGACACACTTAAATATATATACATATTAGTCATGAGTATTCATTGGATAATTACGGACTTAAAAATAAACAAGTTGATGAACACATGAAATAATAAAAGCCACTTTTACAAAGTTTCAAAGAATGAAAGGCGAATCTTAAGCTCATTTCTTGCGTGCGTCGCTCTTTGTGCCCTTGGTCGATGTTGATGTCGGTTCACTGTCCTTATTTCAGACAATCTCTCCAACCATTTGCGTGGAACTCGCCTTTGGTGGATACAATCTAAATCGACAATAAAGCCGATGAGTTGTTCTTGGATTCTTGCAACCCGTGCGGCGGGATCACGCCTTGCACATCGATGTTGGGTGACAAAGCGGAGGTAAATAAATCTCTAGACATGTAATTATTAAAGTGTAAGTACTAAGAATTTGACATGTGCACTACACTACCTCGGCGTTGGTTGTCGGCACATCACCATGGGTAATACTTTGCATATAGTGGCACACATAATAGCCACATAGGTTGTTTCCACCGTCATTGTAGAACCTGCGATGAAATTTGAAAAGAACACGATTATTGGGATGAAAAACTGTTACGGCATATTAATATTCTTTAATCGTACTCGAGTGCTTAATTGTACATCAAATTCGTTCTCGAAATCTCCTTGTTGCTTCTTTCAAACCGTGCGAATGTCTGTGTGATGCGTTAGTATGAATGGTAATTATCAAAGTTGGAATTAGCAAGGTATTTCAATATATATAATAAGGAAAACTATCGTATATATATGTGCTATATACCGCTTTAGGTGTCAATGATAAATTGAAATTTTTCACCGAGTCCTTTTGAGTCTTGAACAATGATCTGGCTGCTATCAAGCTTGATGACAAGAAGGATCCAGTGAAACCTATTCATGTATTGCAACATATATGTAACTAGTTAGCTAGTAGTATTATAAATGCCTTGGAAAATATAAGAACAAGAAGTTGTATATATACATACTCGAAGTTGAAGGGCAGAAGTATGTACGGTTTGTAGTGCTGTCCCAAGAATGCATCGAGAATGTAATCTTCAAGATCCTTTCGGTTGTATCCAAAGACGAACTCGTTAACAATCTCTGGGTCGATGAAGCCCACGTTGAAGATATTCTCTTTTCTACATCGTTGTATCTCCATTCTACATAGAAAGGATAGTTGCAATTTTATTGTATGAGGAAGCACACGGTAAAGGTATGAGCTTGACACTTACAGGCACCAGCAGCTCATGAGAGACACGTTGATGGAGTCGGCATGGTAAATATTGTATAAGTCGTCAAATTCGAGCCATATGGTGTTGTCCCCGCGATAAAAATCATCTTCTTTGATACGGAGGAACATCGTTCTTCCTTGAGCGGACTCTGTCATGTACCATTCGTGAAATTGCCGCATCTTGGTTGGCGATCCTTTATCTCATTTGGGTCAATCACTCCGGCCCAACTGAAATTGCCATCTGACCTTTGCCATTGGGATATCATCTGCTAATCCAAGAGCTGCAGCTGTGGAACTGAGTCCTGCCTCCTTCATAAACCTCTCGAGGTTCTCCTAATCTTGGTCTCTCTTCTTCTTCTTTGCCGCCGCCGACCACGTTTATTCTTACGTAGCCTTAATTATTGTCCGTTCATAGTTGGGCCAGCACAGCGGCGACTTTGCGGCATGTCGCGAAGTGTTCTCGCGCTTTTGGATCGATTGGTACCTTTGGCTCTACCTTCTTTTTGCGAAGTGTGCAGCCATACGCTTTAGTGACCGCGTCACTCTCCTCCTTATTCATATCATATGCCCTCTTTGGAGGTTCCTTTACCTTGGCCGATCGGTGGACTCCGCCTTCTTGGGAGCGGTGGGGAGCCTTCATTCGTTATCGAGCTTCTTCCTCGGAGGAGATGGTGGGCGTGGTTTTCCTAGAGGGTTCTTTTTGTTTGAGATCTTTGGTGGTGGAGTAGGGCTTGCGTGGAGCGGGTGGAACACGGGAGCTGCTTGGTGGTGGAGTAGGGCTTCGCTCTGCTTTATTGGTGAGGCATTGCATGGCGGTGGCGTTGGAGGCGTGGGTTGCCGTGGTGGAGATGACGCGTCCATAGTAGCCGGAAATATGATGTACCGTTTGCGCCAAAGGATGATATTGTGGAGGGCTGTCCAAGCTTGGTCACGTCGTCGCCTCCAAAGCAATATCGAGTGAAGTTCTTCAAATCCGCTCGGCACCTCCTCCACCGCGACCTTTGAGTAACCCGGGGTATCTCATTGCGATGGAACATCCGCCCACTCCACCGGATATGCCATGCCGTAAGCCACCTTGATGGAGAGGTTACGCGCATCAACGTGCAGCTCACACTGGCGGCGAACCCTTATGTCATCCACGGGATAACGGGATAGCAAGGTGTCCGCCGGGGCTCGGTGGGCGCACTACTTACTTCGCCGCGGAGGGCGATCATGGCGTCCGGCTGATTGCTCGGACCTAGTCCTTGAAGCTTGCTGAGGGCAATTTGTACTTGTTGCGCAACTATGTCGCCGATGCTAGCTTGGGTTGCTCTGAGCTCTTGTTCCAATTGGTACACTTTACGTGATTCTCTTGATTTGCTTCTATGCCGCTCCATGCGTATGTGCGTCCTTAGCGAAACCATACTTCCACGGCGTCAGCTTGCCCATACCTCGTGTCCGTCCTGGGTGCTCAGGGTTTTCAAGGGCATGTGTTAGCTCGTCATTCTCCCTGTCTGGCACCAATGTACCTGCCTGAGACTGTTCAACAACTTGTACAATCCTTTGGCCAGCCTCTTGTACTCCTGGTGCCATCACCAAACTGCCGTCATCTGAAAGGCTTCCCCCATGACCCATGAACCAATTGCGCAGGCGCTGTTCCCACAGAGCGGTAGCCGGTGTGACGTCCTTCGCCATTAATTCTTCTTCCCGCTTCTCCCATTTTGGTACAGCCTTGATGTAACCACCGGTGCCAAGATGGTGGTGGTATTTCTTCATCTGTGAATTGGCCTTGTTCTTCTGACTCGCGGCCTGGCCCTCAGCTGACAGCTTGAACTCCTCGAATGCTTCCCAGTGATCCGCCAACTTAGGAAATTGGTTGAAGTCGGGTCTTTCTCCCTTCTGCATGTACTTGCGGCTGAGAGACGTCTTCCAAGCCTGAAACATTGTTGCCATCTTCTTCAAAGTAAATTTCTTGGCCTTGTCTTCGGACCCTTGAGGAAATGTGAAATTTTCCTTAATATCTTGCCAAAGCAGGTCCTTGGTAGCTTGAGGAACTTCGGCCCATTTTCTAATGCTAATTGGGACGTGATCCCTCACGTGGTAACCGCAAGCGTTGTTGTACGGCCCAACTGCTAAAAGAGGGGCAACCGGCATCCCTTCGTTGTTAACATCGGTAAACACATGCTTCGTGGGCGGCTTCTTGTTAGGTCCCGATGCTTGGATTGGTTGCTCGATGCACGGGCTTGAAATACATAAACATATGTACAAGCGTGTCGAGTGTATTATATTAATGAATTGCGATTAATTAACATGTCTACGGGATTATATTCTTACATGCATACCTCATCTGGCGGAACGGTGTTATCGGACTCGGCGGCTCCAGCGTCAATGGCTTCATCATTTGCGGCCTCAACGGCCTCACCAAAACCACCATTAGCCCGGTAACGGCAGCTTACCATCACCTTCGATGGTACCCGGTAGCGATGGAGTCCAACAGAACTGTTCTCCCTCATCGAAAGTAGGGTCACCACGTCCTGGTTGCGCCATCTCTACTAATTCCGCAAAAATGTTGACATAAATATCATATTACTTTGAAACAACCATATTACAGATTACAAAACACAAGCATATTATTACATAAATTTCTACAGCAAGCATTAAGTACTACGGCGTGTTGGAACTAGCCCAAGGATCAAACACGAACTCGTGGACATAAGAACAAGAAATACACCAAGAACATACACACAGGGACTATGTGTCAAAAGTAAATGTGCAACCGGATTTGTATATGAATTCTACCTAAAATTGATATGCAAAACTAAATAAAAACTAACAATGAAAATTAACATAGATTTGAAATAAAAATTAGATGAAATTAGTAGTTAAATTAATATACAAATCCTAAACTAGAACTGAAATTCAAAATTAAATAAAAAACAACAATATAATAAAAAGAAAAAAGAAAATATGCATTGTTCTGTAATTCCATACTAAGTGAAAAATATACATTTTGGTTTAATTTAGAATTAAAATTTCAAGCAAGCACAGCACTTGTGGGCATTTCACCGAACATGTGGTGGGCAGCCGAACTAGAGAGGGAGGACGACGTGTGCACTCAAATACCTCGGTCCTCCTGGGTGGACGGCGGGGTGGCGGCGCTTTGGTGGCGGAGTAGGCGTCGGCGGGGTGGTAGAGAAGGCTTCGGCGGTCGGGGTGGAGTGACGGCGGCGACGAGGGCAGCTAAGCGCCTGCGGTGGATCAAGCGTCGGCGAGGTGGTGAGTAGGAGTCGGAGAGGTGGCGGAGGGCGCCGGCGCGTCGGCGAGGACGGCGACGAGGGCAGACAGAGGCGGCGGCGGGGTGGCGGAGAGAGACAGAGAGCTGCGGCGCGCGGGGTTCGGCCGGACTTAGAAAATTTGGGTGTGAGAAAAGGGTGGGGCGTTTCAAATTTATACAGGGAGCACTTCTACAAGCGGTTCTAATAACCAACCGCTTGTAGCAAATCTCTACAAGCGGTTTTAGAACCAACCGCTTGTAGAGGGATGACTTCTACATGCGGTTCGTAGAACGAACCGCTTGTAGAATATCTCTACAAGCGGATTTAATTCAACCCGCTTGTAGAGGGATGACTTCTACAAGCAGTTGGTGTTACTAACCGTTTCTGAATAGTCCACTCTAGAAGGGGTTCTTTTCTAAAACCGCTTCTGAATGTTGCGTTCTAGAAGCGGTTCTTATTACTAACCGTTTCTGAATGTTGCGCTCTAGAAGCGGTTGTTTTCTCAAACCGCTTCAGTTTAATTTCATAATTTTTAAAGATTGATTTTCGCACTACAGTTTCATTTCATAATTTTTAAAAAATGCTTTTAGCAATTTAGTTTCATTCTATATTTTTTGAAAAAACTTTAAGCACTTCAGTTTCATTTCAGAATTTTTAAAAAATGTTTTTAGCAATTTAGTTTCATTCTATATTTTTTGAAAAAACTTTTAGCACTTTAGTTTCATTTCAGAATTTTTAAAAAATGCTTTTAGCACTTCAGTTTCATTTCAGAATTTTTAAAAAATGCTTTTAGCAATTTAGTTTCATTCTATATTTTTTGAAAAAACTTTTACCACTTCAGTTTCATTTCAGAATTTTTAAAAAGCTTTTAGAACTTTACTTTCATTCCATAATTTTCACAAAATGCTTTGAGCACTTTAGTTTCATTCCAGAATTTTGGCACTTTACATTCATTCCAAATAAACACTTCATACTGTAAAAGACTTACATATACATAGTTCATATAGTAGGGGTACATCTTAAGTAGTAACGTACTTTGTCTTTACAAGTGTTCCTTCATTATGATCGCGACGTATGAAAGGAGTATCCACGTCTGTGTCATTGAGGAGGCTTATGTCGACATCCACAGCGAAAGGAGGGATCTCGTCGAGGCGACTATAATCTTCCTCGCATGGCGTCCTCAACTCAACAATCCTTCGTTTGCCTTGTAGAACCACATGTCGCTTTGGCTTAGTACTACAATCTTTACGCTTGTCCTTATGCTTCTTAGGTTTGCTTGACATGTCCATTACGTAGAAGACTGTCTCACATCGTTCGCGAGGACGAGCGGTTCGCGCCTATAGCCGACTTGCGTGAGGTCCACGATTGTCATACCGTGTTTGTCTACCTTCACACCGCTTGAAGTCGGTTTGACCCATTGGCACTTAAATAGAGGACCTTCAAGGTCCATAGTCAAGCTCCCATATCTCTTCTATGAAACCATAATATGTATCCACCTTGCCTTTGTTGTCTTCGGCGTCTATACGGACACCGCTATTTTGGTTGGTGCTCTTGTTATCCTGCGATCTGGTGTAAAATGTGTAACCATTTATCTCGTACCCCTTGAATGTCACGATTTCACTAGATAGTCCCCAAGCCAAGCGTTGCAACTGTTCATTGTCTGACCCTTTCAAAAGGATGTACTTTTGTAACCAAGCGCCGAAAGAATCCATGTGCTTCAGTGTTATCCAATCCTCAAACCTCCCCGGGAAATCGCGGCGTAGAATACTCTTGTGCTCAAAGACATACGGGGCCACTATAGTTGATTGTTTCAAAACCGTGAAATGTGCTTACTTAAATGTAAGAAGATCATTGCATGCAATTGCTTTCCTTCCTAGTGTCCCTTTTCCCCGTAGCCTCCCCTCATGGCGTGATATAGGGACGCCGATCGGGTTTAGATCATTAATGTAATCCACACAAAACTCATTCACCTCCTCTGTCCCATAACCCTCGGCAATGCATCCTTCCGGACGAGAACGGTTACGAACATACTTCTTTAGCACACTCATGTACCTCTCGAAGGGAACATGTTGTGTAGATACACGGTCCAAGGATACCTATCTCTTTGACAAGGTGAACAGTGAGATGAACCATAATATCAAAGAATGCAAGAGGAAAGATCATCTCAAGACTAACCAAACTTTGTACCACGTCATCCTGCAGCTTACTTAGTTTATCTAGGTCGATGACCTTCTGTGAAATCGCGTTGAAAAAAGAACACAGCTTTGTGATTGTCCCTTGTACCCACTCGGGCGATGCCTCTCACGACCAGGAGCAAGCGTGTCATTAACACAAGATAGTCATGGGATTTCATGTGTACGATTTTATTCTCTTTCGTGTTTACGAGTCTCTTTACATTCGAGGAGTATCCGGAAGGGACCTTCACACTGTTCAGGAACTCTATCACACTTTTTTTCTCTTCTTTGCTTAGAGTGTAGCTCGCAGGATGTAGGTAATGTTGTCCTTTCTCTCTCTTTTCGGGATGTAGGTCGTTCCTCAGTTCCAAGAGTTTAAGGCCCTTCCGAGCTTGCAGTGTATCTTTCGATTTTCCGTACATATCTATGTAGCCTAGCAGGTTCAAGCAGACATTCTTCGTGATGTGCATGAAGTCAAGTGAGTGACGAACCTCCATAACTTCCCAATAAGGCAAGTCCCAAAATATTGACTTCTTCTTCCACATGGGTGCATGACCATCCTCATTCTGCACATGTTTGCTTCCAGGACCCTTTCCAAATACTATTTTCAAATCTTTTACCATAGCAAACACACGTGGCCCACTACGATGCTGAGGCCTTGCACGAAGGTCTGGTTGCCCGTTAAATTTCCTGCCTTCCTTCCGCAATGGGTGACTCGTAAGAAGAAACCTACGGTGACCCATGTACACAACCTTCCGAGAGTTTTTCGTGCGTGCCGTCCGTTTCATCTAAGCCTTTGGATGCGGGCTCTATATCCTTTGATAGTTAGGCGGACAGATTCTGAGGAAGCGAGCGATCGTTGATTGTTACAAATAACAATGCACGTAGGGTGAAATACTCCCTTTTGTACTCATCCCATACCATTGCACCATCGTCCCACAACGTCACAAGATCTTCAACCAATGATTTCAGGTAGACATCGATGTCATTTCCGGGTTGCTTGGGGCCTTGGATCAACAACGGCATCATGATGTACTTTCGCTTCATGCACAGCCATGGAGGAATGTTATAGATACATAGTGTAACGGGCGGTGCTATGGTGCTGCTCAATTCTCGAAAGGATTCATCCCATCGGTACTCAACCCAAACCTTATGTTTCTCACCTCATCTGCGAAGTCCGATGCGTCCGGTCGACTTTCCTCCACTGTGAGCCATCTGCAGGGCGTCTAAGCATCCCGTCGTCCTTACGCTCTTCTTTGTGCCAACGCATCATCGGGCATGCGCTTTGTTAGCAAACATACGTTTCAAACGGGGGATCATAGGGAAATACCACAACACTTTAGCCGGAGGTCTCTTCTTCTTACGCTCCCCATCTATTTCACTGGATCGTCACGCTTCACCTTATACCTTGATTCTCTACACCTTTGGACAAACATCCAAATCGGCATACTCATTACGATCAGATACAATCATTAGGACATGCGTGTATCTTACGTACTTCCAATCCCAAAGGATGACGACTTACTTGGCTTCATATGTAGATTCGGGCGAGTGTTATCTTACGGAAGCAACTTCTTTATGAGTGATAACACCTCATCGAATCCTTATCGACAAACCATTTCTAGCCTTCCATTGCATGAGTTCGGTGTGATGCACGCACTTTTGTGGCCCCGCCTACAGTTTGGGTACAAAGGAGTTACGTGGTCCTCTAACATGCGCTGGAACTTCTCGAACTATCTTTCATCTGTAGTCTCCTCTCCGTCACGCAAACATCTGGTCTAGCTCATCATCACCAAAGTCACCAAGTGTTTCTTCCACGGAGCGACAAGATGTGCGTGTCGTCCGGGATCTTGTTGAATCCATCTTCCTCTTCCTCGTCTACTTCATCGTCTTCTGGCTAATCACCTCAACCGCCATGGTTGCTCCAACAGGTATAGTTTGGCATGAAACCTCTCATGATCAAGTGGTTCATAACTTGCCATCGCTGGGAGTGCTCCTTCTCGTTCTTGCAATCTACACATGGACAACATATGAAGTCTGCTGAGGCAAGAATGCAACGGCGCATCGAGAAAAGCACACGCCATCAATGAACTCTCTCGAGCGACGGTCCGCATTGTACATCCATTGCGATTCATCTATACCAAGTTATAATTTCATTAAAAATTATAACAAATTCTGTTAGAAAAATTATAACCTAACTTAAATTTCGTAACATTTAAACCCAACAAAAAAAAACTCCACCTACACCGTCATCCAATTAAAGACCTACCTTTCTAATTATTTTGTATCTCTTCCTACCTTTGTAATTATTTTTTATCCTTCTACATGTTTTTCTATTTTATTTCATGCACCAATAATTACTTCCTTGCAATGTTGTACCTAGATCTCTCCCAATATTGTGATATTTAAGATTCTAAAGCTAACAACCACATAGATCTAAAGCTTCCAATCACCTTTACCTTGTAATATCATATTTTGAACTAGATCTCCATCTACATCTTCATACAACAATAAAACAAGGCACAGAAAACAAATTTTCGATAATGCTTAAAAAGTTCAAGATTTCTCCACATCCATTGAAAAAAATAGCAATATCTAGGTGAGAAGGATGTTCACATGATGTTACTAACTTTGAAACACTTAATTTAGAGCTAATCACCTCCAATTAAAAATTTGGACAGCACCTCCCCAAGAACAGCGCTTGGTGGCCTTTTACGTTCGATCGTATTCGTACCTCTGCTGGCGCATGGAGGAAGAAGGGTTTAAATACGCTGCGCCGGAGGGCTTCGAAGCGGTTGGAGACACGAACGCTTACGAAGGTTGCGTTCTAGAAGCGGTTCTTTTATCAAACCGCTTCTGAAAATCAGAAACGGTTTGAAAAAAGAACCGCTTCTAGAACGCAACCTTCAGAAGCGGTTCGTGTTTCCAACCGCTTCTGGAAGCCTTCTTCGGACCGTTGCCAACGAACCGCTTCTGGTGCGAAGATCACAACGGGTTCGCACCAAACCGCTTCTAATAAGCCGGTTGTGATGCCCAGTTCTGTAGTAGTGACGTGTGAGTCCATGTATGGTGTGCTTGCGTGGTGGTCCGTGTGCATGTACATCTTCTTGTAACCGGAGGAAAACTTACAACCTAGTGACCTACTAAATTAATCAGCACAGAGAGACTTGTTATAGGGTTGTCTCCACTTTCCGCTCCACGTAGTGTCATGCCCAAGCGTCATCCTGTAATCCGGTCTCGGAGATTAGCCGGTCAGACCCACAACCGACCACTTTTCCATTTGAAAACCAACAAATTCCCACTCGTTTGTCTTCCTCCCGGTCAAATCTGCGCGCCAACATGTGCAAAACTCTTCAGTGCACGACGTGGGCACCAGACCTAAAACTAACCTCGTAGGGGCCTATACATATATTGGAAGTCTACACCGCAACTGCCACTCTACTAATCGATCGATCGCTGCGCTACAACCCTCTCGATCTCTTGTACCTCTGTGCCTCTCCCGATTGCCGAGGCGCCGAGCGCCCGACGATGCTCCTCCGCATCTGTCCGCCGCCCGCCGCGGCGTCCGCCACGCCTGTCACCGTAAGCCTGAGCAACGCGCCGCAGAAGCCAGCGGCTGCGGTGACGACAGTAACTACACTTACTACTGTGGTCAAAAGGGTGGTGGCGCCGCCTGCGGGTGGCCGTACCAACGTGCATGCGTCGCCGGCACCGTCTTTGACGAGCATGTGGCAGGAGGTGCAGGGCGCAAACGACTGGCGAGGCCTGGTGGTGCCGCTCCACCCGCTGCTCCGTGCCGAGGTCGTCCGGTACGGGGAGCTCGTCGCCGCCTGCTACCGCGCGTTCGACCTCGACCCGAGGTCGAAGCGGTACCTCAACTGCAAGCACGGGAAGAAGCAGATGCTGCCGGCTGTCGGCATGGCCGCCGCCGGGTACGCAGTCACCAAGTACATCTACGCGGCGCCCGACGTGGCCCTGCCCATGGGCGTCGGCCGCCCCTGCGGCAAGAGCCGGTGGATCGGGTACGTGGCCGTCGCGTCGGACCGTGAGGCTAGCCGACTCGGCCGGCGCGACATCCTCGTGTCCTTCCGCGGAACGGTGACCGTCTCGGAGTGGCTGGCCAACTTCATGAGCGCGCTCGCCCCGGCGCGTTTTGACCCGGCCGACCCCCGCCCCGACGTGAGGGTCGAGTTGGGTTTCCTCTCCCTCTACACCTCCGACGACGACACCGGCAAGTTCACCACCGGCTGCTGCCGAAACCAGCTCCTCTCCGAGATCTCACGCCTCATCACCAAGCACAAGCACGAGGAGATTAGCATAACCCTCGCCGGGCACAGCATGGGAAGTTCCCTCGCCCTCCTCCTCGGCTACGACCTCGCCGAGCTCGGCATGAACCGGGACGAGGACGGCGGAGCCATCCCGATCACAGTCTTCTCCTTCGCAGGTCCGCGGGTCGGCAATCTCGAGTTCAAGAACCGGTGTGACGAGCTCGGCGTCAAAGTGCTACGGATCGTGAACGTCAAAGACCCGGTAACGAAGATGCCCGGTTTCCTCTTCAACGAGGGCGCTAGGGTTCTGGGAGGGCGGTACGAGCTTCCGTGGAGCAAGGCATGCTACGCGCATGTCGGTGTCGAGGTCGCCCTTGACTTCTTCAAGGCCGGCGATCTGGCGTGCGTGCATGACCTGGAGGCGTACATCGAGCAGCTCGTCAAGTGCCCTAAGGACGTCGCCATTGCGTCCATGGCGAGAAAGGTAGAGGAAGGTGTGAATGGCAGGGTTACAACTATGTTTGAGTCGTGGAGATGGCAAATGGCTGTAATACGCACCGGCGAGTTGCTGCAGGCGATAGGGATTTGAGGTGTCGTCCATGCTTCCATTTGATGGTGACCGCTGCGCTTCGCTGTAGCTTTCGTGGATAGGGATATGAAGTAATTAATGAACTAGTTTACACACACACAATCCTTCCTTGTATAGTTGTATTTCATGGAGCAGGTCAGTCGGGGTGAAGAGCTTATTAAATTAGCAGCTCTTCTTGAATGTGTACTTACATGTAAATCAACTTACGTTAGACGAACATATATAGATATGTCATGTTTATATATAGGTGTTGAAGTATATTAATTGTGCACCTTTCCTCAAATGCTTCTGCTTTTAGGTAAACTAGTTGGTGCTTGTGTTAAACTCAATAATAGGTATGATATGAAAAAACAAGGACCCTGCAACTATATATATTTATCTTATTTTGGAATGATACGAGTGCGGACTACATAGAGCAACACTACTACAGAAAATCTTATCACAGACGGTTCGGAACCGTCATCACAGACGGTTTCCCGGACCGTCTGTAACCTTATGTCAGTAATGTTACGGCATATCACAGACGGTTTTAAACTAAAACCGTCTGTGATATTATCATATCACAGACTGTTTTATTTAAAAACCGTCTGTGATGTTATGATACCACAGATGGTTTTTGTTTGAAACCACAGACGGTTTTAGTTGAAAACCGTCTATCATGTGATGATATCACAGACGGTTTTTGTTTGAAACCGTCTGTTACATCTTTATATCACAGACTGGTTTTAATTAAAAACCGTCTGTGATAAGACTTCCAACAGGCAAACATTAATCTATTTATTGGCTAGCCTCAGGAAATGCTAGCCACGCCCTCTGGAAAAAAGCAGATTACAGAATAACTAAACTCATATTACTAAAACATTACAACCATTTCAAAAATGAACTCAGATATATTAACCAAATGTAACTCAATAGCATTAACCAATTAATCGAATACACAACTACAATTTACAAATCCACAACACAAGTTTGACAATTAACCCAAATGGTAATTTAGAAAAAAATACGACTCCTCAAGTTATACGGCAGCGTGGAACTCGCCTTTTTTGTGTAAAACTTGGTGAGCAAGAAGGCACAAAGCTGGCCTCGAATTCGCTCCAGATCGGCCTCTTCCAACGCAGTTGTTACCCGATTGGTCGTTTTCTTAGTGACAAGGAGTTCCATGTTGTGGCAAACGTAAAATCCACAACGATTATTTCCCTTTCCCTGCTGGTGGCACTGCAATATAGATTTGGTTAGTTCCGGAATCATTATGACATAGTTTACATAGGATTATTGTGTACAGCGGTTACCGAAAACTTAAAATCGTGATTCAGCTTCGCCCTGTCCTTGCCAGAAGACCCTCCATAATATATGTACACTTTGAACGCGCTACGTGATTGCAATAGGTTAGCCTCAGCTATTCCAGGAGAAACATACACGTTTGAACAACCTACATGACCATGTTATCTTTGAAGGAAACGTGATTAATTACCTGGTGATTAATTTTGTGATAGGTTGTAAGTCGTGGCTGCCACTCTGTAAGGAATCAAGGTAAATAACCCGATTCGTCGATGGATGAATTACATTGAGAACCCAATGAAACCTACACAGGTATGTCGGCATGGTCAAATAACATAATAGAGTTGCGAGCATAGTGCAAATCAATCTAGCACTTACCCTGGGTTGCGGGGTAAAAGTATGAACTCTTTATCTTTTTGAGCCGCCAAGGCCTCTCCGACGTATTTTTCGACAAATCCGTAATCTTTGTCCATTGTTTGCTTGGAGACTATGTGTGGGTCCAGAAAACCCACCGGTTGTTCGTTCTTCCTCGCTTCCTGGATCATGTATCTAAATATACGAAAGCATTGAGTTATATATATATATGACTTTTATCGATATTATACGAATGTAGAATGTGAATGCACACACTTACAATGTCCAGCATCTCAAGAGCGCGGCATCGAGGGTGTCGTGGTTGAAGACGTCAAAAAGGTCATTGAAGTCGGCTGTGAAGAATCCCCCCGATGACTCATTGAATAGATGCTCATACTTGAAACTGACCGATATACTCGTTATGCGGTCTTGCATCGCTTTTAGCCCGTTGCATGCACCAATTCGCAACTCACGCAAGCAATAGAAAGGTTCTTCATGCGCTCTCCTGTTACAAAAGGCTCTCCTAGCTGGTATACTCGGGCCAGGGGGGCAATTGGATAGTCCAATTTCTTCGTGATCTGCTTCGCTTTGCCCTTGACTTTTTTTCTGCCATAAGGAGTCTGCACGGACGACGAGTGGGCACCATCCAACTGAATGTCCTTTGATGCAGGGGGCACGGGAACCGATTTGGTGCTCTGCTGAGGTGCATCATCTGTCTCAGGCAGTTGGGGAAGCTCCGGTGATGGAGGACGGGCGTCCAGGGAGATGTCGCTGCTGGGCCACTGGATAAAACTGTGAATGGCGTCCCCTAGTGTCACAATCTCGTCGTTTGGGGGCATCGGAAGTGGGACGGTCTTGAAATTATCGTTTACACCGTCCACACTAACCTTCGTGAATCCCTGTGCCACAAGGGTGCCGTGCACCAGCGCCCCTTCAATAAATGGATACGCGACTCCGGCGGTAGGAATAATAGTGGTACCATGGACAAGTCTCACTTGGAGAGTGCACGCGTGGCCACCTACATAACGGTACACGAGCTAGCTCTGCGTCCAACAGCTATTTGTATGGAGCATTCAAGACATATATATAAGTACCTTGATGTCACAGACGGAGATTTCCCATGTTCAATTTGTGGGAGTGGCGGGCGACACAGTGCTCTTTTTAGTAGTGGTCTTTGATTTGCCCACATACATCCGGGACTTCTTGCAGTGATTATTGAGCCTTTCCTCGAGACTTTTTATCTTATTGTTGAATTCTTCTCTTAGTCTTTCCTCAATCCTTTGTACAGTCGTTCCTCTCGCTCTGCTTTGGTTCTCTTCCCTCTTGTGGTATTTATGCAGTCGCCTGAAATCCGACTTCGAGGAACAAAAACCCCAACGCCTCGCGTGCGACGAGTGTTCCTTGTTTCCCAAGGTCGTGGAGAGTACATCTTTCTCCTGTCGGCAAAAAGTGCCCTCGGAAGATTGTGTACTCAACGCTACCTGCAAGATCTCGAAAAGTTAATTCACTTACGAAATTACGGACTAATTACATACAAAATTGGAAGTCCGATATCTTACCAGTCGTTGGTAGATTTCCTCCTCCGCGGGGTTTGTAAAGGAGGCGGTCTTGGGAAGGCGTTGCACTTGACCTTGCTTTGGCCGGTCTACTGCGCGTCGGTCAACGATACATGCAAATGGCACACAGCCTCCTCGTCCTCCCTCTCCCATTGTTCCCTCTTCCCGCATACCCAGTGATGCCAAGTCTGTGAGGTGGGTGCTCCTTGCTGCGAGGGCCTTGTGGGCTTCACTTTGGCCTTGCACGATTCATCCGTCGTCTTCGCCTCAACAAAATTTTGCCATATATCCTCGATAATGAACACGTGCTTAGAGAAGGGAGTCCTGTCCTTATTGACATATTCCTTGACAAGGGTGCTCTTGAAATTCTTCCACGCCTTTCCGCCACTAGCGGTGCATACCGTCGCACTAAGATCACAAAGTCTTACGGGATATCGAGCGAAGACATAATTTCTATCACCAAGTCGTTGCGGCTCTCATCGATCGGTGACTTCGGGATGGACATGTGATGGGGACCCGTTCCGTCGACTATCCCGCACAATGTCCTAAATGCATTCACCGCCTTTCTTGGTTCGGTGGGGCCCATCCTTCGATCAACATTTGTGATGGTATATCGTTAGTGAGCCTTTTATTTGCTCCTCTTGGACCTCGAGGAGTTTTTCTTTTAGTGACTCATCACATCCTTGACGGCGAATGAGGGGACACCATCTTGCAATCTAGGCTGGTTGTCGTGGCACAACAGAAAGAAAAGTAAACAAACATGGAAGGCTACCAATTGATAGTTGCTTTTATTTAATGGGTATAAAGGTAGTTCGAGAGAAGGTAAGTTGAGAGAAGCAATTCATGATATTTTAGTTATAAGTTCTCATAAGTAATGTCTAACTTGGTCTCGACACTAGTCTGGATCACACCATGCACAATTGGCTTGAGTAATCTTGTTGTAGTTGCTTTCTTACCAACCTCAGAACTACCTAGAAATTTATACCCTTAATCTATAGATCTCCAAGGTTAATGTTAAGCTTAATTAGCTTCAAAGACAAATAAGGATTTATAATAGTCACAAGCAATATCAAGCATCTTATTGGTATCATAAACAGGACCATCAGGGCCCTCAAGAAGTAATAAAGTTCTTTCTCCTTCTTTGATTAGCCACGACATGGACATATTTAGTATTTTTATCTTCTTCTTTAACATTCTTTTCTCTAGCTCGTTGTCTAGCTTTGGTTTCTTCAATAACCCAAATATTTTATATCCCTTGTTTAATAGACAATAATCTGTTTTCCTCTTCAGAAGTAAGATGTAAAGCAAACTCCTCTTTATTTTTAGAAAACAAAAGGGTATCATCAGCATATTGCAAACTGATGATACCCCAGGACAAACATCTTCACAAAGACCCTTAATTATCCCAGAATTAACAGCTTTAAGTAAGATTTTGGTAAAAACATTCGCAACTAGATTGAAAAGAATTGGGGATAAAGGGTCCCCTTGCCTTAAACCTTTACCAGTTTGGAAAAAATTACATTCAACATTATTAATTTTCACCCCTACAGAATCTTTATCTAAAATAGAATGAATCCACGACTGCCATTTGCTCCCAAACCTTCTCTTAGCCAAAATGTCCAACAAGAAGCTCCAATTAACCATATCATAAGCTTTCTCATAATCAAGTTTGAGAACAAGGCCCTTATCTTTATCGCGATGGATTTTATGAATAACCTCATGAGCGGTGACCACACTCTCTAAAATGTATCTATTTTTAATAAAAGCGATCGATTTTGCATAATGATTCTATCACAAATGTGACTAATCCTATTTGTTAACACCTTTGTAACAATTTTATAACTACAATTCAACAAGCTAATTTGTCTGAACTGCTTCATATTTCTAGCGTTATTCTCTTTAGCAATTAAAGAAATCATAGCAAAGTTAAGTCTGAACAAATCAAGCTCTCCTCTTTCCAAAGATCTAAATAGAGCCATCAGATCATCTTTAATAATATTCCAGAATATTTGATAAAAAATAAAAGGAATGCCATCTGGACCAGGAGCTCCATCCGAGTAGGAATCAAAAACTAATTCATTCATTCATTCATGATCTACTTTGCCATTATTTTTATAATTTTGAAATCTAACCAAGTTACAATCTCCCCCTAATAATCCATCCCTTATCGGCACTTACCGAGCGAAAATCGATGGGGAGGCGTCGACGAGGGTGCGGTGTCGGCGATGGGGAGGCGTCGGCGAGGGGGCAGCGTCGGTGATGGGGAGGCGTCGGTGAGGGGGTGGCGTCGTCGATGGGGAGGGGTCGACGAGGGGGCGCTGTCGGCGAAGGGGCGTCGGCACGTGGGGCGAGACGAATATACTTAGGGTTTTGAGCGCGTGAGTGGAAGAGTAGAGAATGAATGATCTGCCAAAGTGGCCTTTTTATAGGTCTCCCATATCACAGACGGTTCTATACTGTGATAGAAATATCACAAACGGTTCTAGACTAGAACCGTCTGTGATATTATTTTATCACAGACGGTTCTAGACTAGAACCGTCTGGGATAGTTTTATCACAGACGGTTCTATTATAGAACTGGCTGTGACATAAACTATACCAGACGGTTCTATTATAGAACCGTCTGTGATGAAGATTGACACAGACCTTCATTGCTAAGGTAAATCCAAAGTTTGGCCTTCTTGACATAATGTATATACTTCAGTTTGTGCGAGCAATATCAGTAAAGGAAAGGAAACTATATTAAATAAATCAGATGCATATATACACAAAGTTGTTTTTAATTTCGAGCATTTCATTACAAACAACTCTATTATCTTCTAGAGTACACTTAAAATCATAACTCCACTTGCTTATTCTTTTGTATAAAAATTAGCCCTTCATGATGATCGACGCGTGTGTAGCTAGCTTCTTCGGGTTGTTCTTCCTGGACTGTGATGCTCTTTCCGATAGGAGGCAACTCTTGAATTGATTGTATTCTTCCTCATCTACTACATTCTCTACTCCGACAATCCTCCTTTTTCCTGAAGAACTACATGTCCCTTCTTGTTGGGCGAATCGATTACATAGAATACTTGAACAGCTTGGTTAGCGAGTGCGAATGGTTCATCTTGGTATCCGACGCGTGCGAGGTTGTGATAGTGACACACAAGATGTTGTCAACCTTCACATGCTGGAGGTGGACCCAACGACACCGAAATAAGGGGATCTTGAATAGTACTTCTAAGTGCTCCCAATAAGGTAGGTCCCAAAATATTGATCTCTTCTTCCACGTGCTCTTCTCACGGGACCTCGATTTACGCCCCTTTCCAAATGCAATATCCAAGTTCTTAACCATATCATGGATATCTATCCCACTTAAAGGCTTTGGAGCTAAACTGTCTTCGTTCGTTCCATCGAATTGTTTTTTCATTTTGCGGTATGGGTGATTCCTCCGAAGGAACCTACGGTGATGCATGTAAACCGTTTTGCGCGAGTGATTCAGCCACACACTCTCGGTATTGTCTAAGCAGTGAGTGCGAGCTTTGGTTCCTTTTGTACTCGGCCGATAGGTTACCAAGGCGGGGTAATCATTTATGGTGCGAGAACAAAAGCGATTACAAAGTGAAGTTCTCTCGTTTGTCGCATCCCATACACTGCACCACAGGAACCCATAGTGTTTTCAGATCTTCCACCAATGGTGCTAGGTACACATCAATATCGTTCCCAGTTGTTTGATCCTTGGATAAATCTGACAACAAAATATACTTGCGCTTTATACACAACCAAGGAGGAAGGTTGTAGATCTGAGATTCACGGGCCAAGTGCTATCTAGGCTACTCATGTTACCGAAAGGATTCATTCCATCTGTACTCAATCCAAACCTTATATTCCTCGGATCCTCACCGAATTCTTGAAACCTCCTATCGATGCTCCTCCGAGTGCCAACGCAACAGTTTTGCCTCATTTGGGTTCGCAAACAAACGCTTCAAACGAGGAATTATAGGCAGATACCATGCCACCTTAGCAGGAGGTCCTTTCATCACCTGGATGCCCTCACTTTCATCATTCGAATGACTCTTACGCTTGTAGGGATCGTTGCACACAGGACATATGTGCAAGTTCGCGTACTCTTGGCGGTACAGGATACAGTCGTTCGGACATGCATGTATTCTTTCTACATCCATTCCCAAGGGACAAAGAACCTTCTTAGCTTTGTAGGTGGTTGTCGGCAACTCGTTTCCCTCGGGAAGCATGTCCACCAATAAACGTAACAACGCTGTGAAACTCTTATCGGACCAACAGTTGCTTGCTTTCAATTTCAGCAGTTCAAGCACGGATGACAACCTTGTGTATTTCGACTTGCAGCCTGGGAACAAAGGTTTCTCCGAGTCCTCCATCAAGCCCCGGAATTTACCATATTCTCTATCATCACGGTTACCTTCTACATCACGCAGCATCTGATTCAGATTATCTTCCTGCAACCTATCCTCATCGGAACCACAATCGATATGACCATCCGACATATCATTGACTTCGTCGACCATGTTAGTACCTGCTTCCTGTATCTCCTGCTCTTCACCGTGACAGGTGCAACATGTATACCCCATTTTGAAACCCCTCATAATCAAGTGTGCTTCGATCTACGGAAAGTTTCGAAACATCTTCAGATTCTCACAGTCAATGCACGGACAAGACATAAACTGCCCCCCCTTATTAAACATATCCTCTTCTGCAGCTCTTCTAAAAGCGGAGACGCCATTAATGTACTCGGCACTCACACGGTTCTTAGTGTACATCCATCTTCGGTCCATCTACGCCAAGCATATAGCATTAATTAGTGTTAATGCAAGTAAAACCCATTACTACCCTTACATAGAAAGAACACATGAATCTACAAGCTAAATCTAAAAAATCATCAAATTCTATCCTTACCAAGCAAGATTTTCAATATACTGCAATTAGACACCGTTACTAACCTTAGATCACCAAAATCAAATGGATCCTCAATCACCCTTCAAAATCAACGGTCTTCTTTTACCAAATCGCCTCACAGCTGCAGCCAAACGAAAATAGATCCCGAAACCCTAAAATGCACAAAGTGGCTTGGGCCTCTGTATTTTATATTGCTGATAGAAATCTCAGACGGTTTTATAAAAAAACTGTCAATGATAAACATAGCATTCCAAACGGTTTTATCATAAAACCGTCTGTGATATATCATAGACGGTTTTATTACAAAACCGTCTGGGATAATACGTGATATTACAGACGGTTTTATAAAATAACCGTCTGTGATATTGATGTATATCACTGACGGTTTTTGTACAGTACCGTCTGTGATAATGTCACTAACGGTTTCAATATAAAACCGTCAGTGATATTATTCGTTACAGACGGTTTTGAGAAACCGTTTGTAATGAGTCGTCTAATATAAGCCTTTCTGTAGTAGTGCAAGAAACGAAATTCCATCCGGTTTTGAATTATCATTAGGGGATTAATTATACAAAGCTCACCTAAAATTTGTGGGATTTTACTGAAAATTTGGACTATTTAATCAAATCCCATAAGATGGATGAGAAGTGTCCCTCTCATATCCATCGTACTGTTCCTACCAATCAAATAGTGTGGTTTGCAGGTTTCGAATTCCACCGAAATTTCACTGAATTTCGGCAAAATTCGTTCCTTTTGGTGGGCCAGAAATTTTTTATCCTGGTTATATTTCAGTGGGTTTATTTCAATTTTATCCAAAAATTCAAATTTTGTTTAAATTTTTTTCAAATATTGAAATTTCACTCAGGTTTTGTAAAAAAAATCGAATTTTTGGACAACCATTTCATCCCGAAATTCCTTTGAAATTGCGGAAATTTTACCAAATTTTGGTGATTTCGGTGGGTGCTGAAAAAATTTTAAACCAAAATTCGAAACCTTAGTCGTTTTCGATCCCTAAATCACATGACCCTCTCGCATTGCTCTGCCACCACCTACTGCTAACCCTAATCTGCCATACCCTTTTTCCTTCTATTCCACCACCGCTTGCCCCTTAGGGCATGTAGAGTGGTATAGACAGTACTTATCTGTAATACACGTCCATATCATCTATAGACAGTACTAAGGATAACTTATACAATAAAGTGTCTATATAACTATGTAATGGTCTCTCATACAACTAATAGATTGTCTATACTAAGGTACACACAGTATAAAGCCATCAATAAGACCATCTGTTAAATAGTAAATATCATTTTTATCTTCTCTTCACATCACTCAAAATCCTAGGTAGCTATGCTTACAAACAACTAACATGTATCACTGTACATGCCTATAGGAGAAACAAGGTGGTACGAGGTGGAAAGGACGTTTGTGGAACGGGGATGTAGTGAAAGCAGAGGCTAGCAACTTTTCTGGAGGCAGTGGTGCTCACTAGAGCCGACGAAGAAGCGGAGGCTGCACAAATTGGAAGAGCACTCCAACTGTGAGAAACTCAACTGAAATAAGAAAAAAAAAGAATTAGTTGTATATTATATAGCTTTTCTTTATGTGTAAATGTCTGATATGTCCAAATAATTATGACCAAGTTAGATGTAACAGTACTTTACTGTCGATTCTTGGGTTTTTCTTGTACATATTGATGCAAGAACACTACAGAACTCGAACAATGTACTTACCTAGCCCTTTTTATCTCTTTTTTTTTTTTGCAAAACTAGCCTCCAACAATGCATTAACAAATATAGCCACCTCTTCCACCACGGAAAGCGCGGTAGGTGGCACCTGTCTCCTGCTGCGTCCGAGAAGTGCGAAAGGTAGCCGACGACGTGGCAGGGCGGGCGACCGCGACACAGTGCACAGGCAGGCAGGTGACACAGGTGGGTGGTTGGGAAGCAAGGGCATCCGAGCGGGCGGCCGGGCAACAAGCGAGCGATCGGGGCAGCGCTAGCAGGCGGGCGGGCAGCATGGGCCAGGCGGCCGGTGAAGGGGAACAGTAGGCTATTCTAGCACAAATTCAAAATTTTCTACCATGTAACCAAAGAACTATTGCAAGTTATAGATCATGGAATTACCACTAAACGCATAGACTTGCAGCGGAAGAAGAGTCAATGTAGCGCGTTGGTGCAGTTGTAGTCGTACTAGCATCGTGCCTCCTCCAACAGCGCTCCTCATGACCATCACAGGTTGCAGATCATCCTCTTCACCGTCACATGTTGAGATCGTCTTAGCGTTGAAGCTTTGCAGCAACACCTCCAAGGTATCCACACGTATGGTGCAGGGTCAACATGCGCCCAAATGCAAGTGCCAGCTGCGCAATTTTGGACGAAAGAGGTGTGACGCCTAGGATTTCTGGAATTCTGAATTCCTACGGTGCCACTTATCCATAAAGCCACCACCCCTCCCTTTAGACACCCTATAATGGGTCTCTATATTAGAGACCCATTAGGAACTCAAAGCCCGTCAAAATTCGGATCACAATCCGAATTCAATCCTAGCCCTTTAAGTGTGCAACCCATTAGATTCACGTATACATGGACATGGCCCGAATACTCTTACTCGATCATTAATTGGTAGCAGTCCCTATCAGAAAGTGCTAACTCCTAAGCACATGTAAAGATCACATTGGACGAATCTTAGCAATGCTTAGTTATATATGCATTTCCCTTTGCCTCATAATACAGGTCAAACTCAAGGCGAGTATGTGCCATCCTTGTTAAGTTAGCTCGACCAATCTTTCTCATTTATGTGACTCGGAATCCCCAACTACGATTAACTCTTTAACAGCGAGTAGCATGGCTATGCATTTCTTGAATCCGACCACTATAGAAGCCTAGAGATATCTCTCCCGTTGTATGGAGGGGCAAATCCCATCTTGATTGACCATGCCTCATAGCATGCTTGATGACAAACCCAAAGCCATTTTATAACTACCCAGTTACGGAGTAGTGTTTGGCAACCCCTAAATAAATCATTACATATCTCGAGTACATGCGTCAACCTCAAGTCTAAGGATATAGCATACACATTGTATATGGACCAACTAATGATAAGTAAGATTACAACATTCTCGCAGCGTCTCAAGGTAGGTTGATCCAACCCCATATTCTCTAACATGTGTTCATATTATTGGTTTCATTCCATGAATCATGAAACATGGTCATCAACCAATATATATGATAGTCTATTCATATGTGTCCTCAGATGTTTATCGACCATGGATCACTTTAGAATAATCATCACAACGCCATATATAGAGTTTCACAAAAAAAGTCAATTACTTGCTAATAAATAATAATGACATTATTCAAGGAACAAGATAATAAATTATGAACATAAGGAAATATAATCATGTCTATGATTGCCTTTAGGGCATATCACCAATAGGCGGGGCAGCCTAGGTAGAACGGAAGGAACCCTCATGCGCTCTCCTGGCATAGAAGTGTGTCCTCCCGCCCTCCCGCAAACTACCACATCACCGGCTAGCTTCTGCGCTACATGGGCGCGGCATGGGAGAGGTGTCGCTTGCCACGCCTTCCATGTTGGGGAGGGGGCCATTTTGTAAATGCATTCGTGGAGAGCTAGTTTTGCAAAATAAAAAAGATAAAAGGGGCTAGATAAGCACAGTATTCGGACAACTCAGCACTGAGAGCTTGATTGACACCTATCCTATAGCCTCCCTATCAGAATTCTGAAAGAATAAACTTACATCTCTAGTTTTAAAACGCGTCACTTAGTTTAGTGACGATGGAGTTTTCCCTAACTAGAGGAGGGCATTGAGCCAGCCTCTTTAGGGCCAACTCGAGGCACGGTGGGCACGGCTCGGCCCAAGGCCTGACCCGAAACGAAGCAAACCGGGCCATGCCGGGCACAGCAACCAGGCACGGTGGGCGGCATAGCCAATTGGGCAAGGTTCATGCCGGCATGGCACAGAGTGAGCATGGAGGCACGGTGTGGGCACAGAGGAACGAGGGGCATGATGCACTGCCGTGGGCCCACAGTAGGGCACAGTGGTCGGGGCAGGGAGGTAGGGGAGAGGAGGGAGGGGTACCTATGCTATCGTCGTCGTCATCGTTGCTGCCGCTGTGGCCATGGCCGCACCATTGCCGTCATCGTGTCATGGCTAGCGCCTATGCCAACGCCCCTGCCGTGCCACCCCGCCTCGATGTGTCGCACCCCACCTCGTCCGCATCACTCCCGCGCAGTGCCACTCCGCCACTACTACAGAAAGGCTTATATTAGACGCCTCATCATAGACGGGTTTTGAAAAACCGTCTGTGATGAGGAACATCACTGATGGTTCTATAGTGAAACCGTCAATGACATAATCAAAAACGGTACTCTTTAGAAATAGTCAGTGATATACAGCAATATCACAGATGGCTTTATTATAAAACCGTCAATGATGACTCATGTAGCTATCACAGACGGTTTTAACCTAAAATCATTTGTGATATCTACCCATCACAGATGGTTCTAACTACGAACCATCTGTGATGTGAACTGAGACCACTGTATAAACATACCGATATAGGTTCGTCACGCAGACCTTGGCTCCCAGCGCGTTTCGCCTCCCCCAAACCCTAGCCCTCTGGCATCCTCCTCCTAGACAAACTCCTCCCCGGCGACCTCCTCCCTGGCAACCTCCTCCCGGGCAGTGTCCTCCTCCTCGGCGACCTCCTCTTCCCCTCGAGCCCGTGCTCCATTTCATTTGGTGAGTCCACTGTGTCCATGTGTCCTTATCCTGTGATTTCTATGGATGATTGGTAAAATAGTACAAAAGATCGATTTCTACCTAAGGCATGCTTGTGATTGTGAAGCATCATCATGTGTTAATAGATCAATGGTTACATGGATAAATTATACTGCCATAAATGGATACAATATAGATGTTATCTCTATAGTGGCTGGGATACTCAATGCTCAATATGTCTTTACATGCACACTCAATAAGTTTAATGGCAGTACTCAAACATGACTACATGGTGCACAAAAACTTATAGAAAAAAGGTTAAAGGTTGTTATATGTGGCCATACTTGCATACGTTAGAGTTTGAATAATGTTAATATCGGTATGGTTTCCTAAAAAAAGTACCTTTTGTTATTATGTATCATGAAGTTATTGTCTATCGATGTTTTGCTTAACTTTCATCTTCTATAGGAGGAAAGGGATACGTCAGAGTTTGAATAATGTTAATGTCGGTATTGTTTCCTAAAGAAAATACCTTTTGTTATTATGTATCATGAAGTTATTGTCTGTCGATGTTTTGCTTAACTTTCATCTTCTATAGGAGGAAAGGGTAGAGTCCTCTCCAGTTGCTAGTGCAAGTTTGTATGGTAGTGATCAAGAAGTACAGCAAAATGGAAAATCACATAACATGGCAAAACTTAGTGAACATTATTTGCAGTAGTTATTGCTTGTGAATTTATTTTATGCAAAACATTGAAATTCTCATTGACACTACTTTGATCAGTCCATTATTCTTATATGTGAGAACATCATTTTGTTTTTGTTCTAAATTAATTAAAAAGATTGAAATCTGATTTTGGTAAAATAGATGATATGAAAAAGCTGTTAGAAGCTAAACAAAAACTTGAGGTGGAGATAGAACAACAAGATCACTCTACTCCTGTTTCTGCACAAGACCAGAGTGAAAATAGGCTACTTATGGTATTCTCATTCGGGGATGATGATAAAGTGGAAGATAAATCAGGGCATGACAACTTTCAGGATGAACTGTGGATGGAATTGGATTTTGCCTTGAAATACATCAACATTAGAATTAGAAAGGGGATGAAAGTACTACAAATGTTCATATTTTAAGACCATCCTCATCAGACAAGCTATTGACTCGACGCATCTAGGATATTTTCATATTCAATTGCAAAATCTATAACTGGTTGTGCCTTGTAAATATCATTGTAAAAATATCTAAAGAGAATAAAATTTCGAACAACAGATACTAATCATGGAAGTTCTGTCAAGAGAGTTAGGGAAAAAATGTCACAGACATTTCTATTTAAAAACTGTATGTGATCAACACAAATCATAGACGGTTCTAGTTAAAAACCATCTATGATATGTTGTATCACAGTCAGTTTTGAAACTATCTATGATATGTGTCGTATTATCACTGACACATTCTTACAAACGGTTCAGAAAACCATCTGTGATGACGTTTTTGAACCGTTGGTAATAGCCTTTTCTGTAGTAGTACACCAAGCCTGTGCCATGCCTACACAGTGGCCCACCCCACCTTATCACACCGGAAAGGGAAGGGGATGGGTGGAGTGGGCAAATGGGGTGGCACCGACCGTTGGGGGATGGAGGAGGGCTAGGAGGTGGTGGTCGAGGAAGGCGAGGTGATAGGGGAAGGGTGAAGTGGTGGGGAGACGAGGCGGCGGGGAGGTCAAGCCTGCGGGCAAGGTGAAGTGATGGGGGAGGTCCGAGGCGATGGGGGGGCGAGGTAGTAGGGAAGGCATGTGAGGGAGAGGCGAGGCGGTGAAGGAGGGTGGTGGGGGAGGGCAGTAGAGGAAAGGGCGCGGGGTTGACAGGGAGAGGCGAAGAGAGGCCGACGGGGTTGGCAGGGTGAGGCGTGGTCGGCGAGACCGGCCGGGGAAAAGAGGGAGGGGGAAAGGTACGTAGGGGAAAAGACGAGGAAAGGGGGGTAGAGAGGGAAAAAGGGGAGAAAGGGAGGGAAAATGGGGGAAAACAGTTGAAGAAAGAGAATTGAGGTACTTGGCAATGCCAATAATATAGAATAATAATTTCAAAAAAATAAGTTTTTTCTAAAAGCACAAAAAAATAAATATTTTTGCGAGAAGCAAATATAGATAATAATGACTAGTCATACTGTTACCAGGTCAGAAGACATGGCAGTTCTCACATGATTAAGTTGAGAGTGATTGTTGGTACATCTGACAACTTACGATAGTTGACCATAAAAAAGAGACGTTTAGCCAAAGAATAAAGACCGAAGGAAAACATGTACGTGAAGATGAGAGGTGCTTGTAGCAGAATTAACTGCCATCCCTTGGATATAAATATGGTGGCCTATGTACCCCACAAGGGCAATCTCATCTCGATCGAATTGCTTTCTAATATTGCAACATTCTCGGTGCTCATGGTTGAGAGAGTGAGAGATTGAGTGAGAGGTGAGAGATTGAGAGAGAGAGCTGAGAGAGACAGGCAAGAGAGAGAGGGACGGTTGAGAGAGAGATTGAGATAGAAAGAGCTGAGAGAGATTGTGAGAGACAAGCAAGAGAGAGAGAGAGAGCAACAGTTGAGAGAGAGATTGAGAGAAAAGGAGCAACAGGAGAGGCAGAGAGTGAGAGAGAGATGAGAGATTGAGAGAGACGAGCGAGAAAGAGGAAGAGAGCTGAGAGAGAGAACAACGAGCGAAAAAGAGAGCTGAGAGAGATTGAGAGAGATGGACGAGAGAGAGATTGAGAGAGACAGGGGAGAGAGAGCTGAGAGAGATGGACGAGAGAGAAATAGCTGAGAGAGATTGTGAGAGACGGGCGAGAGAGATCTGCTTCTTACAATGTGCAAGTCTTTGTACTAAGGAGAATCATGTACTCACGCAAACACTGTAATGTCATTCTGTACGTGTTCAAGAATGAATAAAGTTTAGTTCCTTTCCCCCAAATATTTTTTGTCTACTGCTTCAGCTCCGTGCGTCTCCGGCTTCTTTCGTCTCGTCACAATAGTGAAAATAGGCCGTGTCTGGGCTCACCGAAGGCCAGCCGGGTTGGCACGGCATGGTGAGCACGGCAGACCATCGTAGTCTAGCACGGTTAAAGCAGGAAGCACAATGAACTCGTGCCGGGCCGGGCCGGCCCGACTCGACGCCCGTCTCTATCCCTAACTGTTCTTTTCTATACTCCTTAAAAGGGAAACTTTCAAATATAAAGTTGCACTTTGTTAGTAATGTTGGTATAGATCGACCCTCTCGTAGGGTTTATTTACTTTTTGACCATCCTTTTGGGAAAAAAATAATTTTATGTTCTAGAGTATTGAAGCACTATTTCCAAAAGGTAATGCAGTGGTTGATGTGAAAATTTTATATCGACATCCTTCACTATCTTTTCGATAACTGCCTACTACATAATTGTTGTGACACGTATCTTTGGGATGACTCAAATTTGTCTGGAGGGGAACACGCTTGAATGACCACACAGGTAGCTGCCCGGCTTTGCCAAAAATTGAGCCTGCACTATCAAAAAAAAAAAAGTGGAAAAAAATCATCATGTACTACATACGTTGTTATGCACACCTGCAAATTTTTATCGTTAAACTCATCAATATTTTTAGAACAAAAAAAAAGACAGTTAGTGGTTGTGAATAGTGTGTGACAAATACATGTGACTGGTTATATTTTTCATTTCTTTTAACTCCAGATGCATTTGGGAATTAAATTTTTTTAGGCATTCACATCACTTAAGTTTGTACACCAACAAAAAAAAAATCACTTTTTTGGATGCATTTGATGTAGTGAATTATATAACATATGCAAAGGCAGGCAGCTATCCAAATGCCCATAAGATATACTTCTATGTCTAAAACTACTCGCATAACAATGAGTGATCTCAAGCACTGAGCAGTCACAAATGGTCCTCCAATTATCGCCCATAACTTAACTTTCTTGAAGTGACAGGTATATTCATTGTAGTCGATATATGCATAATCAACGACCTTCTTTTGCATGAAGCATAACATCTCGATTTGGACGCGGATGAAAACCTGCATTCAACCGACGTGATCGTGCAAAAATAAGCTCAGATATTGTATAATAAAACATAAAAGTACTTTGTAGATGTAATGATACATTCCCGTCCAGCCAGAAGTTGTCAACGCATCCTTTAATGCATAAAATGGTCACAACCACATCGTTAACCGGTATCTATACATGTACTTGTCTGACAACAACGCCGCTGCTGCTGTTGCAAGTGAGGTGTTTGCGTTTGCACCACAAAATTAACAGAGACACCAGACATGTCGATTTCTTCATTATTTCATTCTGCGTGCACCTATCAAGAGGGTTTTAGTACTTAATTTAGGATAATTTGCACATATGCCACCCGAAAGCTAGCGCTAGTCACTACTGCACAACAGATCATCACAGACGGTTCGTAAAGCTCATGACAGACGGTTTTATGAACCGTCTGTAACAAATTGCTAGTGATGAAAAGGGCTCATCACAGACGGTTTGCGAACCGTCAGTGAAAATGGCCATCACAGACGGTTCTAAACAGGAACTGTCTGTGATGATCATACAGTTTAATCCTCATCACAGACCGTCTGTGATGATGCTTATATCACATATGGTTCCCTCATCACAGACGATTTTTGTTTAGAACCGTCTATGATGTTGTCTTTTTAATTTTTACATTTTTCTAATTATTGGCTAGTCTCAGAAAATGCTAGCCATGCCCTTTGAAATAAAATAGATTACAGAGCATCAAAAGCATATTATTATGACATACATCATAAATGAACTCAAATCAAATCTTACAACATACTGCGCATCCATTTAAGAAATCAACTCAGATCACACATTACAACGTACAGCGCATCTATTTCAGAAATTAACTCAAATATATTAACCAATTGAACTCAGAACTACAACTCACAAATTCCCAGCACAAGGTTCACAAATTGATCCAAATGGTAACTAACAAATTCATAACTCATCAGGTGAGGCTTGAGTGGCATTCGCCTTTCTGATTTACAACCTCACGCACTAAGAAGGTACAGAGTTGTCCTCGAATACCTAGCGGGTCAGCCTGTTCCAACGCAGATTCAACGCATTTCTAAGCCTGTCGATCGGAAGAGTAAAGTCTTGCGTGTATATAAATTGATAAGTGGAAACAATTATTACAAAATTGACAAACCTCTATGACATTGGTCTTTTGTGCACTAATGAGGAGTTGCACATTGTGGCAAACATAGAATCCACATAGGTTAGTGGCCTTTAGCTGCTGTTGCCACCTCCAAAATATAATAGGTTAGTTCCGGAGGTATTATTATGGAGTATCAAGGATTATTGTGTAATAGTGGATACGGAAAACTTATGAATGTGCTTCAGTTTCGATGGGTCCTTCCTGTGTGGCCCTCCACGAGATTTGTAGACACTGAACGACACGTCGAGTAAATTTGCAATAGGCGCCAAGTCGTGGGTGCCACCCTTTTTGGAATCAAGGTAAATTACCCGGTTCTGTCTTGATATAATTACGAGTAGAACCCAGTGAAACTTACATAGGTATATCACCATTGTCATTCAACCTAACTTTGAGCTACGTATAAAGTACAAATCAACAAGTAGAGCAACTGGACGATGTACTTAACCCAAGTTATGGGGTAAAAGTACAAATTTTTTGTCCCGTTCAGCCAGCAATACTTTTTCCACGTACTCGTGGACGACTTGTAAATTTTCGTCCATAG
The DNA here is from genome assembly GCA_036346275.1 of Otatea glauca. Taxonomy (NCBI): domain Eukaryota; kingdom Viridiplantae; phylum Streptophyta; class Magnoliopsida; order Poales; family Poaceae; genus Otatea; species Otatea glauca. Next base: position 21,795,214 of record CM070731.1, on the reverse strand, counting down.
TTTGCTTGGATACCATGTGTGGGTCGAGGAAACCCACCGGTTCTTCCCTTACTTTTGCTTCCATGATCATGTATCTACATATACAAATTCAAGGATAATATATATGACATTTATCGGTACAACACGAATGTAGACCATGATTGCACACACTTACAATGTCTAGCATCTCATAAGTGAGGTGTTGAGAGCGTTGAGGTTATAGAGATCGAACAAGTCGTTGAAGCCGACCATAAAGAAGCCATCCAAAAACCGGTGTAAGAAATGCTCCTCCGTGAAGCTGACCGAGATACTCGATGCCTGTTGTGCCACTGGCTTGTTGACTTGTTCTATGCACCAATCTTGAAATCTAATGCAGGCTAATGTAAGCGTCTCCTGGCACTCTTTCGGTACGAACTGCTGTCCCAACTTGAATTGCTGCGCCAACAGGGCAAACGGAAAATAATGGGCTGACGTGGTCCCCTTCGATTTGCCCTTGTCGTCACCTCGCCATCTAGAAAATGTCGTCTTTACAGCAGATGACTGGGCCCGAACTGCAGTAATGGTCTGTGCCTAATGGGACATGGTAGCTGATTTGGTGGGCTCCTTCGGTGCAGCATGTGGCTTTGGTAGTGCTGGTAGCTTCAGCGTATCACGTGGCTCCGGTAGTGCCGGTATCGTCGGTGCTGCGGGTGGTCATCGAAGGAGATTTCCTTCTTGAGCCACTGGATGAATGTGCCAATAACATCTCCTAGTGTGATGATCTCGTCGTTTGGGAGCATCTCCAGTGTGATGGTCTTGCAAATTTCATGTACACCGTCACCTATACCTTCGCATAGCCTGGATCTACTGTGAGACCGTGCACCATCGACCCTAGACTGGATGGATACTCATGCCCCCAAGCAGACTGCAGGGGAACGGAGCCGTTGGCAAGCCTCACTTGGAGATTGCATGACGTGGCCACCTACATAAGGGTACACAATTAGCTAACACGTTCAAGAGGTCTATCTAAGGAGCATTACAGACATGTATATTACCCAGGTGTCATCGGGTGGAAATCTGGCGTCATCCAAGTCTGTCTTAGGGGCAGACGCACAGTTGCTCTGACGGTTAGGCTAAATTGTGTCTGTGCTTCTAGGGCTTGTACGTTCCATGCATGCCTCTCTGCAACCACCCTTTGCTCCATCCTTTCCTCAAGGCTTCTTAGCTGAGTATCGAACTGCGCTCTTAGCCTTTCCTCAACTCTTTCCTCAATGAGGGCTATTAGCCGTTCCTCGCGTTCGGTTTTGCTTCTCTTCCTACTTTGGTATGTGTAGAAGTCTTGTGGGAATCCTATTTTTCAAGGAACAAAAACACTTGTGCCTCGTGTGCGACCCGAGTACTCCTTATTTCCCAAGGCCATGGAGAGTATATCTTTCTCTCTATCTGAAGTGAAAGAGCCCTAGAAAGATTTGGTGCTCAATGATACCTGCATCCAAGATCCCAACACATTATTTCACATAAGAAGGTATATATGGTCTTTTTCTATAAACTATGTAGTTCGATATCTTACCAGGAGTTGGGACACTTCCTCGTATGCGGAGTTGGCAAAGGACACGCTGTTCAAAGACGTGGGACATGACCTCACCCTTACCCAATGTCGGGCGCGTGAGTCCAAGATCGAGGCAAATGGAGGCGCCTCCTCTTCTGGATTGCCTCGTCGTCCTTCCTCTTCCATTACGCGACCTTACCCGTGTACCCAGTGCAGCCGAGTCTATGCGAGTGGGTGTTTTTTGCCTGGACGGTCTTGTGCGTTGCACTTTGACTCACGAATTCTTCCGTCATCTTCATCTCAACAAATCGTTCCCGGACATCTTCAGTGATGAACTCGTACTTTTGGAACAGCTTCTTTTACTTGTTCACGTAATTAGTGACGAGGACGCTCTTGAAGTTATTCCACGCCTTTCCCGCCACTAGCAATGCATACCATCGTAGTCCGTGCATGGCGTCTTATGGTAGCTCGAACGATACAAAAAATTTTGTCACCAGGCTGTCACGCTCCTCATCAATCAGCCTCTTCCATGATGGATAGGTGATGGGGACCTTTTCCCGTCCAACGACCCCGCACAATGTCCGGAATGCTGCCACTGCCTTAGGAGGTGTGGTAGAGGCCCCATCCTGTGGATCGACCGCCGTGATGGTATATCAGCTCTGGGGCCTTTTACTAAGCCCTCTTGGACCGCGTCTCAGTTTTCCTACGTTCGGCTCATCAGATCCATTTGGCGATGAGGAATGAGGGGACGCCATCTTCTTTTGAATTAGGTTGTGTTAGATCTTCAAAGATTAGGCAAGTTGGTAAATGAACAATTCATAGACGACCGTAGAACAGGAAAGAAAGTAAATTTAAGAGTATTGTTCGGAATAAGGAAAGAGAAGAGTGCTCTTAGTATATTCACAATTGAACTTAAACAAGTAACTAAGCAAATAAGGCCTTAAACACTTACTTTCCTAAATGATGCTACGAACTGTGAGAAGGTCCCCAAGGCAACTAAATTGTCTCGCCCCTTCACGTATATGGTCCCCAAGACAATAAAATTGTCTGGTCCCTTCACGTGCAAGGTCCCCAAGACAACTAAATTTAAAAGCTAATATTGACTAAAAGGTTCTTAAAGTTAAGTTTACTGCAGGTTCAAAATTGCGATCTTATAAATTAAGTGCAAATGCTTGCTAAGGACATTGGTGGTGAAATTGGTTCAAAATTGCGATCTCATAAATTAAGTATCTTTTATATACTAATTAGAGATCCTCTTAGAAGCCCCTACATTAATCAGAAAATGCTTGAAATTCCCGTGTTAATCTAAAAAAAATTGCTAGAAAATCCTACATTATTCTAAAATAAGTGAAAATATTGGTCGTCCAATCTTGTTAATCAATTTCATCCATGGCTTAGATCTATTCATAAGAAATATATGGTAAATCAAAGGAGTACCATATGAAAGGGAAGCTTCTACTCCCTATCTTTAAGCGTCTAATAAAGGAACAATAACATAGATTACACCAACCGTATACGTATAATAGAAAAATAAAGATACGTAACATGTCCCGGTTACTTAAAATATCTAGCTTCCCAAGTCTGGATACAACTCTGCTAGAAAAATCCGTATACAACTCAAATTGTAAACTTACGTAGATTAGTCTAATCTACTATGTTCACAATGAGACAAAATTAAAGGAACAAAAGCAAGCCTAACCAAACACGAATCAAAATAAAATCCCATCAACTCTGGTGCAATCTTTTTTTTTTCTCTTCTAATCGGGGACTCCTCCTAGAGCTCTAGGATTCATGTTAATTTTAGGAGGATAAAAGATAAAAATTCCTATATTAGTTGAAGAAAATAAAAAGACTTGAAATTCACGCATTAGTTAAGTGTTCTCAAAACAACTACAGAATTCTAAGTTATGTACGGAAAAAGCTAATACGTGGGAATTGGTCGGCACAAGAAATAAACAGTCAATCTCCCTTGCGCTATTTGTTGATTGTTGTTGTAGGGGACATAGCACAAATCAAAAGATGCATGTAGCATGAAGGAAGACATGCAAATGGAAAAAAAATCATGGTACATGGATTCTGATACGCTATTCAAGATCGTTTAGTTGGTGTTCCGGTTCAAGATGATTCTTTTTACTTTTTTTTCTGAACTGCATCATATGCTAATCCAAAAAACTGAAAAGATTATGCTATACAAATCCGTTAATTTATCTTTCAAATAATCTACCATATAGATATGTAAATATGGAATTAATTTTTTAAAGTATGGTATCAAATAAAATGTAAATTGGTAAAAATTATAAATTTCCATTTCAAATTAAATTTACAAAAATACTATAAATAAATAATTTTTAACAAAATAACTTCATAGCAAGGACAATTATATTAATGTGATTTGTATATAAATATATATATTTTTACCATCGTAGGTTGTACTCTAAATATAAATTACATTTAAATATTTTATATAAATCCAAATACAGGAAATTTGAAATTGAAATTGCAAAAATGTGTAGTTTCCTAATAAATCCAAGTTTGTAACTAAAATTATAGACAAAAGAATATGCTACATAAATTTAAAACTCCGGAATAATAATTCAAAAAATTGTGGCATCCACCAATTAGAAAACTAACTTTTAATTTACAAATAATGCATTAAAAACTTTGAACTAAAATCCTAAAAAAATGCCCAAATATATATAAATTTAGTGGAAAGAATATGGAGGATAAACAAATCCTGCATTGGTTAGAGTAAAATCTTTTATAAGACATATATCTGTACTTTAGTGTGACACTAAAATTATCCTATATAAATAATATTGTCCTATATAAACTAACATTATTAATATTCACAAATATCTAAATAATCTAGCCCGTACGATACACGAGTTGATGACTAATATACCCTAATCATGCTAAATCAAGCACAAGATGTGACTTTATATTCAAGATATGCATTGAGTGATAATCAATGAACATCAATCTCACAGTTCAAGGCCTTATTTGCTATTGAAATTATTTAAATCAAATTTTAGAGACCCTAATTGCATCATCGAGCATTCAAAAGGTAACAAAGACTGAGAATGAGTCAAAGAACCAATAGACAGAGGAATCTTGCTAAATTGTATAAACAGCAAGTAATTTGAGCTGAGAATTAGAAGGTCAAAGCAATGGCAGCAATGACAGTAAGTACTGACAACAAGTAAAATTCAGCAAGTAATGACAGAAGGACAAAGTAATGACAACAAGTATAATTCAGCAAAAAGAACTTCTTTCAATATGTATCAGGTTGCATATGTAAGAGGCAAAAAATCGATCACTTCTTTCAATATTATAAAGTAGCACATCTGGACAAGGTACATACAAATATGGCAGGACCAAAATACCAAAAGGAATAGGCATTTACAAACTAGTTGAAACATTCAGGGATTAATGGTGAGAATAAAATGAAGTACATTTTTATGCATCCAAATACATGTGGTGAGAATAAAATAGAGATAAGTAGCTGTTAATCATCATCTGTATGTCTATAATCAAGAAAATTTGATTGCAAAGTAATAGTAACTAGTGTTCCACCAACAAAAAAAAACTGTTTCAGGATTCCCAACTGGAATTCTATTTCCAGACATGGAGGAGTCACTATAAAATTTACCTACAGTGCCCTCTACTTCTTCTCAACATAATATAAGAAAGCATAGAAAATTAGAACTGCTATAAGCAACATGTTAAGCTTCAGATTCCAGCCGGTTGTACTTAGAAGGCCAACAGAAATTTAAAAATAACAAACTTCTCATGCCCACTGGCCCATTGAGGAACATAATTAATGGAAAGAAAAATGTTCATCTCAAAATCACAGCACGTAAGGTTTTAGAAAGAAAAAAAGCCTAGTCAAAACCAAACATGTATGTCATGCATGTATATGCAGAAGATAGAAAAGATGGAAGACGCGGCATTTACATGCAGATCTGAGAAGAAGAAGAAAAACCACATGTTAGTTTTGACATCCAAATTGTTTTGACATCCAAATTGCTAGTGCTTTCTCTTCTCCCGTTTATGCACAAGTTAGAGAAATTCATGGCGTCGCTAGACCCTGAGCTCTTAAAAACAATGGTTGAATTAACCCATGCAACCTTCTGCAGTAAGGTATTGTTGGCGTCAAAAACTTGATGTAGGGTTTCTGACAGCAGCACACCAGACGAACACCGGGTTCAGAGCGTGCCAGTCGATTTGACCTGTAATCGACAAGGTAAAAAACAATAAAATTCAAACAAAGCCGATCGTTAAGATCAATCGGCTTAAACTCGATCAGCTTAAAGCCGATCAAGATAAAGGTATCAGGATAAATCTAACTAGCCGATTAAGGCTAATCAGAGGATAAAGGCAGATCAATTCTGAAGAAGGCGATGCGCAACAAAATCAGAATAAACCAAACCTGGGGTGTAACTGAGGATGATCAACAATCGGCGATGCGCAACTTTATTGATCAAAATCGATTACAAAGGCTAGATTACAAGAACTACTCCTAGTCGACAGGAAAAGTAGATGAAAAGTAAAAGCTAGTTGATTGTGTTGTGTTGATGATCCTTCTGCAGCTTGCTTTGGCTCTTCTTTTATACCCTTCGGCCGATCGTGTCCTATTCCAACACGCTTCAAAGTCCATATCCGTATCGGCCTTATCTTGAGAGGTTGTTTCCCTAAAAATCTTACAGTTTTACCAAACATCTCGGATTCTTTCCAAACCTCCGTTAGTTTCCGTATCTTTAATTTTATTTGCCTGATTTAGATTAACTTGCCGAATTTTGGTGCAAACAGGTATATCGATGTTTTTCTCTCATTGGGACCATAAACAAAAGGGCATAAATAAATTAATTTCTAACCTTGACAAAATACAACCAATAATTTGTTATCTCTTACAAATGACTAGCACATAAGCATAAACTAAAACATACACAGAAGATCTAGTATTGAAATGGACACAATATAGTCACAGAGATTAAAATTGTGCCCAATCAGAACTAAATTGCACAGTAACTAGCACTGAAAGTTTAGTTGAAATTATGTGCAAGTTTTTGTACTAACAAAGAATGTCATATTCGAGGCTAAAACAAGAAATTCATGAAACATATAGGCAGAAACCTAATATAACTAAACATCTTGACAGAAAACGCAACTAATTGATCATTCAAAAATAAACCTGGGATGAATTCAAATCTGTGATCTAAACTATGAATTGACATTGACAAAAATTATCCTAACCAGATAGCAAAACGTACCTTGGCGCACCGGCGAGGGGGAGGCGGTGCGGGGAGACTAACCGGCCCTGGCGGAGGCGGGCGAGACCAACCAGCATAGGCGCAACAGGGGGAGATGAAGTCAACGTGGGCAGATCCGGGGGAGACGAAGCCTGCTTGGGCGGACCCGGTCGAGATGAAGCCGGCACTGGCGGAGCCGGGCGACACCGGGGAGAGGCCATCCAGGGGGCGACGTGCGGTGCAGGGAGAGGCCGGGGGGCGGAGGGAGGCGCGGGCTAGGGCTAGGGTGGAGGGATGCCGGGCATGGAGAGGCTAGGGTTAGGGCGCGGGCGAAGGCGGTGAAGGCTGACGGCGGCACGGGCTAGGGCGCGGCAAAGAGACAAGCGTGGGACAAAGGGCAAGAGGCTGGGACTTATCGTGTGCCGTTGGAACACAGACAGTTGAATATTAGAACAGTCTGTGATGAGTTTCAAGCCTGTTTTTTAAGTATTTTTGAAGCCTGTTTTTTTAAATAGTTTTATTAAGTCTGTTTTTTCAAGTTGTTTTTAAGTAGTTTTTTGCAAGACTATTTTTTGAGTAGTTTTTAAGCATGTTTGTTCAGTAGTTTTTTAAGCCTATTTTTAAATAGTTTTTAGCCTGTTTTTTTAAGTAGTATATAATTTCCATCTACTATCAAATTAATTTTTTTACTCACGTTAATTTCTTAATTTTTGTCAAGTTATTTTTTTACCCAAGTTAATTTTTTTTACGCAATTAGAATCGATTATTATTTTAGATCAAAAAGAACAAATGGATCTACACCAAGCTAGATCAAAACTATCTTCATTTCCCTCTTTACCAAGCTAGATATATCTTGAATATAATGCAATTAGAACCAATTATTAACCTACATCACCTTACCATCTTCAATTCTCTCTTTAAGTAACTAGCTACATATTGAGTATAATGCAATTAGAATCAATTACTACTTTACATCACAAAGAACAAATGGATCTACACCATGCTAGATCTAGAAACCATCTTCATTACCCTCTTTACAAAGCTAGATCTTGAATATAATGCAAATTAAAATCAATTACTAAACTTAGATGACCTACAACAAAATGATCTACAATCACACTTCCAAATACAGGGTCCCTTTTCACCAGATCGTCTCTCAATCGCAGTCACCTCAAAAATAGCTCGATAAACCCTAAATATACAGAGAAGGTCGGGGCTTTCTGTACTTATTTCCTAGAAATGGTCATCATAGACTGTTTTTGGTTAAAAGCATCTGTGATGAGGGGCACATCACAGACGGTTGTAGGCAAAAACCGTCTGTGATGAGGGGGAGAATATCACAGACGGTTTTTGGCTAAAACCGTATGTGATGTGCCCCTCATCATAGACGATTTTAGCCAAAAACAGTCTATGATGAGGGGGGAATATCATAAACGGTTTTTGGCTAAAATCATTTATGATGTGGGGCACATCGCAAAAGGTTTTAGCAAAAAACCGTCTGTGATGACACCTCATCACAGGCGGTTTTTGTCTAATGTAAGTACTTTTGTAGTAGTCAGTGTTGTTGGCAAAAGGGTTTAGAACACCGGAGAAATTGGCCTAAGGTCAAATCGATGTATGGTCGATCTATTTTATTCGCTAAAATCTAAGCCGGTTTGGCCTGGACGAAGCCCCTAATGTAGGGCTTGTTTGGGGGAGGTGTAGCTTTTCTGAAAAGCTGTTTTTTTTGCTTTCTGGGCTGAAAAGTAGCTGTAGCTTTTTATATTAGACCGTTTAACAAATAGCTAATTTTCATCAGTAATAAGTTGCAAAAGCAGGTCCAACCCAGTTTTTAGCTTTTATATATTGTAACGACCTGAAAGTTCGGAATAGTGAAAAACAAACAGTTTAAATTTTAATATAAATGGTCCTGAAATTCTAGGTGATATTTGCTCCAATTAGAATTTCTTAGACTTTTGTGTTTTGCGAAAAGATTAAATAAAAAGGGGAAAACAAAGAAAAAGGTAAAAAGATGAAAATAAAATTTAGAAAATTTTACCATGAGTCCTGTCTAAGCTTGTCATAATGTTTGACCAGTAAGTAGAATTTTTATAAACTTAGGGGCAAGTCAAATAAAATATGTATCTATTTTTGACTAAAAACAGTGAATCAAAAAGTAGGAAGAAAAAATAACCAATGTCAAAAAAATCCAAGAAAATTTATATAAGGCCCTAGAGGTATGATTCATCATTGGTAAAATTTTTATATTTTAATGAATTGAAATAAGCCTCTTAAAAATTCAAATACAGTGGGTCCAGAATGTAAGGAAAACGATTGTCAGAATTTTTATAAAATAATGGATCAAGTTTTTGATCTGAAAATTTTACAGTGATCCAACTATAAGGATTGAAACCTCTCCAAAAAGTTTCAAAAATAAATCCTAGAGAATGAACCTGTAATTAAATCAAAAACCGAAATCAAAGTTTAGAACCAGGGTACAGTGTCAGAATTTTAATAAATTGCCCAAAAGGATCTTTTGTCTCAAAATTTTCCAGTAGGCGTGTGACTCTCATTAAGTCATGTTCAAAAAGTTTGGAAAAATCTGGGATTAGTTTAGGGCTTAAAAAAATCCAAATTCTAGAGTTTTCCCGTTCTGTCTCGTCGCATTAAACGCGTCGTCTCGCCGACAAGTGGGCCCGGCCCTGTTGAAACGTTGACGCACTGGTCAGCTGAGGCGAGGCTGTCTCGCTGCCAGTGGGCCCTGACCCCACCTGTCAGCCTGAGAGCGTGGCGTTCTCCTCCCCTTCCTCTCTTCCCGACTGAGGCAAGGCGACACCGCCGTCCTTCGTGTCCGATCCTCACCTGCTCCCGTCCGGCGCAAGAATCGCCCTCCACGTCACGAGGAGTCTCCTCCACGCCTGTGCTCGGTCAATCGTGGGTGAGTCGCGTTGGAGAGACGGCAGCACTGCTCGTTGCGCTCGGCACAGAAAATGCCGACCGAACCCATTCGTCCAAAACCGCAAGAATCAATCAACTTCGTTCGGTGTTAAGCCTCTCCCTCGTGACGCACTTCTCTGCTGCTCCTCACTTTTCAATTTTCACCGAGCTGGGAGTCAGGGAGGCGTCATCTTACTCGTTGAGCCGGAGGAACCCGAAAGGGGGGAAATCATCGAATCGGGTGAGTTCTCCCTCAATCCATCGAATCGATTCCACCCGAAGCGTCCTTAGTGTCCCAGGGTTACTGATCACTCGCCATTTTGGCTTCTTTTTGCTCGTAGCGCCGCCGCACCGCCGTTCTTCTTCCTCACGGCCAGCGCACGATGGCAGGCCGTTCCAGCTCATCTCCGACCCAGCTATCCGGTGAGTCTGCATCCCCTAGTGTCACCTAGCTCTAGACCGCCGGAATCGTAGCCTCTAGCCAAGTTTTCGCCGTCGCGGTCATGGCGCCGCCGCACCCTCACGGTGGCGGCCACCTTCCCGGCCTCCTCTCGATGAATGGGTACCACCCATGGGTGCCCATGGTGCTGGCCATTCCGCCGCGGCGGAGCTGCTTCGCCGGCGGCGAGCAAAGAACCGCGATGCTCTGATCTGAGTCGCTGACTGGCGGGTCCCACACGTCAGCGAGGCTGGGGGTTTTAAACTCGTTTTTGGCGCGCGGCGGAAGCCGTTTACCTAGTAGCGAAAGCGTAGTTTGATTTTTGGATGATTTTCAGAAACCGGTTGAATTTCAAATACTTGTAACTTTTGAATCATCTGGCCAAATTGAGTGAAACTAATTTTTAAATTTGTATAAAATTCTGTAGTTTCAGAATATACAAAAGTTTCTGAAGATGAGTAAAATGTGATTTTAGGAAAAATTGAAGAGAAGCTTAAGTGTAAATAGGGTATTATGAATAAAATATTTTTGGGATGATCCAATTAAGGAAAAGTAAATTTTTGTTGAGTCTCTGAGTTATGAGTATTCCAAATAAACAAAATGTTCCCATGATACCTTATTATATATCATGTTTGCTCAAAAATGAATACTAAACAGGAAAATGAAATTAAGTAAATAAAAGAAAGGATTAGAGTTTGAATGGTTAAAAATTCATCCTGTTGAGGTATATTTCATGGGGAGTTTCTCATGTGAAAAATGCTTAGGGAAAAGTGTATGTGATAGTTGTTCAATTAAGAAAAACAATACTAGTTATAACCAAAATAGATGTAATTTGCTATGAACAAGTTCAAAATAACTCAAATTCACTTTTAAAATGTTTTTAAGATCATGCCCTGATGTCAGGAAGAAAATGGATAAAAGATGTTGAATAGTTTAGTAATAAATGAAAGTGAAAGATTGAAAGGTTATAAGTTAGTTTTGTGTTCATATAGCCCTTTTCAACATATGATAAAATGGATTATATGAATTAGAAGAAATGTAAAAGTGGTATAGAAGTACTTCAAAAAGTATAATCTAGTAGATTCTGGAAAAATAATGACATTTTGTTAAGGTTGGTATGCAAAACAAGTTAAGGGAATGAGTCTACTTTTTATGTTTTGCTGAATGATTAAAACAACTAAGCTTTTTCAACTATGTGTAAAATAACTCATCCAAGTAAGAAATTTTGGAAGAATAGTGTAGAAATGATAACCAAAGTTTGTTCTACCAGATTCCAGAAAAATATTCTGTTTTAGAGTTTTAGTTCACTTAGTTTTCATAAGTGTAATAACCTTAAGTGATTTGATTTAGTCCTCTTTCCTTAGCCAGTTTTATAGCTAAGTCTAGAGTTCAACAAAGCCTTTTCAACAATAGTTTTCAGGTTTCATCCAAACCCTAAAAGTTAAATTAAGTGATTAGAATTGACAATTAAAGTATGCTATAGCTAATTCAAGACTTAAACTCTAATTTCTGTAGTTAATGTACATCAATCTTGTTAGGTTTATAACCCTAGATGATATAGTTTTTCAAGTGCTATCTTCTTGAAAAGTTTGTGAAAGACAGAGCTCTGTTTTGGTTGTTAGTTAGGCATAGTTCTCCTTCCAAAGAAGCAAATAAACAATCTTTTTATTTCAAATAATTTTTGCATCTATAATTCGATGTTTAAATTCAAATATTTCATGAATAGCAGTTGCCTGTTTGATTCGAATTGTGTTTACCTGTTTATCTGTCTGTTTTCTTTTTGCCATTTGGAGTTTGCTGATATTCTCTTTTTCTTCTTGTTCGCGACGAGTAGATTCTGACATCATCGAAGAAGAAGAAGACTGTTCTGCAGATCCGGATTTTATTCCTGACAGTGATTTGCAAGGCAAGCAACTCCTTGATCACGTTGAGCCTGATAATTCACCTACTATATGTTGCTTTTGCTTATGTACAGTGCATCCGGATAATTCCCCCTAAAAGTGCTATCTTGGGTTAGAACTGTAGTTAATCCTGTAAATTATGGTTTGTCTCAATCTGTATGGACTTGTGAACCTTGTAAACCTTAGATTGAGCTAGACATATTTAATGTCATGTTTGGGTATAATCGCTAGCATAATAATATTTCCTGCTTAAGCCTCTCGTTGGTGTTTTCAGTCTTTTCAACCGTCATATAATCTTTTGGGAATTGGTTGATGATAGTTTGTTAAAAACCCTTAAAGAAAACTATGATTTGACGCGGGTGATTATTTGGCTCTAGCCGGTTGTGCAAAAGGATATGCACGTAGCTAGGGTGGAGTATCGCCCGTGTCAGATTAAGGACCGAGCAAATGGGATGTTGTAGAACCATGTTTCGTGCAACCACAAGGGCTTGTATTGGGCGGGTCTTAGCTTAATAAGTTGTTTAGATTTGGCTTTGCATCTATGGAAGGCGGGAGATTGCACAGGCATTCCGGTCAGGTCTGTCTGTAGGGGTTTCTACATACCAATGCAACGGTGTACGCCTTGCCCTGGACAGAGACGTGGTGTGTGTGTGATAAATGTGGATCCACGGCTTGGGTGAGTGTCTCTGTCTTGAGGCGAGGTTAACGTCCGGGCTGGTGTAAAGCCATATCTAAATAATGTAACAGCTTTGTATGATCCCTTGCCGACACACCAAGGAAGTGTGTTAACGGCACCGCAAAAGAGGTTGATCATTCCTTGTGGGTAAAGTGTACACCTCAGAGAGTGAAAAATCGATCGATTAGCGCGCTACATGATAATGGGCACTTGGGGAAAATCCTCCCAATGCTAGAGTTTTGGTGATTTCCAAAATGGGTTGGGGCTTTGGAAATTGTTTTAGAACCATGTTTTGTGTCAAAGGACCGACACCGGGGTTATATGCAGTCGGGTAGACTGGGTTGAAAATCTGGAATATTTGCTTATCATTCTGTCTTTCAATTGCTTTTATTAAAATGCGATGTTGCAATCTATTATGCTTACTCTTTTTAATGTTTCATGCAATTGCAAAATAACCATAGCCTATCCATTGCTCAGCCTGCATAATTATTTATTTGCATCTGTGAACCAATATAAGTCTTGCTAAGTACCAATGTACTCAATCTTGCATCTACTGTCTCAGAGGAAGAAGACTGCGATCTACCGGACGACGCGTTCTTTCAGGCAGGTCTCGGGGGTTTTGACGATAGCCTCTTCTAGGTTGCCTAGTCAGTGCCTGAGGGTTTAGTGGGCATCTGCAAGGCTGTTTGGAATTTCAGTTTCCTTTTGGTTTTCCGTTTTTAATTTCCGCTGTTAAAATGGTTTAAATTTGTACTGAACTCTGTATAATTATTTCAGTTATGTAAGATCTTCTATATGTTTGCGTGTATGATTTTGATACGAATGTTGTAAACATGTGAGTGCTAGCTCGATCCGAGGAATAGCACAAGAATCACATGGAGTTTCTGTTCATCGAGCGGGTCTCACAAAGATGGTATCGAGCCATCTTGATTGTAGGAACCTTGGGGAGAAATGGTCGCTACTTAGAAGTGTGAAAACTTAATTTGGGAGTAAACAAAACTCTGTCCACTACTAATAATGGAATTTAGCCTAATGATGATTTTCTTGTTCGTAGTTTCTTCGCTCTTCCTAATTATGTTTATAAGCTTATCTTGTCTTGTATTTTGTAGATGGCCCGGTTTGTTCCTTGCCACGAGTCGAGGGTTCCGGAGCACTCGGGTATGATGGGAGTGCTGCAGTCGTTGCTTGAGAGCTGTCAGTTTGAGGGGTGCCCGAGATACGTGGTTTTTCAGGCGTACTTGAGCCCAATAACCAAGGAGTACGCTGCTCGTGTGTTTATTCCTCCTAGGCCGGCCCACAGTGAGGGAGAGAGGAGCTATATGGGTAGTGGGTCGTCAATAGACGCTTCTATGAATGAAGCGGCATACCTAGCCATAGTACGACTCCGGCACGTGCTACCTGACTTGAGCCCTCACCATTACTACCTACCCGGGAGACCGTTGGTAGGGAGTAATGTGTATAGGGATCATGTTGGAGTGGGAAATGGCAACTTAAAGGTCATGGTGGAGTTTACTAATAGGTTAGATAGCCACTACGTGAGATTGGCGCAAGATTTGCTTGAGACTCGGCGTCGTGTGGCATTCTTGGAGTCCCGAGTGACATTGTGTGTGGCAAGACGTGCCTTACCACGCACGGTGTTAACTAGTGAGGCTCCGAGGTTTCCGGCGGCGCAACGCCCTCCACCTATGTCCTATGTGCCTACGCCGGGAGTGGGTGCAAATGCCATGATGTCAACTATTGGGAGTTGCCCTAGGCTCATTAATGACAAGGGCATCAATCCATATAGTATTTGCACCTACCGCCCTAGCACTCCACGGGTGTATCGCCGAAGAAGATGTGTGGTTAGGAATGTGGGAATATGAGGTAGTGGAATGGAATGTAGAAAAATCTAGTAGTATGTGGTAATGTATGGAAAAAGTATTTTGGTAGTGTATTGGTAATGTAGTTGCTAAAATATGGCTTTGGTTGTAATATAAATGTTGCAAGAACCTTGTAAAAATGTTGGAAGCTTGTGCTAAAATTGCTCGTGAAGTAGCTTCAATTTGTAACAGGGAGTAGAAGTTGTAAAAATATAAGTGTGGGTTGAAGCTTTGTGTGATAAATTAGTGTGTATGCTTCTAAACAAGTGCTAAATTGCTGATTTTGGTAGTGTTAAATTTGCTGTTAAGTGTAGAAGCTAGAAAAATGCTTGGAACCTTCTCTGTTGGATTAATGCTTTGTATGTGTGCTTGTGAAAAAATGTTTGATAATCTTGTTATATTGTGTTGTGATGAAATGGATGTGGTTCTGGGATGTTGCTGCAGAAATGCTAAAGAAAATGGGTTCAACTTTGTGTTGTGTTGGTAGTAGCATTTGAAAATGTGGTGCTGTGTTGTCAAATATGTTGAGTGTATGTGTGAAAGAATGCATTTTAATTCTTCTTGTGTTGCTTATGCTGCAAATATGTGGTTGCTGGCAATGGGAGCAAAGATTATAGAAAGAAGTAGTAAGAGCTGATGGCAATTTCAGCTTTCTGTATCTGCTTACTACTTTTGAAAATATTGTGAAGAAATATGCTTTAGTTTCTTTCCTGGATGTTGGTATGATAAAATGGTTAATAACTAAGTATAGAAATGGCAATTCTAGAAAAGGGCAGTAATATATAGTATGTGAGTTGTGCATTTACATGTGTTTGATAGCATGAACCCAAATGATAGGGAGGTTGAGTTGGCTGATGTGTGAAAATAAATTGTATGTACATGTTTTAGTGGTAATTAAGATATGAATTTACTTATGTGTATGTGTGTAGCATGTTGTGTAGTATAAAGTTTTCGAGTTGCTTCTTTTTGTGTGAATTAATAGTGGTGATTTTCTCTCGCAAATTTTAGCTTTGAAGTGGAAGTTTTCGATGAGATAATCATTCACGACTATTAAGAGAGTATGAGTTAGCTATGTGAAATATTATGCCGGCCATAAATTTTTAAGTAGTGTTCTTTTCTGTAGTATGCTAAAAGGTTGTAATTGCAGGATGAGGTCGACAAGATCCCTCAGTCCAATTTTGGGGTCTGATGCGGCTCAGGACGCTCGTGATCCTAGAGCAAATGTTTCCACGCCGGCCCAACCAAATCCTCAGCATCCTACGACGCGGGCCTCTTCTTCACGAGCTGCTCGTCATGATGTTCCGGATCCGCCGCCTGCTCAGGGGGATATTCCGGAGGATCAGTTGCCACAGCTGCCCACAATGGCTCAAATCCTGGCTATGATCGAGCAAGGAAGGCAGGCGAATGCCCTGTTGCTTCAGCAGATAGCCCAGAATACGGCGCCTCAAAATGTGGTTCGTGGGGGAAATGGTGGAGCACCTCAAGTGTCTAAGTTGAGTGAGTTCCTAAGGACACAGCCACCAGTTTTCTCCCCTACTGCCGAGCCTCTCGATGCTGATGATTGGTTGAGAGCTGTAGAGAGCAAGTTGGCCATTGCACAGTGTGATGATAGGGAGAAAGTCTTGTATGCCTCCTATCAGTTGCAAGGGACCGCAGCAGTTTGGTGGGAGAACTACCAAGCGGTACTGCCTGAAGGTCGAGTGGTCTTATGGCCTGAGTTCAGGGCTGCTTTCCGCCGCACTCACATTCCAGCTAGTGTGATTGAGGTGAAAAAGCGGGAATTTTTAGACCTAAAGCAGGGGTCAATGACAGTAATGGAGTACCTGCATCGCTTCAATCAGCTATCCAGATATGCCACATATGAAGTAGCTGATGAGGCGAGAAGAATTGAGAGGTTTCGGGAAAGCCTAAATGAGGAGATTAAGTGGGCTTTGATTGCTCAAGACATCGATGACTTCCAGACCCTCGTTGATAAAGCGGTGAGGGTAGAACACGGTAGCCGCAATGTGCTAGAAAGCCGAAAGCGCAAGTGGCTTGCGCGTAGTTCTACTGGAGCTAGATCGTCTCGATCACCAGGGTGGCAGTCGACTAATGTTCGTCGACCACCACCGATTCAGGCCCAAAGGGTCCAGCGCCGAACTCGGCCGGTTGAGTCAAACTCCCGCTTTGTTCAATGCGATCATCGCAGCCCGATCCGTCGAGGCTCTCGGTATTGTTGTTCGAAGCGAGCCGCTAATGTTACTTGCTTTCATTGCAATGAGCGTGGGCACTATGCCAACGCTTGTCCTAAGAAGAAGGCTGGACAGCGACCTCAAGCTCAGGGCCGCTCACAAGATGTGGCGAAGCGGCAATCTCAGGGATCGGCTCCACCACCTGCTCAAGGTGATAATGTCGGGCGTCTTCATCACGTGACGACTGAGGAGGCGCAAGAAGCGCCAGATGTCGTACTTGGTATGTTTCCCGTGCAATCTATTCCTACCTTGGTTCTATTTGATTCAGGAGCTTCCCATTCTTTCATCTCAAAGAAGTTTCTGAGCAACATAATTTGGAGGTCTCTTTTTTGCCTGTTCATATGATTGTGCAATCACCTGGAGCTACTATTAGAACTGCTAGTTTCTGTTCTGGGGTTGGCATAGAGATCAATGGAGTTATGTTTTATGCTGATCTCATCATGATAGAAACATCTGGTTTGGATGTGATTCTGGGCATGGATTGGTTAGCTAAAAGTAAGGGTTACATAGATTGTGCTAATCGATCCATAACCCTTGAAAATCAAGAGGGGGTGCATGTAGAATTTACCTCAAGTACTGAAATTTCAACACCTCAGACAGTCTGGTATTCTGCATCTGTTTCTAGTTTAAGAGAAGTGGCAGTCGTTAGTGAATTCCCTGATGTCTTTCCTACTGAATTGCCGGGAGTGCCTCCGGATCGCGATATGGAGTTTGTCATTGATTTGGTGCCGGGAACTGCACCAATATCAAAACAACCATATCGGATGCTTCCAAATGAGTTGGTAGAATTGAAAATGCAACTTAAGGAGCAACTTGATAAGGGGTTCATTCGTCCCAGTTCTTCACCCTGGGGGAGTCCGGTTCTTTTTGTGAAGAAAAAGGACAATAGTCTGCGTATGTGCGTAGACTATCGTGCCTTAAATGAGGTGACCATTAAAAATAAGTATCCGCTTCTGCGGATAGATGATCTGTTTGATCAATTGAATGGGGCGCAAGTCTTCTCCAAGATAGATTTAAAGTTGGGGTATTTTCAATTGAAAATCAGACCCTCAGACATTCCAAAGACCGCCCTCACTACGCGTTATGGTTTGTATGAGTATACCGTAATGTCGTTTGGGCTGACAAATGCTCCAGCAAGCTTTATGAATCTGATGAACAAAGTCTTTATGGAGTATTTAGATAAATTTGTGGTGGTCTTTATTGATGACATCCTCGTTTATTCCAAGAGCGAGGAAGAGCATAGGCAACATTTGCATCTGGTCCTTAGTAAGCTTCGGGAGAACAAATTGTATGCCAAGTTTGAGAAGTGTGAATTCTAGTTGAAAGAAGTCGCTTTTCTGGGGCATGTTCTGTCCGAAGGCGGGGTTGCCGTCGACCCAAGTAAAGTGGAAGTAGTATTGGCTTGGGAAAGGCCGCAATCAGTGCCAAAGATTCGATGTTTTCTAGGCTTCGCCGGATATTATCGCCGGTTTATTGAGAATTTCTCTAAAATTGCTAAGCCACTAACTCAGCTTCTGAAAAAGGAAAGGAAATTTGAATGGACTCCGGGTTGTGAGGAAAGTTTTCAGAAACTGAAGGAAAAGTTAACCTCTGCTCCGGTGCTCATCTTACCAGATATTCATAAGAGTTTTGAAGTGTACTGTGATGCATCGCTTCACGGCCTGGGTTGTGTGTTGATGCAAGAGGGTCGGGTTGTCGCTTATGCTTCTCGACAACTCCGTCCTCATGAGCAGAATTATCCCACGCATGACCTAGAGCTAGCTACAGTTGTGCACGCCCTTAAAATCTGGCGGCACTATCTCATTGGAAACAGAACGGAAATCTACACTGACCACAAAAGCCTCAAATATTTCTTTACTCAGTCAGACCTGAATCTGAGGCAAAGAAGATGGCTAGAGTTAATCAAAGACTATGATCTCAGCATTCACTACCATCCTGGCAAAGCCAATGTTGTGGCTGATGCTCTTAGCCGCAAGCTTTATTGCATGTTGGGTTCAAAACAGTTTGAGTTAGTTCATGAATTTCAGAAGCTCAATCTGAATTTGGTTGAAAATGGTTATGTGGCCGCTCTGCAGTAGCAGCCCACTCTGAAAGGTCAAATTAAAGCTGCATAGTATAAAGATGAAGCCGTTGTTGAGATTCGGAATCAGTTGAAAGAAGGCACGGATTCTGAATTCTTGGAAAGCCCTGATGGGATAATCATGAGAGGAACTCGAATATATGTACCAAATGATCCTGAGATCAAGAAGCTAATTTTTGCAGAAATTCATGAGTCACCATTATCTATTCATCCTGGTAGTACCAAGATGTACCAGGATCTTAAAAGAGAATATTGGTGGCCCGGTATGAAAAAGGATGTCGCCGAATATGTCGCAAAGTGTGATGTATGTCAACGAGTCAAGGCTAAACATCAGCGTCCAGCTGGACTTCTTCAGCCATTGAAAATTCCAGAATGGAAGTGGGATGATATCAGTATGGATTTCATTACTGGTCTTCCTCGAACCCAGAAGGGGAGTGATTCCATTTGGGTTATTGTCGATAGGCTGATGAAGGTAGCTCATTTCATCCCTGTCAAGACTAGAGATTCTACAGTTAAATTGGCAGAGCTCTATGTTTCAAATATTGTGCGGTTGCATGGTGTCCCGAAGACGATTGTGTCTGACCGTGGATCACAGTTCACATCTCATTTCTGGGAACAGTTGCACAAGTTATTGGGAACTAAGTTGAACTTTAGTTCTGCCTACCATCCACAGACTGATGGGCAGACTGAAAGAACGAATCAGACTCTGGAAGACATGTTGCGGGCTTGTGTGCTGTCTTATAGCACCAGTTGGGAGAAGTGCCTCGCATTTGCAGAGTTTTGTTATAACAATAGCTTTCAAGCTAGTTTGCAGATGTCGCCTTTTGAGGCCCTTTATGGAAGAAAATGTCGAACACCACTTTTCTGGTCCGAAGTGGGTGAAAGACAGTTCTTCGGTCCCGATTTGATTAATGAAGCCCAAGAGCAGGTAGATTTAATCAGAAGTCGATTGAGGGAAGCTCAATCTCGCCAGAAAAGTTATGCCGACGCTCGTCGACGTGACTTAAGCTTCGAGGTTGGCGATTATGTTTATCTTAAAGTTTCACCTCTACATGGAGTTCGCCGATTCCAGGTTCGAGGCAAGCTCGCTCCTCGGTATATTGGACGTTATTGCATCCTGGAGAAGATGGGAGAGAAGGCATATAGATTGCGGTTGCCTACTCAGTTATCCAGTGTGCATAACGTCTTCCATGTGTCGCAACTAAAGAGGTGCCTCAGTGTTCCGACTGAACTTACCCAGTTGGAAGATCTTGATCTTCAGCCTGACTTAACCTACAAGAGCGTCCGGTGAAAATTCTTGAAGAAGCGGAGCGCCATACTCGAAATAAAGCCCATAAGATGCTAAAAGTGCAATGGAGTAATCATTCGGAAGAGGAAGCGACATGGGAGCGAGAGGATCACCTTAGGGAAGAATTCCCAGATTTCTTTTAAACCCCTTTTTCCTTTTAGCCTGTCAAATCTCGGGGCGAGATTTCTGTAAGGGGGTGGATCTGTAAAGACCTGAAAGTTCGGAACAGTGAAAAACAAACAGTTTAAATTTTAATATAAATGGTCCTGAAATTCTAGGTGATATTTGCTCCAATTAGAATTTCTTAGACTTTTGTGTTTTGCGAAAAGATTAAATAAAAAGGGGAAAACAAAGAAAAAGGTAAAAAGATGAAAATAAAATTTAGAAAATTTTACCATGAGTCCTGTTTAAGCTTGTCATAATGTTTGACCAGTAAGTAGAATTTTTATAAACTTAGGGGCAAGTCAAATAAAATATGTATCTATTTCTGACTAAAAACAGTGAATCAAAAAGAAGGAAGAAAAATAACCAATGTCAAGGAAAGCCAAGAAAATTTATATAAGCCCCTGGTGGTATGATTCATCATTGGTAAAATTTTTATAATTTAATGAATTGAAATAAGCCTCTTAAAAATTCAAGTACAGTGGGGTCGAGAATGTAAGGAAAACGATTGTCAGAATTTTTATGAAATAATGGATCATGTTTTTGATCTGAAAATTTTGCAGTGATCGAATTATAAGGGTTGGAACCTCTACAAAAAGTTTCAAAAATAAATAATATAGAATGAACCTGTAATTAAATCAAAAACCGAAATCAAAGTTTAGAACCAGGGTACAGTGTCAGAATTTTAATAAATTGCCCAAAAGGAGCTTTTGTCTCAAAATTTTCCACTAGGCGTGCGACTCTCATTAAGTCTTGGTCAAAAAGTTTGGAAAAATCTGGGATTAGTTTAGGGCTTAAACAAATCCAAATTCTAGGGTTTTCCCGTTCTGTCTCGTCGCATTAAACGCGTCGTCTCGCCGACAAGTGGGCCCGGCCCTGTTGAAACGTTGACGCACTGGTCAGCTGAGGCGAGGCTGTCTCACTGCCATTGGGCCCCGACCCCACTGTCGGCTGAGGCGTGGCGTTCTCCTCCCGTTCCTCTCTTCCCGATTGAGGCGAGGCGACACCGCCGTCCTTCGCGTCCGATCCTCACCTGCTCCCGTCCGGCGCAAGAATCGCCCTCCACGTCGCGAGGAGTCTTCTCCATGCCTGTGCTCGGTCAATCGTGGGCGAGTCGCGTTGGAGAGACGGCAGCGCTGCTCGTTGCGCTCGGCACAGAAAATGCCGACCGAACCCATTCGTCCAAAACCGCAAGAATCAATCAACTTCGTTCGGTGTTAAGCCTCTCCCTCGCGTCGCACTTCTCTGTTGCTCCTCACTTTTCCATTTTCACCGAGCTGGGAGTCAGGGAGGCGTCATCTTCCTCGTTGAGCTGGAGGAACCCGAAAGGGGGGAAATCGTCGAATCGGGTGAGTTCTCCCTCAATCCATCGAATCGATTCCACCCGAAGCGCCCTTAGTGTCCCAGGGTTACTGATCACTCGCCATTTTGTCTTCTTTTTGCTCGTAGCACCGCCGCACCGCCGTTCTTCTTCCTCACGGCCGGCGCACGGTGGCAGGCCGTTCCAGCTCATCTCCGACCCAGCTATCCGGTGAGTCTGCATCCCCTAGTGTCACCTAGCTCTAGACCGCCGGAATCGTAGCCTCTAGCCAAGTTTTCGCCGTCGCGGTCATGGCGCCGCCGCACCCTCACGGTGGCGGCCACCTTCCCGGCCTCCTCCCGGCGAATGGGTACCACCCAAGGGTGCGCGCGGTGTCTTTGGTGCCCATGGTCTGGCCATTCCTTGCCGCTGGGCGAGCTGCCACGCCGGCGAGCAAAGAACCGCGATGCTCTGATCTGAGTCGCTGACTGGCGGGTCCCACACGTCAGCGAGGCTGGGGGTTTTAAACTCGTTTTTGGCTACGTGAAGCCGTTTTCCCAGTAGCGAAAGCGTAGTTTGATTTTTGGATGATTTTCAGAAACCGGTTGAATTTCAAATACTTGTAACTTTTGAATCATTTGGCCAAATTGAGTGAAACTAATTTCTAAATTTGTATAAAATTCTTTAGTTTCAGAATATACAAAAATTTCTAAAGATGAGTAAAATGTGATTTTAGGAAAAATTGAAGAGAAGCTTAAGTGTAAATAGGGTATTATGAATAAAATATTTTTGGGATGATCCAATTAAGGAAAAGTAAATTTTTGTTGAGTCTCTGAGTTATGAGTATTCCAAATAAACAAAATGTTCCCATGATACCTTATTATATATCATGTTTGCTCAAAAATGAATACTAAACAGGAAAATGAAATTAAGTAAATAAAAGAAAGGATTAGAGTTTGAATGGTTAAAAATTCATCCTGTTGAGGTATATTTCATGGGGAGTTTCTCATGTGAAAAATGCTTAGGGAAAAGTGTATGTGATAGTTGTTCAATTAAGAAAAACAATACTAGTTATAACCAAAATAGATGTAATTTGCTATGAACAAGTTCAAAATAATTCAAATTCACTTTTAAAATGTTTTTAAGAACATGCCCTGATGTCAGGAAGAAAATGGATAAAAGATGTTGAATAGTTTAGTAATAAATGAAAGTGAAAGATTGAAAGGTTATAAGTTAGTTTTGTGTTCATATAGCCCTTTTCAACATATGATAAAATGGATTATATGATTTAGAAGAAATGTAAAAGTGGTATAGAAGTACTTCAAAAAGTATAATCTAGTAGATTCTGGAAAAATAATGACATTTTGTTAAGGTTGGTATGCAAAACAAGTTAAGGGAATGAGTCTACTTTTTATGTTTTGCTGAATGATTAAAACAACTAAGCTTTTTCAACTATGTGTAAAATAACTCATCCAAGTAAGAAATTTTGGAATAATAGTGTAGAAATGATAAACAAAGTTTGTTCTACCAGATTCCAGAAAAATATTCAGTTTTAGAGTTTTAGTTCACTTAGTTTTCAAAAGTGTAATAACCTTAAGTGATTTGATTTAGTCCTCTTTCCTTAGCCAGTTTTATAGCTAAGTCTAGAGTTCAACCAAGCCTTTTCAACAATAGTTTTCAGGTTTCATCCAAACCCTAAAAGTTAAAAGAAGTGATAAGAATTGACAATTAAAGTATGCTCTAGCTAATTCAAGGCTTAAACTCTAATTTCTGTAGTTAATGTACATCAATCTTGTTAGGTTTATAACCCTAGATGATATAGTTTTTCAAGTGCTATCTTCTTGAAAAGTTTGTGAAAGACAGAGAGCTCTGTTTTGGTTGTTAGTTAGGCATAGTTCTCCTTCCAAAGAAGCAAATAAACAATCTTTTTATTTCAAATAATTTTTGCATCTATAATTCGATGTTTAAATTAAAATATTTCATGAATAGCAGTTGCCTGTTTGATTCGAATTGTGTTTACTGCTTATCATCATTTTCTTTTGCCATTTGGAGTTTGCTGATATTCTCTTTTTCTTCTTGTTCGCGACGAGTAGATTCCGACATCATCGAAGAAGAAGAAGACTGTTCTGCAGATCCGGATTTTATTCCTGATGTTGATTTGCAAGGCAAGCAACTCCTTGATCACGTTGAGCCTGATAATTCACCTACTATATGTTGCTTTTGCTTATGTACAGTGCATCCGGATAATTCCCCCTAAAAGTGCTATCTTGGGTTAGAACTGTAGTTAATCCTGTAAATTATGGTTTGTCTCAATCTGTATAGACTTGTGAACCTTGTAAACCTTAGATTGAGCTAGACATATTTAATGTCATGTTTGGGTATAATCGCTAGCATAATAATATTTCTGCTTAAGCCTCTCGTTGGTGTTTTCAGTCTTTTCAACCGTCATATAATCTTTTGGGAGTTGGTTGATGATAATTTGCTAAAACCCTTAAACAAAACTATGGTTTGACGCTGGTGATTATTTGGCGCTAGCCGTTGTGCAAAAGGATATGCACGTAGCTAGGGTGGAGTATCGCCGTGTCGATTAAGGACCGAGCAAATGGGATGTTGTAGAACCATGTTTCGTGCAACCACAAGGGCTTGTATGGGGGTCTTAGCTTAATAAGTTGTTTAGATTTGGCTTTGCATCTATGGAAGGCGGGAGATTGCACAGTATTCGGTCAGTCATGCTGTAGGGGTTTCTACATACCAATGCAACGGTGTACGCCTTGCCCTGGACAGAGACGTGGTGTGTGTGTGATAAATGTGGATCCACGGCTTGGGTGAGTGTCTCTGTCTTCAGGGCGAGGTTAACGTCCCGGCTGGTGTAAAGCCATATCTAAATAATGTAACAGCTTTGTATGACCCCTGCCGACACACAAGAAGGAAGTGTGTTAACGGCACAGCAAAAGAGGTTGATCATTCCTTGTGGGTAAAGTGTACACCTCTGCAGAGTGAAAATCGATCGATTAGTCGCAAGACGCTGAATGGGCACTTGGGAAAATCCTCCCAATGCTAGAGTTTTGGTGATTTCAAAATGGGTTGGGGCTTTGGAAATTGTTTTACAACCATGTTTTGTGTCAAAGGACCGACACGTGGTTATATGCGATCGGGTAGACTGGGTTGAAAATCTGGAATATTTGCTTATCATTACGTCTTTCAATTGCTTTTATTAAAATGCGATGTTGCAATCTATTATGCTTACTCTTTTTAATGTTTCATGCAATTGCAAAATAACCATAGCTCATCCATTGCTCACCGCATAATTATTTATTTGCATCCGTGAATCAATATAAGTCTTCTTGAGTACCAATGTACTCAATCTTGCATCTCTTTGTCTCGGAGGAAGAAGATCTGCGATCTCTGGACGACGCGTTCTTTCGAGCGAGTCTCGGGGTTTTGACGATAACCTCTTCTACGTTGCCTAGTCAGTGCCTGAGGGTTTAGTGGGCATCCGCAAGGCTGTTTGGAATTTTAGTTTCCTTTTGGTTTTCCGTTTTTAATTTCCGCTGTTAAAATGGTTTAAATTTGTACTGAACTCTTTATAATTATTTCAGTTATGTAAGATCTTCTATATGTTTGCGTGTATGATTTTGATACGAATGTTGTAAACATGTGAGTACTAGCTACTGATCCAGGGAATAGCACAGTAATCACATGGAGTTTCCTGTTCATCAGAACGGGGTCTCACATATATGATTTATAGAAGAGCTTTCAGTTTTTATATATGACTTCTATATTATACTAAAAGCCGCTTAAAATTTGAGCTGTTTGAGGAGCTTTATACCAGCTACCTACGTTATCTTGATTGCATGATTCACAGGAACACATTTTACTCGTGTGTATGCAATGCATATATCGTACTTACGGCGTGTCAATTTGTATTTGTGTGGTTGATTTATAGTATATATAGCTACTTTCGGTTATGATCTGGTATAGTCAGCTTTGGACTTTTCATTCAAGGTGACGATTAGACTGCAGGAAATCTAGTCTCGTGCATGATGTTAGTAGTACTAGCATAAGGAATTAGTGGACCATAGTATTACACGTGAAATGGCTTTATCGTGTATAATCCTGCCGTGTGTTTATTTTTGGTAGACTTTAATTAGATGTAACAGCTCGTACTACCTCCAATTAATCACATATTAGCGTAGTATATATTTGAATGCTCACAATAATCCCCAAAACACAAATCTTATTTTCAAAAAATACGTTTGCCATGTATGATTTAGCTTTAACTAGCATATTAATTATGATACACATAAGGGTCACTTTGCAAAATGGACACCTAAGTGATTATGTCATTTTTTTAATCAAAATATATACTCCTGTAGTCAGATAAGCCCTTAACAATAATTTTTATGGGTCATTTTTTTTCCTTTTATCTGTGCAATTAATTATGCTATATCTATTTTAACTTAATTGTCATCACCTAAATATTGAATTTTACTAGAAATAGGTACTTGAATACTTGAACTTTTGTGACCAAACTAGAACCACAATGCTGAAATAAAAATTATACATGTATAATTAAGTACTATATATTCAGACAGTGAAATTGAAAGCACAAGCGTGGTTGCTCATGCATGGTTCTGTCGTGTCATTACACAAACCATTTGGTTTGTCCATCACAGGAGGAAAGCAAAGCTCTCACCTCAAGCTTAAACACATCGACACAAACCAGTGTGGGGGCACCATGTCTCCTGTTGCTCATTGATGATTCTGTCGTGGCATTACACAAACCATTTGGGAGATCATACTTAACTAATGCAATTAAGTAGGGTGTTAACATTAGGTGGACTTTATGTCATCTCCCATGTGGATACAAGCATTTAAAACCAAGATTGAGACGTTGGAGCTGAACCCAACATGACAGTGACTAGCTTCATTTGCCATGGTACTTTCCATAGTGTTTTCTTCTCACGAGTAGTGTTTTCTTCTCACGAGTGGTTTGCCCTAGCTTTCTTCCACTCCTAATTTTCAGTTCACTTTTAGTACTGTGTGAACTTTGCCTGGGTTCATCACCCTTGCCCGCGTTCGCTCACGTCAGCACATGCATGTCACGTTGCAGGGAGTCCAAGATAAACCTCTTGTGTCAAAGCTAGGCTAGCTAACACTTATTTTCATCAAGTCATTAAGAACAGAAGCAAAGGACAAAAGGTAAGGAGCACCGGTCTTTGCAATAGTATCTAGCAACTAGTTTAAGGGCTTGGTGAGCTCATCTGTACGTATGTTCGTATAGGTCGTACGTGGACTGTGCTATGGTCGTCACAAACCTCTTTATCGTGTAGGACAGGGGCGGAGCCAGGCCTCGGGTCACTTAGGCCTGGACGCGGGGTCTGGTCCAAAAATTCCATTCAAAATTTCTTGAAAATTCATATATTGGTCAACAACTTTCGGGTCAGCCCAGGCCGGCCCGAGGTTTAAGCCTGGGCTGGCTCCGCCCCTAGTATATGATATATATATGTATGGATGTATGTATGTATAATCAATGGCATGTTGTTGCCTTGTGGTGGTGCGCTTGGTGTTAAGACTCGTTTCATCACTAGCCTTTCCATAGCACACGGCAAAGGAAAATGTGCTTTAGGGGGCAACAGCTCCTGTCCTTGTTGGAACATTAATTGTAGGAAGATGACAAACTTTCTCCAAAAAAAATTCAGGGTTATAGTGCAGACTAGCTAGGATATGCATAAAATCACGACTTCTGGAGGGGGGAATGTCCTACTTTAAATGGTGTTGTTCAATATGATTAAATAATAAGAGTAACCCATATATATATATATAGCTTCACAAGTTTATCAACACCTCCAATAAATCGATGATTAAGAATACATGCTACTAATGTCAGCTTTATTTGGTGAGTCAACGTTCTACGAATGACATAGCATTTGCGTGTAGCAATTCTTCACCCAAAACTAATTTATATATAGAATATTCTGCAAATCACCTCATTCTTCTTACGAGGAGAGCTATCTCCTCTTCGGTGTCATCATCATCGGAGTCTTCAAGCGTGTAACATCCATAAAATACAAAAATATGAAAATGAAAAGTTTGAAATTTAAAAATGAAATTGAATAAAAATTTCAATTGTAATCAATATTTTGATTTTAAACAATATCTTTTCCTCCTTTTTTGCATTCTAATCTTAAGAAAAGAAAGATTTCATTATTAAAACTATTTCTTCCAAAACAAACAAACTATAAAAATGAATTTGAGATGTGATCTTTAATTTGAATTTAAATTTCCTGAGTTTTCTGAATTATTGATTTTCCTTGAGTTTTTGTTCTAAAAGATAAGTCATATTTATTTAAATGGTAAAATGGTAAAAGTAAAAAGGTAAAAAGAAAATATCAACAAAAATCTGTAAATTTTTTTTATTAAAATATTATAAACCTCCAGAACCCTTGTCTTACTTCCAAAGATAATCTGAACACATTTAATGAGGATAAGATATTAGAATCATGAAGATTTGAGAACAATTCAGAAAGTGTCGGATTTATCTAAAAATCTAGAGATCCTATCTTGAGCTGATATTATTATTATGCCGACATAAGACCCTTATCTACCTCTGGTAAACATATCAAAAATTAAAACCTATATTTAAAGATTTTAATAATTCAAAAACAGAAAGTAAATAACTCTGAAAATAGCAATGTCAGAATTTTTATAATTTAAATATCAAATATAAAAATCTGAAAATTTTACAGAAGATAAATAATGAAATTTTCGATCTTTATAAAAAGTTTCATAAAATAATAACTTACTTTCTCTCATCAGTTAAATGGAAAACATAATAGACAAAAATTGATATTATGCAATGTCAGAATTTAATTTATGAAATTTTATACAGTCAATTCTAACCTAAAATTTTTACTGGATATCAATACTTATCATGCCGACCTCTGTGAAACTATTCATAAATTTGTGACTTGATTTGACAACACTTATCAATGCCCTAAGACCCTGCTGTCGAGAGGAGTAAAAACTAGAGCCTTCTAGCTGTCTTTGACATGTGGGCCACACCCCCTATCCGGACACAACGACCAGCCAGCAAACTGCCTCATCTCTCACAGCCACAGCCAGCTGGCCCCACTCGTCAGCTTCATCTTCCTCCTCTCTACTCATCTCTCTGTCTCTCACGCCAGAGCCAAACCGCCTCCCCTGATTGTTGTCTTCCCGCCTCAATGCTCGCAGCCCAAGGCCAAAGCTGGCGTCATCCTGACACGACGCTGCAGACTCGGTCAGTGTACCCATACCCGCACTAAAGAACGCTCGAGAAATCTCTGCCACTTCTGCTGATTCGCTGTCACGGCAGGAAGTCGCTGGCGATTACCCTGCCACGGCATGATTCGGCAGCAACTTGCAAACTCAACTGACCTGCCGACCGTGCCAAGCTGCCACGGCAGTCATTCTTCCCGATTTTCACTGCCCTGACAAATATCTCGCTCACCATCCAGCCAAGCCGCCATTTCCTTCACTTGTGTTCAAACACTGTATTCACCGACTTTGCCATCTATTTAAGCACGATAGAGCTTCAACTAGGTCCACATCACCCACCCATCTCCTC
The DNA here is from genome assembly GCA_036346275.1 of Otatea glauca. Lineage (NCBI taxonomy): Eukaryota > Viridiplantae > Streptophyta > Magnoliopsida > Poales > Poaceae > Otatea > Otatea glauca. The sequence continues at coordinate 21,765,997 of CM070731.1, read as the reverse complement.
CACTGCCTCAACCATAGCTGAGCCTAGCCATTTGCGCCAAAATACGATGCCATTCTCTCCTAAATCGGCTAAAACCCGAGAAAAGGGGGAAGAACCAGAACCAAGCCACTGTTGAGCCATTCTGTAATCCAACGAGACTAGAGCTTCTACTTGACGCCCAGTACTTGTCCCTGGCCTCACATAAAGCACTTCTTCCTCGGTGAGCCGTCGCTTTGATCACTTTGATGGAAGAATTCGTCGCTCAAGACCAAGCTTTGGAACACGACCAGCAACTCTTTGAAGGAAAGTGATGCTTTGATCACTTTGATCCCAGCTTTTTAAAAATGTAATTTATGCTTTGAAATTATGCATGCTTTTTATTTAAAATGAATGTAATTTAAATTGGGATAACGTAGTTAATCAACCCATTCTGTTATGCCACCTTGAAATTATTAATTGTATGCCCTAAATCATTGTCACCCTAAGTTTGATTGTACTTGGATATTAATATGAAGCCAACACGGGAGGCTAGACCGTGAGTAGATGCTTAGCCTTGCAACGAGTCATGAATGATCTTTCGGAAAAATGCTACAATATTGACTAATGGAATATTGAATGTATTTTGGAAGTGGTGTGATAATGCCACAAGATGAAATTGAAGTATGGAGACCTGTGTGGTTCCATACCGATGTTGAGTTATTCCAGGCATGTGTTGCACAATAATCAACTGGGTGGGAAATGATTTAGACTGAGGCAAGTGGCAAGAGGCTGTGTGCCAGGTGGGCCTGTGTGGCAATGGGTTGAGGAGTGATGTGAGTCTGTGTGCCACATTGGGCTGTGTGCCACTGTTGAGTGTTGGAAGTCTTGCCTTGGTCAGTTAAGGACTTCACCTTGCAAGCCTTTCATCTGAGTCACCCGTACAACCACATGTCTGGTATGGGACAGACCTAGTTGATTAGGGTTCTGATATCTTTCCTCTGATACCTCGGGGTGACAGACACGGGGTGTATGCATGCGGGAGCGCGCACTGCTACGGCTTGGTGCCCATCCAACGGTGATTGGCACATCCTATACTTGGCTCTGTGAGGGAAGTGATGGTGAAGGCAATGCCGGAGAGGTTCTTTGGTTAAGGTAGAGGTTCCTGAAAAGCTTTGTTGCGGACAATCATCTGTGTGGTGAGCGGCTGTATCTTGTGGGTAAAGTGTACAACCTCTGCAGAGTGTCAAAACTATTCGGATAGCCATGCTCGCGGTATTGAGCATTGCTCGGGGATTACAGTCAAGGGGTAGATCTTCATCAACAAAATGTGGAAAGGGTGGCTGTTTGCCAGTATTGAAAATGAACTGTTAAGGCTGTGTGCCGAGAATCTTCGAAGGAAAACCATTTGAATAAATTAGTGTTACTTATAACTGTTCCACTGCTTTAATCTGAATAAGATACTGGTTTAAAAATGCTGTTTGATGCAAAAGAACCATTTAAGCCAAACCTTTGGAATAAGCTTTGCATATAGTAATAGCGTTGCATCCTGTGCATTACTTGTTGAGTGCCTTGTGTACTCATCCCACCTTGCTTATCAACCCCAACATCAGTGGAGGAGTCTACACCAGCCTGCGAGGAGGAGTACATTGAGGACCCGAGCAACTAGGGGGCAAGCCAGTCGGTTGCTGTGGCAAGATGAAGGCTTCGACATTTATTTATGTTCATTGCTATTTCTTTTACTCGAATAATGTAAGCCCTACGTGGCTGATGTTATGTAAGGAGACCATAAGGTCGTGCAACTCGGTTTATATAAATGTTTGCACTATTTATTCTTATATCATTGCGAATGTCTCAAATGTGCAACCTCAGAAGATCTGTGTGCTAGCGTGATCTGGACGAGCACGAGAATACACAGAGGGTGCGGATTTGCGGTTCGGTCCCGACAGAGGTGGTATCGAGCAGTCGATGTAGGACTTGACCCTAGTTTGGTTGTACCTAGGAGGGTAAAACTATTTTCTAAAACCTAATCAACTTGAGTAAGAATATCAATGAAATCTCGACTTATCTTTTCTCCCTTGCTCCATACCTATGCTGAATTCTTATTATTATTTTCGGTTTAATTTAAACAAGGTTTATCTTGGTAGATGAGGATGATCCACACCTATGGAGAGCGCACCGGTGGATATGCTGCAGAGTTATGGCGTATGATGCAGTTGCTCGGAGGTTTTGACAGACCACTTTATCGAGGGACTACGGTGGTACGGGTAGGACTTGACATCGCCTGGGATGTCAAGATCACAGTGTATGCTCGGGAGAGGACGAGGGCGAGCCGTCCTATCTACATCACGGTCAGGAGGTCTTCTTTTGAGGCGGGATCCGTGAGGCGGCACGTCGGCGTCGCGACAAATTGCCCGCACTTACTCCGCAGAGTTGGAGGGCACCGTCTTCGTCACCATCTGCGTCGAGACAATCGTTTTGACAGATGGAGCTCGTGGAGGACGACGCCACGATCACCCACTGGCGAGGTATGTTATCGCCAGAGGACGCCTTGGGCGAGGCGATCCGGAGCTACAGAGGACTGCGACGAGGTCATGGAGGCGAGATCCACCGGGAGAGGGCTTAGCTCACTCCATGCGAAGATCCGGGAGTTGGAGATGGCTTTGTATGGACCCGAGCACGAGCCGATCCCGAGTTACGATCGGATCCGGAGGAGCGAGGCGCAGAGGCACCAGTCAGGAGGCGCAGCGGCCGGGACCAAGCAGAGTCGATGGGGTCTTTTGCACCAGCTGCAGTAGGTCATTAGGACCAGTTCGCCCCGATGCCAGAGCACCCACCGGTGTATGCTCAGGGGGAGCCGCAGCCGGGTTGGCTCGATTAGTGATCGAGTCTAGCCAAGGGTAGTGTTGAGACTCGAATAATTGAGTCGCGTCTTTTGCTTTAGAGTCACCATTAAGTGTGAGTCGTCGTAGAGTCCTATGTTTGCTTACTTGTTTTTCGTTGTGAGTGTCTCGTATGTGTTGCATTGCCCTTAGGCACTTGTGAGCAACCATACTGCTTTATATTATATCAATAAAGTGGCTAAATAATTTGAGTTACACCTGCTTCCCCCACATAAATTCCTTTACATGTCTATGCTTTCTTCTTTTCTTAACCTTGGAAGTTTGCAACAGATGGTGAGGACTCGTGGAAATGTTGGAGCCAGCGGAAGTGGAGTGAATCAGGCTGACAACCAGAATGAAGAGCCGATCCCTCAACTGTCGCAAGTCGATATGCAGAACCTGGGAGCCTTCCTAACCAACCAGACTCAACTTATGAACACTATGGTACAGACCATGCAGCAGATATCCAATCAAGCTGCTGCGAATGTTCAACCTAGGGGTAACCATGGACCACACCCCTACTCAAGGTTGTCAGAGTTTATGCGAACTCGTCCACCTACCTTCTCAGGCAACGCCAATCCACTGGAGGCGGACGATTAGCTAAGGACAATCGAAAGGAAGCTGCACATTACCCAGTGTATGGGACATGAGAGGGTACTCTATGCCTCTCATCAACTCAAAGGAACGGCCGCAGAATGGTGGGAAAACTTCTGCGCAGCTCATGAGGACCCACAGAGTATCACGTGGGAGGAATTCACCTCAGCCTTCCGCCAATACCATGTACCCAAGGGTATCATGGATCTTAAAAAGGAGGAATTTCGGAGCCTCAAGCAGGGCGGTCGATCGATGGTGATTACGAATAAGTTCACCTAACCGCACGCTACGCCTTTGGTGGGCGTGGCTACGGATAAGGCCGCACAATCCCGCTTCATGAAGGGATTGAATGCGAGGTTGCAGTGGGGCCGATCACCCACACATTCCACGACTTCCAAGAGCTAGTTAACAAAGCTCTTATTTTGGAGGACAAGCGCCGAGAGTTGGATGACAACAGAAGCGCAGAATGGCGCAACAAGGAGGTCGTCGGGGCGCAGAGGCGAGGACGGCACCCCAACAATTCATCGATACCAGCCCGAGGCAATGATGAGCACCACTGCGGCAAATCGCCCGATGGGTCGAATGCTCGGACTCGGCCCGAATCGTAGCGCGGTGGAGGAACCTCTCAGGTAGCGGGAAGACGTTGCTATCACTGCAATGAACTGGGGCATTTTGCGAATAACTGCCCTAAGAAGGGAGGTGTCACCCCGGTCCGCTTTAACCTGCGGAACACACCTGCAAGAACTCCCGCGCCAATCGTGAACCGCGGGGCATCAACAACAGCAACTCCATCCCAAGGAATTGTACGAGGCCGAGTCAACCACATTACAACGGATGAAGTGCAGAACGCCACGGATGTTGTACTGGGTAAGTTCCTAGTAAACTCAGTACCAGCTACTGTTTTATTTGATTCGGGAGCTTCACATTCATTTATTTCCCAATATTTTGCTGTTCAAAATGATATGGATATAGTGAATCTTAAATGTATGCTTATAGTCCAATCCCCTGGATTAGAACTCCGATCTAAAGTAGGATGTTCTGGGGTGAAATTAATAATTAATGGAGTTGAGTTCCTAGCGAACTTAATCGTCCTTAATACCCAAACCCTGGATGTTATCCTGGGAATGGATTGGTTAACCAAACACAAGGCAGTGCTGGACTGCGGAAAAAGAGTCATATCGGTCGAAAGCTCGGATGGAAAGAAGATTGAATTTGAAGCAAAATCAGTACGAGATGGACAATTAATGGTCAATAGCATGAAGATTGACAGTTTGGAGGAAGTTTCCATAGTCAATGAATATCCGGATGTTTTCCCAGAAGATCTACCCGGAATGCCGCCAGATAGAGATATCGAGTTCGTGATAGAGCTTGTTCCCGGGACCGCTCCAATAGCTAAGAGACCTTACAGAATGTCCACGGAGGAATTGGTGGAAATGAAGAAACAAATTGAAGAGCTGCTGGAAAAAGGATTTATAAGACCTAGCTCATCGCCATGGGGAGCACCTGTCTTGTTCGTCAAGAAGAAGGACGGGAGTTTTAGGATGTGTATAGATTATCGTGCACTCAATGATGTGACGATAAAGAATAAGTATCCGCTACCCAGGATCGATGATTTGTTTCACCAGTTGAGAGGAGCAGGAGTATTCTCCAAAATTGATCTCCGATCAGGATACCATCAATTGAAGATCCGATCAGAGGATATTCCGAAGACTGCATTTTCGTCAAGATATGGACACTACGAGTTCACAGTGATGTCTTTTGGTTTGACAAATGCACCAGCATATTTCATGAACTTAATGAATAAGGTTGTTATGGAATATTTGGATAAGTTCGTTGTCGTGTTCATAGATGATATCCTTGTCTATTCCAAGACGAGAGAAGAGCACGCCGAATACTTAAGGTTAGTTCTTGAAAAGTTGAGAGAACAACAGTTGTTTGCAAAATTTAGTAAATGCGACTTCTGGAAGAATAAGGTGGAATTTCTTGGACACATAATGACAGCAGAAGGAGTTGCGGTAGATCCAAGGAAAGTGGAAACGGTTTTGCATTGGGAGCAGCCGAAGACGGTAACCCAAATCCGTAGTTTTCTTGGAATGACGGGATATTACCGTCGATTCATCGAAGGATTCTCTACGATTGCGAGACCTCTTACGCAATTGTTGAAAAAGGAAAAGAAATTGTTATGGACACCTGAGTGTGAGAAGAGTTTTCAGGAGCTGAAGAAAAGATTAACATCGGCACCTGTATTAGTTTTACCTAACGTTCATCAAGGCTTCGACATCTATTGTGATGCATCGCGTCAGGGATTGGGATGCGTGTTGATGCAAAATAGGAAGGTAATTGCCTATACATCGAGGCAATTGAGACCACATGAGGAGAACTATCCGACTCATGATTTGGAATTAGCTGCCGTAGTACATGCCCTAAAAATATGGTGTCATCATCTCATCGGAAACAGATGTGAAGTGTATACTGATCACAAAAGTCTTAAGTATATCTTCATGCAAGCCGACCTAAATATGAGGCAAAGAAGATGGTTAGAATTAATCAAGGATTATAATGTGGGAATTCACTACCATCCTGGTAAAACCAACGTGGTGGCAGATGCCTTGAGCAGAAAGAACCACAGTGTAAATATGCTGTTGGAAACAAGTCAGGCGGAATTGTGTAAAGATTTCCAGAAATTAGAACTGGAAATGGTACCAGAAGGATTCCTAGCAACCTTGGAAGTAAGACCTACCCTGGAAGAACAGATCAGGTAAGGGCAAAAAGATGACGATAAGATCAAAAGAATTAAGGGCAAAATGGACGAAGGCAAAGCAAAAGATTTCAAACTGGATGAACAAGGTACTATGTGGTTTAAAGGGCGCATTTGTGTGCCGAACAAAAAAAAGTTGAAGCAGTTAATTCTGGAGGAGGCCCATGACTCCAAGTACTCAATTCATCCAGGAAGTGCGAAAATGTATCAAGATTTAAAAGAAAGATTTTGGTGGCCAAGCATGAAACGGGAAGTCGCTGAATATGTTGCATTATGTGACATATGCCAAAGAGTCAAAGCTATGCATTAGAGACCCGCGGGACTATTACAACCCTTAAAGATTCCTGAATGGAAATGGGAAGAAATTGGTATGGATTTCATAACCGGGTTGCCCAGAACGCAAAGTGGATATGACTCCATATGGGTCATAGTGGATCGCTTAATCAAAGTGGCACATTTCATACCGGTAAAAACCACTTATTCCGGAGACCGGTTAGCGGAACTTTATATGGCACGAATCGTCTGTTTGCACGGAGTACCGAAGAAGATATTGTCGGACAGAGGTACCCAATTTACTGAAGAGGAACGCGGTATGCTACGCTAGCATAAAAAAAACTACCGCGTAACCAGAAAGCTACTCGCAAGAAGGGGATCATAGATAAGATTACCACTAGACGAGCAGTTGCGGAATCCTTCGCGCGTCGATGTAGTGGATCGTCCTCGCCGCAGTCGTTGTAGTGGATCGTCCTCGCCTCGTCGTGGATCGTCCTCCCACGCCGTAGTCGCAGCAGCGTCACCGCAGTAGTCCACACATCCAGAGATGGAACGCCGTGCGTCGGTGTGCAAGCACCTGGTCGCTCGGCAGGGGCAGCGAGAGGAGGAGGCTAGGGTTTCGAGTGAATCACTCCTAAACCGTGGGAAAGCACACCCAGCGCCCTCCCTCCTCCTCCTTATATAGCCACGAGATGAAACCTAAACTAGGGCCCATCGTGCTAAGCCCACGAGGTTCATTAATTACGGATCAATCCAAATTAATGCGTCCCCCCCATTAAGTGTGTGACCTGCGAGTTCACGTGCGTTTGGGCGTGGATTGAAAACTCCTTTTCAATCCAATAGTTGGTAGTGGCTTCTTGCAAAGTATGCCAACTCCCAAACATACTATGATTAAATCGGACGAGAACCTATCAAAAGTACTCATGCAATAATCCCTTTGCCAAGTATATGAAGATTGATCTCAAGGCGAGAAGCATGTCATCCTTTGATGATTCAATCCATCTCTCGTATCCGTGATATATTAATAAGTTGTGATTCACTCCTCAATCACGGCATGGCCATGCACTTCCTTAATCATATCACACGAGTGGCCTTGTCATATATCTCCGTTTCATTGGGTGGCAAATTCCATCTTGATCGCTCACTTCCTCTGCATGTTTCATAGTAAACATGAAAGCTACCTTTATAACTATCCGGTTAGGAAGTAGTGTTTGATAGCCCCAAGGAAAACTATTACACATGTAGGGAATATGACAATCTCAAGTCTAAGGATCATACATCTACTAGGTATGAGATACATCGATGACACATAAGAATGAAACATTCTCACGATGTCCCATTGCGGGTCTATCTAACCCATGTTCTTCAACATGCGTCCACAATGTATAGATGATATCTCCATATCCCATGATCTATGAAGCATGATCATCGATCACTACATGTGCTGATCTATTCATCGTTGTCCTATACGATGAAATTCGATCAGAGATATTTATCGAATTACATCATTAAGTAAAGAGCTTCATAAGCAAGTCACATACTTGTTGATCAATACAATCATATACATTCATTGGACCAATAATCATAATATTATTCATAAACATAGTCATGTTACAATCATCTAAATGATTGCCTCAAGGGCATAACACTAACAATCTCCCACTTGCACTTGAGTCAATCAATTAAGTATCTAATACCAATAGACCTTGTGTGCGCCTCATGCTTAGGTCATGGCGTTGGCTTTGTCAGCGGATCGGCCACATTGGCTTCGTATGTACTTTGCATATTCTCCGTCACCTCTATCCACAATCTCGCGAATAACGTGAAAGCGGCGGAGTATGTGTTTAGACTTGATGTGATCTAGGCTCTTTGCTTGTGCAATGGCACCAATATTATCACAATAGATGTCCATTGGACTAGAGGCACTAGCGACCACACCAAGCTCTGTGATAAACTTCTTAATCCACACAGCTTCCTTTGCGGCCTCGAAGCCGCAATGTACTCCCGCTTCTATCGTAGAGTCGGCCACCGTGTTTTGCTTGGAACTCTTCCAGCTTACTGCTCCTCCATTAAGTGTAAACACAAACCCGGATTGCGATCGAAAATCATCTTTGTCAGTTTGGAAGCTTGCATCGGTGTAACCCTTTGCAACCAGATCTTCCTCACCTCCAAAAACAAGGAACATACCCATAGTTCTTCTCAAGTACTTTAGGATATTTTTTACGGCTATCCAATGACCATCACCAGGATCCGCTCGGTATATGCTCGTGACACTTAGAGCATATGAGACATCTGGGTGTGTACAGATCATGGCATACATAATAGACCCAATAGCTGAAGCATATGGAATCTTGCTCATCCTGTCTCGCTCATCAGATGTCGAAGGACACTGATTCTTGCAGAGACTGATGCTATGTGACATTGGCATGAAACCTCTCTTGGATTCATGCATATTGAACCTTTTCAATATCTTGTCAATGTACGTTTCCTGACTTAATCCAATTAACCTTTTTGATCTATCTCTATAGATTTTTATGCCCAAGATATAGCATGCTTCTCCTAAGTCCTTCATTGAGAAAATCCTTTTCAATGAAGTCTTAACATCTTCAAGCATAAGAATGTCATTCCCGATCAATAATATGTCATCCACATACAAAATCAGAAATACAAGTGCGCTCCCACTAGCCTTCTTGTAACACAAGGCTCTTCTTCATTTTTGATAAAGTCAAAACCTTTGACTACTTCATCAAAACGAATGTTCCAACTCCGAGATGCTTGCTTTAACCCATAAATGGATCTTTGAAGCTTGCATACCCTTTTAGCATATTTAGGAACAACAAAACCTTCAGGTTGTATCATGTATACATCCTCAGAAAGATTCTCATTAAGGAAGGCTGTTTTGACATCCATCTATCATATTTCATAATAAAAATATGCAGCAATAGCTAAAATGATCCGGACAGACTTGAGAATGGCTACCGTGAGAAAGTTTCATCATAGTCAACTCCTTGAACTTGTTTGAAACCCTTTGCCACCAACCGTGCCTCATAGATCTGAACATTTCCATCTACGTCTATCTTTTTCTTGAAAATCCATTTGCACTCAATTGTTTTTACACCATCAGGAGAGTCGACCAAGTTCCAAACTTGATTGTCATGCATGGATTGAATTTCGGATCTCATGGCTTCAAGCCATTTTTCAGAGTTTGGGTCCATCATTGCTTCTTCATAAGTCGTGGGCTCATCATTGTCCAACAATAATATGTCATTCCCATATCTCATAGGTACATGGCGTGGCCTCCCGACCTACGTGGGTGGAGTCTCTTCCACAGGTTGTACAACACTTTGTACATCTTGTGAAGGTTCGATGGTAGCTTGAACATATTCATGTGATTCTCGAACTTCATCAAAATACACATCACTCCTCTGATTTCTTTTGAAAGAAACTCTTTCTCCAAAAGACACCATTTGAACAACAAAACTTTGTTCTCGTTTCTTTTGTAAAAGTAATATCCTTTTGTTTCTTTAGGATACCCCACAAAAAGCATTTTTCCGATTTAGGTGCGAGTTTATCTAATTGTAAACGTTTTACATAAGCCTCACATCCCCATATCTTGAGAAATGACAACATGGGTCTTCTCCTAGTCCATATCTCATATGGCGTCTTCTCAACGGTTTTGATGGGACCCTATTCAAAGTGAACGCAATTGTCTCGAGCGAAACCCCGTAAGGATAATGGCGGATCTGTTTGGTGATCATTGACCGAACCATATCTTATAAAGTTCGTTCGTCGTTCGGACACGCCATTCCATTGAGGCGTTCGGGCGGAGTAAGTTGCGAACGATTCCACATTGCTTTAGATGATCACCAAACTCTTGGCTCAAGTATTCGCCACCACGATCGGATCGTAAGTGTTTTATTGTTTTGCCAAGTTGATTTTGTACTTCGTTCAAACTCTTTGAACCTTTCAAAAGTTTGATTTATGCCTCATTAAATAGATATATCCATATCTCTGAAGTCATCGGTAAAAGTTACAAAATCTCAAACCCACCCCTAGCGATCGAGCTCATTGGTCCACATACATCCATATGTACTAGGGTCAATAATTCACTTGCTCTCTCACTAAAACACATGAAAGGGCTTTTGTCATCTTGCCAAGTAAACAAGATTCACATGTTTCAAATGATTCAAAATCAAATGAGGTTAGAAGTCCATCACCATGGAGCTTCTTCATGCGCTTCTCATTTATATGACCTAGCGACAATGCCACAAAAGGTAGGGTTCAAATCATTAGGCGATGCCTTTTTACATTAATATTATAGACGAGTTTTTCTTGAGTTCAAGGGCGTACAACCCATCCACCATGGGGCAACGACCATAATACATATCATTCAAAATATCGAACAAACAAAGTTCTTTATTAAATCATAACCTTCATGTTCCAAACAAGAAGATGAAATAATGTTTCTACTCAAAGATGGAACAAAATAACAATTATTGAGTTCTAAAACTAATCTCGAAGGCAAATGCAATGGGTATGTGCCAACAACAAGACCAACAACTCTTGCTTTATTCCCCACGCGAAGATCCACTTCTCCTTTTGCCAAGTTTCTACTCTTTATCACCCACAACGAATTGCAAATGTGAGCAACCGAACCGGTATCATATACCCATGAGTGAGTGAAGAAGTAGCAAGATTAATTTCTATAACATTAATACCAAGTGGAAACCACATTTCAATTCTTCTTATCTGCGGTACTTTTCGCGCCCGTTTCCAATGCCCTGATTTCTTGCAATAGAAGCATTGGGTATCAGGTTGAGGGCCAACTTTAAGCTTCTGAAGCTTAGTTTTGAGGCTTGCGATCTCATCTTGAGCCTTGCCCTTGCCCTTGCCCTTGCTCTTTCCCGTTCCCCCAGCCTTATCCTTCCTCTTTTTGAAATCAGTTGTTTTCTGAACCATCATCACATGATTGGGTTTTTTCTTAATGCTTTCCTCGACAGCCTTGAGCATCCCATGTAGCTCGGTTAGGCTTTTCTCCATGCTATTCATATGAAAATTCATAATGAATGGCTCAAAGCTCTGAGGCGAGACGGAGAATAACATCGTGGCCAAACCGAGGCTAAGGGAAACTCAAGTTTTCCAATCTCCCAATATAACCAATCATCTTGATCACATGAGGATCGACCGGATCGCCTTGACCACTTACAAGCAAATAAAAGCTTTGAGATACCATACCTCTCAGCTCTTGCTTGATTCCCAAACATGCCCTTCAAGCCCACAATCATATTGTAAGCATCCTGGTCCTCATATTGCTTTTGGAGCTCAGAGTCCATGGTGACTAGCATGAGACAGCTGACCTCTACAGAAGCATTAACATGCTTTTCATATTCAACCTTCAAATTCCGAGCAGCATTTTCGGCTGGTTCATCAGGAATTGGAATATCTAGAACATAGTCCTTCTTTTCATGCTTGAGAACAATTCTCAGGTTGCGATACCAATCAACAAAATTAGTTCCATTCAGTTTTCCCTTTTCAAAACCGATCTCAAAGCAAAACCAGGTGTAGCAGGAGTAGGAGAAGGTGCCATTGAACTACAACATAAACATGCAAAGATTCTAAGCACTATGTTTATGTAAAACTTTTATTAAACCATTTAATTAAAGACACTCCTATTTTATGTCCCTTTTATAGACACATAGTGAGTATTCAAGATCCATATTCATCAAACACTAGTGAGCTTTGGCATCACTGCTAGAAATTTAATGACATAGGTAAGCAACACCTTTGCTAATTACATCATATGTAACTCTTGTTTGTCGAGTATGAAAACAAGTAATGAATGCCTCCATCATCTTGACTCATGGCAGTCAACTGCCCCAAGGGCTCACATGAGGAGGGAGCACTTCCGTATCCGGTGCCAATTAAGAAACTGCGTCATGTGTGTTTTCCTAGACACCACTTGTCTTGTATAGGTTCCTTCATTCTCAAATCAAATCCCAACCACTTATGTCCTCAAGCCCAAAACCGTTTTGATAGCTTGATTAAATCTACCATTGTTATACGTGATGTGTCCAACACATCCCTATCATCTATTGAGATAGCCATTGATATACTACTTTGGTAGTCATATCAATAACGATCTAAATTCTTGATAGGTGCAACAATTGGATGGACAATTTGATTTAAAATTTTTAACTATAGGGAAGAACAAAGATTACTAAGAACATGGCATGACATGCAATGAGCATAAAGAAAATAGCAAGGATTAAACACTCATCCACAGAAAATCAAAATAAGCTGTGAAATAGCATGGCCCTTAGCATTAAGATCTCCATCATCATGCTTGTTTGTTCACCTAGCCACCTTTGCTTGATTTGTTCACCTAGCCATCTTGCTTGATACCATCGTCTTCATCATTATGGATGCAACTCCTTACAACTTTTGATAATGAATTTTACATGAGGGTTTGAAGCATAAAAGTCGACACGCAGGTCGTTATACAATTTAAATAGCCTTATGGCTTGACACGGCACGCAGGCCATGTGGAAATTACATGCATCACATACACATAGGCCATACTATTTCACATAATTCCCTACAAAAACGAGTTAAACAAAAGCAATCCTACGACACCGGGGTCCGAGGGGCAGCGCCCCTGGCGGCGGGCGGGTCGAGGGCAGCGCCCTTGGAAATTTTTTTACAGGCATGTCTTCTGACATGGGAAAACACCCTCAAAATTTCCACGGATCAACCAGATTGACCCAATCCGATCTAACATGATTTGCTTGGTCCCATATGGATACGTTTCAGAAACCCTGATGGCGGTAACCCGACCGGTAAGGGTAACGTCATACCATGAACGGACTCACCCAAATCAATATTGAATCTGTTTGCGCTTACCATGGATCAACAGTTGACCCAATCCAACTCAATCTGATTGGCTTGGTCCCATATGGATACGTTTCAGAAACCCTGATGGCGGTAACCCGACCGGTAAGGGTAACGTCGTACCATGAACGGACTCACCCAAATCTAGATTGCGTCGGTTTGCACTTTCCTCAAACCCTAAACCGATCGATCTCATTGATGGCTGCCGTCAGCAATTCATCACATGAACTGGCTGAACATGTAATAGATCCAATCTACTAACCTTACATATCATATGTGCAACATCCAGATCACAAAACTATACGAGATGGCTCTGATACCACTGAAGAGGAACGCGGTATGCTACGCTAGCACAAAAAAAAACTACCGCGTAACCAGAAAGCTACTCGCAAGAAAGGAATCATAGATAAGATTACCACTAGACGCGCAGTTGCGGAATCCTTCGCGCGTCGATGTAGTGGATCGTCCTCGCCGCAGTCGTTGTAGTGGATCGTCCTCGCCTCGCCGTGGATCGTCCTCCCACGCCGCAGTCGCAGCAGCGTCACCGCAGTAGTCCACACGTCCAGAGATGGAACGCCGTGCGTCGGTGTGCAAGCACCTGGTCGCTCGACAAGGGCAGCGAGAGGAGGAGGCTAGGGTTTCGAGTGAATCACTTCTAAACTGTGGGAAAGCACACACTGCGCCCTCCCTCCTCCCCTCCTTATATAGCCACGAGATGAAACCCTAAACTAGGGCCCATCAGCGTGCTAAGCCCACGAGGTTCAATAATTATGGATCCAATCCAAATTAATGCGTCCCAGCCCATTAAGTGTGTGACCCTGCAGGTTCACGTCCGTTTGGACGTGGATTCGGAAAACTCCTTTTCAATCCAATAGTTGGTAGTGGCTTCTTGCAAAGTATGCCAACTCCCAAACATACTATGATTAAATCGGACAGAACCTATCAAAAGTACTCATGCAATAATCCCTTTGCCAAGTATATGAAGATTGATCTCAAGGCGAGAAGCATGTCATCCTTTGATGATTCAATCCATCTCTCGTATCCGTGATATATTAATAAGTTGTGATTGACTCCTCAATCACGGCATGGCCATGCACTTCCTTAATCATATCAGACGAGTGGCCTTGTCATATATCTCCGTTTCATTGGAGTGGCAAATTCCATCTTGACTACTCACTTCCCACTGCACGTTTCATAGTAAACATGAAAGCTACCTTTATAACTATCCGGTTAGGAAGTAGTGTTTGATAGCCCCAAGGAAAACTATTACACATGTAGGGAATATGACAATCTCAAGTCTAAGGATCTTACATCTACTAGGTATGAGATACACTGATGACACATAAGAATGAAACATTCTCGCAGTGTCCCATTGCGGGTCTATCTAACCCATGTTCTTCAACATGCGTCCACAATGTATAGATGATATCTCCATATCCCATGATCTATGAAGCATGATCATCGATCACTACATGTGCTGATCTATTCATCGTTGTCCTATACGATGAAATTCGATCAGAGATATTTATCGAATTACATCATTAAGTAAAGAGCTTCATAAGCAAGTCACATACTTGTTGATCAATACAATCATATACATTCATTGGACCAATAATCATAATATTATTCATAAACATAGTCATGTTACAATCATCTAAATGATTGCCTCAAGGGCATAACACTAACAATCTCCCACTTCCACTTGAGTCAATCAATTAAGTATCTAATACCAATAGACCTTGTGTGCGCCTCATGCTTAGGCTGTGGCAGTAGCTTTGTCAACGGATCGGCCACATTGGCTTCCGTATGTACTTTGCATATTCTCACGTCACCTCTATCCACAATCTCGCGAATAAGGTGAAAGCGACGGAGTATGTGTTTGGACTTCTGATGTGATCTAGGCTCTTTTGCTTGTGCAATGGCACCAATATTATCACAATAGATGTCCATTGGACTAGAGACACTAGCGACCACACCAAGCTCTGTGATAAACTTCTTAATCCACACAGCTTCCTTTGCGGCCTCCGAAGCCGCAATGTACTCCGCTTCTATCGTAGAGTCGGCCACCGTGTTTTGCTTGGAACTCTTCCAGCTTACTGCTCCTCCATTAAGTGTAAACACAAACCCGGATTGCGATCGAAAATCATCTTTGTCAGTTTGGAAGCTTGCATCGGTGTAACCCTTTGCAACCAGATCTTCCTCACCTCCAAAAACGAGGAACATACCCATAGTTCTTCTTCAGTACTTTAGGATATTTTTTACGGCTATCCAATGACCATCACCAGGATCCGCTCGGTATATGCTCGTGACACTTAGAGCATATGAGACATCTGGGCGTGTACAGATCATGGCATACATAATAGACCCAATAGCTGAAGCATATGGAATCTTGCTCATCCTGTCTCGCTCATCAGATGTCGAAGGACACTGATTCTTGCAGAGACTGATGCTATGTGACATTGGCATGAAACCTCTCTTGGATTCATGCATATTGAACCTTTTCAATATCTTGTCAATGTACGTTTCCTGACTTAATCCAATTAACCTTTTTGATCTATCTCTATAGATTTTTATGCCCAAGATATAGCATGCTTCTCCTAAGTCCTTCATTGAGAAAATCCTTTTCAATGAAGTCTTAACATCTTCAAGCATAGGAATGTCATTCCCGATCAATAATATGTCATCCACATACAAAATCAGAAATACAAGTGCGCTCCCACTAGCCTTCTTGTAAACACAAGGCTCTTCTTCATTTTTGATAAAGTCAAAACCTTTGACTACTTCATCAAAACGAATGTTCCAACTCCGAGATGCTAGCTTTAACCCATAAATGGATCTTTGAAGCTTGCGCTTTAGCATATTCCACTTCATGGTACAAGTGTTTGCCTTATGCTGAGTTTAGTTACAACAACAGTTATCAGGCGAGTTTACAGATGTCTCCATTTGAAGCTCTGTATGGTCGATCCTGTCGAACACCATTGAATTGGAATGAGACAGGCGAACGACATGTTTTTGGACCAGACATTCTCAAGAGGGCGGAAGAACAGATTGCCCTGATCAGGGAATGACTGAAGGTTGCACAATCAAGGCAGAAGAGTTATGCCGACAATCGTCGGAGAGATTTGAGCTTTGAACCCGAAGATTTTGTGTACCTTAGAGTCACACCTCTCAAAGGAGTCAGAAGGTTCCACGCAAAAGGGAAGCTCGCACCCACATATGTTGGGCCGTTCAAGATCTTGAGCCGCAGAGGTGAAGTTGCATATCGCTTGAGTTACATGATCTTTGGCGGGAGTACATGATGTATTTCATGTATCACAATCAAGAAGTGTCTTGAGTACCTAAGAGCAAACACCGTTAGAGGCAATCGAGTGCAAGAAGATCGACTTACAAAGAATATCCGATGAAGATTCGGGCGTAATGGACAGAGAGATAAGGAACAAGTCAGCGCGTTTCGCAGAGTTCATGGAGCAACCATTCGAAAGTGAATCAACGTGGGAGCGTGAAGAAGATCTCAAGAAGGAGTTCCTAACCTATTTACGTGAACACTACAATCTCGGGATGAGATTACATTAAGGTGGGAGATTTGTAACACCCTAAATTTTGCCCTAATTTAAATTTTGGAGTATTTTTTATTTTTGTGAATTTTTGGGAATTTGTTGAAATTTATTTAGAATTATTCAAATAAAGCCTTCCCTGAAAACAATTAAATAATGGAAATTTTTTTTGCAAAGTTTTATTGGAAATATTTTATTTGAGTCCCAAATAGCTCAAAGTAATTTCTAGAATTTTTCTGGAATTTTTCTGATATTTTTACTATTTTCTTTGGCCAAAACTATTTTCTCGAATTATTTTTATTCGAAAAGGATTTAAAATCCCCGAAACAGTGCTTGGGCCGAAATCCTTGGACTGGCCCAGTACTGTGCTCTGGCCCAGCTCGCGTCGCCGGTCCACGCAGCCTGTCCCGCCGAAACCCTAGCCGCCGCCGCGCTTCGCTTGTTGGATCGGCATCGTGCGTCTAAGAAGCTGCCACGTCACTTCACCATTTTCGCCCGTTGGATCGCTGCGCACGGACGCCCAGGATTTCGCCACGTCGCTTCTTCCTCGCGAGATCGCCGAAGCAACAGCTGCCTGCATGTCCGCCCGTTTCGTCGAGGATTGCGTGCACGTCGAGGCGCTATTTAGTGCACCGCTGCCACCCCCGTGCTGCGCATTTCAAGACGCTCCTGTAGCCCTAGCGCACGCCTCACGAAACGCCTCCGTTCACTCACAAGAACTCGCCGTAGTTGCTCTCTGTGCGCCGCCGCTTTTTTTCGCCTTTTCCTTCGCCGTCGGTCCACCCCCGCCGTTGCCAAGGGTACCGGAGTAGCACTCACCCCGAGACACGTCGAACACGCCGGATCTTCACGCCGGAGAAGCCCTGAAGCGCCGCGTTGAACGTCGTCTTCTTCCTCTCCGGTGAGATCAACGCCGCCGCGACATCACCGCCAGCCGAGCTTCATCCACCGTCCGATCGTCGCCGAACTCACCGGATTCGTCCACGTCGCCATCCAACAGTAATCCTCATCTTCTCTCCTCAGCCGTTAGATTTAATCAACGGTCTAGATTGCTTCGATTAGTTTTTGATTAGTTTATTTCAGCCATTAGATCTAGATCGTAGGGTTTATTTTTCGCCGCGTCACGTAAATGTTTTAGCCGTCGGATGCGCGCCGGTCGCCTTGGATCGCGCCGCGTGTCGCGCCAGAGCCAATAGCCTCGGTTCATCTCGGTCGTCCATTTTGCATCGGGCGGGTGAGATCGCACCGCGCATCGGGCCAGTCCCGTGTTGACGCGTGACGCGCGGAAACCGAGGAGTCAACGCCGCCGTTCTGTCGACTTTGCCAGATTAATCATGGCCGTTCGATCTGGATCCGAGGGTCACGGAGTAGCCACGTGCGGGCTGTGCGGTGGAGATGAGGCGAAAGGTCGCATGAATCCCGACCGTTCGTTTAGAATCGGACGAATGAGTTTGAATTAATTTTTTTGGCTAATTGTGTTGCGCCGCGTGTCGCCATAGGATTGGTCCAGCTGTCGCGCTAACGTCAGTGCTTGCGTCACTTGGCGCACGGGCACTGTTCCGCCAGTCCACAGTGGATCAGAGCCGAACCGTGGACCCAGTCCATAGACCAAAGCGACGTGGCAGCCTTTGGGCGTGCCACGTGTCGTGCTGACGTCATCGCTGACGTCATAAATATTTTTATATATAAAAATATTTCGGCCGAAATTCTTTTGTGCTAACGTCATCATGACGCGATGCTGACGTCATAAATGCGAATTTTCAGTATAAAAATAATTTGGAAAATCGGATTTCTTAATTTCTGTATATTCAGATTTTATTCAAACTTCAAATGACTATAACTTTTGCATTTTAACTCGGATTTGGGTGATTCAAATTTCTCAAAATTCATAAAATTGTGTTCTATTTAAGGATGAATTTTATTTGAATTTTTGAGGTTATCTAGTCTTCTATATTAGCTATTTATTGCATATATTGTTGTACAAATAGACGCAAATTTGCCGGAAAGTTTCGAGGAAGAATTCGTCGTTCAAGACCAAGCTTCGGAACACGACCAGCAACTCTTTGAAGGCAAGTGATGCTTTGATCATTTTGATCCCAGCTTTTTAAAAATGTAATTTATGCTTTGAAATTATGCATGCTTTTTATTTAAAATGAATGTAATTTAAATTGGGATAACTTAGTTAATCAACCCATTCTGTTATGCCACCTTGAAATTATTAATTGTATGCCCTAAATCATTGTCACCCTAAGTTTGATTGTACTGGTCGGATATTAATATGAAGCCAACACGGGAGGCTAGACCGTGAGTAGATGCTTAGCCTTGCAACGAGTCATGAATGATCTTTCGGAAAAATGCTACAATATTGACTAAAGGAATACTGAATGTATTTTGGAAGTGGTGTGATAATGCCACATGATGAAATTGAAGTATGGAGACCTGTGTGGTTCCATACCGATATTGAGTTATTGCGGGCATGTGTTGCACAATAATCAACTGGGTGGGAAATGATTTAGACTGAGGCAAGTGGAAAGAGGCTGTGTGCCAGGTGGGCCTGTGTGGCAATGGGTTGAGGAGTGATGTGAGTCATGTGCCACATTGGGGCATGTGCCATGTTGAGTGTTGGAAGTCTTGCCTTGGTCAGTTAAGGACTTCACCTTGCAAGCCTTTGATCTGAGTCACCCGTACAACCACATGTCTGGTATGGGACAGACCTAGTTGATTAGGGTTCTGATATCTTTCCTCTGATACCTCGGGGTGATAGTACACAGGGGTGTATCTGTACGGGGGAGCGTACCTGTGCTACGGCTTGGTGCCCATCCAACGGTGATGGGCCTGTCCTATACTTCGGCTCTGTGTGAGGGAAGTGATGGTGAAGGCAATGTCGGAGAGGTTCTTTAGTTAAGGTAGAGGTTCCTGAAAAGCTTTGTTGCGGACAATCACCTGTGTGGTGAGCGGCTGTATCTTGTGGGTAAAGTGTACAACCTCTGCAGAGTGTCAAAACTATTCGAATAGCCGTGCTCGCGGTATTGAGCATTGCTCGGGGATTACAGTCAAGGGGTAGATCTTCATAAACAAAATGTGGAAAGGGTGGCTGTGTGCCAGTATTGAAAATAAACTGTTAAGGCTGTGTGCCGAGAATCTTCGTAGGAAAACCATTTGAATAAATTAGTGTTACTTATAACTGTTCCATTGCTTTAATCTGAATAAGATACTGGTTTAAAAATGCTGTTTGATGCAAAAGAACCATTTAAGCCAAACCTTTGGAATAAGCTTTGCATATAGTAATAGCGTTGCATCGTGTGCATTACTTGTTGAGTGCCTTGTGTACTCATCCCACCTTGCTTATCAACCCCAACATCAGTGGAGGAGTCTACACCAGCCTGCGAGGAGGAGTACATTGAGGACCCGAGCAACTAGGGGGCAAGCTCAGTCGGTTGCCTGTGGCAAGATGAAGGCTTCCACGACATTTATTTATGTTCTGCTGCTATTTCTTTTACTCTGAATAATGTAAGCCCTGCGTGGCTGATGTTATGTAAGGAGACCATAAGGTCGTGCAACTCGGTTTATATAAATGTTTGAACTATTTATTCTTATATCGCTGCGAATGTCTGAAATGTGCAACCCTGTAAGACTGTGTGTGCTAGCGTGATCTGGGCGGCACGCAGAATACGGAGAGGGTCCGGATTTGCGATTCGGGTCCCGGCAACAGTCAATCACCGTTGGATGGGCACCAAGCCGTAGCACGTGCGCTCCCCATGCAGATACACCCCGCACCGCCACCCGTGGTATCGGAGGAAAGATATCGTAACCCTAATCGGCTAGATGCATCCCATACCGGACATGTGGTTGTACGGGTGACTCGGATCAAAGGCTTGCAAGGTGAAGTCCTTAATCGACTAAGGCAAGACTTCCAAAGCCTCAAAAGTGGCACACACGACCCATTGTGGCACACAGACTCACAACACTCATCAACCCAATGCCACACAGCCCACACGCACACAGACCTCTTGCCACTTGCCCCAGTCTAAATCATTTCCCACCCGTTGATTATTGTGCAACACATGCCAAGAATAACTCAACATCGATCTGAACCACACAGTCTCTCAGACTCAATCTCATCATGTGGCATCATCACACCACTTTCAAAATACATTCCATATTTCTTTAATCAGTATTATAGCATTTTCCCAAAAGACCACTCATGATTCGTTGCAAAGCTAAGCATCTACTCACGGTCTAGCCTCCCGTGTTGGCAAAATATTAACATCCAATTAATATAATCAAACTTAGGGTGGCAATGATTTAGGGCATACAATTAATAATTTCAAGGTGGCATAACAAAATGGGTTGATTAACTACATTATCCCAAATTAATTTAAGTTCATTTTTAATAAATAAGCATGCATAATTTCAAAGCATAAATTACATTTTAAAATCTGGGATCAAAATGATCAAAGCATTACTTGCCTTCAAAGAGTTGCTGGTCGTGTTCCGAAGCTTGGTCTTGGGCGACGAACTCTTCCTCGAAACCTTCCGGCAAATTTGCGTCTACGCGTACAAACAATATATGGAATAAATAGCTAATACAGAAGACTAAATGACCTCAAAAATTCAAATAAAATTCATCATTAAATAGGTCACAATTTTATGAATTTTTAGAAATTTGAATCACCCAAATCCGAGTTAAAATGCAAAAGTTATAGCTATTTGAAGTTTGAATAAAATCTGAAAATACAGAAATTAGAAAATCCGATTTTTCCAAATTATTTTTAAACTGAAAATCGCACTTATGACGTCAGCATTGCATCATGATAACGTCAGCACAGAAAAGAATTTCGGCCAAAATATTTTTATATATTTTTATATATAAAAATATTTATGACGTCAGCGATGACGTCAGCATGACACATGGCAGCCTCTGGTGCCACCACATCGCCTCGGTCTATGGGCTCGGTTCACGGCTCGGCTGTGGTCTACCGTGGACTCGGTCTACCAGAACAACGCATCCACGCGGCAAGATCTGAGCCGTTCATTGAATCAACGGCCAGATCCACGCGCCACACCGCACTGCCTCGATATCTACACGACACGCGTCGCGCATCCAACGATCGCTCAGATCCAACGGCCAGCACCGCGCCGCCACTGCGACGCCTCGGTTTTACGCAACGACACACGTCAACATTGCGACGGCTCATTCAAAATCGACGGTCAGGATTTCGTCCGGTTCCCAGTCAACGTGCGCACGCGTCTGATCCTGATTCGGCAAGGGTTCGGCGCAATCTCAGCCGCACGTTCAAAAATGAATGGCACAGATCCATGGGGCAGTCCTAGATCTAATCCTCGCCACTGAGATTCAATCCAACGGTCTCGGTATTCCGAGTTGTTTACACTGCATGGCGCAACGTGGCTAAATCCTACGCGTCCATTACCGATCCAACGGCTTAGATCTAAACGCGTTACAGAAGTTAAACCCAATCTCTACCGTTTAATCTAGATCTAACGGTCATGAAACAATCTAAACATATCTGAGGTGGAGGCGGCGTGGGTGACCGCAGCGGTTGGATGATGATCGGATGGTCGAGGAGTTCGCGGGTCGGCGGCTCGGACGAAGAAGTTGCCCGAGCTGAGGAAGACGACCTCAGCGACGGCGTTGTAGCGGCTCTCCGGCGCGAAGAAGTACCCGGATCGACGCGGCTTTCTTCGGTGAACCCGGTACACGGTCGGAACACGGCGGAAGGCGACGGACGGCGACGGGGCGAAGCAAAAATGATAGCGGTGCAGAGACGTAACTTCGGCGAGCAAAAGCGGGCGCTAGAGGGCGTCTCGACGTGCGTGCAAGTAGTCAAAATATGCGGCGTTGAGTCCTCTGCAAAACGCGCTCAACAACGCAGCATAAATGGCCTCGACGTGCGCTCTACAGGCGACGAAACGAGCGGAAACGGTCGGCGGCATTAGCTCCGGTGATCTCGCGAAGACGACCGACGTGGCGCAATCCTGGACGTCCACGCAGCGAAGATCCGACGGCGCACGCGTTCGGCGACGTGGCGCAACGGCAGCCGCGGAATTTCGATCGGACGGCTCGAGCGCGCGACGACTAGGGTTTTGGCGCGGCTGGGCCGGCCCAGTACTATTCATCCGATTTTTAAAACATTTCTGATTAAAAATAAATCAGATAAATAAACAAAGCCAAAATAAATAGCAAAAATACCCGGAAAAATCCAAAAAAATTCTAGAAAATACTTTGAGACATTTGGAACACATATAAAATATTTTCAATAAAACTTTGTATAAACGTTTGAACGAATTTATTGAAATTCAAGAGAGGTCAGAAATAAGTAAATCCAATTTAAATTCTAATAAATTCTCAGAAATTCTCAAAAATAAAAAATACTTCAAAATTTAAATTAGAGCAAATTTTAGGGTGTTACAAACCTCCCCCCCCCTTAACAGAATCTCGTCCCCGAGATTCATAGCTGTCTACAGAAATAGGTTAGGGAACTCCTTCAGATCTTCTTCACGTTCCCACGTTGCTTCACTTTCCGAATGGTTGCTCCACTGAACTCTGCAGAAACGTGTTGACTTGTTCCTTGTCTCTCTGTCCATTATGTCCAGAATCTTCATCGGATGCTCTTTAAAAGTCAAGTCTTCTTGTAGCTCGATTGCCTCTAACGGTGTTTGCTCTTCCGGTACTTGAAGACACTTCTTCAGTTGTGATACATGGAATACATCATGCACTCCTGCCAAAGACTGCGGTAACTCCAACTGATATGCAACTTCACCTCTGCGGCTCAAGATCTTGAACGGCCCAACATATCTGGTGCGAGCTTCCCTTTGCGTGGAATCTTCTCTCCTTTGAGTGGTGTGACTCGAGATACACAAAATCTTGGGTTCAAAGCTCAATTCCTGCGACGGTTGTCGACATAGCTTTTCTCGCCTTGATGGGCAATCTTTAGTCTTTCTCGATCATGGCGATTTGCTCTTCCGCTTTTTGTAGTACATCCGGGCCAAAAACATGTCGTTCACCTGTCTCATTCCAATTCAATGGTGTTCGACAGGATCGACCATACAGAGCTTCAAATGGAGATATTGTAAACTCGCTTGATAACTGTTATTGTAACTGAACTCAGCATAAGGCAAGCACTTGTCCTATGAAGTAGAATATGTTAAAGCACATGCCCTCAGCATATCTTCCAGTATCTGGTTAACTCTCTCGGTTTGTCCATGCATGCGTGGATGGTATCTTTGTCTTGAAGTTCAAATGAGTCCCCATTGCTTCATGTAGATTACCCCAAAATCTGGAGGTAAATTGGGTACCTCTGTCCGATACTATCTTCTTCGGTACTCCGTGCAAACAGACAATTCTTGCCATATAAAGTTCTGCTAACCGGTCTCCAGAATAAGTGGTCTTTACCGGTATAAAGTGTGCAACTTTAGTTAAGCGATCCACTATGACCCATATGGAATCATATCCACCTTGAGTTCTGGGCAACCCGGTTATGAAATCCATACCAATTTCTTCCCATTTCCATTCAGGTATCCTTAGGGGTTGTAATAGTCCTGCTGGTCTCTGGTGCATAGCTTTGACTCTTTGGCATATATCACATAATGCAACATATTCGGCGACTTCCCGTTTCATGCTTGGCCACCAAAACCTTTCTTTTAAATCTTGATACATTTTTGCACTTCCTGGATGAATTGAGTACTTGGAGTCATGGGCCTCCTCCAAAATTAACTGCTTCAAATCCTTTTTGTTTGGCACACAAATGCGCCCTTTAAACCACATAGTACCTTGCTCATCCAGTTTGAAATCCTTTGCCTTGCCTGCATCCATCTTGTCCTTAATTCTCTTGATTTTGTCGTCATTTTTCTGCCCTTCCCTGATCTGATCTTCCAGGGTAGGTTTTACTTCCAAGGTAGCCAAAAATCCTTCCGGTACCACTTCCAATCCTAGCTTCTGGAAATCCTTACACAATTCTGCCTGACTTGTTTCCAACAGCATATTTACACTGTGGTTCTTTCTGCTCAAGGCATCCTCCACCACGTTGGCTTTGCCAGGATGGTAATGAATTCCAACATTATAATCTTTGATTAACTCAAGCCATCTTCTTTGCCACATATTCAGTCGACTTGTGAAGATATACTTAAGACTTTTATGATTGGTATACACTTCACATCTGTTTCCAATGAGATAGTGAGCCATATTTTTAGGGCATGCACTACAGCAGCTAATTCTAAATCATGAGTCGGATAGTTCTCCTCATGTGGCCTCAATTGCCTCGATGCATATGCTATTACCTTTCGGTTTTGCATCAATACACATCCCAATCCTTGACGTGATGCATCACAATAGATGTCGAAGCCTTGATGAACGTCAGGTAAAACTAATACAGGTGCTGATGTTAATCGTTTCTTCAACTCCTGAAAACTATTCTCGCACTCAGGTGTCCATAAGAATTTCTTTTCTTTCTTCAACAATTGCGTAAGGGGTCTCGCAATCGTGGAGAATCCTTCAATGAAGCGTCGGTAATATCCCGCCATTCCAAGGAAACTACGGATTTGGGTTACCGTCTTTGGTTGTTCCCAATGCAAAACTGTCTCCACTTTCTTTGGATCTACCGCAACTCCTTCTGCAGTCATTATATGTCCAAGAAATTCAACCTTATTCTTCCAGAAATCACATTTACTAAATTTTGCAAACAACTGTTGTTCCCTTAATTTCTCAAGGACTAGCCTTAAATGTTCGGCGTGTTCTTCCTTCGTCTTGGAATAAATAAGGATATCATCAATAAACAAGATGACGAACTTATCCAAGTATTCCATGAAAACCTTATTCATTAAGTTCATGAAATATGCTGGTGCATTTGTCAAACCAAAAGACATCACTTTAACTCGTAATGTCCATATCTTGACGAGAATGCTGTCTTCGGAATATCCTCTGATCGGATCTTCAATTGATGGTATCCTGATCGAAGATCAATCTTGGAGAAGACTCCTGCTCCCCTCAACTGATCAAAAAGATCGTCGATCCTGGGTAGCGGATACTTATTCTTTATCATCACATCATTGAGTGCACGCTTTGACCCTTTCTTGATTAACTTCGATTCCACTTTCATGGACATAAAGCCCAAAAATTGCCCAGCCGATACGCCAAACGCACACTTGAAAGGATTCATTTTCAAACCATGTACTCTTATATTCTGGAAAACCTTTTCTAAATCGGCTAAGTGCTGTAGATCAGTTTTGGATTTTACCACAACATCATCAATGTATATTTCAACAATGTGGCCGATTAGGTCATGAAAAATCAGATTCATGGTTCGCTGGTAAGTTGCCCCAGTATTTTTTAAACCGAATGTCATAACGATCCACTCAAATAACCCTATTGCACCAGGACACATGAAGGTAGTCTTAGGTATATCGGCTTCTACCATAAATATCTGATTGTACCCGACATTACCGTCTAAAAAACTTATGATTTTATTTCCTGATGCAGCATCAATAAGCATATCGGCTATCGTCATCGAATACTCGTCCTTTGGTGTGGCCATATTCAAGTCTCTAAAGTCGACACATACCCTAAGCTTCCTGTTTTTCTTCATGACTGGAACGATATTGGAAACCCATTTTGCATATCGACAAGGCCTAATGAATTTTGCTTCCAATAATCATTCTATCTCCTCTTTTATAATATTGTATAGGGCCGGATTAAAGCGTCTAGGATACTGCTTAAATGGCCGATATCCTAATTTAATAGGCAATCGATGTTCGACAAGTTGTCGACTTAAACCAGGCATCTCGTGATACTTCCAAGCAAAACGATCTTTATAATCTTTGAGAATTTTGACCAACTTCTCTTTATATTTTACATCTAATTTTGCACTAATAAAATTTGGTCTTTTCCTATCACCACTACCTATATCAACTTCTTCAAGCAGGTCGATAGATGTGAACCCTTGGCCTAACTTCTCGATTACTTGGAAATCCTCGATAGCCTCATAGCTATCTGTCATTTGCCGATAGCTTTGCATTTTGTCTTGTAGGGCCTTCACTGTTTTTCTTGACCCCATCGGAGTAAAACCTCACTTGCTCGATCAAATGTGCCTAGCTTGACACTGATCGGCATAAGTCATGTCTTACCAACACAAATAAAGTCACAATCATCTAGCGTTTTTCCTGATATACATCCGGCCTCTTCATATTGCCAATTTGCATCTGAACTAGCCATAGCGATATGAGCCGATGTATCAGCTGAGACGACTTCAACTTTGCCTCCATTCCGTTGGACAAGCGCCTGATGCATGGTGGACGGAATGCAGCAATTAGCATGAATCCAATTCCGACGGAGCAGCACACTATAATTTCCTTTGGCGTCAATGACGAAGAATGCGGTCGGCAAATTCTTACTACCGACAGTTAACTCCGTGACCATAACGCCTTTGGCTTTTGTGGGATCGCCTGTGAAGTCATTCAAAACCATATTAGTCTTCATCAAATCTTCATCGGACTTACCCAATTTTTTGCAAGTCGTGTACATCATCAAATTGACGGTAGCTCCCCCATCCACCAGAATCCTTGATATCGGCTTACCGTTTATATACACTTTTAAATACAATGGCTTTAGATGTCGATGATCATCTCGTGGTTTTTCAAAGATCGCATTTTGGGCACCTAAACACGATTGAGCAAAGGTTTCTTTGGCCGATTCGGTTTTAATTTTGAACTCGGCCGGTAGCGTGAATACCATGTTGATGTCCATTGGAGGCGTATCATCCCTAATCATGGTAGAATCCAAGTCATCGGCTGAATCAAAATCTTCTTGAACCTGCTCCTTCTTCCTCCACTCTTTCTTGGTAATTTTGATCGGCCGAAGTTCATTGAAGGTTTGATCCCTCTGTTTCTCTGCATCAGCCTCTCTGATTTCTTGAGTTCTTAGTCTTTGCAATCATTTGCGCTGTGATCGGCTAAGATCGGGTGGACACCACCTTAGTTTGGGCTCTATTGGCTTATGTATTTTGCCAGCCAAATCTTCCCGATTAGCAGAATCTGACTTTGTTTGCATATTAACTTGGTTCAGCACCTGATTTGACACAGAGATTTTCTCGTGAACCGGTTTTATGTAGCTTTTTTTAGGACGATCACGTATCGGCCCAGACAACCTTTCTTTGGCCGGTCAACTAGGCCAATCATCTTGGGGATAGTGTTCTATTGGGCACATGTATGGAGATGGCAATGCTACTCCTCTCTCCCAACAAAAGTGCCAAAAGGGGCATCTCCGATGAGCTCATTCTATGTTCTTATTTCGATATAAATTATCCAACCGACGCGGAGAATATTGCGGCCGATTATTCATTCTTTCATACTTCTCCATCATCTAAGAAAACGTTGGCCCAGGCCTTCTTGCTGGTTTCCTTGGCGATGACTTTTCTGCTTTGTATCATCTGCCAACTTGCGGTTCCCCTTTGGTTTAATGGTCTTTGAGTTTTTGCCCTCATGATCGGCTTCGATTTGTAATGAACCGATCGTGATTTTTAATGTTTGATTACCACCAGAAGTTGACTGAATATCGACTCACCGATCCCTTCTTGGTTCTTCACTATGCATCGACTTTTTTCCCTTGCTCGAACACTGCACCATATTTATGGGGAACGGATCGACGTCAACTTGCATGGTCGGATCATCAGCGAATTTTAGCCAACCATCCTCAATAGCTGATTGGATCTGCTGACAGAAAATATTGCAATCGTTAGTATTATGAGAAAAAGAATGATGCCACTTGCAATACCTTCGCTTCTTGATCTCATCAGCTGACGATATAATGTGTCCTTCGGGTAACCGTATTATTTTTTCTTGTAACAACAAATCAAAAATACGATCACACTTAGAGATATCAAAAACATATTTAACTTCTGACTTATTCTTAGTTGGCTTAAGCCAAGAGCAGACTAAAGATTTTTCAGACCCTTTAATCCATTCGGCTATATTGACCTCTGCTTCATCGTCTTCAGAAGATTCACTGGGGAAATAATCTACCATATTAACTTTAGCTTTATCCTTTTCTTTACTATTGCCATTTGTTTTGAATCTCTCCTTGAACCCCATGTTATCCGGAAACTGGCTTTCTTAAGCCGATAAGCGATGAAGCAGGTGACTTAGATCGGTGAACTCCTGTCCTCCCAACTTTTCTCAGAGTGCTGGAATTAGCCCTTGGAAAGCCAAATCGGCAAGTTGATTGTCGGGTAATGTGACACTGAAACATCTATTTCTGACTTCCCTAAATCTTTTAATGTAATCAGTTACCGATTCTCCAAATTTCTGGCGGACAGAGCTCAGATCGGAAATCCTGAGTTCTAAACTGCCAGAGAAAAAGTATTCATGGAATCGGCTTTCCAAATCGTTCCATAAATGAACCGAATTTGGAGGCAGACTAGTAAACCAAGTAAAAGCATCTCCTGATAATTATAATGGGAACAATCTGATTTTTAGCCCGTCGGACTGAGCTGCTTCGCCGCATTTTGCGATAAAGCGTCCGACGTGTTCCAACGTCGTAATTGAATCATCACCAGAGAATTTTGCGAATATGGGACTTTAAATTCTGAGGATAAGGCATACAATCTATGTAATCAGGATATGGTTTTCTATAGTCGATAACTTTCCCTTTTGACTATATGCCGAATTGATCCCTTAATACAGCGGAAATTTGATCGGCCCAATTAATACTATCGGTCAACGGGATGGTAGATCCTTGATAATGTTGGTCATAATTGGCATTCTGCCCCCCGAGTGCAAACTGGGGCTGCTGATTAGACTGAGCCGACGGGTGATGAGTGTATTTTTCGTATCCATTGTTTCTCCTAGTTGGTGGTTCCGACAATGGGACAAAGGGTTCTGAGTAGGTCACTACCCTGTGCGGAACCGGATTCGTAGGCTGGACAGGTTCATGATATTGTGGGTATCTATCAGATTCAATCGGTTGTGGAACTGATTGTGGAAAAGCGTAAAATGGAGCTAATGGCGGTAAATTTGTCGATGCATCTAGCTTAGCAACATCGGTATAAGCCTCATAATGGGTTACTCCGCTCGTCCGAGGATCTCTTGGTAGTATGATGGTTGGTGGAGTTGGCATCATGGTTGGAGGTGAGGTTATGGCCCATGGTTTAGGATCGGCTAACGCGCTCTGCGTACTTTCTGCTATTGAGAAAACAGGGTAGCTTGGCAGAGCTTGTATCAGGTCAAGTAGACTCTTGGATGAGGCCAACTCCTGGGCAATAGTTCTAACACTATTTACAATCATCGGCTTAAGTGTTGTAACAAGAGCCGACGATTGGTTTATCAGAACATGGTGTACATATTGATTAATCATCGCCGATAGGTCGTCTTGAGCAGGCAGATATCAATTTATCAGTCCTTCTGTAACGCCTGCATCACCTAGGGCATTGACCGTCGGCAAAGCGGTTTTCTGAGTGATGCCACGTCGAGTCTTCTGATAACAATTCAGCATCATCTCTTCAAGAGCAGTTTTTTGATCTTCAATTTCCTTACGCTGCTCTGGCGTTAAATCGTCCAGTGTAGAGACGATTATAGCTTTAGTATTAAGATCAGGTGATGGAAATGACTGCCCTCATGAATACATTGCAAGTCCCACCGGGCGTGCCAAGAGTGTGTTGATGTCGAAAATTTGAAGTAGGCTTTCTCACAACAGCACACAAAACGAACACCTGGTTTAGAGCGTGCCAATCGATTTGACCTGTAATCGACAAGGTAAACTATGAACTTTACTTAAAGCCGGTCGTGAGGATCAATCGGCTTAGATTCAATCAGCCCAAAGCCGATTAAATCGATAGAAAAAGGCAAGCCCAATTAGGCAATTAAGACTAATCGGAGGATAAAGGTAGATTGATTCTCAAGAAGGCGATGTACAGCAAAATCAAAATAAATCGAACCTGGGCGTAATTGATGAAGACCAACAATCGGTGATGCGCAACTTTATTGTTCAAGATCGAATTACAAGAAGACTAAATTACAGGAACTACTCCTAGTCGACAGGAAAAAAAGAATAATGTAAATTTGTGGATTTGATTGTGTTCTCCTCCTGCAGGTCGCCTTTGTCCACCTTTTATACCCGTCGGCCAATAAAGTCCTAGTACAACACGTTTTGGGAGTAGTATCCGTATCGGCCTCTATTTTGAGGGCGACTTCCTTAACGATCCATTTTGTTTCCAAATATCTTGATCTGTTATCCTAATCGTAACTTGTTGTTTTTTGGACTGCCGATTTAACCATACTTGCCAAATTTTGGTGCAAACAGATACCCAAAGCCTCCACAAGCAAACAAATATATGGAGTATTCTCTAATTGGCTCAATTGAACTATAATACACGCCTGTAATCCCTCTTGGCTAACGCCCAGACACTACTACACAAATATACATCACAATCGGTTCTTTTTTATCATCACAGTCGATTCTGGTGGCGACACAAAGTGATTAGGCAGAGATGAGACACTGCTATTACAGTCGATTCTTGCCCGATGGAGATAAGTTCCACATCTCTATCGGTTCTTTATATAAACAAATAGAGATGAGCATCTCATCTCTATCGGTTCTTTATAGAAACCGATAGAGATGAGGTCTCTATCGGTTCTTTTTAAGAAGCGATAGAGATGAGTCTGTCATCTCTATCGCTTCTTACAAAGAACCGATAGAGATGAGTCCATCATCTCTATTGGTTTCTATAAAGAATCGATAGAGATGACAACCTCATCTCTATCACTTCTTAAAAAGAACCAATAGAGATGAGTCCATCATCTCTATCGCTTCTTACAAAGAAACTATAGAGACGACCGCCTCACCTCTATCATTTTCTTGTGAGAAACGATAGAGATGAAGGGGTGTGGTGTGTTATTTTCCAATTCACCCTCCAATCAGCACATATTTCACACAATATGCACATATCACATTCACAAAGCATGAACACTTTGTTACAACAAACACATATCACATTCGTTCACAAAATAGAACTCAAACATGCTTAACCATCAGTACACATGCAATAACATTCAGATATGTAATATTGTTCACATATGGTCTATTAGGACCTTTCTGGATCTCTGAACCGTCCGTCCTCTGATATGCATTCTATCCAGTACCACTGGCATAAGTGGTCTCGTATCTTGTTGAGTGCAGTGTTGTCTACATTCTTCTGGGGAATATTGATATGCTGCAAAATAGAAACAAGTGCTCTAATTTAAGTTTTTAAATTTCTATGTAAAAGGCTAATTGTATTATTATGCATGTACATATACCTTAGGGAAACGATATGAGCCGGCAATCAAGATCACCATGTGATGCATGACGTACAAACCACAATGGTCGTCGCTGCCCTATTGATGACACTGTGAACAAAGTAAAACAAATTAAGAGACGAACAAAATATGTCAGAAAATCTAAATCTTATATGTGGTAGCCACTTGTACCTTGAAGCGCACATACTGCATTTTGGAGCCCTTTTTGTTGTCGTGTGTCCCTCCTTCTACGACGTAGTCCGAGAAACCCCTATATACATTGGAGAGATGTCGTTGAGTAAAAAAATAAGGAACGTAGTTAAATACAGAAAGTGTTAGATAAGAATAGTGCACTTACTGCTCCAAAGGAGGCTTGATCGCGTAGGCCATTGGTCTCTTCCCAATCGAATTAAAAGTGTACACTATGTTGTCACTCGGAAGGAGCACGAGTAGAACCCAATGGTTGCTTATTAAATGGTATACAACGAAGGAAATAAGTTCACATACGGTTTAAGTGCGTAGAAGTAATTGAACGGTGAAGTAGTACTTACCTCGTGGTACGGGAGTAGAATGAAGTCTTTCTTCGACTCAGCTTGCAATGCCCTCTTGATGTAGCTGGCAACCCATTCCGATTGAAGCCTAGCCATTGTCGCGGACACAAGCTCAGGGTCGACAAACCCAACTAGTTGTCGATTCGTCATGACTCGCTGCCTCATTGCCCTGCAACTCGTATTGAATGTTAAAAAGCATAATGCAGAATCCTATGGAAATCATAAGGTCGTGCTACGTGGTGCGATACTCACAGTGTCTAGGATCGTACAGTGGAAATATCGATGGATATCAGTTGGTACAGACGGAACAGATCCTCAAAACTAACTGGGAATGTCCCATCCTCCTCACGGTGGAAATGTCCCTTTTCGTATCTAACATTGAAGTCGACACGCCACTCGCTCTCTTTCACTTTGTCAACGTACCATCCATGGAACTGTCGAGTCCATCTGCCTAGAGCATTCAATTTGCTAGGAGGCAGAAGGGCCTTTCCATATACGTAGGCCTTAAAATCATAAGGCTTCTCTGTGGCCTATGCCGGCTCTCCTTTTTGCGCCGAAGGAGTCTCTGAGGCTGGGGCAGTGGGCTTTTCATGTACCTGAGGGGGCGTTGTGGCCTTTGTGAGCCTTGCCTTTTTAGTAGAGGCCTCCAGTGGTTCTGTGGCTATCGTGCTAGTACTTTTATGCACCAGCTCTGTACTTTGTGCATGACTCATCACGGTCGTGGGAGCAGGCGCAGGTACAGTAGGAACCTACAAAGCACGCGCATAATTAAGTAACTTGTTGCAATACTACTGGAATGGTACAGAAGATACGAGGTTTTTTACCTTGACCAGTATGACGCCTATCGTGAGCCACTTGATGAACGACATCAGCGCTTGCCTGAGAGTGGTGATGTTTTCGTTAGGGGGGAACTCGAGCACATGTGATAAGAAGGCTTCGTGGACATAGTCCACCTGGACCCTCATGTAGCCCGTCCCCAAAGGCTGACCATATACCGTGTCGGTCTCCTTGCATTGAAATGCAACCCCGCGTGCAGCTTCAACAGGAAATCCGTCTTCCATCAGGGTAAGCTGGCAATTGGTAGGCGCCAGCAAAAAGTGCGCAACCTGAGAGGAAACATATTAAGTTACCCTCACAACTTTAAGTTAAGCAAAATTAATTATTACCTTCAGTTGGGGACCGAACTTATCATTTTTGGAATTGCAGCTACTTGGTCGGGGCACAGGTTTCTCTATGGTAGGCGGGGGCATCTAGCTCTGACTCTGGGAGATCATCGTCATCATCTCGGCCCTTAGGCGCTCCTCACGTGCCATCGTCTCCACCCTCATCTCCTCCTCACGTGCCGTCATCTCCCCTCTCATCTCCTCCTCACGTGCCGTCATCTCCCCCTCATCTCCTCCTTGATCTCCTCCCTCAGCTGCTCCCTGAGCGTGTCCTTGAGGCGCTCCGCGCGTGCCTCCCATGATCTTGATCTGGTACTCCCAGCATCATCTTAGAAGTAGGACTTCTTCGTATGCCCCTCCCCTGAGGCAAGCACCTGGCCCTTATGGTCGGGCTTCCTGATCATAGAGGATAGGATGTCATTTGACCCTTGGCTAAGAAGGTTCTCTGCTCTTTCCTCTGGCTTACATCCACCTGCAAGAAGCGAGTACGAATTAGATCTAAAATACAACAGGAATGGTTGACTGCAATGTACTAAGTTTGATGTCTTACGATGGTGGAGATGACTTGCGCGGTAGCAGGGTTTGGTACTACCAGCTGCTCGTCCGCGGTTTTCTTTGTCCTCGCTAATACCCAGTCATGTGCCCGCTCCTCACATATGTGCAAGTAAGGCATCGCTTTCCCGGAGTTAGCGCACTCCTCAACTAGTCGCACCCATTATGATTTCTTTCCTTCGTAGCCGCCTGCACCGAGGTGGTGCCCGTGCGTTCCTCTGGGTAGCAACGTTCTTCTATCTCAGCTCCTCCGCCTCAAGCGCACTCTTGATCCTCGTGAACTCCTCCCAAACATGAGGAGTCATGAATTGATACCTCTTGAATGGTGTACAGCCTTTCAGCACGTACTTGATAGCATCTAGGCACCCCTCAAATTTATTTTTATATTATTATGTTTTTGGTATTGATGACTAAGTTAGTAATATTCAAAGCCTGAAGAAAGTGAGCTGGAACGTATGATGAAATAAGCTGGGACAACAAGATTAAGGCCTTTAGTTTATAGTTTATGACTGAAGGTGTTTTGTCTTTGTATAGCTGTTCAAAAGAGGGACTTAGCACAAGGAAATAGTTTGATAGGCAAAAGCAAAACCAGATCACTTGGAGCAAAAGACACTCAATCTATATCTTTTTCAAACTATATCTTCCAGTTCAAACAGACCATATCTTTACCTATCTATATTCTTCAGTTCGTTGCAAACCTTGAATCTATTCTTTGTCAAAACTTCCTTTGTACATCTGCTCTTCAGATTAGAATTTACTCGCTTTGATATCCACATTTTCTTGAACAAACTTTCCCAGAAAAATATCTTAGTCAGAAACCTGCCTATGTATGACGGACCAAAATTTTGGTCCCGCATACATGCAATATTCTCTCCTCAGTATCGGACCAAAGATGTCTTAGGTTTCCTATCCTCAGCAGACTAAAAATTTGGTCCGGCATCCCTTTCAGTGTATAAGTTTTTGGCTGGACTAAATCTTTGATGTTCCTTTTTAATCGAAACCTAAAATAAGTATTCTCTATCTTCAAAAGAGTTTTTTCCTTAGGAAACAGACAAAATATTTGTGTTTAATTACTTTAAGTCCGTTGCTAGATTGAAAAGCCGGGATAAAATTTATCTATGTTGAAAAAGGTTCTTGGCACCAATCTTCTGTGAAGTCCATGTATAACGGACCAAAAATTTGGTCAGAAGTACATGTGTCTTCTTGCCAAAACCAATCTTCTCGTGAAGTCCATGTATAACGGACCAAAAATTTGGTCAAAGTACATATGTCTTCTCGCCGAACCTATCTTCTCTTAAGTCCATGCATTACGGACCAAAAATTTGGTCCAAGTACATGTGTCTATTTGCTCAGCAAATCGTGGCTTAAATCCATGTATGACGGACCAAACTTTTGGTCCGCGTACATAAGTCTCTATGTCTAAGCAAAATCTTTTGAAAGTCATGTGTAACGGACCAAACCTCTTAGTCAGATACTCATATATATCTCTCAGTTGTATGCCAGACCCATCTTCTTGATCAACCCATGTACTGCGGACCAAAATATTTGGTCCGTCGTGAACTCGGAATTTTGGTCCGGCATACACATACCCAATATCGCTAAGCACCGATACATAGTCCGTTGTGCGTGTGTTTTTACATTGTTTCGACATCGACACGTCCAACGGCTCTTATCAGCAGTGTGTAACAACTATATTCACTCAAAATGGCTATATAAGCATTTCCTAAGCCATCTACGGATATACATGAACTCCTTACATTTTGGCATTGATATATAGCTCTCATTCTCAAAAAGGAGTCTGCTTCATTTCTATACAAAAATCTTCATACATCCCTAAGTGTGTAAGCTCCAAGTCGGTGTCTAGTTTTGTGATTTGCATAGTGAACCAAGAGTCGAACTTGTGCAAGGTTTATTACTCTTGAAGATTGGTGATCCTAGACGGCTTGGAGGAAGTAAAACAGTGTGACTGTCGAGAGGTGTTTGTGTAAGGCAACTGTGTTTGTGAGAGGTTTGGAACTCACCTCCTTTGGAGAAGTGAAAGAGTTACACGAGTGAACACGAGCTCTCGCGACTAGCTTTGGAGAAGTGAACTTGAAGAAGTGCTTCAACGTGGATTAGAGTGCGTCTCTGAACCACGGGATAAAATCGTGGTCTCTCCAGTATCATTTCTTTTATCGCTTTCGCTGTATTTACTAGTTACTTGAATTCTGCTTTATTCCTGCTATAAGTTACTCTTGTTAAACTAAGTTAGTAAATTAAAATTGCTAGAATTCGTAAAATTGCCTATTCATCCCCCCCTCTAGGCCATATCGATCCTTCAAGTGGTATCAGAGCCTAGATTTACCTTGTTTAGCTTAACTAGCTTTGGTAAATGGTGAGGAAATGGTTACAAATGTTAGTATTGGTAGAGTACTGTTTTTGATGGCACAAACTATGCTTATTGGAAAATTAGGATGAGATGCTATTTAGAAGCTGTTGGGTATGATGTGTGGAAGGTTACAGAGAAGCCTATGCCTCCTCGTGTCATACCTGAAGGGCAATCTGCATATGGAGAACCTACTCCTGGTGAAATTCAAAATATGCAATATGATGCCCAAGCTAGAAATGCCATATTCTCTTGTCTTAGTTTAGAAGTCTTTGATAGAGTAAGTAATCTTACTTCTTCATATGACATATGGACAACATTACAAGAAATTCATGAAGGAACTTCTGATGTAAAAGAAGAAAAATATTATGTTGTTCGAGAAAAATTTGATCAATTCAAAATGCTTTCTCAAGAGAATGCTAATGACATGTTCTCTAGGCTAAATCCTATTGTCAACGAACTAAAAGGCCTAGGAACTAAAATTTCAGATGTTGAAGTATGCAGGAAGATGATTAGAGTACTTCCTCGGGCATATCACAGCCTGATCACATATCTGTCCAACAGTGGTGATCTTAAAAGGCTCTCTCCAACCGAGCTGTTGGGCAAGATATCTGCTCATGAGCTCACTCTGGCTGATGAAGATGCTCCAAGAAAAAATCCATCGCATTAAAGGCCAAAGAAGTTGTTCAGGACTCATCTGAAGAAGATGATGATGAGTCAAGTGAAGATGAAGATGAAGACGTGAAGAAATTAGCTCTACTTATGAGAAGAGCAAACAAACTCATGAGAAGGGTCAATTTCAAAGACAGAGAAAGGTCAAACTCTTACTCAAAGAAAAATCCTTTTTCTAATGTTGTATGCTTTGAATGCAATGAAAAAAGACACATAGCTGCTCGATGTCCAAACAAAATCAAGAAGAAGAGCAAGCACAGAAACAAGGATGATGAGGAAGAGGAAAAGACTCATGAAAAACCAAAAAGAAAGTTTTTCAAGAAAAGCTACTCCAAGAGATTTGTGAAGAAAGGAAAGGGAGAAGCTCACATAGGAGAATGGGTCACCGACGATGAGAGTGAAAGTGAAGACTCATCCTCAGATGAAGAAAGTTCGAAGTCAAAGGGGCTAGCTGGACTCGCCCTAGATGAGTCAACCCCACCGCCTCCCTTATTTCCTCTCTGTCTTATGGCAAGATCAGATGAGGAAAAGGTTAGTGACTCTCCTTCTTATGATGAGCTAGTAGAACTAGTTGAAGAACTAAATAATGCCTTGCATGATAAAACAAATTCAGCTAGAACCCTTAAGAAGACCATCTCTAGCTTGCTTAATGATCAAAGGATGCTAACAGATAAGTATGAAAAACTTAAGCAAGAACATGAAAAATCTGTACAAATTCATGATGACCTAGTTGTAAGTCATGCTTTGCTTGCTAAAAATTATGAAGACTTGCAAATTAACTACTGTGAGCTAGAAATCGAAAATGAGATGATGTCTAACAAATCCAGTCATGTCTCTTCAAGTAAAACATCTATATCAAGTGGCTTTTCATTCTTAACTTGTGGCTCTTCTGATGCTTGCAAAGAAAATTGCAAATATGCTTCTTGTGTTAAGGAGCTTGAAGTTGAAAATAAAGAACTAAAAGCTCAGATAGCCACATTTGATAAAGGCTTGGAAAAATGTTTTCTGGGAAGTGCTACTCTTGACAAAATTCTTGATGAACAAAGACCAAACACAGGCAAAAGGGCTTGGGGTACAAACCCATCAGCTCGCCAAATAAAAATGGGTCAAGTCATGTTAAACAAGTCTTTGTCAAGAAAAACACTCATTGTTACTATTGTCATAAATCAAACCATGAATCCATGACAAAAGGGATTGCATGGTAGATGCCCATTACATGCTATTTAAAGATTTCAGGGGCAAAGCTAATGTGAAATATGTAGGTCCCTTAAATTTAAATAAGAAGCTTAAAGTTGTCTGGGTACCTAAGGCCATGTTGACAAATCCTTTCAAACCTAAGATGGCTGTAACTAATATCAAAGGACCCAAAAGTATTTGGGTACCTAAAGTGAAGAAATGAACTTGTAGGTAAATTATAAGAGTGGAGGCAGACATTGGGTCATTGACAGTGGCTGCACTCAACACATGACCGGTACCTCAAGAATGTTCACTTCAATAGAAGGAGAAAGTGATCCAAGTCACAAAATCACCTTTGGAGACAACAGCAAAAGAAAGGTAAAAGGTCTTGGTAAGATTGCTATATCAAATGATCAATCTATCGAAAATGTTCTCCTTGTTGATTCCTTAAATTTTAATTTATTATCGGTTGCTCAACTATGTGATCTTGGATTCCATTGCAACTTCTCTTCTGATGGGGTAACTGTATTTAATAAAAATGAAAAGCTTATTTTCAGAGGTTTCAGGTTCCAAAATCTATACTTAGTAGATTTCAAATCTAACTCCTCATGTATCTCAACCTGCCTGCTAGCTAAAGTTTCTCTTGGATGGCTTTGGCACAGGCGTCTTGGGCATGTAGGTATGTCTAATCTGAAGAAGCTTTTCAAAAATGAGCTAGTGGTGGGTTTGAAAGATGTCAAATTTGAAAAGAATAAGCTATGTAGTGCTTGTCAAGTAGGCAAACAAGTAGCCAATTCTCACCCAATCAAAAGTATCATGTCCATCACTAGACCACTTGAGCTTCTGCACATGGATGTGTTTGGTCCTACCTCATATGCTAGCATTGGTGGTAACTCTTATTGTTTAGTGATTGTTGATGATTTTTCTAGATTTACTTGGGTATTCTTTTTACCAAACAAAAGTGAAGTTGGAAAAATCTTCAAAACTTTTGCAAAAGGGCTCAAAATGAATTTGATTGTCCCATCAAGAAAATAAGAAGTGACAATGGATCTGAGTTCGTTAACACAAATATCATTGAATCTTGTGATGAATTAGGGATTAAGCATGAACTTTCTGCTACTTATACTCCTCAACAAAATGGTGTTGTTGAAAGGAAAAATCGAACCTTGATTGAAATGGCTAGATCTATGCTAGATGAATATGATACCTCTGATGCTTTTTGGGCTGAAGCAATCAATTCTGCTTGTCATGCTGTAAATAGACTTTATCTTCATAGACTGCTTAAGAAAACTCCTTATGAACTTTTGGTAGGAAGAAGACCAAACGTATCATATTTTCGTGTGTTTGGTTGTAAAGTTTATATCTATAAAAAGAGAACTCATTTGGGGAAATTTCAAACTCGATGTGACTCTGGCTTCATGTGGATATTCCTCTAAATCCAAAGCATATAGAGTCTTTAATAATACCACTGGACTAGTAGAAGAAACTTATGACGTAAAGTTTGATGAATCTAATGGCTCACAAGGTGAGCATGAAAATTTAGATGATGTAGGAGATGATGGCTTGGCACAAGCAATGAAGAAGATGGAAGTGGGTGATATACGACCAAAAGAAGACAAGGATGAACTCCCCACTCAATCAATGGTGCCCCATGATGGAACTCAAGAGGAAGAAGAAGATGAGAAAGAGCAAGATCGTCCGATTCACATCAAAAGCCATCATACCATTGCTAAAGATCATCCCTCAGATCAAATCATTGGTGAATTCAGTAAGGGTGTTCAAACTCGGTCTAGACAAGCTTCTTTTTGTGAGCATTACTCTTTTGTCTCGTGTGTTGAGCCTAAAACAGTGGAAGAAGCGCTAGAAGATGCTGATTGGATAATTGCTATGGAAGAAGTGTTAGTGTTATGCCCTTGAGGCAATCATTTAGATGATTGTAACATGACTATGTTTATGAATAATAATATGATTATTGGTCCAATGAATGTATATCATTGTATTGATCAACAAGTATGTGACTTGATTATGAAGCTCTTTACTTAATGATGTAATTCGATAAATATCTCTGATCGGATATCATCGTATAGGACTACGATGAATAGATCAGCACATGTAGTGATCGATGATCATGCTTCATAGATCATGGGATATGGAGATATCATCTCTACATTGTGGACCATGTTGAAGAACATGGGTTAGATAGACCGCTATGGGACAACTGCGAGAATGTTTCATTCTTATGTGTCATCGGTGTATCTCATACCTAGAAGATGTATGATCCTTAGACACTGAGATTGTCATATTCCCTACATGTGTAATAGTTTTCCTTGGGGCTATCAAACACTACTTCCTAACCTGATAGTCATAAAGGTAGCTTTCATGTTTACTATGAAGCGTGCGAGAGGAAGTGAGCGATCAAGATGGAATTTGCCACTCCAATGAAACAGAGATATATGACAAGGCCACTCGTGTGATATGATTAAGAAAGTGCATGGCCATGCCGTGATTGAGAGTCAATCACAACTTATTAATATATCACGGATCGAGAGATGGATTGAATCATCAAAGGATGACATGCTTCTGCCTTGAGATCAATCTTCATATACTTGGCAAAGGGATTATTACATGAGTTCTTTTGATAGGTTCATTCGATTTGATCACAGTATGTTTGGGAGTTGGCATACTTTGCAAGAAGCCGCTACCAACTATTGGATTGAAAAGGAGTTTTCCGAATCCATGTCCAAACGTATGTGAACCTGCAGGTCACACACTTAATGGGTGGGGACGCATTAATTTGGATTGGATCCGTAATTAATGAACCTCGTGGGCTTAGCATCTTTGGTGGGCCTGGTTTAGGGTTTCATCTCGTGGCTATATAAGGAGGGAGGAGGAGGCGCGAGTGTGCTTTCCACGGTTTAGGTTTGATTCACTTGAAACCCTAGCCTCCTCCTCTCGCGCCCTGCCGCGACTAGGTGCTTGCACACGACGCACGGCGTTCCATCTCGGGCGTGTGGACTCTGCGGTGACGCTGCTGCGGCTGCGGCGTGGGAGGGCGATCCACGGCGAGGCGAGGACGATCCACTACATCGGCGCAACGATCAAGGCGAGGACGAACCACTACATCGGCGCGAAGGATTCCGCAATCGCGCGTCTAGTG
Organism: Otatea glauca; assembly: GCA_036346275.1. Classification (NCBI taxonomy): domain Eukaryota; kingdom Viridiplantae; phylum Streptophyta; class Magnoliopsida; order Poales; family Poaceae; genus Otatea; species Otatea glauca. Next base: position 21,724,175 of record CM070731.1, on the reverse strand, counting down.
GTAATCTTATCTATGATCCTCTTCTTGCGAGTAGCTTTCTGGTTGCGCGGTAGTTTTTTTTTCGTGCTAGCGTAGCATACCGCGTTTCCCTACAAGAAGAACTTAACAATTTTGAAAGAAATAAAGTATGGAGTTTAACAAATCGCCCAAAAGATCACAATGTTATTGGTACAAAATGGGTATTCAGAAATAAGCAAGACGAAAATGGAGTGGTGATAAGGAATAAAGCCCAACTTGTAGCTCAAGGATTTACTCAAATAGAAGAATTTGGACTATGGAGAGACTTATGCCCAGTGGCTCGTCTTGAAGCTATTCGGTTTCTTCTTGCCTTTGCTACTCATTTTAATATCACTCTATTTCAAACGGATGTAAAAAGTGCATTTCTAAATGGATTCATTGATGAAACTGTCTATGTTGAACAACCACCTGGTTTTGAAGACCCAAATTTGCCAAACCACGTGTATAAATTATCTAAGGCACTCTATGGTCTAAAACAAGCTCCTAGAGCTTGGTATGAACGCATATAGAGATTTTCTACTCAATAAGGACTTCAAAGCTGGAAAGGTTGATCCAACATTGTTTTTAAAAGACATCAATGGAACATTAATGATTTGTCAAATATATGTTGATGACATTATCTTTGGCTGTACTAATACTTCTCTTTGTAAAGAATTTGGTGACATGATGGCCAAAGAATTGAGATGTCTATGATTGGGAACTATCATTCTTTACGGATTTCAAATCAAGCAGCTAAATGATGGAACCTTTATTTCGCAAGAAAAATATACTAAGGATCTTCTCAAATGCTTCAAAATGGAAAATGCAAGATCATAAAGACTCCCATGGCTACTAATACACATCTTGATCAAGATATGGGAGGTAAGTCTGTAGATCAGAAGCTTTTTAGATCCATGATAGGCTCTTTACTATAGTTGACAGCATCTAGGCCTGATATCATGTTCAGTGTGTGTATGTGTGCTAGATTTCAAGCTGCTCCTAAAGAAATTCACTTGAGTGCTGTAAAAAGAATATTTAGATATCTTAAGTTTACTTCTAACATTGGTTTGTGGTACCCCAAAGGTGCTCCCTTTGAGCTTCTAGGCTACTCAGACTCTGATTATGCCGGATGCAAGATTGATTGTAAGAGCACCTTAGGGAGCTGTCATTTGCTTGGAAGGTCTTTAGTTTCTTGGTTTTCTAAAAAGCAAAATTCAGTAGCACTATCCACTTTGCGAAGCGAATATGTGGCTCTTTGGAAGTTGCGATGCTCAAATCTTATTCATCAAACAAACATTTCTGGATTTTGGTATAAAATTTGATAATGTACCTCTGTTATGTGATAATGAAAGTGCAGTGAAAATAGCAAACAATCCGGTTCAACATTCCAGAACTAAGCATATAGAAATTAGACATCACTTTATCCGTGATCATGTTGCTAAAGGAAATATTATGCTTAGTCATGTAAGAACTGAGGACCAATTGGCTGATATTTTCACTAAGCCACTTGATGAGGCAAAATTCTCAAAATTAAGAAATGAACTAAATATCATTGCTTTTTCAAATATTGCTCGATAATGTCAGTCTAAGGGGGAGCATTTTTGTTTACCATGTATATCTTAATGCTCTCTTCCCTTGTTTTCTTACCCAAGCCTTGCATGTTTTTCTATCAAAAATCGTTTCGGTTTCCGTAATTCCCAGTTTTTCCGTATCTTCTCAAACTTCAAAGTCGCTTCAAATTTTGATGCATTTACTTCTCTCTTATCTAATTGGCTATAAAAGGCGTTCCAGAAACCCTGAAAAAGCAGTTCTCAACTCTTCCCTTCTTCATCTGCTCCTACCTAAGCTCTTCATCATGCCGAAGAGACCCTATGGAGATGATCGAGACAATCCAGAGTTGGCTGAACTCTGGAAGGAGTTTGATCTCTATCTAAAGGAAATGGCAGAAGAAAAGGAGGTCGTCAAGGACTCTGCTAAAGTAGATGCCTTTCGTAGTCTTCCCGCTCTGTCAAAGCCGAGATGCTCTCATAGAGGCTCTCAGTCGCACTCGTAGGGAGAAAACTAGTGTCTGTTCTTGTCTGTCCCATTTCCTCTGATCATGTTATCCGGGACTCGTATTTAAATAAAATGATGGTGTTCTAAAATGATCTATTGAGTCATTTCTTGTCTTTCATACTTTATATGGTAAACTCTATTCATAAGTGTATGTCGCTAAAACATAACTTCGACTAGTCGCATAGCACGTTATGATCTTTCATGGCTCTAGTTAAATGATTCTTGTTTCGACTACACAATATGAGTAAAGTAACTCTGTCAAGATAAAATGACTCTTTAAATAAAGTTTTTTACTGATAAAAATTTGGCTATAAGACTCATCTTTCTATGCTCATTCCTATCTAATCAAAATTGTAAAGAAACATATTTCTTTTGTGTGCTTTTTTCATAAAATGTCCATATTAAAACACTTGAGTTTTTCGGATAAGCTTAGTTTAAAGAAATACTTAAGCTTACTTGATTACCGACTCAAACATTCACTAAAATCGTTTGTTTGATTGAATTTGGTTGGTGATCTTAGATATATCTCTTATCTTTAAAATATTGAAATATAGACATGATGCGGTGAGAACAACTCAAAGTTACGGGTTCCTTCTTGGATCGGACCAATCTCATTAAACCAATAATGCTCTCGGACTAAATTGTTTTGGGTCCGTCAATAAGAGTTTTTGGTCTTAATACCAAGCGGACTAAATCTGGTCGGTGATGTACAAAACTTTTTGGTCCGCCCAAATTGTAACTTGTCCAAATCTGTTTAAGTCAAGTCTGCCTCATGTTTAAATATCTCTAAGTATTAACTCTTATCTAAACTCAAACAATTTGCACCAGGCTTAAATAAAATTCCTTGTTCTCTTCTCAGATTTCAAAAGTTGTTCAAAATCTTACCTATTGCTTTAGGTCTTACCTATTGCTATCCTGTCCTTATTTCTTTGGGACTCTCTGTGCCTGCTCAAACAGACTTTAAAAGGAAGGGGTCCCACTGTCCTTACAAAACTTCTGCCCCTATTCAACCACCCTGGTTAAAAGGTGTCAGTTTCCAAGGTCTCTTTACTTTTGCAAATGCATTCAATGCAGTAACTTCTTCCATCAAAAACCTCCCTATTATTTCCTTGCGCAAGATCAGAAGTTTTTCTTCTTCTCTGCACCAAAGCAAATCCTAACCGGATCTTGGCGACGGTGATCCTTCAGCATTGTGCGCAAGTATCTTCTTCAAGCTCAGTAAGTTCCTTAGAACTTATCTTTGTCTCTTCAAAATCTTGAACCCTAGACCTAGTGTTTAGACTTAGTTCTTTCTTTTAGGTGCATTCTTCGTGAAGAGAGTCCAGTCTGAGTTTGTGCTTGAGGCGAATGAGGTCTAAGAATCCGGACAAAAGGGGTCTGATTGGAAAGATTATTGATAAAGTTAAGAGTAAAAAGCAAAGAAGATCTAATTCATCTTCTGAAACAAATATGCCTGAACAACCTCAAGGACCGGTTCTCATCCCTGATGTTCATAAAGCTGCTAGACCAAACCAAAAAATAGTGACCTCTCATCCAAGAAAAGGAAAGCAGATAGTTAACTCTGAGTCATCCTCTGAGGATAATCCCTATGAACCCGACAGTGAATCATTCTCAGAAAGCACGGAACTGATCTCTGAGATTGATATTCTTAGTAGTGAAGAATTGGGAAAACTTAGTTCTAAGAAGTTAAGAGCCGTTCGTTTGGTCAGTGAAAAGGTCTGGTTCCCTGAGTCAAGGCCAGTCCGAGGTGAAAATTTTGTGTCCCTTTTACACAAAAATATTTACAATGCCTATCTGAACAGAAGAGATGGAAAAGGAAAGCTGATTTCTGCTATGTCAAATCACCAATATATAGATTGGGATCAAGTGAAAAATATTATTGGATCATCTGGGTTATATGATTGCATAAACTCCACTCCTGGACTAGTAGGAATCATGTCAAATAAAACAATTCCATGGAGTGTTTCCAGGACTCTAGAGTTTTATGCTTCTCTACTAGTGAACAAACAAAGGAAATATATCATGTTCACTATGAATGGAAAAATAAGGAAAATCAGATCATCCCAGTTTGAATCAGCAATAGGAGCTTCTAGTCCTCAGGCATTTAGGACAAGGATCTTTGAAAAGATGTATCCACGTCAAAGGTGGAGACAAAGTGGGGACATGCCAGATTTACAAGTATCAGGGCATATATACCAAGATACCTCAAGTAAGAATTTTAACCCAAATAGGGTGTCCTGTCTATCAGAAGAAGCCAAGGTTCTGCTCTTAATCTTAAGACACTCTATATATCCCAAGTCTGGATATAAAGAAGGAATCACCTCAGTTTTAGCATGGTTGCTACACCTGATTCTGTCAAGACAGCCTATAGATCTAGCTGATTATTTCTTTGGGCAGATGGAAGAAGCCATCTATAAAAAATTCAGCAGCTCTTTGCCTTTTGCTTAGTTAATCACTGGAGTCTTATTGGCTCAAGGCATTATTTCTCAAGATGATCTAAATAAAGAGTTCAAATGCTTCCCGAAGAAATACAGTATGCATCAGGCTACTGGTCATAATCTAAGGATTTCTGGGTTTCTTCAAAGAGTGGCAGAAAATCAACCATTTGAGCCCAAGAAGAAAGTGAAGAAAGGGTTGAGGCCGAGAATGAGTTTGATGAAATTGTGCTAGAAGTTTTCCCAAGCACAACAAAGTGATTTTGGCATCACCCTATGAAAGCTATCATCAAGAGTATGAAAGTCATCATATATCGATCGAGCGAAATGACAGAGAACCTAGTGTTCAAAAGGAAAAGGAAGACTCGAGCCAGCCCTCTCAAGAAGCAATCAAGTCATTTATGGAAGTGAATCATGGAAAACAGATGATCTTGGCTACTCAAAAGCTTTCAAGCTCAGTTGATAGAGCCTTGGATGAAGAACATCAAATTCATCAACTTCAAGAAGCAGCTGCAGCAGCAAGGTTCATGGAAGCGCAGAATTTCAGACCAGGAGCAAATGAAAATGAAGCTGGAGGGTCTAGTATTCCATCTGAAGTACCCCAACCATATGAACCTGTCTATCCTTCAACTTCAGCTCATCCTGAGCATGATCAAAGGTATACATTTCCTGGTTGGGAAAGCTTGTTTGACTATCAGTACCCCAAATCATCCTCTCCCAAGTATGATGAGCAAGGACAAGGCAACACTTTTCAAGCTCAAGAAAACATCTTTGAAACTCAGCCTTCCTGGTTTTCAAACTATGAGCACCAATACTATGCCGATCAAAGGGGATTTCAAGCTAGATACATGGAAGATCAGAATACAACAGCTCACAGGCATGAGGAAGAAATGAAATTCTTTAATGAAGCCATGTCAAGATTTGACCACCTAAGCAAAAATCAAGAAGATCTTAGACAAGATGTTCAATGATTGATACTACTCAAAATCGATCAAGGATGATTGTATGATATGAACCAGAAGATGGATGACCACTACAAGAAACTGAGAAATCAAGTGGAAGGTGCAAGAACATCTCACACAAGCAATCAGTTATGGATGAGACACCAATTAGATCATCTAACTGAGTTTACTGAAGATGCCCTGCTAGACTATGCTCGCCTAGCACATGATGTCATATGATGTGGGCGACGTCTTTGCTGAGACTCGCAATATGAGTGATTCTTTGGACCAGATTCAGTCAAATCTTCAACTGTTGGTTATCCAGTCAGGAGACCCAGACTATCCAAGTTGGCATGATCGAGCTATGTCTCAAGGGTCAGAAAATCCAAGACAAGAAGATACTGATGAACAACCTGCCTCTTCACCAAAGCAAAGCAAAGCTCAGGGCCAGCTCAAACGACTCTTTTCAAGGCGAAAGTAGGGACCCTTTTTGGCTATTGATGCCAAAGGGGGAGAAAAACCTTAGTTCTCCTCTATAGGCTGGCTTATCTATATTTAGTTCTCCTCTATAGGCTGGCTTATCTATATTTAGTTCTCCTCTATAGGATGGCTTATCTATATGAATATTATGTATTTGTTCTGTGCTGTGTTTATGGTGTGATTTGTTATTTATACTTTTTACTATATGTTTAACTGTTTAGATACGTACTATATGCTCGGATTCTCTACTTTGATATGAATGTTTCATTAAGGGGGAGCAAATTCACTCTATTTCGTTGTCGGTATATTATTAACTCTCTTTTCTGAGAATAAATAAGATATTACTAACTAAAAGGTATGTTGTCATCAATTACCAAAAAGGGGGAGATTGATAGCATCTAGGCACCCCTCAAATTTATTTTTATATTATTATGTTTTGGTATTGATGACTAAGTTAGTAATATTCAAAGCCTGAAGAAAGTGAGTGAAACGTATGATGAAATAAGTTTGGGACAACAAGATTAAGGCCTTTAGTTTATAGTTTATGATGAAGGTGTTTTGTCTTTGTATAGCTGTTCAAAAGAGGACTTAGCACAAGGAAATAGTTTGATAGGCAAAAGCAAAACCAGATCACTTGGAGCAAAAGACACTCAATCTATATCTTTTTCAAACTATATCTTCCAGTTCAAGCAGACCATATCTTTACCTATCTATATTCTTGATTCGTTGCAAACCTTGAATCTATTCTTTGTCAAAACTTCCTTTGTACATCCGCTCTTGATTAGAATTTACTCGCTTTGATATCCACATTTTCTTGAACAAACTTTCCCGAGAAAAATATCTTAGTCGAAACACGCCTATGTATGACGGACGAAATTTTGGTCCGCATACATGCAATATTCTCTCCTCGATGTCGGACCAAAGATGTCTTAGGTTTCCTATCCTCAGTGAGACCAAAAATTTGGTCAAGCATCCCTTCGAGTGTATAAGTTTTTGGCTGGACTAAATCTTTGATGTTCCTTTTTAATCGAAACCTAAAATAAGTATTCTCTATCTTCAAAAGAGTTTTTTCCTTAGGAAACAGACAAAATATTTGTGTTTAATTACTTTAAGTCCGTTGCTAGATTGAAAAGCCGGGATAAAATTTATCTATGTTGAAAAAGGTTCTTGGCACCAATCTTCTGTGAAGTCCATGTATAACGGACCAAAAAATTTGGTCCGAAGTACATGTGTCTTCTTGCCAAAACCAATCTTCTGTGAAGTCCATGTATAACGGACCAAAAAATTTGGTCCGAAGTACATATGTCTTCTCGCCAGAACCTATCTTCTCTTAAGTCCTTGCATTACGGACCAAAAATTTGGTCCGAAGTACATGTGTCTATTTGCCTGGCAAATCTGTGGCTTCGTCCATGTATGACGGACCAAAATTTTGGTCCGGCGTACATAAGTCTCTATGTCTAAGCAAAATCTTTTGAAAGTCATGTGTAACGGACCAAACCTCTTAGTCAGATACTCATATATATCTCTCAGTTGTATGCCAGACCCATCTTCTTGATCAACCCATGTACTGCGGACCAAAATATTTGGTCCATCGTGAACTCGGAATTTTGGTCCAGCATACACATACGCAGTATCGCTAAGCACTGATACATAGTCCGTTATGCGTGTGTTTTCGTTGTTTCGACATCGACACGTCCAACGGCCATCAGAGCAGTGTAACGGCTATATTCACTCAAAATGGCTATATAAGCATTTCCTAAGCCATCTACGGATATACATGAACTCCTTACCTTTTGGCATTGATATATAGCTCTCATTCTCAAAAAGGAGTCTGCTTCATTTCTATACAAAATCTTCATACATCCCTAAGTGTGTAAGCTCCAAGTCGTTGTCTAGTTTTGTAATTTGCATTGTGAACCAAGAGTCGAACTTGTGCAAGGTTTATTACTCTTGAAGATTGGTGATCCTAGACGGCTTGGAGGAAGTAAAACAGTGTGACTGTCCAAAGGTGTTTGTGGAAGGCAACTGTGTTTGTGAGAGGTTTGGAACTCACCTCACTTTGGAGAAGTGAAAGAGTTACAGAGTGAACACCAGAGCTATCATGACTAGCTTTGGAGAAGTGAACTTCTAAGAAGTGCTTCAGCGTGGATTAGGAGTGCGTCTACGAACCACGGGATAAAATCGTTGTCTCTCGAAAGATCATTTCTTTTATCGCTTTATTGTATTTACTAGTTACTTGAATTCTGCTTTATTCCTGCTATAAGTTACTCTTGTTAAACTAAGTTAGTAAATTAAAATTGCTAGAATTCATAAAATTGCTTATTCACCCCCCCCCTCTAGGCCATATCGATCCTTCAGTACTCATTGTGCATGTAGACCCTGAAGTGCCTCAGAGCCACACCCATCCTCTTCAAGGCGTACCGCCTGGCATTGTATTCATCCTCCTCTTCTATAATCCATTTGCCATTAACCTCGTCCCGCAGCCGGTTCTTCTGCTCGGCGCTGACATCCTTTCTCCAATCCTTAACCGTTATGGGAACTCTCCCCCTCGCCAATTGGCCAAGGAATGAGCGGTATCTCCCCTTGTACTTGGGAGGACCCGTGCAAACCCCGTGGCATTGAAGTGGAGAACCTGCGGCGTTCTCCCTGTGGCCCCTTTGTTCGGTCCTTGGGCCCTCCTCACCTTACTCGGCCCCTCGATAGTTGGAACTTGGCTCGGCCCCACAAGAGCACCGTCTACTCTGTCTAGCGATGAGCCGATGCTTTCTAATTGCGGCATTTTGAGTTTTCTTATCTGACATGGTCATATATTTGACATGGGAGAAAGCAATTCGTAGCTACTATGGGAACTTGACAATAAATCATGTAAAGCAACAGCTCATTGGATAATTCATAGCATGTAATTGTTCTAGCATATTGCAGTAGAGTAACAGATGAACGAATGATCTTCAAGAAAAGTCTATATGTTGACCAACTAAATACGTACCAACGATAACTCCTAATCTCTAAATAGGTTTGGTCCTAATCCCTTTCGAGGATATGTGGTTCGGGCAAGTTCCTAAGCCATTGTACAACTCCAGAGAAAATTTCGGCAACATCTCTCCGCTGTTCTCCAGATACACATCTCGACAACAGGTCAAGAGGGGTGTGTATCCAAAGAACACCAGGGAGATAGTACCAAAATCTACTCTAGAGTTGTACAATAGCTCAGGAACTTGCCCGAACCATATATCCTCGAACTATTCAAAAAACGTGGACAATTCGAGTCTGCTCGCTTATAAATATGACATTCCGGCATATTTATAAATAAGCATTCTCGAACGAGAGACGTAGATTACGCAACCTAAACTGTAACATATGTTGAGATAAAAACAAAAGTAATATTCAATTATGTAAGAAATAACGGTATTAATTAACAAAGTCGAAAGTTGCATAATAATATGACGAGTAAAGAACCACATATGAAAAAATAATGAAAATTGCACCACTACATACATATAGCTGGTACATACAAAACATGGCCAAAAGACAATTAAAATTCCGTGAGAGGTTGAAATCAGTAAAGAAACATTATGAACATTACAAATTCTGGGTGTTGTAAATAAGGAATCATACATTTCAAAGCTAACTTTTAAGGATTGCATTGTGAAGCTGTTCTAGGAGATACGGTGCAGAATTGCATATAAGAATCATATACTATACATATTAATTGATCATGTGAAGTGAATATGCAACACGTGATTTATTGATGTCTATAGGAAAATGAGACTGGAGAGCTAGGTAAGTGGACTCACAGCTCAATAGTTGCCAAAATAAAATCAGCAAATGGTATGTCAAATTCGCATCATAGAACCTAGTTATTTTTATGATACCAGTTGAATGATTAGAAGTCCATTGGCAAATGCAAATTATAGCAACACTATTGTGCAAAATTATACTGAGATAAGAAACAAAAGTAATATGCAATTATGTACAAAAGTAATAAGTTCTAATCAATAATCAGACAGAACAGAAACCAAAACAAGAAGTTCAGTTTAGTAGCTACCAGATTTTCCAACTGAATCAAGCTACTATATTCAGATCAGAACTAGCAGAATCTACTAACCAAACTTAGCAAGTCAAGACCATATTATATCAGGTAAAGATCAGATCACAGGCTAACTGAATTCAGCATGAACATGAAGTAATATGGACTGAAGAAATGAAGCAGCAGCATATATATTGAATACTGATCAGACAGTGAATAAACCAGGACTTTCTAGCATGCAAGTCTACTAATTAAAAGCGTCCTTGGGTTTTTAAAGGAATAACTTTTGAAAAAGCATCATTCTACAGGTATGCCTCATCACCTCACTCAATTTACTAGCTCTTAAAAGCCAAATCAAATAGTTGACCCTTTAAAAAGCATCATATAGTCCATTCGTTCACCAATATGCAACAAGTTTTATTGAGAAAAGGCAGCACGGCGCCATCATGTAATGGCATTACAAACAAGTAGACTGACCATGGAGACCATAAACCTCCAGAGCTCGTACTACATTTATGTGGAAGGATGACATCGTGTGAGCATGATACATTCTACATGTATCATAGACAGCTACTACTCCAAGCTGCCTTGCATGTTTTCATCATTTTCTTCTCTCTTTTTTGCGAGGTTATATATGCTTTCATCATAATGCACGAGCAACACCTATTTTTTAATTAGGTAGATACGAAGCATAAAACAAAGTAATATAAGTGTATAACGAACCACTAGTACACATTTCACCGTAAAATGATTACAAGATAGTAATTCTTGAATTTCCCCCATACTACTTGATTACAAGATTAAACTTATAGAACAGCTTGTAGGCAAAGCAAAAAATAATAAACATCATAGATACCACAGAAGAGCTTTGCATTACCAAACCAAGAGCGTCCTCGGTGTCGGCGTCGAAGGGGTGAGGGGACAGCGTCGAGCCCGCCGGGGAGGTGGCGTCGGTGGGGGAGAAGGCGTCGGTGGGGGACGGCGACCATCGGTGCAGGGACCACGGTAGGGGGCGCCGGTGGGGGGCGGCGGTGGGGGAGAAGGTGCTGGTGGGGGGGCGTCGGTGGGGGTGAAGGCGCCGGTGGGGGGCGGCGACCACCGGTGGCGGTGGGTCGTTTCTAGGGTTTGGCGGGAGGAGATGAAGAGTGAGCAGGAAGGATTAATGAAGAGTGAGTGGGAGGAAGGCAATAACGCTATTAATCGGTCGGAAGTAAGGCTATCGGTTCTTGAGAAAAACCGACTGCAATAACACAAGATCTACGTCGACCCTTGGGAAAAAACCGACTGCAAAAGGTACAAATCTGTATCGGTTCGTGAGAAAAACCGACTGAAATAAAGTTTACCTCATCAGTGTCGGTTTTATAAATAAACCGATACAAAAAAGAACATACATCTCAGTCGGTTTATTAAAGAACCGATACAGATTACATATTGCTATCGGTTTTATAAGGAAATCGGCACAGATGTTAGACACACATTACTATCGGTTTTATATGGAAACCGACACAGATGAATTAATGTATTACTATTGTTTTTGTGCCAAAACCGACACAGATAGTAAAACATCAGTATCGGTTTTATATAAAAAAAACGACACAAATAACATCAATAACAGTATCAGTTTTTTCGAAAAACTAACACAAATGAGAGAGTATCAGTATCGTTTTTTTAAAACAAAAGCGATACAAATGACTAGACATCAGTATCGGTTTTGATGAAAAACTAATACAGATGAAATTAACATCAGTAATAGGTTATAATATAAACTGATACAAACATTTTTTATCAGTATCGGTTTTCATAAAAAAAACCAACACAAATGACATATATATCAGTATCGGTTTTTAACCAGAACCGACACAAATGAAATCAAGCATCAAACCTGCAAATTAACATTAGTATTGGTTATGATGTAAAACTGATACAAATATCACTACAATACTATCGTTTTTCAAGGAAAAACCAACACAAATAGCAAATATGACTATCACTATTGGGTTTCCAGATAAAGCATGATGAAGTCTGAATTTTCAGAATTCATTGATCAAAGAGTAAAAAGGCCGCAACTTTTGCAAATATAGTTGGAATTATTTCAAATTTTGCAAAAACATACTTTGCGATATCACAGGTCTTTTCGAAAAAGAATTTTCCAAAAAAGAGTTAGCATTGAAAACAAATGCAAGAATTCACTTTGTAGGCATGATTTTTGCTTAAAGACTGCAAAACTCAAAACTTTTGCAAATAAAGTCAAAGTTTTTTCAAAATTTCCATAAATAAACTTTGGACTAGTTAGAAGCTTTCCCAAAAAGAAAAATGTCTAAACGAATTTTCTTCGAAAATACATGGTCAAATGCGGTTAGTAGGCATGAAGAATATTTAAATGACCAAATTCTGATCCAGGAGGTGAAACTCACATAATGCTAGAATATTACCTACATTGGTCAAGATTAGTTTTTCGGCTACTTTCAAAATGAAATAACATACAATCAGTTGGTCTTTCTAGAATCTTTTGAATCAAAGAATTGTTACGAATGATCAACTAGTAAGTACATACCACAATCCATTGACAAAAATTGTGAAAGTTTCATACGTACACATAACCTTTGCAAACACGAAACTACAGTTATGTACAATACAAATATTTGAAACACATAGCAACTGATACAATGATGTACTCCTTTTATTTACAATACAACCCTTCTTGATGATCTACACGCATGTAATTTCTTCCATGTGTGTCTTTGTCGCCGGTAAGATAGGCCCCATCCGCAAACGGAGGTATTTCATCGAATTGGTCGTATTCTTATTCATCTATGACATGTTCGACACCAACTATCCGTCGCTTGCCATAAAGGACGACATGCAACCTCGGATTGGCCGGATCACACACATAGAAGACTTGATTTGCTTGCTTCGCAAGTATGAATGTGTCATCTTTATAGGCGAGCCTGTTGAGATCCACAAAAGTAAAACCTCTCTTGTCTACCTTCACTCCATGTGGAAATCCCACCCACTTACATCGGAATAATGGAACTTGGTATATTCCGTAATCGAGCTCCCAAATTTCTTCGATCACCCCATAGTAAGAGTTCATTGCCGTTGAGGATCCTCCTTTCGAGTGATGTTCATCGGACAAAACATTTATGCTTATACCACTGTTTTGAATAGTACTCTTCGCATCCTGACTTTTAGTGTAAAAGGTGTACCCATTAATATCGTACCACTGCCATGTCTATACATTAAATATATGTCCGTCAGCCAACCATTTGACAGTCTCACTAACAAATACCTCCGTCTTTTGTTTGAACCATGTGATAAATCTATCGTTGTCTTCTCGCATGATGGAAAGCTCATCCATATATGGATTCTCTTCCTGTAATATCAACTTGTGCTGCTCGATGTACCCTCCAACTTCTGCGCTATGCTGCAAGACTGTCAGATACGCTTTGCAATACATATCAAACCGTAGCCTCGTTAGTTTCGACCCAACGGTTCCTTTGTCAGCAAGTCTACCCTCATGGCGAGATAGAGAAACACCGATTGCTTGTCTTTTCTTCAGATAGTCCACACAGAACTCAATAACCTCTTCAGTCCCACAACCTTCAACAATACTACCCTCAGGCTTTGACCGATTCCTCACGTAGGACTTTAATATACCCATGTGCCTCTCGAACGGATACATCCAACATAGGAATGCGGGGCCACATATCTTAATCTCTTTGATAAGGTGAACAACAAGATGGACCATGACGTCGAAGAACGATGGTGGGAAATGCATCTCAAGCTGACATAGAGTCTGCACCACCTCACTCTGTAAGTTGTCTAGCACATCAGGGTCAATAACTTTGCAAGAGATCGCATTGGAGAAATAACACAGCTTCGTGATTGCAAACCTAACATCCTCTGGCAGAATATTTCTGATTGCAACTAGGAGTATTTGGGTCATCAATACATGGCAGTCGTGGGACTTCATGCCCACCAACTTCTAATCATCCAGGGACACAAGTTTCTTAATGTTTGCGGAGTAGCCCGATAGAACTTTAATACCTTTGAAACACTTGTAGAGGTCTTCTTTCTCCTTCTTGGATAGCGTGTAGCATGTAGCGGGGATGTACGGATTTTTTCTATCGTCCTCAATCACTGCAAGCCTGGGCCTGATTCCCATGTAGGCCATGTCGCGACGAGCATTCACACCATCCTTGGTCTTCCTAAGTATGTTCAGCAGGATACCAATCAAATTTTCGCAGACATTCTTCTCAACATGCATGACATCAATACAATGTCGGACATCTAACTCCTTCCAGTACGGTAAGTCCCAAAATATGGACCTCTTCTTCCAAATGGTCCTATGATGAATAGATTTACGGCTCTTTCCATACTGAAGTTCGATATCCTTTACACATGAATATACTTGTCTTCCACACATAGGCTGCGGGACCGAACGAACTTCCCTCTTCCCATCAAATTTGTCATCCATTTTACGGTATCGATGACTTCGATGTAGAAACCTACGGTGACCCATATACACAGTTTTCTTGGAATTTGGCAGCCATAGGCTCTCAGTCTCCTCTTCACAAATAGGACACGCTTTGTCTCCATTCGTACTGTAGCCTGCCAAATTACCAAGAGCCAGGAAATCATTTATGGTGCAAAATACCATAGCCCGTAGGGTGAAATACTCTCTTTTGTAAGCATCCCGCACCATGATCCCCTCATTCCACAATTTTACTAAATCCTCGATCAGTAGAGCAAGGTACACATCAATATCATTTTCCGGCTGTTTGGGTCCCGAGATTAGCAAAGACATCATGATATACTTCCGCTTCATGCACAACCAAGGAGGGAGGTTGTAGATACACAACAGAACTGACCACGTGCTGTGACGACTGCTCATATTACCAAACGGATTCATTCCATCGGTACTCAACCCAAATCTTATATTCCTCATTTCGGCACCAAATTCCTCATGTTTACAATCGATGTTTCTCCATTGAGCCGAATCAGCAGAGTGTCTCAGCTTGCCATCTTCCTTTCGAGACTCATAATGCCAACGGAACAATTTTGCCTCTCTGGGATTTGCAAACAACCGCTCCAGACGGGAAATGATGGGCAAGTAACACAATACCTTGGTCGGTGCACCTTTAGTGATCTCTTCACCGTCGTTGCCCCAGCTCTTACGCTTCTTGTCGTTACGCTTCTCCTTTGGTTTGTACTGGAGCACACCGCAAACTGGACAAACGTGCAACTCCTGATGTGCATTACGGTTGTCGGCGTTTCGAGCACCGGCAAGTAAATTTGTAAGTCTTAAGGGGCCACGCGTTCCCTGTCCCTGAATGGTTAGACTCGAGAGTCCAAGGTGTATACTGGTTCGGGCCGAATATCCCTACTCCAGTTCGTGTGGTGGTTTTGTATTGCTTTTAGTGCAAATGGCTGCACAGCGTTTACAAGAAAGAACTCGTCCTTCCTCTTTTTCTCTGTCTGTGTCCGTGTGTGTCCGTCCCCCTCCCCTTGTCAGGGGCTCCTGCCCCCCCTTTATATAGTAGGAAAGGGCAGGTTACATTTGGAAAAGGGGAGGTGGCCTATGCTAAGAACTTCGGTCCTTCATTACGCGATCGCCATCGCCGCCTTGCCCACGCCGGTCTCAGAGTCCCGTTAGGCGAGGCGATTAACCGCTTGTCGGAAATGGCGCACTTTTGCTTTCGTGAGCTCGACGAGTGTTAACGTTGCAGTGTATAACGTTGGTACAGCCTCGGGAGGGAGCGTGCCTTCGTATTGTATGTGATGGTTGATGGATCGAAGCTTGACTTCAGCACCATTTATGCCATCTTGGGAAAGAGCCACCGCTCCGTCATGATCCTTGATTGTCCCGTCCGCGGGCACGCGTCAGACCGTGGAGGCTTTGACATGTGGCCCTTGGCGGAAGTTGCATTAATTTGGTCGGAGTCGGGGGATCTGGTTGTTGAAACACGTTTGCATACATCGCTGGTATGTAGCGCTTGCATTTTTTAGACCGAATGGCATTGTCACGTAGCAGAACGAGCCAAACGGAGTAATGAAGGAGGTCGCGAGCTGGTCGGACTCCTTTAGCGAAATCTGGTGATAGCCCGAGTAGGCATCCAGAAAGGAAAGAAACTCGCACCCCGCAGTGGAGTCGATGACTTGGTCGATGCGGGGCAAGGGGAACGGGTCCTTGGGACATGCCTTGTTCAGACTCGTATAATCAACGCACATTCTCCATTGTCCATTCTTCTTCTTCACAAGTACATGGTTGGCGAGCCACTCGGGGTGGTGCACCTCTTTTACAAACCCTGCAGCCGAAGCTTGGCGATCTCCTCCCTTATGATCCTGCGCTTCTCTTCGTCGAAACGGCGCAGGCGTTGGACGACCGGCCTTGAGCCTGGTCGGATGCCTAAGAAATGCTCGGCGACTTCCCTCGGAATTCCTGGCATGTCGGAGGACTTCCATGCAAAGACGTCATTGTTGGCGCGGAGGAAGTTGACGAGCGCGCTTTCCTATTTGGCGGGGAGCGTGGCTCCGACCCGCACGGTCTTGGTCAGATCGCCGGGATCGACCGCAATCTTCTTCGTGTCCTCAGCGGACTTGAAGGATCCCGCCCACGACTTGCTAGACTCAGGGGCGGACTCGGAGGCTTCCCTCCGGAGGTTGGCGAACTCGGCGGACGCGATGACCGCCGAGGCTAGCTCGCAATCGCTCGCGATTGTAAGCAAGCCGAAGGGCGGCCACGGTGATGACTCCTCGTGGCCCGGCATCTTCACTTGAGATAGGTGTAATCGGGACCGCTATGAACTTGGCATAGCACGGCCTCCCCAGGATGGCGTGGTAGGATCCGGGAAAATCCACGACCTCGAAAGTGAGGGTCTCGGTGCGAAAATTTTCCGATCCTCCAAAGGTGACGGGCAGGTCGACCTACCCGAGCGGTTGGGCCTGCTGGCCAGGGATGACGCCGTGGAAAGGCGCCTTGCTCGGTCGGAGACTCGAGCGGGGGACCCCCATGGCGTCGAGCGTCTCAACATAAAGGATGTTGAGACCACTGCCACCGTCCATTAGCACCTTTGTGAGGCGCTTCTTCCCCACAATGGGGTCGACCACAAGCGGGTATCTCCCCGGCTGCGGGACGTGGTCG
Organism: Otatea glauca; assembly: GCA_036346275.1. Lineage (NCBI taxonomy): Eukaryota > Viridiplantae > Streptophyta > Magnoliopsida > Poales > Poaceae > Otatea > Otatea glauca. Next base: position 21,707,096 of record CM070731.1, on the reverse strand, counting down.
GGGTGGTCAGTCCGATCGAAGGTGATCGGGGACTCCAACCACCGAAGATATTGGGGGACGACTGGTGTGGCGGTATGAACCTCGTGGTAAGCGAGCTTGAGCCGACGCTTGTCGGCGTAGCATGCCGGTCCGCCAAAGATCATGAGGCAGCCGTCGGGTTCTAGGAACTCGTCGGCCGCCATCTTCTCCGCGGCCCGTGGGGCTGGGGCCGGCTTCTTTCCTTTGCCCCGCGGCTTCGTGGGGGTGCAGGAGAGGAAACGCCTTAAGACCTCGCAGTCCCGGTACTTGTGTTTGACGGGAAATCCGTGGTGTGGGCACGGGCTGTCCATCAACTTTTCGAAGTGGTCGAGAACGGCGGCCGGTCGCGCCTGCTGCTTGGCAGGGCGGTCGACGGCCGCGACCACTTGGACCTCGCGAACCTGTTTTCCGTGCCGCCTCCGCTTGTCGGAGCGGTCGGAAGGGAACACGGCTCGGACCCCGGGTTCTTGCTTAGTCTTGCCATCTTCGAAAATGGCCCCCACAGCCTCCTCGCCGGAGGCGAGGTTGGTGGCGATGTCCAGAAGCTCCTTGGTGGTTCTGGGCTTAACGCAACCCAGTTTGTGCACCAAGGCCTTGCAAGAGGTGCCGTAGATGAACGCCCCCACGACGTCGGCGTCGGAGATGTCGGGGAGCTCGTTGCATTGACGGGAGAAGCGCCGGATGTAATCCCGAAGAGTTTCTCCCGGCTGCGCTGCGACTCTTGAGTCCCAGTTTCGTGCGCTTATAAGTGCCCTGGAAGTTACCAACAAAAAGGGTATTCAGGTCGGCCCAGTTCCTGATGGTCTTTGCGGGCAAGTACTCGAGCCAAGCTCGAGCCGAGTCCGCGAGGTAGATAGGGAGGTATTGGATGATGAAGAGGTCATCCGTCGCTCCTCCCGCCCGGCACACGAGCCGGTAGTCTTCGAGCCATACGTCGGGGTTCGTGGCCCCGGTGTATTTGGCTATGTTGGTCGGTGCCACGACCAAGGCGGAAATCCGCATGGCGGATCCTTGACAAAAGCTCGTGGTCCCGACCATCGGGGCTTGGGCGCGCGATTGTGGCGGCGTCCGTCCCACCACAACACGCGAGTGGGCGCCGTCCCACCGCTTTTCTTCACGCCGAGGGTGACGCGACGTCGAGCCGCCGCCGAGGCGCCGGCGCACCGAGCGCGCGAGGCTGGGTTGTTCTTGACGTGCCGCTACCTTTGCTGGACCCAGCCGGGCCCGAGGGGTGGTGCGGGTCCGGCGGCCAGAGGTGGCGCCAGAATGGTGAGGGCCGGAGGCTTGCATGTGCTGCACAGCAGCACGCTCCACCAGCCCCCGGAGATTCTAGTACGTGGCTTTGGCCTCCGGGTCGTCCGACTCGGGAAGGCCTCGGAGTAGCATCGCAGCTGCAGCCACGTTCTGACTCGCGTGGGGGAAGAACTGAGGGCCATCATATTCCTCCACCAGCTTGTGCCGCATATGACGTGCGCGCCCGCGCGCGCCGCCAAGCACCAGTGGGGGCTCGGGCTCATCCTGCTCCAGGTCGGCCTGGAGCTTATCGAGCTCGGCCCTTCGGTCCTCCAGCTCTTTACACTGCCGCTGAAACTCGGAGCGGCGAGCTTGAGCGCGCTCAGCGCGCTCGCGCTGGTATTCCTCCTCCTGCGCCTTAGTGCACTGGATGGGAGCCCCCGTAGCCACGGGGGTTACGGTCAGGTTGACCGTGCCTGCCATGTTGCACTCATGAGAGAGCCGTCTGCGGGCAGTTTGCTCCGTGTCAGAGCTGGAGTCGTGGCTGGAAGGATCTTCCAGCAGCTCATGGACAGAGGCCAGCATATAGCCGGCCATAGCCACGAACTGTGAGCTCGTGGGAGGCGACGTGGTCGTCCTCCCGAGCCCTCGGGTGCTACCGCCAAAGACGGCGGGGCGCTCGTTGGGCTCCGGCCTAGGGGCCTGCAGGGGGGCCTCAAGCCGGAAGCCGGCGAGGTTGTCGGAGATGGAGCCCTGGCTTCCAGCGGGCTTCTGGTCTATGACGGCGACGGGACTGAGCGCGAGCTCACCCGTTGGAGTGGCAATGAAGTCGAGGGAGCTGAAGCGGATTAGGCCCCCCGACGTAGACATGCCGTTGCCGGTGAAGAAAGCCATCAGGGAGATGAATGGGAATCCGGAGATGTCGATGAAGACGTGCGAAGCCCCTACCTGGCACGCCAACTGTCGGTGTTTCGAGCACCGGCAAGTAAATTTGTAAGTCTTAAGGGGCCACGCGTTCCCTGTCCCTGACTGGTTCGGGCCGAATGTCCCTACTCCAGTTCGTGTGGTGGTATTGTATTGCTTTTAGTGCAAATGGCTGCACAGTGTTTACAAGAACTCGTCCTTCCTCTTTTTCTCTATCTGTGTCCGTGTGTGTCCGTCCCCCTCCCCTTGTCAGGGGCTCCTGCCCCCCTTTATATAGTAGGAAAGGGCAGGTTACATTTGGAAAAGGGGAAGTGGCCTATGCTAAGAGCTTCAGTCCTTCATTCTGGCGACTGGTCACTGCCTACCTTGCCCACGCCGGGTCTGTAGTACCGTTGGGCAGGGCAGTTAGCCGCTTCGTCGGGAAATGGCGAACCTGCCTTCTGTGAGCCTGACGAGTGTTAACGTTGTAGTGTATAACGTTGGTACTGCCTCGGGAGGGACCGTGCCTTCGTATTGTACGTGATTGGTTGATGGGACTGGAAGCTTGACTTCAGCAGCCATTTATGCCATCTTGGGAAAGAGCCACCGCTCCGCATGATCCGCCGATTGTCCCGTCCGCGGGCACGCGTCCGTAGATCGGTGGAGGCTTTGACACGTGGCCCTTGGCGGAGGTTGCCTTAATTTGGTCGGAGTCGGGGGATCCCGACCCACCGCGTGGGTCGGGAGCCTTACTTGGTCGGGGACGCTCGTCCTGATCGGTCGGGGAGGGGCGTCCTTTGTGGTCCCACGGGTCCTTTGGTCGGTAAAAGGCTTGAGGCAGCCTGCTTGTTACCCTGGGCTGTTGGGGTACCCCTGGTATGAGTATTCGTCAACGGTACAAGATGAAATCATTCGGACATGCATGTATCCTTTCTATTTCCATTCCCATGGGACATAATAGCTTTTTTGCTTCATAAATGCTTGTTGGCAACTTGTTTCCCTCCGGAAGTAGATCCGATAGAAGAACTAGAAGTGCATTGAAACTTGTATGTGTCCAACGGTGTTTTGCCTTCAGTTCAAACAATGCAAGGACCGAACCCAACTTAGTGTATTCTGCTTTGCAACCTGTGAACAGTGGTTTGGCATCGTCTTCTATCAAGCTTTTAAACTTTTCAAACTCTCTTTCCGTGTAATTACCCTCCACATCCTGCAACATTTGCTCCAAATTCTCCTCCTGAAACATATCAAGCTGCAAATCGTCATCCGGTTCCACCGTGTCTTCGTTGCATACCGATAGGGTACTACCTGTCTCCCCGTGATGGATCCAACACGTGTAATTCATCACGAAGCCACGTCAAATCAGGTGGTCCTCAATTTGAGCTGAGTTGTTAAATCTTCTCAGATTGGTGCAATCAATGCAAGGATAATATATGAAGTTTACACCCCTCCTCACCATGTCCTCTTCGGCAATGTTTTTGAACTCCTTAACACCCCTCTGAAATTCAGCACTCACACGACTTTTGTCATACATCTATTCCTTACGGTTTATCTGCAATTAAACTTCACACAATAAATTAAAGAAAAACTAGAGCGACACCAAGCCAGCTATTTGAAATATTGAGACATCATTTCAGTTAATATTACCTTTGAAAAATAGAGGATAAGTTCCAAGATATATAAAATATGTACTCCCGATCGATACCTAGATTGTTCTCTGGTTTAGAGCTTCCAATTCCCTAGATAAGAGACGTACATTTTTAACATCAACAATGATATCAAACAATCTAGTTATATAGTGCAATATCTTGCAAATCTTTTGATTACAACAAAAAAAACAAGGGTACCAACGATGACTCCTAATCTCTAAATAGGTTTGGTCCTAATCCCATTCGAGGATATGTGGTTCGGACAAGTTCCTAAGCCGTTGTACAACTCTAGAGAAAATTTCGGCAGCATCTCCCCGCTATTCTCCATATACACATCTTGACAACAGGTCAAGAGGGGTGTGTATCTGGAGAATACTAGGGAGACACTACTGAAATCTACTCTGCAGTTGTACAACACAGCTCAGGAACGTGCCCAAACCACATATCCTCGAACTGTCCAAAGAACGTGGACAATTCTGGACTGCTCGATTATAAATATGCCATTTCGTTCGGTATATTTATAAACAAGTATCCTCGAACAGGAGATGTAGGTTCTACAGTCTAAACTCTAACATTCATCAGGTGACAGCAATAATAATTCTATATTAACATCAGAGCACTACAAATTAAGATAATTAAATACATGTGTGCTTGTCAAATAAAGGGTGTGAAATCTGATAGGACATACACAGTACCAGTGCAATCTAAACTTTCTTCGCGACATATCAAAATTACATAATGCAAAAATAAAGGGGTTTGAAGGAATACTCACATTTTGAAGAAAACCACAAGTTATGCAAAATAAGGGGAAATCTTCTCAAGTTAGACTTTCAAATTTACTCTCTTAACATCCACCTTTAAGGATTTCAAATTTTCTCACCCAAGTATTGCTTTCAACCACAGAATATGAGCCATTTTTTCGGGTGGCGGCGGAGAAATCTCCTCTGGAACAATAACAGAGAAGAGTTCAACTTGAGTGGTATAAATAACCTAACGAGGCACATCACTATCGGTTCTCATATAAAAAACGATAGTGATATGATCGTGCACATCACAATCGATTTTTATGCGAGAAGCGATAGTGATGTGCATGATCATTACTATCAGTTCCCACATAAGAAGCGATAGTGATGAGCACGCGCACATCACTATCGCTTCTCACATAAGAACCGATAGTGATGTGCACGTGCTCATCACTATCGCTTCTTATGTGGGAAATGATAGTGATGATCATGCACATCACTATCACTTCTCGCATAAAAACTGATTGTGATGTTTCCAGTGCTAAATCACAATCACTTTTAACCTGAGAACTGATAGTGATTATTATTGATGCCTCTCGTAAATCATCTATCACAATTGTTTTTTCTTAAAAACTTAAGAATTAACAGATGAAGTGATAGTGATATACTATTCTGTAGTAGTGAGATAAGAATTGGAACAGTCACAACATCCTTGAGTAAATTTCACCTCCCTGAATGGTTAAATGATTTTAGGCCATACAAAAATTAACTAACTTTGGAGCGTCATTTCAGTAGTTCAGATAGAAAAAAATTGCAGGCAAACAAGCTGTACTGCACTCAAGAGTCAGCAACGGGTCTTACGGCGGCCCATCCTCCATGGCCGGAAAATTGCAGGCAAATAAGCTGTACTGCACTCAAGAGTCAGCAACGGGTCTTACGGCGGCCCATCCTCCATGGCCCCATTGCGCATCTCCACCTTCCTCTCCTGCAACCAAAAGCAGAGAAGGAAAAATTACGAATTCTCCCCAACCAGCTATAAACCAGTAGTATCCATCAACAAAGCAGTAACAGCGCAGCATCGAGGGAGAAGATTTGACGCACCATCCGCTCGAACTGGTCGAAGACGGCCATGTCGACACCGCCGTTGGCGTGTGTCGCGGCGAGGCTGCTGGCAGCGGAGTGGGATCCGAGCGGCGCGTTGTCTTCGTCGTCGTCGCCCTTGGGCTGGCGGCGGATGCCGAGGCGCGCCTCATAGTCGAAGTCGTCTCCGGCGGCCATGGTGGGCGTGCCGCGCGCAGTGCAGTGCTGCTTTGGCCGCCCCCCGTATTAAGGACGCGCGTGGGCAACCTAGCGGTGAGAGCGAACAAACGCGAAGCGACACACGCGCCAACCGCTAGGGAGCAATGGCCGAGGTGGAGCGCGCGCGCGGCCGGCCGGGAACTCAGTAGATGCGTGAGCAAGTCGCTGCTCCCGCTGCAACGGGCCCACGCGCGAATGGAACTGCCACGCGGCTGCGCAAGTCGCTGCTCCCGCTGCCACGCGCCCACGCGCGAACGGAGCTGACCCGTGGCTGCCTCGCCTGCCCGCACGCCCGCGTTCCCACGCTGGCGCACGTGCCCGCGCGTGAGCGCGCTGCCCCGGCTGCACGCCCGTGGCCAGCTGTCGCGCTGTCATTGACGTGGAACGGCGAGGGGGCCAGAACCCCGCGGAATGTGCATAGGGAGTACTCCAACTCACAGCAAAAACCAGTCAAATATATTCTCACCGTTATAAAACATCGTCCATACCTCATCAATCATAATACATCGAAGATCAATAAACATAAATAGATAGCATATATAATAAGGATAGAAAATTATATTCCCTTTTTATTAGATTAGATCTCTCGTACAAGGAGGTGCTCAATATATAGAAAAAAATAGCAAGAGATATATTAAAATTCGCCCACATATAGATAGAGTTCAACCGAATACGGACCCAAATCGATCTATATCATAACACTTCCCCATAGACGAATACCGTGTAATTCTCATGTCTCATCAAAAACTCTACTAAAAAACCCAATGAAAAAAAAGAGATATAGAAAATAGTATATTGCAATCGCACATTGTATTACACTAGTTGCCTCGTTAAAAACATTCATGTGAGAAAACTTCAGAAAATCTCACTAAAGGAAAGCGAGTACAAATTATAATCTTGTGTATTTATATTGCATCATGATAAGTGTCATGGTTCAAAGATTTACTCCCCCCTGAACTTTGCATATCTCTTAGTTGTCTTATTCCAATGCCATTAACACATCTTTGGAATATAGATTTTAGCAAAAACTTAGTGAATAAATCTACAAGATTTTTACATGACTTAGTTTGTAAAATCTTTACCTCACCTTTCTTATAGAGTTCGTGAGAATAGAAAAGTTTATAAGCAATATACTTCGTGATATTGCTTTTCACATAACCCATTAGTATTTGTGCAACACAAGCAGCATTATCTTCATAATAATTGTGGGGGTACCGATGGTATTAAGACCATGTGACTTCTAGATAAGGTTAATCACACGTCTCAGCTAAACACACTCATGTGAGGCTTCATATAAAGATATAATCTCTAAGTAGTTGGCAGAAGTAGCTACCAAGGTCTACTTACAAGACCACTAAGAAACGGTTGTACCACCGCAGAGAAACACAAAACTTATCTTAGATTTGGCAATGTGGGGATCAGATAGATAACCAACATCCATATATCCTACAATGGTTTAGTCTTGGTTCTTCGGGAAAAACAATCTAAGATCTTGAGTACCTTGGAGATATCTGAGTAAAATCTTGAAACTAGCTCAATATCTTTTAGTTAGGACTACATTGTGTCTTGCTAATAAATTTACTGCGAATACAATATCAGGCTTTGTGCAATTCGTAAGATACATAAGTGCTCCGATGGAACTTAAGTATGAGAAGTTTTTCAACCACATGTTTATTACACCCATTAAACTTAGTAATGAGTAGGTATTCTGTACTATTCTCATTCTCTCTCCATATGGAAATGATTCAGATCAATATCTTTAAAACTTAAGAGAGTACGACTGAACTCAAGGTATAATATAGCATTCTTCCAATGCCAACTATGAGAGCATCGCTTTCGGCAATAGTCATAATATTTTCATTCGTGTACTACTCAGTACGCAATTTATATTATTTTATGTCCATCTGATTATACTAATAACATCATTTTGTACATTGAAAATGACACTAATGTTGTACTAATTATACTACTACTATAATAACAAAATACTGATCTTCATGAAGATTCCGAATAAACCTTCCTGAAGCTCTCCTCAAGATTAAATATCCTGACGGATGTACGAACCAACCGTTCCGAATAATACTTGTAAAATACAGATCCCTCGTCAAATGACCGAAAATATAAACTCCAACCAAACTTCAACAAAATATGAATATCACAAAAATTCCTCTGAAAATACACTTCCAAATTTCCTTTTCCACCTCGTTTTCCTCTCTGTTTTTCCCTCCTCTCTTCTTACTCTCAGTTACCACCACTCGAACTCCCTCGCTCTTGCTTTGCTTTCTTCCTCACGTTGAATGCTCAACGCAGATCATCGCAACGGAGCATCGATTTATAGCACTTCCCTGCGCAAATGCACTGAAGAAGCGGCCATTTGTCTATGCTTTCGGCGAACGGACAAGACAGAACGACGCGACGTAAATCATCGATGGTAGCAGCCGTCCAGGGCCTCTCCTTCGGCGTGTGACGCATAAGTTTCTTTCTGTGAACAAATAAAAATTTCCACCGCATGTCAATTGCACATAGACCGGCCCCCTCGGCCTCCTGTCATTTTCCTGCGCTTTTTGCCTCGCGTGTCTCGCTTTTCCCTTCGCCCGTCGCTTTTTCCTGCGGTCCTCTGCGCCGGCCGGCCCTGCCACCGAATTCCAGCGGACTGGAACAGCTGGATTCGATCGATTCCTGCGGTTCCAGTCTACTGGAATCGCCTGACTGTACAGCATGCGAATAAAAAAACTGCGGATCGAGCCTGCTGGAAATCGAAAAAAAATTACTGCGGTTCTGGACCGCTGGAAATCGCATAAAAAAAATCTCGCGATCCACGTCCGCTAGATTGAACTGTTTAGAGGCCATTTTTGTTATTTTGTTAGATCACCGGCTAATAGCGGAAAAAATTAGACGCGTCGGGCTAGAATAGTGAAAATTCAATGTGGGGGATGGAAGGAGAAGCGTGTCACGTGAGGTGGTAATCTTCGCAGCGCCTTCGTATAAAATTTGTCGTGTGGACAGTATTTTCCAAAATGGTTTCTCATAGCACCAAATTGTGAGTTTTGAGGAAACAAGTTCAGTTATTCTGATTTTTTTAATCCAACAAAACACGATTTTAGATGGTTAGTCTCCAAAACCAGTATAACCAAATCTGGTTTTGCTTATAACTGAGATTGAAACAACCCCTATCAATGTGCTTGATAAGAATAATTTCACGCACGAGTACCTAATTGGCAGGGGAACACGCAATTTATCAGTCTAAGGATTAAGGTACGCTATAGGATAACTTTGCGATGTAGTAGCAATTTTCATCATGAACGTATTGGACAACCTTTGACGACTTTCTCTACAACTTTTTCGTCCACAACCGACAGTGGTGCCGTCATGCTTCCAGAATGTCTCCTGATAAGGCACATAAGGTACATTGTTTAACTATACGAAGCTGCTTCCAGAGGTTGTTTAGAAAACTAGTTTGAAAAAAAAATTCGATTAACTTGTTTCTGGCTTAAATATATGATACATCCTTAAATTTTTTCAAAAGAAAGTTTGGTGCATCAACTATAAATAATTAAGGGAAAACTTGCAATTAAATTTTTGCGCCAGAGATTATACTAGATCGAAGTCGGTAACTAGAACGAGTATCAAACTATAGTAAAATACAAAAAGACTACACATGCAAAATTCAGCACTGCCTTACTTCAAACATTCACTACTACAGAACAGGCCATCCTTGCCGGCATATCACTGCTGGTTGGGACCGAGCCGGCAGTGATAACATATCTCTGCCGGTTCGAAACTTAAGTTGGGAGGAAGACCTTATCACTGCCAGTTCACGCAACCAACCGGCAGTAAAAAGCAAGATATCACTGCCGGTTTGAGACAACAACCGGCAGAGATATATCACTGTCGGGTCGTTCTTAAACCGGCAGTGGTACTTGACTTTTCACTGCCGGTTTGAGACTAGAACCGGCAGTGAAATTATTTTCCCGCGCAATATGATTTTCCCGCGCAGTCCAAGTTTATCACTGCCGGTTCTGCGCAGAACCGGCAGTGATAAGTCGTTTATATAACTGAGACCCCTGCCTCCCGACCGATCGAGCAAAGACAGAGAGGCGCTGTGTCTTTGCTCGATTTGTAGATTGCGACGATTTGCTGCTGAAAAATCTATTAAAATTCATATTGTACTTCTTTTCGAGGTTAGTAATTTGATCTCTATTTTTGTAAATAATAAAAAATTGCCACATGGATATTTACATAATGAAAAAAGGTTCATGTATTTTCAAATTTTGAAATAATAAAACTTGTTAGATGGATATTTACCTAAGGAAAAAATGTTGATGTATTTTAATGTACTCAAAGTATATCCTAAGTATTTACAATTTTTTTCAAATTTTTAAATAATAAGAAATTGCAAGATGGATATTGACGCAATGAAAAAAGATTGATATATTTTAATATAGTCCAAATATATCCTAACTATTTACAATTATTTTCATTTTTTACAACACTAAAAAATTGCTACATGGATATTTTCATAACGGAAAAAGGTTGATGTATTTTAATATAGTCAAAATTGCTACATAGGTTTTTAAACCTAATCGTTTACAATTATTTGTTATTTGCAATTATATGCTTATGTAATGTTTGATTTAATTAATTGTAGATGGACCGAAGGTGGATGTATGGCACGGACCGTTGCGGGGTAGAGTTTTTTAATGGTGTGAGTTATTTTCTAAACGTGGCTGCGGCGCACAAGTCGAAGAATCTGGTGGACTACATGTGCTGTCCATGCGTTGATTGCAAAAATCAGAAGTTGTTTTCTACCATAGAGTCGATACATGCACACTTGCTTCAAAGAGGTTTCAAGGCTGGCTATACCAGTTGGACCAAGCACGACGAAGATGAGATTGTACATAAAGGGCAACACATTACTAAGACGACGGAGACAACGATATGACGGCAGTTGAAGATACGTTTGTCGATAGCCACGACGACGATCTGGATCAAATGTTGCGTGATGGGGAGGGAGACTTCACGAGTGAAAGAGAGTTTCAAAAGTTTTAACATATGGTACAGGACTCCACAACACCATTGTACCCAGGCTGTAAGGAGGAGCACAAAAAATTGCAGACCGTGCTTACACTACTGCAGTTGAAGGCAAGCAATGATTGGTCCGATAAGAGCTTCACTGAGCTGTTATGTCTCTTGGGGGATTTGCTTCCAGAGGGTAACATGTTGCCTACAAGTACATACCAGGCCAAGCAGGTTGTCTGCCCGTTGGGACTGAAAGTACAAAGGATACACGCATGTCCAAATGATTGCATGTTGTATCGCAATGAGTTTGCGGACTTGGATGGCTGTGCTGTTTACAAAGCAAAGCGGTATAAGGGCAACGATGATGACATCGATAATGACGATGTCGGGTGAAGCGTAAGAAGATGAGATCCCCGTAAGGTGGTGTGGTATTTTTCTATAATTCCCGTCTCAATCGATTGTTTATGAACAAAAGGCATGCCCAATTGCTACGATGGCATGCGAAGAGCGTAAGAAGGATGGAATGCTCGGACACCTGCGACTCGTGCAATAGAGGAACATCGACGAAAAATATAAGAAGCACTTCGCATATGATGTCAGGAATATAAGGTTCGGGTTGAGTACGGATGGGATGAATCTTTTCGGCAACATATGTAGCCGTCATAGCACTTGGCCAGTAACTCTATGTATCTACAACCTTCCTCCTTGGCTTTGTATGAAGCGGAAGTACATTATGATGCCACTCTCGATCCAAGGGCCCGAGCAACCCGCAACGATATCGATGTGTACCTCAAACCATTGGTTGAAGATCTTCTAATCTTGTGGAACGATGGAGTACGGGTATGGGATGAGTATAAAAGAGAGAACTTTATCCTACGTGCATTGTTGTTCGTAACCATCAATGATTACCCTGCCCTTGGTAACCTGTCGGGCCAGACGACAAAAGGCTTCAATGGATGCGTCTAGTGCTTAGATGGTACAGCTAGTCGGTGGCTGAAGAACTGTCGAAAAATGTCTTACATGCGGCATCGTAGGTTCCTCCGCAAGGATCACCCATACCGCAATAACAAGAGAGCTTTTAACGGGACAAAGGAGACTGCTTTAGCTCCGAAGAATCACATTGGGAGAGATATATTTGCGGCTGTAAAGGATCTTAAAATTATTCACGGAAAGGGAGCAGGCAGTACATCTATCCCGAGTTCCGTGAAAAGGCTCTTTGTGGAAAAAGAGATCGATATTTTGGGTCCTACCTTCGGGCAAAGACTTGGAAGTTCGACACGCAATCGACGTCATGCACATAGAGAAGAACGTGTGTGACAGCTTGCTTGGTATCTTGCTGAATATACCTGGCAAAACAAAAGATACTCTCCAAGCACGGATGGACCTTGAAGATATGAAGCTCAGGAAGAAGCTGCATCACAAAGACATGGATACAGGGAAAAAGTACCTTCCCGCAGCCTGCTACACTCTAAGCAAGAAAGAAAAAATTAGCTTGTGCGAATGCTTGAACGGAGTGAAAGTCCCGTCCGGATACTCTGCCAACATAAAGAGACTAGTCTCAATGAAAGACTTAAAATTAATTGGCATGAAGTCTCACGATTGCCACGTGATGATGACGCAGATGCTTTCAATTGCAATTAGGGGTGTTCTGCCAGAGAAAGTCCGAGACCCAATTATAAAGTTGTGTTCATTCTTCAACGCGATTTCACAGAAGACCATCGATCCATTGAAACTAGATAAGCTGCAGGAAGACGTGGTCCACACTCTCTGCAGGCTCGAGATGTGTTTCCCTCCATCTTTTTTTGATATTATGGTCCATCTCATTGTTCACATTGTGAAAGAGATAGGGATTCTCGGTCCCGTGTTTCTACATCAAATGTATCCTTTTGAGAGGTTCATGGGGGTTATAAAGAAATATGTTCATAACCGACATCGGCCGGAAGGTTGCATTACAAATGGTTGGGGAACCGAGGAGGTCATTGAGTTCTGCGTCGATTACATGGATCTCAAACCGATTGGTGTGCCTACATCAAGGCATGAGGGTAGGCTACAGGGAAAAGGGACACTGGGCGAGAAATCACTCCGTACAAACAATCTAGCTTCATTCACACAAGCACATTTCGCAGTTTTGGGACAATCAGTTGTGGTGGCCCCGTGTGTCAACATGCACAAGAGCATGCTATCCAGAACAAACCCAGCGAAGTTAGAGGGTTGGATCGCGAGAGAGCATAGACATAACTTCAGCGATTGGTTGCGTAGGCACATGATGCATACGGAGACAGAGTGCGCTCAGTTGAAAGTGTTGGCTCAGGGACCGTCAACTACAATTCGGACATTCCAAGGATACGATATAAATGGTTTTACATTTTATACAAGAGCACAAGATAAAAAGAGCACCAACCAAAAAAGCGGTATCCGTATAGATGCCTCACGACAAAGAACGAAATAGGAAAATCTACTACGGATTCATAGAAGAGATTTGGGAGCTTGATTACGGACCTTTGAAGGTCCCTCTCTTCGTGTCAATGGGTAAGACTTCCAAGGGCATGAACATCGACAAGTATGGTATCACTACCGTGGACCTCAAACCGGTCGGATCTGAGAGAAGAACCATTCGTATTTGCTAATTCATTACACAAATCTTTTTGTAACCGATCCAACTAACAAGGAGCGCCACGTGGTTATTAAGGAAAAGAAGGATTGTCGGAGTTGAGAATGTTGTCGACGAGGAAGAGTACAACCAATTCGATGAGCTTCCTCCTTTCGGAGAGGACGTTGACCTAGGTCTCTAAAGAGGAACGCGATATGCTACACTAGCACAAAAAAAATCTACCGCGTAACCAGAAAGCTACTCGCAAGAAGGGGATCACAGATAAGATTACCACTAGACGCGCAGCTGCGGAATCCTTCGCGCCGATGTAGTGGATCGCCCTCGCCGCGATCGTTGCGCCGATGGTGCGGATCGCCTCGCCTCGCCGTGGATCGCCCTCCCACGCCGCAGCCGCAGCAGCGTCACCTCGATGAGTCCACACGTCCGAGGATGGAACGCTGCGGCGTCGTGTGCAAGCACCGGTCGCTCGGCAGGGCAACGAGAACAGAGGCTAGGGTTTGGTGAATCACTTCTAAACTGTGGGAAAGCACACCCTGCGCCCACCCTCCTCCCCTCCTTATATAGCCACGAGATGAAACCCTAAACCAAGGGCCATTAGCATGCTAAACCCACGATGTCCATTAATTATGGATCCAATCCAAATTAATGCGTCCCAGCCCATTAAGTGTGTGACCCAGCAGGTTCACGTACGTTTGGACATGGATTCAAAAAACTCGTTTTCAATCCAATAGTTGGTAGCGGCTCCTTGCAAAGTATGCCAACTCCCAAACATAATATGATCAAATCGGACAGAACCTATCAAAAGTACTCATGTAATAATCCCTTTGCCAAGTATATGAAGATTGATCTCAAGGCGAGAAGCATGTCATCCTTTGATGATTCAATCCATCTCTCGTATCCGTGATATATTAATAAGTTGTGATTGACTCCTCAATCACGGCATGGCCATGCACATCCTTAATCATATCACACGAGTGGCCTTGTCATATATCTCCGTTTCATTGGAGTGGCAAATTCCATCTTGATCGCCACTTCCTCTCGCACGCTTCATAGTAAACATGAAAGCTACCTTTATAACTATCCGGTTAGGAAGTAGTGTTTGATAACCCCAAGGAAAACTATTACACATGTAGGAAATATGACAATCTCAGGTCTATGGATCATACATCTACTAGGTATGAGATACACTGATGACACATAAGAATGAAACATTCTCGCAGTGTCCAATTGCGGGTCTATCTAACCCATGTTCTTCAACATGCGTCCACAATGTATAGATGATATCTCTATATCCCATGATCTATGAAGCATGATCATCGATCACTACATGTGCTGATCTATTCATCTTTGTCCTATACAATGATATCCGATGAGAGATATTTATCGAATTATATCAATAAGTAAAGAGCTTCATAAGCAAGTCACATACTTGTTGATCAATACAATGATATACATTCATTGGACCAATAATCATATTATTATTCATAAACATAGTCATGTTACAATCATCTAAATGATTGCCTCAAGGGCATAGCACTAACAGTCTCATGGAAGAGAGTGAGGACGAAGCTACGTACATACGCCGCGATCATAACGAAGGTCGAATCGTAGCTTAGTTGTCCTAATTAAATACATGTTTATTTTCTCATATGTAACAATTAATGTATTCTTTTCTCATATGTAACAATTTGTGTGAATTAAACTTCATCTGTGTGAATTTTTGTATTTGTGTGAATTTTTGAAGCAATGGTTGGTCTACTGCATTTGTGCGAATTTTGTAAGCATTATTTGATATTGAAAATATTAAAACTATTAAAACAAAGGAGCAATCAGTATTTTTAGAATTTTAGACAAAGGTCAAAATCAAGGGAAATATTTAAAAGAAATATTACATGTCCTCAAAGTTTGAGTTCATTGACTGAACTTACATATCACTGCGGTTATATCATTAACCGGCGATGATAGTGGTTTTATCACCGCCGGTTAATGAAATAACCGGCAAGGATATTTATATCACCGCGGTTCTATATATTACCCGGCAATGATACTTAAGTATTACTGCCGGTTAATTATATAACCGGCAGTGATAAGTCAACTTCACTGCCAGTTATAAATGTGACCCGGCAGTGATATTTAGTCATTACTGGTTTTTGTGGAGACCCGACAGTGATAGTCTAGTCCTATATATATTGAAACGCCGCGCGCCCTCCACTCAGTTCCACTTCAACCTAACGCCGCCACCTCCTCGTAGCTCCTCGCCATCTCCCTGCCGTCGCCTTGGAGTGCGCCGCCATCTCCCCGCCGTCGCCTCAGAGTGCGTCGCATCCCCTCGCCGTCGTCGCCGCTGTCGCACCCCCTCTTTACTCCATCGCCGACTCTGCCCCCTGGTCGCCGCCCCACCTCATTGCCTCCTCTCCCACTCGTCGCCGGCACCGGTGACCTCCTCGCTGCTCGTGGCTCACCGAAGGTAGGAGCGGCTTCACTTGAGACATAATGACATAATGTGTATGTTTGATTTGTGCCGTGAGACATAATGTGTATGTTTGATTTGTGCCGTGAGACATAATGTGTATGTTTGCTAGGTTTGATGTGTATGTTTGATTTGTGCCGTGAGACATAATGTGTATATGCGCTGATTCAGAAAATATGAGCTAACACATCGACAAATGATTATACTAGCGAATCTTTTGCAACAATATCACAGCTTTTGAAGCTTTTGATGTCTCTTAAATTGTTCAAGCTTTTGAAGTATTTGTTAGGTTAATACTCCTGTAAGAAAAACTTTTAGCGGTTTGATTAATATTTCGCTTTTCCTCACAAAGATACATGCACTAGAAAAGTGCAATCGACACAACAAAATGTGATTTTAGAGAAATAAAACTTGGCAAATAGGCAACCTCACTGATTTACTCCACCAATTAAAGTTAAAGTTTTAGGTTATAGGATGATTGCTTATATTTATTTTTTATCTATCTTTAGTGCTAATTCTTGCCTTTTGATGAACCATTATCTTGTTATATCACATGTCAATGCTTCAAATTTAGTGTATCCTACAGTCAATTCTGCCTTTAGCTTAGCATGTGAATCTAGAACAATAGGAGTTTATTAGTGAAAGCATCAAGAATATTTATGTGTTGCTATTTCCATCAAAAGTTCAATACTCCTAGCTTGATGATAATATTTACCAAGTGTGACTGAGGTTGTACTCATAACTTTTTTATTCGTTGAGAAATAGATGCAGGTTCAGAAAAAAATATGTATATATGTATGTGTAGATCTCCTGCGTATGTGTATATATCTTTTGTATGTGTATGTTTATATTTGTGTTCATGGTCAAATTATTCTGGAGCATGCAGATTCAAAAAAAGTTGTATATGTGTATGTGTCCTTCAAAGATGTTTATGTATACGGATAAAAGAAATATATGTGTACATGTTCTTTAAAGATGTGTATGTGTCTTTCAAATATGTCTATTAATTTTATTTCGTTGAATTGATAAGTTCGACAATTGTTATGTATTTGTCGTTGAATTGACAACACGAAATGTCTCTGACATTTTTATTGAGTACTCCTCTTTCAATAAATATTAGTTGTATTTTAATATTGAGTACTGCCTCTAAGTTTAAGCAAAAATAATATCAGTTTGAACAATTTTGAGTTAAGTCCATATTAAGCCTAATCTATATATTACCATAATCTAGAAAAAGATCCTAATTAGAACTTGCTTTGCATATGAATCCAATCACAACAAAAGCCCTAAATGTTCACAAACTGCACAGATTTGATATCACTAAAGCCTGTTCGGCGGCTCATAAAACTACTCGTAGAAGAATAGTATAGCTAGCAACGTGGCTATACATCTATGTACATTCGTTATGTCTATCTTCATTTGTACGTGTCTTTCAAAAATGACCTTGTTAATTTTAAATTTTCGATAAACTTGCTAGGAATGGCCTCTGACGAGGGACAAGTGTCGGAGGGAGTTGGGCCCTCAAATATGGACGAAGGATGAAGGGGTAGCCCAAACCATAGCCCAACGTCCTATCTGAACTTGCATGATCCTGCCATGGACCAACCTGACATTACTAACGTAGGCGAGGTAAAGTTTTAGTACACTGTGGTTCCCAAAACATTGTAGGCCCGCATTTACTAATAATTAAGAAGATCAAATTGCGTGCTCGACGTCCGATCAACGAAGGCGCAAGCAAGTCGTGGTCCAAACAAGATGCCTAAGGAAATTTTTAACATAGTGGAGCTCTCGGCAGTCGGGGAACCTGCTATACCAGGGTCATCATTGGGGCCATACAGATGTACTGCGGGTTCTTGCTTGGGATGATGTGCCCATCGGCTATAGATCATGGATTGGCGGCAAGGTGACCCATGGGTGGTACCCAATGACCAAGAACTCATTATGGGACAAGCTGAAACAAGTTTTCCAGTTCCCCCAAGGGACCGAGCTGGTTGCAAAGAAACGAGCACTCTGCATCATGTGCACAGCGTGGAAGAATTGGAAGACAGCACTAAACAATAATTATGTAAAAAAGAATGAAACACCGAATTTTGACACGTACCCAAAGTTAAGGGAGTTTTGGGATGAATTTGTGCCGTACAAGAGGTCTGAAGAAGCTCACATAGTAAGCGAAAGGAACAAATCAAACGCGGATAAGAATATTCACCCTCACAGACTAGAAACAGGAGGGTACGTGAAGAAAATACCAGCATGAGAACGGTCCGAAGAAGAACTAACCCGTAAGGGTATAATTCCTGCGACGGCCACCTTAAGCGAACGATCGAAGCACTGGTTGCTTGGGGGGGTGCTACTATCTCGGATGATGGCAGCTTAAGCTTTAGAAGCGATAGAGAGCAGGAAGTGCTGAGCAGAATCACAGATGCTCACATGCAGTCTTCCCAAGGATATTTCGCGCCACGAAGGGAGAATGACGAGCTAACCGTAGCCCTGGGTAACAAGGAGCATCCAGGTCGCACCAGAGGAGTTGGTTTGGTCACGTGGAAAGAGGCCTTCCCCGCAGACACATGGTTGTACAAGCATTCAAAGAGATTAAGAGAAGATCAACTGGAACGCCGATAAAAGATGCCGTGGTGAGGCGTTAGAGGAACAGAGCGGAACTAGATAAGGCGTGGAGCAAGCCGTCACAGAAAGCTCTCACCACGACCGCCACCCGTGAAAGCCTTGAGCTCATCACCCCGGTGCTCGTAAGAGCAACAAGGCGTCCTGAGGATTCCCAAGAGCATGGATCGCATTTTCTGTGGATGACATCAAAGAACCGACACCGTGCAAGCTACATTTGGCCGCACATGGCATTACCATAAAGGTGGCCGAGGCGTGGCTTGGCCATGCCAGAGTCGCAGTTTTGCATCGCCGCCGATACCGCAGGATTCGCCAGGATCGAAGTGGACAGTGTAGTCCGTCAATATCGAAAAATAGAGGTAGAGATCCCTGGGGAGGATGGAAACAAAAAACTAGGAGAAAACGTGCATGGCTTCCTCGCGTGGCGCAAGAGCTTGATTAAGTTTGGCTCGGACGATGAGGGTGACGAAGATGATGATCAGCCGCACTCTCCACACAGAGACCTCCCGCCCTTCTCGCCCCAACCAGAAAAAGTCTGTCTCCTCCGCCGGCACCAACCAGAAAAAGCCCGACTCCTCCGACAAAATCTGAAAAGAATAGAACACCAGGAATATCTCGGCAGTCGGCACCATCCTCGAAGAAATCTCAAACATCTGCGAACCTGTGACAATCCTAAGAAATTATCACCGACATGATCAAGAAGAACGGAAAAAGCATGTAAGCGCCTGCGTAACATCTCACTTTAAAAAGGTGCCATCATGTAAGAAGACTAAAGTTGATGCTGACGCACAAAAGTTTTTCTTGAGTATGGAAAAAGTGCAAAAGACGGCGAGCTTCGAACCTTGCAAAATGTCGGACTACGAGCGCATATCCGTAAAGCAATACTTGCAGCGGCTAGTGCCGACATCGCTAAAGCGGGATGCTCAAGCGATGTCGCTCAACTAGATGCTCGCGCACGGTCTAAGGTGGAAGTTCGTTATGGGAAAACCGCCGGTTGATCCAAATCATTTCGACAACCTTACAACACAATCACGGCGCGCCCATCGCTGGTACATGCAAAGACTCCAACGATGGTATGGAGGCGTTCGCGATGATACACGAGCAAGATTTCCACAATGGGGACAACATCTGCTGGGTTCTTTTCACTGAGTCAGTATATGTTGTACCAAAGAAGATGCCCCGGATGTGAATATACTTAGACTATGGACTTTGTAAGTTTGTCCGTATATCGTTGAGCATTTTGTATTGTTTAATTGCATGTCTAACTTCTTTCTTATGTAGAATGGAGATACAGACATGTAGAAGAAATAACAATGACAATCTAGCATTCCTAGATCCGGGGCTCATCAACGAGAAGCTTGTGAATGACAATCCACAATTCGTTGAAGACTATTTATTTAATACTTTTTTGAAGCTGCAATACAAAACCTCCGTACTTTTACCCTATAACTTCAAGTACGTATCTCCTTACTTCTAATATCGTTTTACTATTTTTGCGTAACACGTACGATGTGGGAGTATGTAACATCCCAAAATTTGAGTTTTCAAAAATATTTTGTTTAGTTCATCTTTCCAAAAATCCCCGCTGATTTTCTCGCTTTAATAAAGCTTAATCTGAAATTTTCTAAAGCTAAAATAATTTAATTTGACTAATATAAACTTCAATTAAAATAAATTTAGTTTTATTTGAGTTCATTGTGCTTCAATGAATTTTCTGTAATTTTTTGATATTTTTCGGAGTTTGTTTGCTATTCATTTGGAAATTAATTTAAATTAAGCCTCTTGTTAAATCTAATTAAATACTGTAAAATTCTAAATAAAGTTTGGTTAAAAATATTTTATTCAAGCTCCAAATGTATAAAAATATTTTCTACAATTTTTTTAGAATTTTTCTGCTATTTTTATTGCTCTAAACGAATTATTTTAATTTCTGGAATTATTTTAATTCAGAAATTGGGCTAAATCGATGTGTCATCTTCTGAGCCGGCTACGTCATCGCCCAGCTGCAGCCCTCCGATCCAGATCCGACGCACCACAATGAGCCATGTCACCCGGTACTGTTCATTGTGCGCCAGGTGTTCGATCCGATCCGTTTTCAATACAAATCCGGTTTTTCTTCGTGTTTCCTTGTATGGCACGATTCCCTAGCCTATATAAGTGTCCTAAGACCCCTACCACGCAGCCCTAATCCCAGAGCACCTCCCAAACCCTAAAATCCGCCGCCATGCCTTTCCGGTGCACCGCTATCGTCGGTCGATATTGGCGTCGCGTTCCCTGTCGTTCCAGTAAGTTTTGCTGAAATCAGCTCACGTCATCTCGTGCCTTATGGTCATATCTATCTCTCCACCAAATTTGGTGCAGTTCCATCAGCGGAATCAAAAGTTACGGCCGTCCTAATCTCAAATCTTGCTGCTGCCCGTTCTCCTCGGTTTTTGCGAGTTTGACAGTGAAATTTTTTTTGAAGACTCCTCTTGATGTCCTCTACACGGTGCTCACCCTAACTCAAGGTTTGGCCTGTGGGATTTGTGCAGAAAAATCAATCCTCCCGGATCAGACTGCGTTCCAACGGCAGAAAACTTCGTCGCGCGTTCCCCGTTGATCCAGAAGGTAAAACTCAGATCCGTTCACGTCATATTGTGCCAAATGATCCCAGATAGCTTTCTGTATAATTCTGTTAGGTTCCATCCATTATTTTAATAGTTATGATCATTTGATCTATTGGCTCCAGCAGCCGTTCGTCGACAGTTTGTGATCTATCCGTTGGGTTGCTTCCAAATCCGGATATACTGTTGAGTTCGTGTCGCCGCGTTCTACGTGGTGCTTACTTTCCCTTTGCTATTTCATCCTCCGAAAAGTTTAATATTCGTTACCGTCGCCTTTTTGCCACCGCCGCGCGTCGTCTTGTGCCGCCAACCATTTTGGTTTGTCGTGGCCATGTCATTGTGTCCAGAAGATCATTATCCCTTGTTTTGCCCACCGTTGAAGTTCATCGTTAACGTCCCGTCGTTAACATTCCGTCGTTAACGTCCCATCGTTAACGTTCCGTCGTTAACATTCCGTCGTTAACGTCCCGCCGTTAACGCTCCATTGTTAACGCTCCGTCGTTAACATTCCGTCGTTAACGCCCCGCCGTTAACGCAAATCATTAACGCCCGCCGCTAACGCTTCTTCGTTAACGTTCCGCCGTTAACGCTTTGCTCTCGCTTCGCTATCATCGCATACGTGCATTCCAGCAAGAGCGTAGCGCGATGTCATTATCCTTTCTATCATCCTATCGTGATCTAACCCCATTCCTTGTGAGTCTGGCTTTATCTTTCTATCATCTGCAAAGCTGTACCAAAACCTAACTTAAGACCGGTTCGATGGACTGAGTTCATCGTGAGCCGCGCTACCGGTATTGCGGTTTTCCTCGTTGTGTCCACCGTAGTAAGATATTTGTACTGTCTTACTACATATCGTCATCGCCCTGTTATCGTCAAGTCTCTTCTTTGATGTATGACTGAACCCCAAATCGGATCGCACTGAATGTCGATTCCATCCATCCTTGTCTTATCCCTGAAAATCTAATCTGCCATTAACCCAGAATTCATTCGTGGACTTGGTCGATAGACCATTTGGCCATATGTCATATCCTGGTGCCATATCTATTCTATTAGTCTATCTTTCTTTTGTTTGACTGTGTATTTGTTTAGACAACAAAAGTCAACATTGAGCATCAGTTTAGTTCATCATGAACTAACATATCTTTATGGACCCGATCTAAAGATCAAGAGCCCATATGTCAATATTTGTCCAATCGAGTTAATTAATCTCGAAGGATATCCCCTGGAATATACTCCGTCTTTCCCTAATTATCAGCCGTAACCTTCTCGGCAAATCTTCTGAAAGCTTGTTCTCTTTCATCCGATCTTCGATCAAATCTAAGTTCCTAAATTAAATCCCTTCCGTTCAGTACCAAAATAATATTAAATTGGAGTTTATTTGAATTGTTTTTGAGTTTTGTTGTATTTGTGCTTCTTTGTCGTTAGACGTGTCGTCCAAAAGTTACCTGAAGTAGCTGACGGACGAGGAAGTCGAAGCATTCGATTGAAGAGCCAAAGGTTGAGGAAGCCGAAGATCAATTAAAAAGAGTAAAGAGCAGTTTATAGCAAGTGCCAGGCATGTTGTGCTTTGATCATGTTGAACCTACGATTACAAGAAAACTGCTATGTTGTTTTGCTTTATTGCATATTATTTGACATGTACAAATGTCTTCAATTAAATTTGGGACTTAGCTATTATACCTAATTAATCTATACCCTACCTTGCCATTTGTATACCATGGTATATTGTCACCCTAGATTGGTTCATTATAGTTGGTTAGTAATAATAATCAACATGGGATGGTTAGACCGTATTAGTTGCTTAGCCATGCCACGTCATCACATGTACTTTAGTGTTTGATAAATAATCTTGACTAATGGAATATGGAACGATGTTATGAACTTGTGTGTCATGTGTAGTCACACGATGAGATTGAGTTGTGGTGGCGAGAGGATGTCACGCAACGAGGTTAAATTGCTGATGGCACGTGGTGCTTGGTAATCAACTAGGGTGGTTATGATTTAGATTGGGGCAAGTGGCAAGGGGCGAGAATGCCAAGGTGGGCCCGATGGGCAGAGGGTATGTGGAAGTCTTGCCTCGATCATCTTAAGGACTTAACCTTGCAAGCCTTTGACCTGAGACAATTATGCGACCACATGTCTGGTATGGGACAGACCTAGTTGATTAGGGTTCTGATATCTTTCCTCTGATACCTCGGGTGACAAGACACGTATGTATCTGTGTGGGGGAGCGTACCTGTGCTACGGCTTGGTGCCCATCCAACGGTGTTGGCCTGTCCTATACTTCGGCTGGCACTGTGTGAGAGGAGTGATAGTGAAGACAATACCGGAGAGATTCTTTTGTTAAGGTAGAGGTTCCTGAATGGCTTTGTCATGATTACCCTGCCGGCACACCAAAGGAAGTGTGCTAATAGCTTGGCGACAAGGGATGATCATGTCGTGTGGGTAAAGTGCATAACCTGTGCAGAGTGTAAAATCTATTCGAATAGCCGTGTTCACGGTATTGAGCAATGCTCGGGAATTACAGTTAAGGGTTGGACTTTTGCAAAACAAAACTTGGGATGGATGGCAGGTTGCCATGGGAAGTTGGAACTTGATTAAGGATTGGAACTTGGTTTACTTGAGAAATGCTGAATCTATTTATTACAGTTATTTGTTTTACTGTCTTTACAATCTATTTACTGTAATTGTTCTCAAATGCTGCTTTACTACAAAATAACCATGATAAGCCAATCCTTGGAATAAGTCTTGCATATAGTTATATTAGAATTGTATTCTGTGCAGAACTTGTTGAGTGCTTTATGTACTCACCCCTTGCAACTCACAAAATCATCAGTTGAGGAGAAGACTACAACTTCGAAGGAGGAGAAGTTCCACAAGGAGGCGAATATCTAGGTGTTGAACCTTGTTAGTTGCCTGTGGCATATTGATGGGATTCGTCGACGTTCTTCATTCCGCTGCTGTTCATTTATTTTGAGTTGAAGCCACCAAGGCCACACAAGTGTAAGTTTGACCTTAAGGTCGTTCAATAGTTCTATATTAATAAATGAAGTCTTTATTTATTAATCCGTTGTGTGTGATTGTGATATTTCATCTATGTTGAGACTGTGTGCACTAGCATGATCCTGGACTAGTGCTGAATACACAGAGGGTCCGGATTTGCATATTCGGGTCGCGACAGAGGTGGTATCAGAGCCATATTGACTGTATGTCTTGACCCTAGATAGTTTGGCCGTTCCTTAGGAGCTTCAAAAGTATTTTCTAATAGTGAAAATTTAACTTGAAAGAATAATAAGTTCTTTACTTATCTTATTCTTCCATTCTTTCCCCTTTTGCTCAAAAAATTATTCATCTTTCCTCACTGGTTTAAATAAAAATCTTACCTGCGTTGTTCTAAGTAGTTAACGATGTGTCACACTTAAGGAGAAAGTACTGGGTGTCTTGTTGCTGAACCTTAAGATCGTGAAGACAGGAGTCGTCAAGCTCAAGGAAGGGAGGATTGATGCAGTGTTCTTGAAACTAGAAGACCCAGTGCTTCGAGTAGCTAGTTGAGCCTCATGTGTGGGAGTCACGTCTTCTTAAGCTAGAATATCGCCCTTATAGACGGTAGTTTTGTGTGTATAGGTTGATTTGGTTGTTCCTTGTTTGCTGAGTGTGCAGTATGTGTTGCATAGCTCTTAGGCTTATATAAGCAACCATACCAAGTAATCAATATTTGTTTGCTTAAGATGTTGGGTTAAACCTATCTCCCCTATCTTAGGATTCCTGCTTCTTACCTATGCTATTTCTCTTTTCCCTAACCCATGTGAAGCAATCAAGCAGATGGTTCAGACTGGTGGAAGCAACGGAGTCAGCGAAAGTGATAATCAACTCAGTGAGAACCCCAATGATGGGCCAGTTTTTGAACCGTTAGCGCAGATGGATATGCAGAATTTCAGAGAGTTTTTAGCTATTCAGACTCAGTTGATGCATCCAATGATGAAGCAAATGCAGAACATGACTAATCAAGCCATCGCCAACAATACATCTTAGGCTGTCATCAATGATCCTTGTTCTTACTCAAGGTTATCAAAATTCATAAGGACTCGTCCGCCGACTTTTTCTGGAAATGTTTCACCATCGAAAGCTGATAATTGGATCAATACTATTGAGAGGAAGCTGCTCATTGCTCAGTGTAAAGATGATGAGAGGGTCTTGTACACTTCTTATCAGTTACAAGGAATTGCTGCTGAATGGTGGAAGGAATATTGTGCCAACCATGAAGCCCCGCAGAATATCACTTGGAGTGAGTTTGTCGCTATTTTTCGTTATCTCTTTGTTTCACCAGAGGACAGTGTGGTCACAATGAATTCAGAAAAGAATGCTATCCCCGCACCTCGTTCGAAATCCAGACGATGTTCTCTGAAGTGTTACCAGCCAGACAAGTCAGAAGATCGTGCATGCATTCGCTGTGGAGAAATAGGCCATACCGCTGATGAGCATGCGATCAATTGCTCCAGTTGTGAAGGAAGTCATCCTTTCGGAGAGTGCCCTATGAACAACATCACATGTTACTTATGTGAAGGTCGAGATCATTGCCCAGCTCAATGTCCCTTGGATACAATAGTTACTGCAGTGACTCAGCATCAGCAGAAGAATCTTCGAGCTGCAATTACTCAAGAATTGTCAAAAAGAGGTGTAATATCAGTTGTACAGGAGACGCCACTTGAAAAACTAAAGATGCAGCCTCCTGATCTTGGCTGTCTTCACCAAGAAAGTAGTAAGTGGCAATCGCCAACAACATGTTTCTTATATGATGAAGAAGGTCATTGGTCTAGAGAATGCCCTCTGAAGCAACCAGCCCTGAATTACCACAAGAACAATAATGAGCATACATTTATACCCAACAAGGCACAACGATGCAAACGTGTGTGCTACTACTGTCAGAAGGAAGGTCATTATGCTAACCGATGTCCACAGAGAAGACAATTATTTTCTGCAACCATGGTTATTCCAGAAGTTACTTCAGTTAAGTACATAACGCCAAGAGTGAGTGGTGACACCGTAAGAAAAGTTTGCCTAGAGAACCAGTTGAAGAAAAGACGTCTGAGCGAAGACACTACCCCAGTCAGCGAATGCCCAAGGAAGAAAAATTTCCATAAACTCTGTTATACCTGCCGCAAGCCTGGACATTTTGCCAACAATTGCCCTCAGAAGAAAGCAATCACGCCGGTTCAAGCCAATCTCAACTCGCCATACCAAAAGCGCCAATGTCAACGCCAATCAAGGAAGTTCAGATCAACGATTTCACCCTGAGCGAGTGTCATAACTCATTTGTAAAGTGAGGAGATTAGTAATGAATTCCATGTAAAGATTTCCTTGCAAAAGAAATAAAGTAGAGATGAATGTTATGTTTGTATGAGAAGTTTGAAATAAAAGCATTAATAGTAAATGAAGGATCAGATATTTCCCTGGATATTGTCTTTAATGGTGGTTCACTTGAAAGTGATATGTGTGCTATAATGGTCAATTCAGTACCATTTAGCGTGAAGCTTGTCTGCCAAAAGAATTGTCATTATTAGAAAGTATTCGGTTATGCTCGATCTAACCCAGAATTCAAAATCAAAAGTATTAATGGCAATAAAGGATTTGATATGTCTTTGAGCATTCACTTTACCAGATAATGTTCATGTGTATGTTGGCCACAGAGCCTGAATTCTCAGTAATGCGATGTAGAGACAAAATTTGTTGATTTAGCATATTGAAGATCAGTACCTTTACTTCAGTGGTAATTGAAGCAATAATTCGTTATGGAAAGAATATCTAGCAGATATAGAATTTCCAGTCGCTACTTGAGAACCAAACCGACAAAGATAGTATCAGACCAACAGATCAACAGAGTTGGTATTTTTTATCCATGCTTTTGACAAGTCCAATAAGATAAAACTAATTCAGAATCTTCAGAATTCCATGACTCAGTCGTGATGTTAATAGTTGCCCGATTCATTTGGGTCAATGTCCCTTACTCCGAAGGTCATTGGTAGAGAATTTGCAAGGATCAAGGAATCGTTCAAGACTTTGAATTGCAGTGAAGCAATTATCAATCAGTTCAAGTTCCTCAGATCAAGAGCTATTCTCAAGAACCAACTCAACAGAAATGATGTTCAATCTTCTACCAAGACCGCAGAATAACAAGTTGCTTTCGCCGTCATGTGCAGTTGTCTGCAAGTGCAGAAAGCTTCGAAGGTCGAGTCTCCCCGAACTAATTCAATAGCCAGCCTAAATCTCGGGGATGAGATTCTGTTAAGGGGGGAGGTTTGTAACATCCCAAAATTTGAGTTTTCAAAAATATTTTGTTTAGTTCATCTTTCCAAAAATCCCCGCTGATTTTCTCGCTTTAATAAAGCTTAATCTGAAATTTTCTATTGCTAAAATAATTTAATTTGACTAAAATAAAATTCAATTAAAATAAATTTAGTTTTATTTGAGTTCATTGTGCTTCAATGAATTTTCTGCAATTTTTTGATATTTTTCGGAGTTCGTTTGCTATTCATTTGGAAATTAATTTAAATTAAGCCGCTTGTTAAATCTAATTAAATACTTTAAAAGTTTAAATAAAGTTTGGTTAAAAATATTTTATTCAAGCTCCAAATGTCTTAAAATACTTTCTAGATTTTTTTTAGAATTTTTCTGCTATTTTTATTGCTCTAAACGAATTATTTTAATTTTTGGAATTATTTTAATTCGGAAATTGGGCTAAATCGACATGTCATCTTCTGAGCCGGCCACGTCATCACCCAGCTGCAGCCCTCCGATCCAGATCCGACGCACCACAATGAGCCACGTCACCCGTCAGATCGTTCATTGTGCGCCAGGTGTTCGATCCGATCCGTTTTCAATCCAAATCCGTTTTTTCTTCGTGTTTCCTTGTATGGCACGACTCCCTAGCCTATATAATTGTACTAAGACCCCTACCACGTAGCCCTAATCCCCAGAGCACCTCCCAAACCCTAAAATCCGCCGCCATGTCTTTCCAGTGCACCGCCATCGTCGGCCGATATTGGCGTCGAGTTCCCCGTCGTTCCAGTGAGTTTCTCTGAAATCCGCTAGCGTCATCTCATGCCTTATGGTAAAATCTATCTCTCCACCCAATTTGGTGCAGTTCCATCCGCGGAATCAAAAGTTACGGCCTTTCTAATCTCAAATCTTGCTGCTGCCCGTTCTCCTCGGTTTTTCCGAGTTTGACCGTGAAATTTTTTCTGAAGACTCCTTTTGATGTCCTCTACACGGTGCTGACCCTAACTCAAGGTTTGGACAATGGGATTTGTGCATAAAAATCAATCCTCCCCGATCAGACTGCGTTCCAACGGCAGAAAACTTCGTCGCGCGTTCCCCGTTGATCCAGAAGGTAAAACTCAGATCCGTTCACGTCATATTGTGCCAAATTATCCCAGATAGCTCTCTGTATATTTTGGTTAGGTTCCATATATTATTTTAATAGTTATGATCGTTTGATTTATTGGCTCCGACAGCCTTTCGTCGACAGTTTGTGATCTGTCCATTGGGTTGCTTCCAAATCCGGATATACTGTTGAGTTCGTGTCGCCGTGTTCTACGTGGTGCTTACTTTCCCTTTGCTGTTTCATCCTCTGAAAAGTTTAATATTCGTTACCGTCGCCTTTTTGCCACCGCCGCGCGTCGTCTTGTGCCGCCAACCATTTTGGTTTGTCGTGGCCATGTCCTTGTGACCAGAAGATCATTATCCCCTGTTTTGCCCACCGTTGAAGTTCATTGATCCCCGGTTGCCGTCAAAGCCACATTCTAGAATCTACCCGATATCTTTTGGCCTAGTCCTTCGTGTCGGTGCGCATTTCGGTTCGACATCTTTGGTAACCTTTAATCGCAATGTCAATCCTACCATCCTACCCTATGCCAAGTGTATTCATCCTTGAATCGTTTCGCTCAAACCCGGACTTAACCCTTGTTCCAATTTATCGTTGCGTCACGATATGTGTACCCCGCAGCTCTCAAACCAAATTTGAGCCATGTCATGACCTCGCTGCCCTATCTTTCAACCGAGGGTTGCCACCTTATAATCTCATAAGTGTTTCGTTAAAGCTTCACCTTCATCGTTAACGTTCTGTCGTTAACATTCCGTTGTTAACGTCCCATCGTTAACGTTCCGTCGTTAACATTCCGTCGTTAACGTCCCGCCGTTAATGTTCCAACGTTAACATTCCGTCGTTAACGTCCCGTCGTTAACGTTCCATCGTTAACCTTCCGCTGCTAACGTTTCTTCGTTAACGTTCCGCCGTTATCGCTTTGCTCTCGCTTCGCTATCATCGCATACGCGCATTCCAGCAAGAGCGTAGCGCGATGTCATTATCCTTTCTATCGTCCTATCGTGATCTAACCCCATTCCTTGTGAGTCTGGCTTTATCTTTCTATCATCTGCAAAGCCGGACCAAAACCTAACTTAAGACCGGTTCGATGGACTGAGTTCATCGTGAGCCGCGTTACCGGTATTGCGGTTTTCCACGTTGTGTCCACCGTAGTAAGATATTTGTACTGTCTTACTACATATCGTCATCGCTCGTTATCGCCAAGTCTCTTCTTTGATGTATGATCAACCCCGATCGGATCGCATCAATGTCGATTCCATCCGCCCTTGTCTTATCCCTAAAAATCTAATCGCCATTAACCTGAATTCATTCGTGGACTTGGTCGATAGACCATTGGCCATATGTCATATCCTGGTGCCATATCTATTCTATTAGTCTATCTTTATTTTGTTTGACTGTGTATTTGTTTAGACAACAAAAGTCAACATTGAGCATCAGTTTAGTTCATCATGAACTAACATATCATTATGGACCCGATCTATAGATCAAGAGCCAATATGTCAATATCTGTCCAATCAAGTTAATTAATCTCGAAGGATATCCCCTGGAATATACTCCGTCTTTCCCTAATTATCAGTCGTAACCTTCTGGACAAATCTTCTGAAAGCCTGTTCTCTTTCATCCGATCTTCCATCAAATTTAAGTTCCTAAATTCAATCCTTCGCTCAGCATCAATCTAATATTAAATTGGAGTTTATTTGAATTGCTTTTGAGTTTTGTTGTATTTGTGCTTCTTTGTCGTTAGACGTGTCGTCCAGAAGTTACCCGAAGTAGCTGAAGGATGAGGAAGTCGAAGCATTCGATTGAAGAGCTAAAGGTTGAGGAAGCCGAAGATCAATTAAAAAGAGTAAAGAGCAGTATATAGCAAGTGCCAGGCAAGTTGTGCTTTGATCATGTTGAACCTACGATTACAAAAAACTGCTATATTGTTTTACTTTATTGCATATTATTTGACAGGTACAAATGTCTTCAATTAAATCTGGGACTTAGCTAATATACCCAATTGATCTTTACTCTACCTTGCCATTTGTATACCATGATATATTGTCACCCTAGATTAGTTCATTATAGTTGGTTAGTAATAATAATCAACATGGGATGGTTAGACCGTATTAGTTGCTTAGCCATGCCATGTCATCACATGTACTTTAGTGTTTGATAAATAATCTTGACTAATGGAATATGGAACGATGTTATGAACTTGTGTGTCATGTGTGGTCACACGATGAGATTGAGTTGTGGTGGCGAGAGGATGTCACACAACGAGGTTAAATTGCTGATGGCACGTGGTGCTTGGTGATCAACTGGGGTGGTTATGATTTAGATTGGGGCAAGTGGCAAGGGGCGAGAATGCCAAGGTGGGCCCGATGGGCAGAGGGTATGTGGAAGTCTTGCCTCGATCATCTTAAGGACTTAACCTTGCAAGCCTTTGACCTGTGACAATTATGCGATCACATGTCTGGTATGGGACAGACCTAGTTGATTAGTGTTCTGATATTTTTCCTCTGATACCTCGGGGTGGCAGTACACGGAAGTGTATCTGTGTGGGGGAGCGTACCTGTGCTACGGCTTGGTGCCCATCCAACGGTGTTGGCCTGTCCTATACTTCGGCTCGCACTGCGTGAGAGGAGTGATAGCGAAGGTAATACCGGAGATGTTCTTTGGTTAAGGTAGAGGTTCCTGAAAGGCTTTGTCATGATTACCCTGCCGGCACACCAAAGGAAGTGTGCTAATAGCTTGGCGACAAGGGATGATCATGTCATGTGGGTAAAGTGCATAACCTCTGCAGAGTGTAAAATCTATTCGAATAGCCGTGTTCACGGTATTGAGCAATGCTCGGGAATTACAGTTAAGGGTTAGACTTTTGCAAAACAAAACTTGGGATGGATGGCAGGTTGACATGGGAAGTTGGAACTTGATTAAGGATCGGAACTTGGTTTACTCTAGAAATGCTGAATCTATTTATTACAGTTATTTGTTTTACTGTCTTTACAATCTATTTACTGTAATTGTTCTCAAATGCTGCTTTACTGCAAAATAACCATGATAAGCCAATCATCAGTTGAGGAGAAGACTACAACTTCGAAGGTGGAGAAGTTCCACAAGGAGGCGAATATCTAGGAGTTGAACCTTGTCATTTGCCTGTGGCATATTGATGGGATTCGTCGACGTTTCATTCCGCTGCTGTTCATTTATTTTGAGTTGAAGCCACCAAGGCCTCACAAGTGTAAGTTTGACCTTAAGTTCGTTCAATAGTTCTATATTAATAGATGAAGTCTTTATTTATTAATCCGTTGTGTATGATTGTGATATTTCATCTATGTTGAGACTGTGTGAATTAGCATGATCCTGGACTAGTGCTGAATACACAGAGGGTCCAGATTTGCATATTCGGGTCCCGACAGAGTAATTGACTACGTTGACATATATGTGCAGGTTTCATTGGGTCCTCCTCGTCATCCAGTTAGATGCTAGTAGGATTTTTGTCTTGGACTCCAGGAGAAAACAAACTAATCTGTACCAAGACCTTTGGGACATGTCAATGTAAACTCGATCGCTATGCTATTACTCTACCAAAATTCTATTCTATTGCATTTAAGTTTAATTACTATTCAAAATCATTCACAGGGCTTTTGCACGGTACTGCAAGAAAAGTGTTCGGTATCGTCCATACAAGAAAATTTTTGAAATAATAAATGACTTTCCATGCATGAGGTAAGACCCCGGAAATAATTTATGTACAAATATGCATTCAATTGTCACGGAGAGTGTCGGCTATAACGAAGCCATGGTACGTAATTACACATTGATGCCTTTTTTCTTTTAACAAATATCATCATTATTTAACTTCCTTTTTTGTTCAAAAATAGTGCTCCAAACTGAGAACCAATAAGTTATTGCTGACAGAAATTATAGCAATTCAAGAACAGATCTCCGGATTCATTCATGATGAGATCATCAATCCAAACGGCGAGTTCCACGAGTAGCCTCATCGCCCTCATTCCTACGACCTAAACGCGTGACATGTCTACTTCGACTCTTTGTAAAATCAAAGCGAATGGGATGAGATGTAGTCGAGCTACATTTGTAAACAAATCATTGTAAAAACAATTTATGTGATGCTTAATTTAATATATTTGAATTATGATTTTAACGATGCTTCATATATACATGGATATATTTGAATTATGATTTGAACGATGCTTTATATACTACATATGGACACTGTATAAACAATTGTATAAAAATATATATATTGCACAAAAAATATGCAAGCTTGTTACTGCCGGTTCTTGGAGAAAACCGGCAGTGATAATTATAATCACTGTCGGATTTCGGTTTGATCCGGCAGTGATAGTTCAATATCACTGCCGGTTGTAGATAGAACCGGCAGTGATAGTTCAATATCACTGCCGGTTGTAGGTAGAACCTTATCACTGCCGGTTCCTGAGCCGGCAGTGATAATCCCCGAGTATCACTGCCGACCAATTACTGCCGGCGCCAATGACCGGCAGTGATGGGATTTTCGAACCGACAGTGATGTGCTGTTCTGTAGTAGTGATTTATGGCTGTTCGCCAGTTGGGAACAATTTTCTATATAATTAATTCCAGACTCATCTTTTTTTTCAATTTTATCAAACAAGCTTTGCGTTACAAATTAGTATTTCTCGATTTTATTTCTCCAGTTCCGTAATGTGCTTCGTATACAATATTATAAAATATATAAAAGTTAAAATTTTGAAATTTATAAATGAAGACAACGAATTTGTGTTATTTAAATATCATTTTCATAGGTTTAAGTTTATCTTTGAATTTTAGTTCAGAGTTTTGCAACAGTTTATAGAAATTATTTATTAAATCTAAACTATAATATGTAAATATAACTTTATAGACATTTCAATTTTTAGAAAGCATAATTCCATCTACGCAACTTCAATAGAGAACGACACCGCAATTTTAGGATAAAATTTTGAATTATCAAACTTTCATGTTATTTCAATCTTCATTTTCATTTTAATATTCTAAACTAATTGTAGTTAATACTTAGTTTTAACAAATTGGAATTTTATATTCTTAATGCATTGTCATTTGGTAGTATCAAATTTAGTTCGACTCGGAGTTTTATTGTATACATCGTGAAATTGGTTTTTATTTCTAAATTTTAAAGTATCGCTATTTCAGTTTATCCATAATGAATTTTATGTGGTTTCTGTGTTAGTTTTAATCCGGATTTACTTTTTAGACAGATTCTATGTTATGTTATCTATTTTGAATGTCATTTCCTGGTTTGCTTTACTACTTATAAATGCATTCCCAAATTAACCTTTTCATATTTTAATGCTAGCTAGTTTCGAATTTAATTATATTCGACTTAATTTTAGTTCAGATTTTTTTTGCTAGTTCTGAATTTAATTATACAAGCAAAGTAGCACGTATGAGCCATTGGAAATTCATGTAATTTTTTTCACGACTCTAAATGTTAGAAGCAAACAAATTTTGGATTGATATCGAGTACTTTTACCAAACAAGAGAAGTGATACGACACCTTAAGGGCCTCCCCAGCGGTTCAGTCAAAAAGAGCGATACGACCAAAGTAGGATCATGACTATATCGACCCTATGGCATGGATCATCGTAAAGACGAATCAGTCACATTTATACCCAACCTGCGATCTGGATCGAGATGCTCTCATGGGACTAGAATGATATATGTAAATGCAGATGGCCACACTACTAAATGATTGTACATCAGAATCAGTTCTTTTTAATTATTACTGTCGGTTCTAGTGGCGATACAAAGTCTTTAGATACTGATGAGGAGGTGGTATCACAGTCGATTTTGACCCGATTGTGATAGAGCCTCATCACAATCAGTTCTTACCGAGAACCAATTCTGCTGACCCTATCATCAGAATCGGTTCTTAAGTGAAACCAATTCTGATGACTATCATCAGAATCGGTTCCTTCAAAGAACCGATTCTAATATAAGAACCGATTCCGATGACATCATCATCACAATCAGTTCCTTGAAAGAACCGATTCTGTTGATGTTTCATTAGAATCGGTTTCACATAAAAATCGATTCTGATGATGTAGTTATCAGAATCGGTTCCATATAAGAACCGATTCTGATGACCCTCAAAGGGGTGTGCCAATTTTGCATATTATCTAAAATAGCACATATTAATAATACAGAACACAGAATGCACATATGTAACATTCCAAAATTTGAGTTTTCGAAAATCTTTTGTTTAGTTCATCTTTCCAAAAGTCCCCGCTGATTTTCTCGCTTTAATAAAGCTTAATCTGAAATTTTCTAATGCTAAAATAATTTAATTTGACTAATATAAACTTCAATTAAAATAAATTTAGTTTTATTTGAGTTCATTGTGCTTCAATGAATTTTTTGTAATTTTTTGATATTTTTCGGAGTTCGTTTGCTATTCATTTGGAAATTAATTTAAATTAAGCCTCTTGTTAAATCTAATTAAATACTGTAAAATATTAAATAAAATTTGATTAAAAATATTTTATTCAAGCTCCAAATGTCTCAAAATATTTTCTAGAATTTTTTTAGAATTTTTCTGGTATGTTTATTGCACTAAACGATTTATTTTAATTTCTGAAATTATTTTAATTCGGAAATTAGGCTAAATCGACGTGTCATCTTCGAGCCGCCACGCCATCGCCACCGCAGCCCTCCGATCCAGATCCGACGCACCACAATGAGCCACGTCACCCGGTACTGTTCATTGTGCGCCATGTGTTCGATACGATCCGTTTTCAATCCAAATCTAGTTTTTCTTCGTGTTTCCGTGTAGACTCCCCAGCTTATATAAGTGTCCTAAGACCCCTCTCACGCAGCCCTAATGCCCAGAGCACCTCCCAAACCCTAAAATCCGCCGCCATGTCTTTCCGGTGCGCCGCCATCATCGGCCGATCTTGGCGTCACGTTCCCCGTCCTTTCGTTGAGTTTTTCTGAAATCCGCTCACGTCATCTCGTGCGTTATGGTCAGATCTATCTCTCCACCAAATTTGGCGCAGTTCCATCAGCGGAATCCAAAGTTACGGCCGTTCTAATCTCAAATCTTACTGCTGCCCGTTCTCCTCGGTTTTTGCAAGTTTAACCGTGAAATTTTTTTCTATAGACTCCTCTTGATGTCCTCTACACGGTGCTCACCCTAACTCAAGGTTAGGCCTGCGGGATTTGTGCAGAAAAATCAATCCTACCCGATCAGACTGCGTTCCAACGGCAGAAAACTTCGTCGCGCGTTCCCCGTTGATCCAGAAGGTAAAACTCAGATCCGTTCACGTCATATTGTGCCAAATGATCCCAGATAGCTTTCTGTATAATTCTGTTAGGTTCCATCCATTATTTTAATAGTTATGATCGTTTGATCCAATTGCTCCCGCAGCCGTTCGTCGACAGTTTGTAATCTGTCCGTTGGGTTGCTTCTAAATCCGGATATACCGTTGAGTTCGTGTCGCCGCGTTCTACGTGGTTCTTACTTTTCCTTTGCTGTTTCATTCTCCGAAAAGTTTAATATTCGTTACCGTCGCCTTTTTGCCACCGCCGCGCGTCGTCTTGTGCCGCCAACCATTTTGGTTTGTCGTGGCCATGTCATTGTGTCCAGAAGATCATTATCCCCTGTTTGTCCACCGTTGAAGTTCATTGATCCCCGGTTGCCGTCAAAGCCATATTCTAGAATCTACCCGACGTCTTTTGGCCTAGTCCTTCGTGTCGGTGCGCATTTCGGTTCGCCATCTTTGGTTACCGTTAATCGCAGAGCCAACCCTACCATCCTACCCTATGCCAAGTGTATTCATCCTTGAATCGTTTCGCTCAAACCCGGACTTAACCCTTTGTCCAACTTGTCGTTGCGTCACGATATGTGTACCCCACAGATCTCAAATCAAATTTGAGCCATGTCATGACCTCGCTGCCCTATCTTTCTTCCGAGGGTTGCCACCTTATAATCTCATAAGTGTTCCGTTAACGCTTCACCTTCATCGTTAACGTTCCGTCGTTAACATCCCGTCGTTAACGTCCCGTCGTTAACGTTACGTCGTTAACATTCCGTCGTTAACGTTCCGCCGTTAACGCCCATCGCTAACGCCCGCCGCTAACGCTTTCTTCGTTAACGCTCGCCGTTAACGCTTTGCTCGCCGCTATCATCGCATACGCGCATTCCAGCAAGAGCGTAGCGCGATGTCATTATCTTTTCTATCGTCCTATCGTGATCTAACCCCATTCCTTGTGAGTCTGGATTTATCTTTCTTTCATCTGCAAAGTCGGACCAAAACCTAACTTAAGACCGGTTCAATGGACTGAGTTCATCGTGAGCCGCACTGCAGGTGTTCGATCCGATCCGTTTTCAATTGAAATCCGGTTTTTCTTCGTGTTTCCTTGTATGGCACGACTCCCCAGCCTATATAAGTGTCCTAAGACCCCTCTCACGCAGCCCTAATGCCCAGAGCACCTCCCAAACCCTAAAATCCACCGCCATGTCTTTCCGGTGCGCCGCCATCGTTGGCCCATCTTGGCGTCGTGTTCCCCGTCGTTCCGGTGAGTTTTTCTGAAATCCGCTCACGTCATCTCGTGCCTAACTCATGGTTTGGCCTGCGGGATTTGTGCAGAAAAATCAATCCTCCCCGATCAGACTGCGTTCCAACGGCAGAAAAATTCGTCGCGCATTCCCCGTTGATCCAGAAGGTAAAACTCAGATCCGTTCACGTCATATTGTGCCAAATGATCCCAGATAGCTCTCTGTATAATTTGGTTAGGTTCCATCTATTATTTTAATAGTTATGATCGTTTGATCCATTGGCTCCGGCAGCCGTTCGTCGACTGTTTGTGATCTGTCCGTTGGGTTGCTTCTAAATCCGGATATACCGTTGAGTTCGTGTCGCCGTGTTCTATGTGGTTCTTATTTTCCCTTTGCTGTTTCATCCTCCGAAAAGTTTAATATTCGTTACCGTCGCCTTTTTGCCACCGCCGCGCGTTGTCTTGTGCCGCCAACCATTTTGATTTGTCGTGGCCATGTCATTGTGTCCAGAAGATCATTATCCCCTGTTTTGCCCACCGTTGAAGTTCAATAATCCCCGGTTGCCGTCAAAGCCATATTCTAGAATCTACCCGACGTCTTTTGGCCTAGTCCTTCGTGTCGGTGCGCATTTCGGTTCGCCATCTTTGGTAACCTTTAATCGCAGAGCCAACCCTACCATCCTACCCTATGCCAATTGTATTCATCCTTGAATCATTTCGCTCAAACCCGGACTTAACCCTTTGTCCAATTTGTCGTTGCGTCACGATATGTGTACCCCGCAAATCTCAAACCAAATTTGAGCCATGTCATGACCTCGCTGCCCTATCTTTCAACCGAGGGTTGCCACCTTATAATCTCACAAGTGTTCCGTTAACGCTTCACCTTCATCGTTAACGTTCCGTCGTTAACATTCCGTCCTTAACGTCACATCGTTAACGTCCCATCGTTAACGTTACGTCGTTAACATTCCGACGTTAACGTCCCGCCGTTTACGTTCCATCGTTAACATTCCGTAGTTAACATTCCGTCATTAACGTCCCGCCGTTAACGTTCCATCGTTAACGTTCCGCCGTTAACGCTTTGCTCTCGCTTGGCTATCATCGCATACGAGCATTCTAGCAAGAGCGTAGCGCGATGTCATTATCCTTTCTATCATCCTATCGTGATCTAACCCCATTCCTTGTGAGTCTGGATTTATCTTTCTATCATCTGCAAAGCCGGACCAAAACCTAACTTAAGACCGGTTCGACGGACTGAGTTCATCGTGAGCCGCGCTGCCGGTATTGCGGTTTTCCTCGTTGTGTCCTCCGTAGTAAGATATTTATACTGTCTTACTACATATCGTCATCGCCCTGTTATCGTCAAGTCTCTTCTTTGATGTATGACTGAACCCCAGATCGGATTGCACTGAAAGTCGATTCCATTCGTCCTCGTCTTATCCCTGAAAATCCAATCTTCCATTAACCCAGAATTCATTCGTGAACTTGGTCGATAAACCATTGGCTATATGTCATATCCTGGTGCCATATCTATTCTTTTAGTCTATCTTTCTTTTGTTTGACTATGTATTTGTTTAGTCAACAAAAGTCAACATTGAGCATCAGTTTAGTTCATCATGAGCTAACATATCTTTACGGACCCGATCTAGATCAAGAGCTTATATGTCAATATCTGTCCAATCGAGTTAATTAATCTCGAAGGATATCTTCTAGAATATACTCCGTCTTTCCCTAATTGTCAGTCGTAACCTTCTCGATAAATCTTCTGAAAGCCTATTATCAAATCTAAGTTCCTAAATTCAATCCCTTCTGTTCAGTACCAATCTAATATTAAATTGGAGTTTATTTGAATTGCTTTTGAGTTTTGTTGTATTTGTGCTTCTTTGTCGTTAGACGTGTCGTCCGGAAGTTACCCGAAGTAGCTAAAGGACGAGGAAGTCGAAGTATTCGATTGAAGAGCTAAAGGTTGAGGAAGCCGAAGATCAATTAAAAAGAGTAAAGAGCAGTTTATAGCAAGTGCCAGGCAAGTTGTGCTTTGATCATGTTTGTGATGCTTCGGAAGGTTTAAATATATTTTGAAATATGATTTTTTTTTTGGGTTTAAAACTTTTCGGTTTGAAAGGAGTGGCGTTCTAGGGCTAATTTTGGGTGTTGGCTTGTTCGGGAAGCTTGGGCCGAAAAGAAAAGGAGTGTGGGCTTTAGTGGGTTCGATTTTGGGCCGTGTGGGATGGGAGCCCGCTTGGGGACCTGGTTGGGGCGCCCCATACCTCTCCTCCCCTGCCCTAATTCCCTCCCCTCTCCTCTTTTTTTTCCCCAACCAGCCGCCCCCCCCATCTTCCCCATTGGTCGGCGCCTCCTCCTCCTTGCGCCACCTCCTCCTCCACCCCCTCCCTTCTCCACCCTCTTTGGTGGCCTAGGAAGGCTCCCCACCTCACCCCCCTTGCAGCTCAATTCGTCGGGAGGCTCCGCGACGCGGAGATCCGGCGTGTACCAGCGCGGGAAAGGCAGATCGGGAAGCCGGGAGGAAGAATTCGTTGTCCTCCGTTTTTCGGAAGAGGTATGGTCTTGGGTGAGCCATGGGGATGGGCTAGGATCTGTGCTAAACGTAGATCTCAAGTTTTTAGAACAATTGGTGGTGCGGTAATTGGTTAGATTGGAAGTTTTTCAGAGTTTTGCATGTGTAGCAGTTTGGGCAGATTGGGCGCCTGACCTAGGGTTTGCGATTAAGCGATCTTAGAGTCGGATTTTGGTCAGTCGCCTGTTGAAGAAATTGTAGGTAATTTCAATACCATTAATTGGGCATAAAGAACGTATAATTCCGATCAGCCGTCTGAAAGTTATGGCTGTTTTACCGAACGTGTTCAAATCTGTGGCGTAGTTGGAACAGATCATAGTATCTTGTAGATTAAACAACTTTAAAGGTCGAATCAGCTTTCCTCAATACCTAGGAAAAATTAGGAAATTTCCTAAGCTTCGCGATGATGTACTCGATTAATCGTTTCGGAGCCCCCTAGCCAAAGTTATGCTAGATCGAAGTCTGCTGTCCGGGAGGGACAGAATCTCCGTTTTTCGGATTTGGGAGTAGTTTGTGTAGTCGGGTGGATGATCTAGTGTGTACTGTTTTGGGGGTACATTTTGAGTGTTTGATGCGTGTTTGCAGGTGGTGTGACCCCGGGAGTGCCATCCTCATCTCACCATTCCGTCGCCTGAGGCTAAGGCAAGTGTTTTGGAATGGGTAGTGTGTGGTACGAAAATTGTTAGAGTTGCTGTATGTGCTATGGACTAGTTGAGGAGTGGTTTGTTATGTTGATGCTTATGTGATGAATGAGTAACTGATAGATTAATTTGCTATGTCTAACGTTAATCAGGATAAGATGACTTGATTCATAGTAATGCTATGCCAAGATGAGTTAAAATTGTTGTACATGTTGTTTTGGTTAATAGCACATGTTGCATTCATGGCATGAAATCGCCAGTATGTGAGAAAGTCTTAACTAGTCCGAAAAGCCGGTGAGAAAGTTATGACTAATCCGAGAGCCATAGAGTAAGTCCTACATCGTGATTCCATTCACCGTGGCGAATGGAAGCGAGGAGTAGGCACCCTTCATCTACGGGATGGAAGGGGAAGAGGGTGCACACCGACGGTGTGCACTCACCATACCCAGATACGCCGAGAGGACATGTGCATCGTATGGCATTGCATCTTATTCAAGGAGATGAGTACGAATTGTTAACGGTATAATGAATATGAAAATGATGAATATGTTGTTGTTGGTGCTAAATGATTCTTTCACTCATTTCATTATGCTTGCTGAGTTTTAAACTCACTCTTGTGTTTAATGTTGTTTTTTTTAGGTACCAAAGAGTCGGCATGCGGGATAAGGGATTAGCTGCACCTCCTCACGTAGCATTTCACTTTAGACAATGTTACAAGTTACGATTTGAATTCTTGGAAATAAGTAAAGGCCATGAAACTTGTTTATTGGTCTTTTGGGGTGCTTAATTCTCTGTTACATTTACGTTCATTGCTTCTTTAGATGCTTTACGTATTGATATTACTTGCCAGTTTAATAACGTTGCTAAATTTATGATAGAAACAAATGTTATGCTGCCGAATTTTCGGTATTAGCAATTGGTAACCTTGCTGGAATTTAGCTTGTTTTGTCATATTTAATTGTTGTAGTGTCTATGTTTGGTAGCATTCGGGTATGATAGATGTCGGGGTGTTACAGTTGGTATCAGAGCGGGCTGTAGGTCATTGGAATGTGTAATTTTAGTGTTATACCTTAGGGTTAACTAAAATTTGATGCGGGATAAATTAGAAACATTGCCTATATTGAACTAAAACTTGCCATAGGTTAGCAACCTTAAAACTTGCTTAAACGTAATGGTTAAATTTAAAATTTGACACACTTGGTTGGACAATAGATTAGGGTTTTTGTTCATCATTGCATTGCGATTTGATTACATGATGAAGATCATGCTTATGTTGATGTTTGAACTTTCTAGTGTTCTTATGATGATGTGCTTATGTTTGTGAGTGTTGGGTTGTGTGACTGTAGCAGTTATGGCAAGGGGTAGAGGTCGTGCTCGCCGTGGCCGTGGGGCCCAGGGCCGAGGCTCCCAAGGAGTTGCGAGTCGAGCGGAGGGCGTTCGCTCAATGCGCATGAGCAAGCGCAGAGGATCCCCGCGCACACATCCGGAACAGAGGTGCCGGTTGTTACTGTGGCCTTGGTGCAGGCCTTGCAGAGGGAGGTGCAGGAGCTGCGCCCGCGATTGCAGCAGCCCCTCGTGGCGCCTCCCCAGCCGCCCCGTGGTTGCTCTGTTGGGCGGGCCGAGGATGAGTCTCCGGAGTGGATGTCCCTCCGTCTCGACACTTTTGACGGAGCGGGCACGCCAGTTCACTCCGCAGATTGGCTGCGGTACATGGAACGACAGTTTGAGGTGCTGGAGTTGTCGGTGGTTCAGAGAGCTCGCTTTGTGGCCTTCTAGCTGAAGGGCCAAGCGGATATCTGGTGGGAGGGGGTTCTTGCTGCTAGGGCCCCCACTCTTGGACCAGCTGCCTGGGAGGACTTTGTGGCTAGCTTTCGAGCCAAGTTCTACCTGAGTCTTTCCCGAGAGGATGGAGCATGCTCACGACTCTTTCCTGTGGAAAGAAGTCGGTGGCGGAATATGAGGCGAATTTAACAGCGTGGTGCGTTCGTGCCGGTACTGCGGTACCGACCGGGAGAAGGCGAGGAGGTTCCGTAGAGGCCTCAACCAGAGTTCAGAGTTGTCATGGGGCGACCGTCTCGTGACTTCGCTCCGTGGTGGAGCGGCGAAGGGCATGGAGCTCGAGTTGGAGCTCTCGAGGATAAGCAAAACCACGTGGTTCGGGGACTCCAGTGGCCCGGGGGGCCGAAGAGGACCTTTGGTGGAGGAGGTGGGTCTTCTCGACCCCCACTTTCAAGAAGTTCAAGGGAGGACAGGGCGCCTCCTCAGGGGCTAAGATGAGGCCGTCTCAGTCATCTTCTTCGCGAGCGGTAGCTCGGCCCGTGCCCGGGCAGGGCATGATGTGTTTCAAGTGCGGTGGTGAGCACCGTGCTTCCGAGTGTGGATGGACCGGGAATTGCAACCACTGTGGCAAGTCCGGCCATATGGGGCGCGTCTGCCGGACGAATCCCGGTAGCATCATCAAGTGGGAAGTGATGCCTTCTCCTCCCACTCTAGCGGCGTCATCCAGAGGGTCGGTGCACATGATGGCGGCTCCTGTTCCACAGCCGCCCTCTGCTTGGGTGCCACCGGCAGCCTACTGGTGTCCTCAGCCGTCGGCTCCTCCGCAGTTGCTTCTACCGCCCCAACCGTTGGGGCATCAAAGTAGGGTCGGGCTCCTGCGCCTTGCACCACCAGGAGTGTACGCTTTACCGACCGCCGAGTCAGCCGGGCACCCTGAGGTGGTATCAGGTACTCTATTGGTTGATTCAGTTGATGCATTTGTCCTGTTCGATTCCGGCGCCTCCTATTCCTTTGTGTCCTCGGATTTTGCGGATAGAGCTATGTTGGGAGTTCAGCGGATATCTGAGTCCGTGATAGTCCGTTCTCCTGGGGGTTTGATTGCCAGTTCTTTGGTCTGTCCGGGATGCACCATTTCCATCGATGATGAGGTTTTCTTTGCCAATCTTTTGGTGATTAAATTGTCTCCTTTTGATGTCATTTTGGGCATGGACTGGTTGCATCAGTACCGCGCCAGGATCTGTTGTTTTTGGAAGACAGTTACCTTGCTTGCCCCATCTGGGGTAGAGTTGACCTTTCAAGGTGGTGTACCTTCCAGTTCTGTTTTTGTTTTGACTAGTCTGGTTGCTGGTCGCCGTTTGAGGCAGTTGGGTTTTCTTATGGCTAATTCAGAAAAGCCTTCTTCGTCATTAGCAATCGTAGAGATCCCTGTGGTGAGGGAGTTTCTTGATGTGTTCCCTGATGAGTTGCCTGGTTTGCCTCCTGTGAGGAGTGTGGAGTTTCGTATTGATCTTGTTCCAGGCACTCGACCTATTTCTATCTCTCCATACCGTTTGGCTCGTCCTTTTCAAGACGAGTTGAAAAAGCAATTGGAGG
This sequence comes from Otatea glauca, assembly GCA_036346275.1. NCBI lineage: Eukaryota > Viridiplantae > Streptophyta > Magnoliopsida > Poales > Poaceae > Otatea > Otatea glauca. Next base: position 21,663,419 of record CM070731.1, on the reverse strand, counting down.
ATCTGTTGGCCAAAGGTTTTATTCGCGCAGATGTGTCACCTTGGGAGCACCCGTCCTCTTCGCTTCAAGAAGGATGGGAGTTGGCGAATGTGTATTGATTATCGTGCTCTCAATCAAGTGACAGTCAAGAACAAGTATCCATTGCCCCGCATTGAGGATCTGTTTGATCAACTGAAGGGAGCAAAAGTGTTCTCCAAGATTGATCTTCAGTCTGGGTACAATCAGATTCGTGTAAGGGAGCAAGACATTGAGAAGACTACTTTCTCCACTAGGTATGGGCATTATGAATTTAAAGTTATGTCCTTTGGGCTAACTAATGCTCCTGCTGTCTTTATGGAGGCGATGAACAGTATGCTACACGAGTATCTTGATGAGTTTGTGGTAGTGTTCATTGATGATATTCTGATTTACTCAAAATCGTAAGAGGAACATGAGCAGCATTTGAGGCTTGTGTTGAGTACTTTGAGGGAAAATCAATTCTTTGCTAAGTTGAAAAAGTGCGAGTTCTGGATTTCAGAGGTGGGTTTCCTTGGCCACATCATCATCCATAAGGCATTTCAGTAGATCCTAGCAAGGTTTCTGCAGGTGGTGGATTGGAAGAGACCTCCAATGTTAAGGAGGTGCGTAGCTTCCTTGGTCCGGCCGGGTATTATCGGCGTTTTGTGCAGGATTTCTCCATTATTGCTGCCGATATCACACCGACTCGTAAGGGAAAGCCATTTCGGACGGCCGTGAGTGTGAGCTCGGTTTACGCACTTCAAGGAGAAGTGGTGATCGCTCTGTTTTACCCTACCCAACACAGGAAGCGGTTCACCGTCTATTTCGATGCTTCTCGGTTGGGTCTAGGATGTGTGCTCATGCAGATGGCAAGGTGATTGCCTATGCATCGAGGCGATTGAAAAAGCATGAGCAAAACTATCCTACTCATGATCTTGAGCTTGCCGTGTGGTGTTTGCGTTGAAACTTTGGAGGCACTATCTCGTATGGTGAGTCTTGTGATATCTTCACGGATCATAAGAGCCTTAAGTACATCTTTACTCAAAAGATCTCAATTTGAGGCGAGAAGGTGGTTGGAGTTGATAAAAGATTATGACCTTACTATTCAAGATCATCCGGCAAGGCAAATGTGGTGGCCGATGCTCTCACCGTAAGTCGCTGCCCTGTTATTGAATGTCCGTTGCTGATTTTGAGCGTTTGGGAGTCTCTTATTGCTTTGCAGGACGATTCGAGCTGAAACGCAAGTGATTCTTGAGTCGATTCGGAGCGCAGCCGGAAGCACAACAAAGACGATCGATTGCTCCAGCAGGTGAGGAAGCGTTTGAGGATGGCGGGTTGGACACTTTTCCATGGATAATGTGGGAGCACTCCGCTTTGAGGTCGCCTTTGTGTACCTCGAAATGTCAAGTCAAGGATGACATCTTGAGGGAGGCTCATCGCACCCGCATACGGTCCACCCCGGGAGACTAAGATGTCTGAGGATCCAAAAGGAACTTCTGGTGGAAAAGAATGAGGGTGGATGTTGCCAAGTATGTGGCATCTTGCGGAATTTGCCAAAAGATCAAGGCTGAACACAAGCGCCCCACTGGTTTGTTGCTGCCATTGGAGGTTCCTGTGTGGCCATGGGATGACATCTCAATGGATTTTGTGGTTGGCCTGCCTCGTACTCCACGAGGGAGGGATGCTATTTGGGTTGTGGTGGACCGCCTTAGCAAGTCCGCACATTTCATTCCTGTCCGCACTACCCTTTCAGCGAGCGATTTGGCTCCCATCTATGTGCGGGAGATTGTGAGATTGCATGGCGTACCCAAGATGATTATCTCTGATCGGGATGCGAAGTTCGTCTCCAAATTTTGGGAGAGTTTGCAGGGTGCTTTGGGTACACAGCTTCGCCTCAGTACCGCTTTTCACCCTCAGACGGATGGACAATCTGAGCGAACTATTCAGACTTTGGAGGACATGCTCCGGGCCTGTGTGATGGCATGGAAAGGTAGCTGGGAGGATCACTTGCCCTTGGTAGAGTTTGCCTACAATAACAGCTATCATTCCAGTGTTCGGGCTGCTCCTTATGAAGTGCTTTATGGCTGGAAGTGCAGATCGCCACTGTGTTGGGATGCCGTGGGTGAAAGAGCAATTCTTGGACCAGATTGGGTTCAGCAGACTACCAATCGTGTGGTGAGGTTGTGAGCCTTCTCGCACTCGAGTAGACGGAAAAGCTATCTTGATGTGAGAAGGCGAGATTTAGAGTTTGCGTGGATGACAACGCCTTGTTGCGAGTGTCCCCTACCAAGGGAGTGGTTCGCTTTGGCACGAAGGGAAGTTGAGTCCGAGGTATGTCGGGCCTTTCCCTATCACAACTCGCATTGGAAAATTGGCTTACCGCTTGGATCTTCCGGAATCAATGCAAGGAGTCCACAATGTTTTCCATGTCTCCATGTTGAGGAAATACTTGCATGACCCAAAGTTGGTGGTTCCCTTGGAGCCGTTGGTGGTTGACCAAACTCTCACGTTTGAGTCCCGGCCTGTGAGGATACTGGAGATTTCAGAGCGAGTGTTGAAGAATAGAACACTCAAATTTGTCAAGGTCCTGTGGTCGCACCAAACTGAAAGGGAAGCAACTTGGGAGCTGGAGTCTCGCATGCGCGAGAAGTACCCTGAACTTTTCACCTCAGGTATGAGAGGTGATTCTTTTTTTTTTATCTGCTGTTGGCTAGGTCACCTAGTGGCATGCCAAGGATTCGAGGTCGAATCCTGTTGAAGGGGGGAAGAATGTGATGCTTCGGTAAATGTATTTTGAAATATGATTTTTTTTTGGGTTTAAAACTTTTCGGTTTGAAAGGAGTGGCGTTCTAGGGCTGATTTTGGGTGTGGGCTTGTTCGGGAAGCTTGGGCCGAAAAGAAAAGGAGTGTGGGCTTTAGTGGGTTCGATTTTGGGCCGTGTGGGGGTGGGAGCCCGCTTGGGGACCTGGTTGGGGCGCCCCATACCTCTCCTCCCCTGGCCTAATTCCCTCCCCTCTCCTCTTTTTTTTCCCCACCCAGCCGCCCCCCTCCCATCTTCCCCATTGGCTGGCGCCTCCTCCCTCCCTTGCGCCACCTCCTCCTCCACCCCCTCCCTTATCCACCCTCTTTGGTGGCCTAGGAAGGCTCCCCACCTCACCCCCCTTGCTTCTCAATTCGTCGGGAGGCTCCGCGACGCGGAGATTCGGCGTGTACCAGCGCGGGAAAGGCAGATCGGGAAGCCGGGAGGAAGAATTCGTTGTCCTCCGTTCTTCGGAAGAGGTATGGTCTTGGGTGAGCCATGGGGATGGGCTAGGATCTGTGTTAAAGGTAGATCTCAAGTTTTTAGAACAATTGGTGGTGCGGTAATTGGTTAGATTGGAAGTTTTTCAGAGTTTTGCATATGTAGCAGTTCGGGCAGATTGGGCGCCCGACCTAGGGTTTGCGATTAAGCGATCTTAGATTCGGATTTTGGTCAGTCGCCTGTTGAAGAAATTGTAGGTAATTTCAATACCTTTAATTGGGCATAAAGAACACATAATTCCGATCAGCCGTTTGGAAGTTATGGCTGTTTTACCAAACGTGTTCAAATCTGTGGCGTAGTTGGAACAGATCATAATATCTTGTAGATTAAACAACTTTAAAGGCCGAATCAGCTTTCCTCAATACCTAGGAAAAATTAGGAAATTTCCTAAGCTTCGCGATGATGTACTCGATTAATCGTTTCGGAGCCCCCTAGCCAAAGTTATGCTAGATCGAAGTCTGCTGTCCGGGAGGGACAGAATCTACGTTTTTCGGATTTGGGAGTAGTTTGTGTAGTCGGGTGGATGATCTAGTGTGTACTGTTTTGGGGGTACATTTTGAGTGTTTGATGCGTGTTTGCAGGTGGTGTGACCCCGGGAGTGCCTTCCTCATCTCACCATTCCGTCGCCAAAGGCTAAGGCAAGTGTTTTGGAATGGGTAGTGTGTGGTACGAAAATTGTTAGAGTTGCTGTATGTGCTATGGACTAGTTGAGGAGTGGTTTGTTATGTTGATGCTTATGTGATGAATGAGTAACTGATAGATTAATTTGCTATGTCTAACGTTAATCAGGATAAGATGACTTGATTCATAGTAATGCTATGCCAAGATGAGTTAAAATTGTTGTACATGTTGTTTTGGTTAATAGCACATGTTGCATTCATGGCATGAAATCTGGCCAGGGCGGTGAGAAAGTCTTAACTAGTCCGGAAAAGCCGGTGAGAAAGTTATGACTAATCCGGAGAGCCATAGAGTAAGTCCTACATCGTGATTCCATTCACCGTGGCGAATGGAAGCGAGGAGTAGGCACCCTTCATCTACGGGATGGAAGGGGGAAGAGGGTGCACACCGACGGGTGTGCACTCACTATACTGATATACGCCGAGAGGACATGTGCATCGCATGGCATTGCATTTTATTCAAGGAGATGAGTACGAATTGTTAACGGTATAATGAATATGAAAATGATGAATATGTTGTTGTTGGTGCTAAATGATTCTTTCACTCATTTCATTATGCTTGCTGAGTTTTAAACTCACTCTTGTGTTTAATGTTGTTTTTTTTTAGGTACCAAAGAGTCGGCATGCGGGATAAGGTATTAGCTGCACCTCCTCACGTAGCATTTCACTTTAGACAATGTTACAAGTTACGATTTGAATTCTTGGAAATAAGTAAAGGCCATGAAACTTGTTAATTGGTCTTTTGGGGTGCTTAATTCTCTGTTACAATTACGTTCATTGCTTCTTTAGATGCTTTACGTATTGATATTACTTGCCAGTTTAATAACGTTGCTAAATTTATCATAAAAACAAATGTTATGCTACCGAATTTTCGATATTAGCAATTGGTAACCTTGCTGGAATTTAGCTTGTTTTGTGATATTTAATTGTTGTAGTGTCTATGTTTGGTAGCATTCGGGCATGATAGATGCCGGGGTGTTACAATGTTGAACCTACGATTACAAGAAAACTGCTATATTGTTTTGATTTATTGCATATTATTTGACATGTACAAATGTCTTCATTTAAATTTGGGACTTAGCTATTATACCCAATTGATCTATACCCTACCTTGCCATTTGTATACCATGGTATATTGTCACCCTAGATTGGTTCATTATAGTTGGTTAGTAATAATAATCAACATGGGATGGTTAGATCGTATTAGTTGCTTAGCCATGCCAGTCATCACATGTACTTTAGTGTTTGATAAATAATCTTGACTAATGGAATATGGAACGATGTTATGAACTTGTGTGTCATGTGTGGTCACACGATGAGATTGAGTTGTGGTGGCGAGAGGATGTCACGCAACGAGGTTAAATTGCTGATAGCACGTGGTGGTTGGTAATCAACTGGGGTGGTTATGATTTAGATTGGGGCAAGTGGCAAGGGGCGAGAATGTCAAGGTGGGCCCGATGGGCAGGGGGTATGTGGAAGTCTTGCCTCGATCATCTTAAGGAGTTAACCTTGCAAGCCTTTGACTTGAGTCAATCATGCGACCACATGTCTGGTATGGGACAGACCTAGATGATTAGGATTCTGATATCTTTCCTCTGATACCTCGGGGTGACAGTACACGGAAGTGTATCTGTGTGGGGAGCGACTGCTACGGCTTGGTGCCCATCCAACGGTGTTGGCTGTCTGCACTTGCTCGCGTGAGAGGAGTAATAGTGATGGCAATACCGGAGAGGTTCTTTGGATAAGGTAGAGGTTCCTGAAAGGCTTTGTCGTGATTTCTCTGCCGGCACACCAAAGGAAGTGTGCTAATGGCCAGGCACAAAGAGAATATCACGTTGTGTGGGTAAAGTGCATAACCGCGCAGTGTAAACCTATTCGAATAGTCAGTGCTCACGGTATTGAGCAAAGCTCTGAATTACAATAAGGGTTAGACTTTTGTTAAACAAAACTCATTGGGATGGCAGGATGCCATGGAAAGTGGAATTTGACTTAGGATTGGAAACTTTGTTTACTTGTCAAATGTTGAATCATCTATTATTATTATTTGTTTTATCGCAATTTCAATCTATTTATCAGTATTCTTTTATAAATGTCGCTTCGCAAAATAGCCATGATAACCATACCTTTGTACTAAGCCATGCATATAGAATACTAGACTTGCATTCAGTGCACAACTTGTTGAGTGCTTTATGTACTCACCCCTTGCAACACACAAAATCATCAGTTGAGGAGAAGACCACAACTTCGAAGGAGGAGAAGTTCCACGAGGAGGCGATTATCTAGGAGTTGAACCTTGTTAGTTGCCTGTGGTACATTGATGGGATTCGTCGACGTTCTTCATTCCGCTGCTGTTTATTTATTTTGAGTTGAAGCCACCAAGGCCTCACAAGTGTAAGTTTGACCTTAAGGTCGTTCAATAGTTCTATACTAATAGATGAAGTCTTTATTTATTATTCCGCTGTGTATGATTGTGATATTTCATCTATGTTGAGACTGTGTGCACTAGCGTGATCCTGGACTAGTGCTGAATACACAGAGGGTCCGGATTTGTATATTCGGGGCCCGACAACATATCATATTCACAGACACAAACACTTTAATTACAATACATATATCCCATACGTTCACAATATACAACACAAATATGCTTACCAATCAGTACACGTGCATATATATCACATTGACATATACAATTAATATTGTTTACATTATATGGACTAGTAGGACGCTTCAGGATCTCTAAACCTACCGTACTCTGATATAACTTCTAACTAGTACCACTGGCATAAGTGGTCTCGTAAATTGTTGAGTGCTTTGCTGTCTAAGCTCTTCTGGGGGATATTGATCTTCTGCAAAACAAGAATGAGTGCACTAATTTAAGTTTCAAAATTTGTATATAAAAGGCTAAGTATATTATTATGCTTGTACATATATCTTAGGGAAAAGTTGTGAGCCACCGACCACAACCACCATGTGCTACATGACATAGAAGTCGGACAGGTCATCGCTGCCCTGTTGATGACACTATGAAGAGAGAAAAATAAATTAACACACGAAGATTAGATGTCAGAAAAAATTAATCGTATATATGCTAGGCACTTGTACCGGGAATTGCTTATACTCTAGCGTCTTGCCCTTTTTGTCATTGTGTGACCTTCCTTCATCAACATAGTCTGAGAAACCCCTACATATATTGGAGAGATGCCATTGAGTCAAAAAAATAAACATAGTTAAATTTAGAAAGTGTTAGGTTACAGTAATGTACTTACTTTTGCAAAGGACACTTGATCGCGTAGGCCATCGGTCTCTTCTCGATCGAGTTAAAAGTGTAGACTGTGTTTTCACTTAGAACGAGGACGAGTAGAACCCAATGGTTGCTTATTAAATGGAATGTAGTGCAAGAAAATAAATTCGCATACGGTTTAAGTGCGTACAAGTAATTGAAAGGTAAAGTACTACTTACTCCTTGTGGTACGGTAATACAACGAAGTCCTTCTTCAACTCAGTATGCAATGCCCCCTTGTTGTAGCCAGCAACAAACACCGGATGAAGCCTAGCCATGGTCGCAGACACAAGCTTAGGGTCGACGAACCCAACATGGTTTTGATTCATCATAGCTCGCTGTCTCATTGCCCTGCAACTCGTGTTAAATATTAGAAAACATAATGCGAAATCGTATAAAATCATCAGTTCATGTTGTATGGTGCGATACTCACAGCGTCCAGGATCGTAGATTAGAAATATCGACAGCTATCAATTGGTACACACAGAACAGATCCTCAAAACTGACGGGGAATGTTCCATTCTCCTCACGGTGGAAATGTACCCTTTTATACATCATATTGAAGTCGACTCGACGCTCTTCCTCATTCACCTTATCAATGTACTATCCATGGAGCATGCGAGTCTACCTACCTAGATCATTTAGTTCGCTGGATGCAATCAGGGGCTTTCCATGTACGTAGGCCTTAAAATCATAAGGGGTGTCTGTAGCATTTGCTGACTTTCCTTTCTGGGTCGAAAGAGTCTTCGAGGTCAGGGCAGTGGGCTTTTTAGGTACCTTAAGGGGCGCTGTAGCCTCTATCAGCTTTGCTTTCTTGGTGGAAGGAGTCTCGAAGGCCTGATATGGTTCTATGGGTGTCGTGCTTGTCCTTTTACACGTAAGCTCTGCACTCTGTGTAAGACTCATCACGGTGGTGGGAGCAGAAGCAGGAGTAGGTGCAGGTACGGTAGGAACCTATGAAGCACCCGCATATTTAACTTATTGCAGTACTAATGGAATGGTAGAGAAGATGCGGGGGATTTTTACCTTGACTAGTACGACACCCGTCGTTGGCCACTTGATGAACGACATGCGTGCTTGCTCGAGAGTGGTGATATCTTCGTTGGGGGAACTCGAGCACATGTGATAAGAAGTCTTCATGGACATAGTCCATTTTGACCGTCATGTAGCCCTTCTCCAAAGGATAACCATGCACAGTGTCGGTCTCCTTGCATGGAAATGCAACCCCGCATGCAGCCTCGATGGGAAATCCATCCTCTGTTAGGGTGGTGAGCTGGCACTTGGCAGGCGCCTGCAAGAAGTGCGCACCTTGAGGAAAAACATTGTGGGAGTTACACTCGTAGCTTTAAGTCAGGAAAAATTAATTATTACCTTCAGATGGGGCTGGTCTTATCATTTTTAGAGCCGCAGCTGCTGGGTCAGGGCACATGCTTCTGTACGAGAGGCGAGGGCATCTGGCTCTGACTCTGGGAGATCATCGTCATCATCTCGGCCCTTAGGCACTCCTTACATGCCATCATCTCCTCCCTCGTCTCATCCTTGATCTCCTCCCTTAGCTGCTCCCTGAGCGTGTACTTGAGGCGCTCTGCACGTGCCTCCCATGATCTTGATCTGGCACTCGCAGCGTCATCTTGGAAGTAGGACTTCTTCGTGTGCCTCGCCCTGCGGCAAGCACCCGGTCCTTATGGTCAGGCTTCCCGATCGTAGATGACAGAATGTCCTTCGACCCTTGGCTCTGAAAGGTCCCCTGCTCTTTTCGCTAGCTTATCTCCTCCTGCAATAAGCGAGTACGAATTAGATCTGAAATACAACAAGTTGGGTAAACTGTAATGTACTAAGTTAGATGTCTTACGATAGTGGAGATGACGTGTGCGGTAGCGGGGTTTGCAACTACAAGCTGCCTATCGGTGGTTTTCTTTGTCCTCGCTAATACCCAGCTGCGTGCCCGTTCCTCACATATGTGGGAGTAAGGCATCGTCGTCCCGGAGTTCGCGCACTCCTCGGCTAGTCGCGCCCACTCTGCCTTCTTCCCCTCATAGCCGCCTGTACCGAGGTGGTGCGGGTGTGTGTTATGCCTCTGGATAGCGGTGTTCCTCTCTCTCAGCTGCTCTGCCTTGGGCGTACCCTTCGTCGTCGTGAACTCCTCCCAAATATCTGGAGTCACGAATGGATACCTCTCTAATGGTGTACGACCTTTCAGCACGTACTCACTGTACATGAGGACCCTGAAGTGCCTCAAGGCCACACCCATCCTCTTCAAGGCGTACCGCCTCACGTTGCGTTCATCTTCCTCCTCAATAATCCATTTGCCCTTAACCTCGTCCCACAGCTGATTCTTCTGCCCAGCGCTGACTTCATTCCTCCAATCCATAATTGTTATGGGCACTCTCTCCCTCACCAATTGGCCAAGGAATGACCGGTATCGCCCATTGTACTTGGGAGGACCCGTACAGACCCCCGTGGCATTGAAGTGGAGAACCTACGGTGTTCTCCCTGTGGCCCCTTTGTTCGGTCCTCGAGCCTTCCTCACCTTACTCGGCCCCTTAGCAGCACCTTCTACTCTATCTGGCGATGAGTCGATGCTCTCTAATTGCGACATTTTGAGTATTTTTATGTGACATGGTCAGATATTTGACATGAGATAAAGAAATTTGTAGCTATTATGTGCACTTGGCAATAAATCATGTAAAGGAATATATGAATGGATAATTCGTAGAATTTAATTATTCTGAAGAAAAGTCTATCTGTTGACCAACTAAAGACGTGGCAAGGATGACTCCTATTCTCTAAATAGGTTAGGTCCTAATCCCATTCGAGGATATGTGGTTCGAGCAAGTTCCTAATCCGTTGTACAACTCCAGAGAAAATGTCAGCAGCATCTCCCCACTGTTCTCTAGAAACACATTTCGACAACTGGTCAAGTAGGGTGTGTATCCGGAGAACACCAGGGAGACGGTACCGAAATCTACTCTGGAATTGTATAACAGCTCAGGAACTTGCTCGAACCACATATCCTCGAATTATCCAAAAAATGTGAACAATTCGAGACTACTTTCTTATAAATATGCCATTTTGATCGGCATATTTATTAACAAGCACTCGAACGGGAGACGTAGGTTCCGTAGCCTAAACTGTAACATTGATTATATTACAAAAAAAAAGACATCAAAGAAAACTCATAAACAAAATTAACATTCTAACTTAGCTTAAAAAATATATATGAAGCAAGCAAAAATAGCTTGAATAGAAATACCTTGGATAGAAGCATAACAAAATAACTAGCATAAACAGAGAATAATTATCCTCAAGATAACTAGAATAATTGTACTAAGCAAGTAAGAAACTTAGTGATGGCTTAGATTATTTAGTTTTGTTACATCCTGTTGATCACATTAGGTCATATATCTGTCAAATGTTAAAACCTGTCAAAGTTCATAGTTGGTTTTCATTTGCAAGAGTTCATACCTGTCAAAATAGTTTAGTGAATAGTCCTTTCATCAGCTTCTGACCGGTAAGGAGGAGGTTAAGCAACTTATAGAGAAAAACATAGGAAAGGCATCACACATTAATATACTACCTAGGCATGTGGGCAATTCAAAATCAGCAGCCTTGACTAGTGATAGGCGTGTTTACACTTCTTGTATACTAGCCAGAAGCATTGAGAAATCAGCAGCAATCATAGATCATGTACTCTACAATATAATTATGTGGGCACTTCAAATCTGTTGCATTGCACTAACATCCAATATAAGTGGCAACAACTAAAATTGATCAATAGTGTGTCCACAGCTTACAGGCAATTAGCCTCTCTTACAAGCTCCATACAGAAATTAGTCATGTATACTAGATCAATAGTGTTTACACTTCATGTATACTAGACAACAAGCCCTGAGAAATCAGCAGCCATCGCAGATCACATAGTCTATAATATAATTATAGCTCTGTGATTCAACCATTCAGTAGGTGACTTTGTCAAACGGGCGGATAATGCTAATCAATGTGGCACTGTGCTACAAGAACATAACTAGATAACAGACACTATTCTCACAAGTCGCCAACACACAATACAGTGAAATCCAAGCATCTAACAGAAATCCACCACTAATGTATGTACTGAAATCCAAGCAACTAATAGACTGAAAAATACTAATAGATTAATAGGCTATGCGATTACTTCGTCTGTGAAGCCAGTATCTTATAAGGAAACTAGTAGAGATTTAAGTCATGCTTAATTTGCAACTTGCAACATAAGGGAAATATAACATTTCTCCCTGATGCTTTTGCTTTCAGAAAAAGATTGAATACTACAAATCAACTTTCAGCAGAGGACTTCGGGGTGGAGGATGCACCGGTGGGGGTGGAGGCGCCAGATGGAGGAGCTGGTTGTCGAGGCCGAGGACGCCGGGGTGCAGGACGCGCTGGGGTGGGGAGGAGGCGTTGGTGGGGGAGGCGCCGGAGGGGGGAGCTGGTTGTCGAGGCCGAGGACGCCGGGGTGGAGGACGCGCTGGTGGGGGGAGGAGGCGCCGGTGGGGGGAGCTGGTCATGGAGACCGACGATAAAAGCTAGGGTTTGAGAGGGCCCGGGCTACTAGGGAAATAGCGCGGGAGGAAAAACCGAAAGCGCGCAAAGCATTAAAGTTGTCGGAGCTAGGTCAATTTGTATCAGTTCGCGAAGAAAAATGATTCTGATGAGCGCGCAAGGCAATTAGTATCGGTTCACGAAGAAAACCGATTCTGATGAACGAGGTCGGTCAATTTGTATCGGTTCACGAAGAAAAGTAATTTTGATAAAGAACCGAAGCTATTTTGTAACGGTTTGTAAAGAAAACCGATTGTGATAAAGAAAACTATTTGTATCGGTTTGTGCAAAGAACCAATACTAATAAAAACTAACTATCTGTATTGGTTTTTCTAAAGAATCGATACAAATGACCCGGGCTGCTATCTATATCAGTTTTCCTAAAGAACCAATAAAAATGACCCGATGCTGCTATCTAAATTTTCTGTAAGTTCTGAATTTTCAGCATTTCATTATAGAGAGAAAAGGCCATAACTTTTTCATACATTGTTGAAATTATTAGAAATTTTTGCATAAACATACGGTAGGATTCTGCAAAGCTTTTCAAAAAAGAATTTTTGGACAAAGAGTCCTCATTCAAGAAATACGCCGAAATTCATTTTGTAGCCATGATTTTTGCATAAAGCGTAGAAAAGTCAAACCTTTTTCAAATTAATCCCGAATTGTTTGAACTTTTCCAGAAATGAACTTTCGACTATTTAGAAGCTTTCCCAACTATAATTTCGTCCAAAGGAATTTTCTTTCATAACATATGGCACAAAGTGCTATTTAGGCGTAAAGAGATATTTACTTAATTTCCATCAAAGCATCCAAAAGCAATTCAACTTGGATTTTTACTCTGCAAGCATTGCAAAATATTTTACATACATAATGGAACAATGAGATTAGCAACAAACATTACAATAGTCCATTTATTTACAATACTACCCTTCTTGATGATCTACTTGCATGTAATTTGTTCCATGTGTGTCGTCGACCCCGCTAAGACAGGACCCATCTACAAACGCAGGTATTTCATCAAACTGGTCGTAGTCTTCTTCATCTACCATATTTTCAATACCAACGATTCGCCGCTTGCCATGAAGGACAACATGCAACCTCAAATTGACGGGGTCACGCAAGTAGAAAACTTCATTTGCTTGCTTAGCAAGGATAAACGGGTCATCTTTATAGGCAAATCTATTCAGATCTACAAGAATAAAACCTCTCTTATCGACCTTCACTCCATGTGGAAGTTCCACCCACTTACATCGAAATAATGGAACGTGATATATTCCGTAATCGAGCTCCTAAATTTCTTCGATCATCCCATAGTACGAATTCATTGCTGTTGAGGATCCTCCTTTCAAGTGATGCTCATCGGTAAAAGCATCTATGCTTACACCATTGTTTTGAACGGTACTCTTAGCATCCTGACTTTCAGTGTAAAATGTGTACCTATTAATACGTATCCCTGCCATGTCTGTACATTAAATCTAGGTCCGTCAGCCAACCATTTGACACTCACTAACGGATACCTCCGCCTTTTGTTTGAACCATATGAGAAATCTATCGTTGTGTTCTCGCATAATGGAAAGCTCATCCATATGTGGATTCTCTTTCCGTAATATCAACTTGTGCAGCCCGATATACCCTACAACTTCTGGGATGTGCTGCAAGACTGTCAAATGCACTTTGCAATACATATCAAACCGTGGCCTTGTTAGTTTTGATCCAACGGTTCCTTTGCTAGCAAGTCTGCCCTCATAGCGAGATACAAAAACACCTATTCCTTCTTTTTCCGAGATAGTCCATGCAGAACTCAATAACCTCTTCAGTCCCATAATCTTCAACAATACTACCCTCTGGCTTCGACCGATTCCTCACGTAGGACTTTAATATACCCATGTACCTCTCGAACGGACACATGTAACGTAGGAATGCGGGTCCACATATCTTAATCTTTCTGACAAGGTGAACAACAAGATGGACTATAACGTCGAAGAACGACGATGGGAAATGCATCTCAAGCTAACATAGAGTCTGCACCACCTCACTTTGTAAGTTGTCTAACACATCGGGGTCAATAACTTTGCAGGAGATCGCATTGAAGAAATAACACAGCTTTGTGATTGCCAACCTGACATCCTCTGGCAGAATATTTTTTATTGCAACTGTGAGCATTTGGGTCATAAAGACATGGCAGTCGTGGGACTTCATGCCAAGCAACTTCAAATCATCCATGTACACAAGCTTCTTAATATTTGCGGAGTAGCCCGATGGAGCTTTAATACCTTGGAGACACTTGCAGAGGTCTTTTTTCTCCTTCTTGGATAGGGTATAGCATGCAGCGGGGATGTACAGACCTTTTCCATCCTCCTCTATCACAGCAAGCTTGGGCCTTATTCTCATGTAGGCCATGTCGCGACGAACATTCACACCATCCTTGGTCTTCCCAGGTTTGTTCAGCAGGATGCCAACCAAATTGTCGCAGACGTTCTTCTCAACATGCATGACATCAATACAATGCCGGACATCTAATTCCTTCCGTACGGTAAGTCCCAAAATATCGATCTCTTCTCCCAAATGGCCCTAGGACGAACAGATTGACGGCTCTTTTGGTACTGAACATCGATATCCTCCACACGTGAATATACTTGCCTTTTACTCATAGGCTGCGGGCCCAAACGGATTTCCCTCTTCCCATCAAATTTGCCATCCATCTTACGGTATCGATGACTTCGAGGTATAAACCTACGGTGAACCATATACACAGTTTTCTTGAAATTCGATAGCCATAGGCTCTCAGTCTGCTCTTCACAAATAGGACACGCTTTGGCTCCTTTCGTACTGTAGTCCGCCAAATTACCAAGGGCCAAGAAATCATTTATAGTGAAAAATACCATAGCCCGTAGGGTGAAGTGCTCTTTTGTACGCATCCCACACCACGACCCCCTCAATCCATAATTTTACCAAATCCTCGATCAATGGAGCGAGATACACATCAAATCATTCACTGGCTGTTTGGGTCCCGAGATTAGGAACGACATCATGATATACTTCCGCTTCATGCACTACCAACGAGAAAGATTGTAGATACACAACAGAACGGCCAGGTGCTGTGACGAATGCTCGTGTTATCAAACGGATTCATTCCATCCGTACTCAATCCAAATCTTATGTTCCTCATTTCGGCACCAAACTACTCATGTTTTCAATCAATGTTTCTCCATTGAGCCGAATCAGTTGGGTGTCTCAGCTTGCCATCTTCCTTTCGAGACTCATAATGCCAACGCAATAATTTTGCCTCTCTGGGATTTGCAAACAACCGCTCCAAACAGAGAATGATGGGCAAGTACCACATTACCTTGGCCGGTGCACCTTTAGCGACCTCTGCACCGTCGTCAGTCTGGTTCTTTCGCTTCTTGTCATTACACTTCTTTTGTTTGTACCGGGGCACACAGCAAACTGGATAAACGTGCAGCTCCTGATGCGTGTTACGGTACAAGATGTAATCATTCGGACATGCATGTATCCTTTCTATTTCCATTCTCATGAGACATAGTAGTTTCTTCGTTTCATAAATGCTTGTTGGCAACTCGTTTCCCACCAGAAGTAGATCCGATAGAAGAATTAGAAGTGCATTGAAGCTTGTATATGTCCAACGGTGTTTTGTCTTCAGTTCGAACAATACAAGGACCGAACCCAGCTTGGTGTATTCTGATTTGCAACCTGAGAACAACGGTTTAGCATCGTCTTCCATCAAGATTTTAAACTTTTCAAACTCTCTTTATGTGTAATTTCCCTCCACATCCCGCAACATTTGCTCCAAATTGTCGTCCTCAAACATATCATGCTGCAACTTGTCATCGGGTTCCACCATGTCTTCGTTGCATACTGGAAGGGTACTACCTGTCTCCCCGTGATGAATCTGACACGTGTAATTCCTCATGAAGCCATGTCGAATCAGGTGGTCCTCATTTTGAGCTGAGTTGTTAAATCTCCTGAGATAGGTTCAATCAATGCAAGGACAATATATGCAGTTTACACCCCTCTTCATCATGTCCTCTTCTGTAATTTTTTTGAACTATTTAACACCCCTCTGAAATTCATCACTCACACGGCTTTTCTGATACATCCATTCCTCACGGTCCATCTGCAATTAGACTTCGCATAATAAATTAAGAAAAAACTGGAGCGAAAGCTACCTACCTATTTCAAATATTGAGACATCATTTCAATTAATATTACTTTTGCAAAATAGAGGATGGGTTTCAATACATATAAATGTACTCCCGATCGATACCTAGCTTCTTCCCTAGTTAAGAGCTTCCAATTCCCCAGTTAAGAGACATACATTGCAAACATCAACAATGATAGCAAATAAACTAATTATATAGTGCAGTAGCATGCAAATCTTTTTGACTTCAATGAAACAAAACAAGGGTACCAACGATGACTCTTAATCTCTAAATAGGTTAGGTCCTAATCCCATTCGAGGATATGTGATTCGGGCAAGTTCCTAAGCCGTTGTAAAACTCCAGTGAAAATTTCAACAGCATCTCCCCGCTGTTCTCCAGATATACGTCTCGACAACAAGGCGCAAGAGGGGTGTGTATCCGGAGAACACCAGGGAGACGGTTCCGAAATCTACTCTGGAATTGTACAACAGCTCAGAAACTAGCCCGAACCACATATCCTTGAACTGTCCAAAGAACGTGGACAATTCGTGACTGCCTGCTTATAAATATGCCATTTCGATCGGCATATTTATAAACAAGCAACCTCGAATGGGAGACGTACGTCTCGTAGCCAAAACTCTTACATTCATCATGTGACAGCAACAATATAATTCCAGATTAACGTGAGAGCACTACAAATTAAGATAATTAAAATACATGTGTGCTTGTGAAATAAAGGGTGTGAAATCTGATAGGATATACATGTTCGAGTGCAACCTAAACTTTCTTCGCGACATATCAAAATTAACTAGTGTAAAATTGAAGGGGTTTGAAGGAATGCTCACATTTTGAAGAAAACCACAAATTCTGCAAAAGAGAACTCTCCTTAACTAGGGCTTCAAATTTGCCCTCTTAACGCACCCATCCTTGAGGATTCAAATTTTCTCACCCAAGTATTGATTGCAACCTAAATATGTATTATTTTTTCGGGTGGCGATGGAGAAATCTCCTCTGCAACAATTACAGTGAAGAGTTCAGTTCGAGTGTATAAATAACCTTACGAGGCACATCAGAATCGGTTCTTACTTAAGAAGGGATAATGATGTGTAGGCTCATCACTATTGGTTCTTAAGTAAGAAGCGATAGTGATGTAACCATGCACATCACAATCGATTCTTATTTAAGAAGTGATAGTGAGTAAGAACCGATTCTAATGTACATGATCATATCACAATCGATTCTTTTGTGAGAAGCGATAATGATGATCATCCACATTACTATCGCTTCCTATAAAAGAACTGATTGTGATGTGCATGTGCTCATCACAATCGGTTCTTTTGTGAAAAACGATAGTGATGATCATTCACATCACTATCGCTTCTCAGAAAACAACTGATTGTGATGAGCATGTACACATCAGAATCGATTATTTCATGAGAAGTGACAGTGATGTGCATGATCATCACTATCGCTTCTCACGTAAGAACCGATTGTGATGTGCTAAGTGTTACATCACAATCGCTTCTAACCACAAAACCGATAGTGATTATTTTTATCACCCCCTAAGTAATCTATCACAATCATTTTTTCCTAAAATTTTAAGAACCAACACAGATGAAGCGATAGTGATATACCATTATGTAGTAGTGCGAGCTACACATGTTACTTCGTGCTGTTACGGGGTTATATTTGAGTTAGTATTAGGCATAGGACTAAATGAGCTGCATTAAGAAACACGTCCCAAAATTTCTGAGCTTCACTTTGTCAAAACATAAACATGTTCATGCAGAAGTCCAAGATTACAACTATAAATTTATATATAATAGAGTTGTTCTAGCCATTTTGGGTAAGCTCGTTTGTACAAGCTCATGCATACGGTGTCATGCATGCTGCTATTGAATACGCATTTCATAGCACCTGTTGGGAAGAACACCTGTTGGGAAGAACAAAGTGAGTACAGGCACAGAAATCTAGGTAACTGAATCCAACATGTCAAAAGGATTAGTGAACGCACCATGAGTACCGACGGTTTCTTTGATTTGGCCACGTCGACCATGTTTTGTCCACAACTCAACAGGCTGCAAAATAATGGAGTGATTTGCTTTAACTATTTAAATATGAATAGACAATACATCAACACAAAAAAATACTTGCCTTGAACCATCTGACATCGTCAGGATTGTGGAACATGTACCGCACTATTGCTTTCATTTTTGAGACTCTCTGAGGATACCAGCATAGGATGTCAAATATACCAGCATATTAAATGAAAGCAAAACAAGAACAACTTTACACATGAACTGGAAACATCAGCAGAGCCAAAGATAGGGAGGCTTGTGTCTTCAAAACATGATCAGAAAAAGCAAGTACTTAATTTTCTCTCTTATAATATAGTAAAATGTTATCATATGTTGGAACAAGAAAACAAATCCAGTCAACACTGGCGCATATTGTAGACAGAAACCCCCAGATTGGCAGTGCTCAGTCAGTTTGGTAACAACAAATACCACCCTAGAGAGCATGAGCAGTTATATACCATCAACTGATAGATCCTCCTTTGGTGACTATGTTTAGATGTTATAGAGCAGCATCCACGTGTGAATAGAATTGTAACAAATTAGTTCCCAATAACAAGATTAATTCCCTTGAAAATATTGGTAGAAAAAAAGGCAAAAAAAGAAGGCAACATGGAAGTTGAGACTTATTTGCCTAGCAATTGTTACCAAGCTTACCCAGTCAAAACAATTTTCTTGAGAATAATTCTGTCTGGATCCACACTTTTCAGTGAACCTACAGCAGCAATGGCAGGTTGCTCCCCATCTCGGTTCTTCAAAACGATTAGAGGAATCGGAGGAAAGCAAATTGGAGCATAGACAGAGGCAACAGAAAACCGTCCAGAAATCTCTCCATCTTATCCTTATTGCAATTGATGTTGTCAGTTGAAAACAATGGCCTAGGTGTTGACGTCAAAAACTTGAAGTAGGGTTTTTGATAACAGCACACCAGACGAACACCTAGCTCAGAGCGTGCCAGTAGATTTGACATGTAATCGACAAGGTAAAAAATATGAAATTCACTCAAAGCCGATCGTGAAGATCAATCGCCTAGATTCGATCAGCTCAAAGCCGATCAAATCAAGATAGAAAGGGTAAGTCTAACTAGCCGATTAAGGCTAATCAGAGGATAAAGGTAGATCGATTCTGAAGAAGGCGATGCACAGCAAAATCATAATAAAACAAACCTGGGCGTAATTGATGAAGATCAACAATCGGCGATGCGTAACTTTATTGATCAAAATCGAATTACAGAGAAGATTCTAAGTTATAAAAGCTACTCTTAGTCGACAGGAAAAAGAGAGAATAATGTAAATTTGTATGTTTGATAGTGATGATCTTTTTTTTTGCAGCTCGCCCTTGTCATCCTTTTATATCTGTCGGCCTATCGTGTCCTATTACAACACGTTACAAAGCATGATCCGTATCGGCCTCAATCCGGATAATTTTTCCTTAAAATCTTTACCGTTACCAAATATCTTCAAATCCTTCCAAATCATCCGTTGGTTACCATATGTTAACTTTATCTTGCCGATTTTGACCTCGAAGCCAAATTTTGGTGCAAACATATGCCCCCTATTTTTGAAAGATGACTTGTTATCTTTCAAAAATATTTCTTATCGGTTTTTTTCCATCGGCTAACTGCTAGCATAATTGTCGCTTTAATTGCGCCGTAATTCTCTGGCACGCACATAGTGCGTTTTAACTACTCGTATCTTTTGAGATTCATTTCCTGCCGCTTGAAATTTTTACCGTGCTACAAATATGCGGCCCCACACATTCATTCTTCACGCGCACAAGCTCTCGAATCGTCTGCAATCGGTTTCTTATCTTTAGTCAGCAAGTTTCTGCTTACCATCATCTGCTCCCAATCGGCTTCAACCAAGATTGCCTGAATGGATCCTTCCCAGGTATTCATCCCAATTCCTAATGGTAACGACCAGTTCTACCTAGGACTAGTAGGAAACATAGATGCTGATACGGTTATTAATGAAGAAATTCCTCGCCTTCCTTTATCTGCTGCTGGATACAACATAGAAGGTTGGAATAAAAGCTTTAGAGCCTGGCCGACAGCGCTTAAGGGATGGAGGTCTTGGTATATCTGCGTAGCGGCCCAAAAGAGGGGTGAATGGAAAAAAATGGGTATTGCCGAGTGCATCCCTCTTTCGTTAGCCAATCCAGAAGCCAATGAGCCCTTGGTGGCCACGGCCTATTATATCTGGTCGGATACCTTCAATGCTTTCATGTTCCGCACCGGTCCTGTCGGCCCAACTCTTCAGGATATGGCCCAGCTGTGTTGTCTTAGATCAGACGGTGAACAAATATCAACAAGCCAAGGTATAAACTAATTCAATCTAAAGGCGAAGGATGGAGCAAGTACATCGGTAACAACAACAAAATGCATGGGCCAGTATCGGATGAAGACCATATTGCCTTTTAAAACTTATGGTTAGACAGATTCCTATTTTGTGGGGCTTCTCTTGGGCCAACGCAAGTGTATCAGTTGATTGCAGAACGCTTGGTAGAAGGTCGTCGGCTAGCCCTGGGCAAAATGCTGCTAGGATCAGTTTATCAAATTATGTATACAACAAGGAGTCATCTGTTTACAGGCTTCACCAATTTTCTTATCGGCAATGTGGGTGGCCCTCTTTAGTTTATCCAGATCTGGCTTTACTGCTTGTTCAGCCGATCTTTTGAATTGGAATCACAAGATACAGCTTTTCCTTGTGAAGATACTGCGGAAAATGCCATCCCTCAATTTAGAGCTAGCCGATCATACGGTGAGAGATATATCATGTGTTCTGGGAATGAGACAAAGATTACACCGATCGGCTCAAGAAAATATTTATCATTTTTTCTTCAATTGAGCAATGACGACTTTGGCCAACAAGACTTTTTTAGTTACAGCAGCGTAGCCGATTTTCCGTGGCCATCATTCTTACATCTAGAAGCCGACAGTTCTCTGATGCCTTCATCTACTCTGGATCTTTACAAGACATTCATTTCCCCTAGCATATTTCACGTCGGCTTTAATACCAGAAATCAGACATTTCAGCCATCATATGAGATTTATCATCTGTCAATCTATGCTCGTCAATTGGGTTTTGGTTAGGTTATTCGTTATCTTCAATTCCTTGATCGGCTTCAACCTAGAGCCAGAGTAAGAAACATTGTAGCAGCTGACCTTGTTTTAGAAATAACCGATGAACTCCAGATCAAAGATCTGCCACACTTCTTTTTGAACACTCGTCGATTAAGCCACTTTACTTCATGGTGGTCTTCTATTGCGGAGGGACTTTACTTAGAACAGACATCATCGGCCATTATTAACACCTTTTTTTCAAAATTTACATGAGCCGACAACACCTTCTAGCACTGATTCGGACG
Source organism: Otatea glauca (assembly GCA_036346275.1). Classification (NCBI taxonomy): domain Eukaryota; kingdom Viridiplantae; phylum Streptophyta; class Magnoliopsida; order Poales; family Poaceae; genus Otatea; species Otatea glauca. Next base: position 21,641,982 of record CM070731.1, on the reverse strand, counting down.
ATGAATCCAAATCCTCCGGCTATACTAACATGAACCAAGTAGATATTACTGGCGAGGTACTGACTAAATCGGATTCTTTTGAACGTAGTTTTGTCGTAAGCAATTTTGTCTAATCATCTTTCATTTTTGCTTTGCAGACCAAGGCTACTGGTAAGAAGCTCATCACTGGTCAATCGGGCAGTGGCCAAGGCAAGAGGCCACTCCAGTCGACTGGCATCACCGGGTACACTTCGGGTACCCTGGGGATCCAAAGTCCGTCACTATCGGACATAGAGAAAAAACAACCAAGTAAGCATATTATGATCGACTGTCATCTCTTTTATCCCTTCTGCAACTAATTCTTAACCGATCGTAATTTCAGAAAAGAAGAACACTAAGTACACAAAAGCTCCAGCGAAAAGAGGTTTGAAACCTCAGGAGCAAAGTGGCGAGAGCTCGCCACATGCGTCGGCCACTGTAGAGGTAAGTTGTCCATTTAAGCAGTTTTATAACGTATGCTCAAGACAATGGCTAATCCTTATCTTCTTATACAGCCAACACCATCAACACAGGTCACGACAATCTTGGCCAACCTCCCTGCTGCTTCCCTGAGAGTTCTCTCTCCTTCTCTGCCAACACCACCAGCCACGACGGCCGAAGCACTCCCAAAGTCCTCTAACCCAACCAACTTGTTGGGCTTCTCATTGGCCGATCTAGATGATCCAGAAATTATGGCCACAGACGACTACGATGCAGAAATTAGAAAGATTCTTGAAGTGTCAAAAGAAGCATCGGCTACGGTAACCTTTGCCCTAGGAATGCAAGAGTGTCTCAACAAGCTCTTCGACCTGGTGATGAAGCCACAATTGGAGATTCTGGCCAACAACCAGCCCATCCGAGATGCTATGGCAGCGGTTGAAGCCGACCTGCCCTCAGAAGCAATGGAAGCACTCCTTAACGTCTGTCACTTGGACGAAAGAAAATCAGAAGTGGAGGCACCTCAGGCAAGAATAGCACAGCGCGAAGCTCAGGAAGCCGACCAGAAACTTTTGGATGAGCTGGTCGCTGATGCTAAGGCCAAGAAGCAAAAATTTGATGCCGACACTGAACGGCTAAAGACTACCAAGGAATCCGTCTCCAAACTTGAATCAACCAAGAAGTTCTTTTTGAAAGAGTTGGCCAAGACAGAGAGGCAGATTCTAGAAGGCCAACAAACCCTTGAGAAAACTTCATTGGTCATCAAAGATCAGAAGCTCGGCATTGCTGTGGCTGTGGTCGCAGGGAAAAAGAAAACGACTAAAGAGGTACCGGTGCTAAGGAATGCCAAAAAAGACGACCGCATTATTGATGAAGTTCAATGTGTGATAGCCAAGGCTGCCGGTGCTTTATCGGCTTTGGGTGCAAGACTCCCAGGCTTTGGCCTTCAATGTTGATCTCTTTAAAATGTAAACTTTGTTGAATGTCTTTTGGAAGACTACTGTAATACTCTGATGTTTTATAATCAGCTGTTTAACTGATTTATATATTTGGCTTCGTCATGTAATTCATTTTTTCTTTCTAGCTGATTAACTGCATCGATTTAACTGGCTTTTCAGAGCGATTCTTTTGTAGTTGACTAAGCTCCAATCCAGACGCTAGGATAGTATTTTTTCAAGTACTTTCCATTAATCGCTTTAGGCAAAATAGATCCTTCTAACGTCTCAAGTATATACAAATTCCCATCGACTAGCCGATTAACCTTATACTGTCCTTCCCACGTAGATGACCATTTTCTAAATCGATTATCTTTAGAACCAATAGGCAGTATTTTCTTCTAAACTAAATCGGCTTCATCAAAATACTTAGGCACCACATTTTTATTGTATGCCCCTGCAACTCTGACCTTATTCTTCTTAAGCCGATCCAGTGTAGACAAACGTAACTCTGTTAATTCATCCAAGTTATCGATCATTAGATCATTGTAATTCTGAGCCGACAAACCATTTTGTCTAACTATTCATATAGAATTGATGTTAATCTCCACAGGTAAAACAGCTTCTTGGCTGTACACTAACTGATAAGGAGAAAGCTTTGTTGCTTCGTGATAACCTAGCCGATACTCCCAAAGTGATTTCGATAGCGTCGGGTGCCAATTCCTTGGTTTCTCATCAATTTTTCTTTTGATCATTTTGATCAATGTTTTGTTAGATGACTCGGCTTGTCCATTAGCCTAAGCGTAATATGGGGATGAATTCAACAACTTGATCCCTAGGCTTTTCGCATAATTCTGAAACTCATTAGAAATAAACACTGTACCTTGATCGGTCATGATTGTTTGTGGTATTCCAAACCGATGGACAATGTGTTCATTAACAAACCCCATTGCTTCAACACTCATGACCTTTTTGAGTGGTATAGCTTCAACCTATTTAGAGAAATAATAGATCGCGGCCAAAATAAACTTATGGCCTTTACTTGAAGCAGGAAATATTTGGCCGATTACATCTATCCCCCATCCTTTGAACGGCCATGGCTTGATAATTAGGTGTAAAGACGATGCCGATGCTAGTTTCACGTTGCTAAACTTTTGACAAGTCTGACATCCTTTGTAATATCTGAAACAATCTTCTAACATTGTCGACCAGAAATATCCCATTCGCCTAAGCATCCATTTCATCTTATGAGCCGATTGATGAGATCCACAAATACCTTCATGTACTTCACCCATTGCCACCTGCGCCTCTTCGGCTCCAAGACATCTCAAACTACGTACTTCAAAGCTTGCCGCCTAATCTTGCGCTCTGTCGGCTTAGATGGGTCGATTACGTAATTCCTTATTTGCGTCCTCCAGTCAACAGCATCCGCACACATGACAGCTTTGCTCACCTGATATCGGCTAAAGTCCTTGTACCCCGACGCCTGCTGAGCCAGTGCGTTGGCTCTATCGTTCAATTCTCAAGGGATATGACCGATAAAAAATGAGGTAAACGAGCCGATAATTTTGAAGCACTGTTCTAAATATTTAAGTAATACTTCATCACACCGTTAGTATTCACCTTTTATTTGCTGTACGATTAACATGGAGTCGCCATATGCCTCAACAGTATTTACTCCGATATTCTCTAACAATTGTAAACCTTTGAGCAATGCCTCATACTCCGCTTGGTTATTCGAACATCGGCTATTTAACCGAAATGCGAAGTCAAAATTATGACCCTTGGGCGATATGATTACGATACCAATACCATCACCTTCCTGGCATACCAACCCATCAAAAAATAATTTCCAAGGGGCAACAGATACTAGGTTAGCAGCGGTATCATGTCTTGTCATAAAATCGGCTATAACTTGTTCTTTAACTGCCTTAGCCGATTCATATGATAGGTCGAACTCTATTAAGGCATAAGCCCATTTACCTAGTCGACCTCGTAAAATTGGAGCTGATAACATATACTGTATAACATCGATTTTGCAGACTACCTTACAAGCCGATGCTAAAATATAATGCCTTAGCTTTGTACGAGAGAAATATAAGGACAGACATAATTTTTCAATGAAAGGGTACCTGATCTCAGTATCCAGTAAACGTCGACTTAAATAAAAGATTACCCTTTCCTTACCATCGACTTCCTGCGCTAAAATAGCTCCAATAGTTTCTTCCTCAGCTGATATATATAACTTGAAAGGAATTCCTTTCCGTGGTGCGGCCAGAACCGGAGGATTGGCCAAGTATTCTTTGATGTCATCAAAAGCCTTTTGTTGGTCGACTCCCCAAACAAACTCTTGATTATCCTTCAACTTCAGCAAGGGGGTAACCGTACGAATCCAATCGGAAAGATTTGAATTAAATCATCAGAGATAATTAATCTTACCAATCAGCTTCTGCAATTCATTTTTACATGTCGGTTGTTTCGTTTTGGCTATAGCTTTGACTCTTTCTTGATTGACTTCGATTCCTCTTTCATGTACCATAAAGCCCAAAACTACTCAGCCGACACACTGAACGCACACTTGAAAGGATTCATTTTCAAACCATGTAATCTTATATTCTGGAAGACCTTTTCTAAGCGACTAAGTGCTGTACATCCTCTTTAGATTTTACCACAACATCATCAATATATATTTCAACAATGTGGCTGATTAAGTCATGAAAAATCAGATTCATGGCTCGTTGTAAGTTGCCCTAGTATTTTTTAAACCGAAAGTCATAACCGTCCACTCAAATAATCCTATTGCGCCAGGACACCTGAAGGCAGTTTTTGGTATATCGGCTTCTGCCATGAATATCTGATTATATCCGGCATTTTTGTCTAAAAAACTTATGATTATATTCCCTGATGCAGCATCGATAAGCATATCGACTATCAGCATCGGATACTCATCTTTCGGTGTGGCTTTATTTAAGTCTCTAAAGTCGACACACACCCTAAGTTTTCTGTTTTTCTTCATGGCTGGAACGATATTGGAAACCCACTCTGCATATCGACAAGGCCTATCGAACTTGTCTTCCAACAACCGTTCTATCTCTTCTTTTATAATATTATACAGGGCCGGATTAAAGCGCTTAGGATACTGCTTAAACGGCTGATATCCTGGTCTAATAGGTAACCGATGTTCGACCAATTGTCGGCTTAAACCAAGCATCTCATGATACTCCCAAGCAAAACAATCTTTATAATCTCTAGAATTTTGATCAATTTTTCTTTATATTTTACATCTAATTTTGCACTAATAAAAGTTAGTCTTTTCCTATCACCACTACCTATATCGACTTCTTCAAGCAGATCGATAAACGTGAAACCTTAGCCCAACTTCTCAATTTCTTAGAAATCCTCAATGGCTTCATAGCTATCTGTTACTTGCCGATAGCTTTGGATTTTGTCTTGTAAGGCCTTCATTATTTTTCTTGTCCCCATCGGCGTAATACCTCATTTGCTCGATCAAACGTGCCTGGCTTGACACTAATCGGCATAAATCCTGTCTTACTTACGCAAATGAAGTCACAATCATCCAATGTTTTTCCTTATATACATCCAGCCTCTTCGTATTGCCAATTCGCATCTGAATTGGCCATAGCAATATGAGCCGATGTATCAGCTGTGACGACCTCAACTTCACCTCCATTCCACTGAAGAAGTGCCTGATGCATAGTCGACGGAATGCAGCAATTGGCATGGATCCAATCCTGACCAAGCAGCACGCTGTAATTACCTTTGGCGTCAATGACAAAAAATGCAGTCGGCAAAGTTTTACTGCCAACAGTCAATTCTGTTACCATAACGCCTTTGGCTTCCGTGGGATCGCCTGTGAAGTCATTCAAAACCATGTTAGTCTTGATTAAGTCTTCATCGGACTTACCCAATTTTTTGCAGGTGGTGTACGGCATCAGATTGACGGTAGCTCCCCCATCCACCATCATTCTTGATATCGGCTTGCCATTTATATAACCTTTCAAATATAATGGCTTTAGATGCCGATGGTCATCTCGCGGTTTTTCAAAGATAGCGTTTTGGGCACCTAAATATGACTGAGCAAAAGTCTCTTTGGCTGATTCAGTTTTAATTTTGAGCTCGGTCAGCAATGTAAATACCATGTTGATGTCCATCGGAGGTGTATCATCCCTAATCATGGGAGATTCCAAGTCATCGGCTGAATCAAAATCTTCTTCAACCTCTTCTTTCTTCCTCCATTCTTTCTTAGTAACTTTGATCGACCGAAGTTCATTGAAGGTTTGATCCCTCTATTTCTCTGCATCGGCTTCTCTGATTTCCTGAGTCCTTAGCCTTTGCAACCATCTGCACTGTGATAGGCTAAGACCGGATGGACACCACCTAGGTTTGGGTTTTATTGGCTTACGTATTTTACCAGCCAAATCTTCCCGATCAGAACTGGACCCTTGTGTCTTAACCTGGTTCGGCACCTGATTTGGTTCGGAGATTCTTTCGTGAACCGGTCTCCTGTAACTTCTATTGGGACAATCTTGTATCAGCCCAGAAAACCTGTCTTTGGCCGATCTGCTAGGCCAATCGTCTTGGGGATAATGTTCCATTGGGCATGTATATGGAGATGGCAATGCTACTCCCCTTTCCCAACAAAATTGCCAAAAAGGGCACCTCCGATGCGCTCTTTCTATGTTCTCGATTTGATACAGATTGTCTGACCGATGAGGAGAATATCTCGGCTGATTATTCATTCTTTCATACTTCTCCATCAACTGGGAAAATGTCAGTCCTGTCCTTCTTGATGGCTGTTTTGATGGTGATTTTTTCGCCTTATACCATCGGCCAACCTGCGGGTTTCCCTTAGGCTTAATAGTCCTCGAATTTCTGCCTTCGTGATCTGCTTCTATTTGTAATGAACCGATCGTGATTTTTAATGTCTGACTACTATCTGAAATTGACTGAATATCAACTCGCCGATCCCTGCTTGGCTCCTTATCCTACATCGGCTTTTTTCCTTTGCTCGAACATTGAACCATATTAATAGGGAACGGATCAACATCAACTTGCATGGTGAAGGACCATGTGGAGGTCCATCCATATTTGTGAAGATTATTTGACTTTATTTGAGCAAGGTGTGCTTAGGTTTGAGTTTGATTTGAATTGGAATTCAAAAGAAAGCAATTTGAGTTGTGTTAGCTTCTTGCGGTACTACTAACCTGTGGCTAGCGGTAGAACCGACTGATGATTGAGATATAATTAATTGTGAGCATTTGTGATGATTAAACATTGCTATGAGAGGTATTTTCTTGTTTTTGATGGTTGCAGGACGACGGTGCTAGGTCATGGTGAGGCGAAGGATTGCTAGAACTAGGCGAGGAGCGTCGGAGGTCCAGACGGTCCGGGATCGCTGGAAGATGATCGGAGATGGAGTCCGTGCAAGCTGTGAAGACAAGGAACGGATGAGATGCTAGCTAGACGCTGCGTGGATCAATGAAGACCATTGGATCTTAGTCTAGTAGATAGGTTAGCGGGTCTAATTAGTGTGCTTTGAGAACCGTGCAAGAAAACCCATTATGTGTTGTGGGTTTTGGGTGAACCCTTGCATGGCTGGTTGAGTGGGTTAATCCTAACCCTTGATGGATGCTCTAGGGTTTAGAGGCTCATCCAAGGGTGGTAGGTGACCCAAGAGTTGCATAAATAAGGGTGGAGGGGTAGCCTTCCCCCTTGAAGGTTTTGAGGTTTTTTATGCTCCTTTGAGCTTTGCCCACATGAATGTGAGGCTTTGTAACCTCTCCTTCCAGAAAATACAAAATTTTTTTTTACCTTATTGTGAATTTAAATTGCGCATTTACATTATGTCTTTACTTTACGTAATTTAAATTCAGCATTTACTTTCCCACATTTACATTCTCGCAATTTACTTTCTCGCAATTTGGATTTGCTTCCTCACCTTCTAAATGCTGTTCTTCTAGGATGTCTTGAGAGTTTTCATATGGTTTTACATCTTTCTTGCACCCTAGGATAGACTAGAGATCATGTTTTTATCGAATTGCAAATCTGTCCGGAACTTGTTCTTCACGCAGCAGTCAGTCTTTGATTTTTATAACAATCTAGAAAAATCCTTTTTAAGTGATTCTTGTTGGACAAAGTGTGTGACTCATATATCCATGTCTGGAAAAATTTGTGAGTCCACTGGTTGCACCGTTTGAGCGTTATGAAATGAAAACCGAGCCTCAAACATTCTTATTGAAGTTCCTAACTGTCTGTAATGCTTGATTTGTCATGTTTATCCTACAAATATTTTTGAGGTGATTTTTGGTGGACTGTTTCCAAAAAATTTTAGAGCAACAGAAACTCACCAACCACCTGCTCCAATTGAGGACAATTCCTGGAAAATCTGCTTTTACTTTTCTAGAAAGAGACTTTGGTGTTTTAGCTTTATCTCTTTTAGAAAAGTAGTATTTGAATTGATTCCTCTTTATTTGGACACTTGACAACTAGGATTGTGATTAAAAAATCCCTCACATGATTCATGGTTCTCATCCATGAAAGCTAGGGGTACACATAGTTGTCTAATTGTTTGGGTTTTGGAGGGTGTGCGAATCTGAGAAACACTAGTTTGAAGAAAAATCTTTGGGTGTTTCAGATTTTTATTGCAAGATTGTTTGGAGTATTTTGAGTGGGAGAAAATTTTATTTGGGTTCATTCACCCCCCTGATCGCCATTTTGATCCTTCACATGATCGGCTCATCAGTGAATTTTAGCCGACCATCCTCGATAGCTGATTGAATCTGCTGACGAAAAATATTGCAATCGTTAGTATTATGAGGAAAAGAATGATGCAATTTGTAATACCTGTGTTTCTTGATCTCATCAGCCGATGGTATGACGTGTCCTTCGGGTAATTGTATTATGTTTTCTTGTAACAATAAATCAAAAATATGATCACACTTAGAGACATCAAAAGCGTACTTAACTTTCGACTTATTCCTAGTCGACTTAGGTCAGGAACAGACTAAGGATTTTTTAGACCCATTTATCCATAAGGGGGTGCTTTCCTTACTCATTATTGTTTACGACGAAGTCGAGGTCGCTGTCGACGTTGTTGATGACGGGATTAATGACATCGGGTTCTACATGTCGTGATCGAAGAACACAACAAATAACAAATAACAAATAACAAGTTTTCAATAAGGGCAAATTGAAGTCGGATGAAAAACCAAATAGAAACAAACTATAGAAAACAAGTATGATTTAAGGTTGGGTTCTTATGATTTCACATGCTCGGATTCTAGTTGATCATATATCATTAGCAATGATACAACTTCTTTCTTTATGAATTATTATTATTATTATTTTACAAATTCAGGAGGCTAAAATTATGTACTTTCGTATTATTAACTTAAAATTGAGGAGGCAAAATTTATTTGGATTAATAGAATTAAGATATTAGTCATTATATAATATGTTATGAATAGTACTTAACTCCAATGTTTTTGCATAAGAAGTAATATATATATATATTAGGTCTGTAAAGTTTAGATTTCTGGTTGTATATTCATGATTTTAAGAAGATTCTTGTGATACAAATATCTTACTTATTAATTTCTTATTTATTATTAAGTTCGCTTACGGATTTCAGTTTTCATAATACTTAGGGTTATATACTTAACAGGATTTATATGCAAAGCATGTTGAAATGAGATTATTTCTTTAGAATAGGGTAGTCTTTACCTTCGAGATCATTTCTATGCTGATTTTATAAATTTTAGTGTTTAGACGAGATGTTTTATTCGTTGTTGAAATAGCCTATGTGATTCTACATTTTACACGATAAGGGTTCAATTTTTGTTTTAAGTTTGCGACTGCACTTTACAAGATTATTTAACATTTTTTCTAGCATTAGCAGTGGATGACCCTAAGAGTGTTTTAGGTTTGTTTCATGAAAATTTTCTTTTATCCGAGATAGTATATATGCATAGGAAGAATGAAGTCTTTTATGAACTTAATTTAAATTAGATCTTTCTACCGATTAATACTATCTTGACCTTTAGGGATATTTGAGATTAGCCCTACATGATCTAATATTTAATTATATCATTCATTCTATTTGCTTATACTTGAAGTGTAGATTATAATGATTTTTACTGTATTAAGTGGTCTGGACCTATAGCGTTTTAAATAAAGATCTTACATGCATGTAGGTATATTTGAAATAAGGATTTTATATGGTGTGAATGTATTAGGATTTGGTCTACCTAGAATTTCGACTTTTCGTGCCAGAGTTTTGAAAGTATTATGAGTGGACCATGCATATGATATATGAGATAAAGATTATTTGACTAACTTAATGTTTTCTTTCCCGAGGTTCTTTTATTTGAATTAATCAAGTCTTACTTTCTTTTCTATACATATATATGAATTCATACACATAATGTAATATAATTGGGTCAGAGCCTACTTAAGCTTATTAAGATTTGATTGAACTGAAGATGATGCTTTATTGAGGACGACACATATGCTTACAGAGATAAAGGATGTTTGAACTATTAAAGTTAGCTTTAAGGTCTTAATATTTGGAGATTAACCATGCTTATTTAAACTGGTCTCCTGATTCATGAATTGGAAAGTTAAATTAACCTAATTCATTTGCTTCCTGTCCTTAAACAACTAATTATGTTTCTTAATCAAATAGACTCATTAATCTCACGAAGTTTGCATTAGGGCTTTCATATGGCATTAATGCATACATGTATGTGTATACATTTAGGGTAAGATTATTTGAGCTTAATCAAATGCTACTTAGCTTTAGATCTTAATTCCAAGTTTAAGGATTACTTAGGCTAATAGAGCTAATGAACTGGGGTTCTACCTTTCCTTTGAGAGTCTTTCCTCTATGAATTAGACATTCAGAGGTGCTCCAAATCAGTTTGGCCCTCACCTGACAAGGAGTAATAAGGGGCCAACTTAAACCACTAGTCATCAATACTTTAGAACCTGGGCCGTAAGTAAGAAACAGAAGAAAGGAAGAAATAACAGAGCAGAGCACGCACAGAGACGCCATGGCAGCTGCTCTAGGCGAGCATGGCTAGCGTTAGGACAAGCCAAGGGAGGCGAAGAAGACACCAAAAAATGGAATCCCCGGGCTCTTTTGATCCCACAGGAACTGCCGGTCGGAGCTCCGATGGTCCATGGCGACGGTGCAACAGGCTCATGATGGCGCCTGCTCGGGTGTGCATAGCCGGCGGCGAAGCAAGCACCGAGGAGTACGGGCAAGGACAAAAACGGGATAACGGAGCCTCACTGGTGCTTTAGGAAGCGACGGCTGGAGCCACGGTAAGTTGTAGAGGCGGCGCGTCGGAGATGGGCTACGGTGGCAGGAGGAACTCGTGGCGGCGGCTGATGGGTAGGGGGAAGAAGAAATTGAGCTAGGGTTTTTGTTCAGTTGGGGATGAAGTTGCTTCGAGCAGGCTTAATTGGAAAACGGTGCAGCCATGGTGGAGATTGGCCGGCAATTTATAGCCGTGGAAAGGCGGTTGGTGTAGTAGTATGAACTCGGCATGGGATTTCGGCTGTGAGACAGAGGTGATGGTGCAATGATGCGGTGATAAGGATGGCAGGGTATGATTGCTTGAACCTGTCCTATACGGTGCATTGATTCGGTTTTGATCTTCTTGACCGGCTATAGGAAGTAGCAATGGCGGTTTGGAGCTGTGGAGAAGAAGGCTGGGAGAGGGCTGGCCGACCTGACCAGTGGGGTCACAGAAAAGGGGAGGCCCACACGCAAGGGAGAGAAAAGAACAGCTCTGCTGATTTCTCTGGACAGGACGTGATCTTATACTAATCATAGCTATCAAATCAAGTCATGATTTTATGACAATTTTTAGATATGTTGGCAAGATAAGGTTTCTTATCCAGTAAAAGTTTTAGGGTAAAATATAGTGTAGAAAAATTACAATAATTATGACAATATGTGCTGTTCAGATCAATCCATTCTGTTTTTCATTTAATTAAATATCAAAATGAGGTCAGTATTTTCTAAAGATTCTGTTGAAGGTTTATAATGATAAAATTTATCTTTTGTAAAAGTTTCAGATTTTCATATTCTATATTTAAATTCTAACAATTCTAACATTGCTATTTTCAGCTTTATTTACTTTCTGTTTTTGAATTTTTAAAGGATATAATGTAAGTTTTAATTTTTAATATTTTTGCCATAGGTAGATAATGATCTGATGTCGGCATGGTCAAAATCTTGGCTTTAGATAAGCATTGGAGAATTCTACACAAATCTGACAAGATCTGGATCACAAATTTTTTCTTTTATTTTAAATGATTCAGAATATCTTAAATATCTTGATTAGGGTTCTGGATGGCTCTAGTATTTAAATATTATTTTTTCAGATTTTTGTTGATATTTTGTTTCTACCTTTTTACTTTTACCTTTTTGCCATTTCAATAGAATGACTTTCTTTTAAAACAAAAAACTCAAGAAAAACAAATAATATCAGAAAATTCAGAAAATGGAAATTCAAATTAATATCACATTTCAAACTCATTTTTATACCTTGTTTGTTTTGGATGAAACGGTTTTAACATTAAGATCTCTGTTTTCTTAAGATTAAAATGCAAGAAAATGAGGAAAGAGATATTGTTTTAAATCAAAATCTTGACTCCAATTGAAGTTTTTATTCAATTCCATTTTTAAATTTCAAATTTTTTATTTTTCCTATTTTTGAATTTTTGGGATGTTATAGCCGATCTCCGGCCAATCAGGCAATGGCCAAGGAAAAAGTCCGCGTTAGTCGACTGGTCTTACGGGATATACATCCGGCACTCTGGGCATCCAAAGCCCGTCGCTGTTAGATATAGAGAAGAAGCAGCAACCCAGTAAGCATACCTTGATTACATGTCTCCCTTTCATATCTCCGTTGAGACTTATCCTTAACCGATCGTCCTTTCAGAGAAGAAGAAGGCCAAATCCACTAAAGCTCTGGCTAAAAGAGGCCCCAAGCCTCAAGAGCAAAGTGGCGAGAGCTCACCATGCGCATCGGCTACCGCAGGGGTAAGTTGCATTTTGAAAATTTTATGAGTACATCAAACAATCAGCTTAACTCACTTCTTATTTCCTTTTCCCAGCCTACCGCGTCAGTGCAGGCGGCTAGCATCTTAGCTGATCTGCCCGTAATCTCCGTCGGGCCTTCACCTTCTTCTCAGCCAACACCACTGGCCCCAATAGCCATTGCGGCCTCAGAATCATCTAACCCGACAAACTTATTGAGTTTCTCCTAAGCCGATTTAGATGATCCAGAGATAATGGTCACAGATGACTATGACACGGAGATAAGGAAGATCCTTGAAGTCTTCAAGGAAGCGTCGGCTATAGTGACGTCGGCCCCAGGGATGCAAGAGTGGCTTGATAAGCTCTTCAACTTGGTGATGCGCAAGCAGAAATCCTAGACAACAACCAACCGATACGGGATGCCATGGTGGCTGTCGAAGCCGATCTACCTCTAGAGGCGATGGAGGCACTGTTGAACATCTGCCATCTGAATGACAGAAGGCATCAGTGGAGGTTGCCCATGCGAGAATCGCCCAACGTGAAGACCAAGAGGCCAATCAAAAACTTCTCAATGAGCTGGTTGCCGATGCAAAGGTGAAAAAACAGAAGTTCGATGTCGACGCCCAATTACTCAAAACCAACAAAGAGGCTATCATGAAGCTTGAGTCGACCAAGAAATTTTTTTGGAAGAGTTGGCCAAGACGGAAAAACAAATCTTAAAAATCCAACAAACCATAGAGAAGACCTCATCGGCCATCAAGGAGCAGAAACTCGGCATCGCTATGGCTGTAGTCGGCGTGAAGAAGCAGTCGACCAAGGTGACTCCTGTGCCAGGAAATGCCACAGAGGATCAACTCATAGTCGACAAAGTGCAGGATATTATTGCTAAGACTGCAGGCGCCTTGTCGGCTCTGGGCGCAAGACTTCATGGCTCTGGCCTCCAATGTTAATCTTGTTATGATGAAAACTTCTTGGATGCTTGGCTTTTGGAACAATATGTCTGTAACATTTTAATTTTATCATCAGCTGTTTAACCAATTTTATACTTGTCTTGTCTATACAATTCACCCCTTTCAGCCAGTTAAAAGCCGCGAGTTAACTTGGCTTTTCAAGATGATACTTCCTCTTAGCCGACTAAGCTCCAATCTAGATGCTAGAGTAGTACTTCTTTAAATATTTCCCATTAATCACCTTAGGCAAAGCAACTCCTTCTAACATCTCGAGTATGTAGGAATTTCCATCAACAAGCCAATTTATTTTATACGGCCCTTCCCATGTAGGTGACCATTTCCCAAATCGGTTATCTCTAGAACCAAGAGGCAATATGGTCTTCCAAACTAAATCAGCTTCATTAAAGGACTTAGCTACCACCTTTTTATTATATGCCCTTGCATCTCTTATATTATTCTTCATAAGCTGATCCAGTGTAGATAAATGTAATTCTGCCAAGTCATCTAAGTTATCAATCATCAAATCATTATAATCTTGGGCCGACAGACCGTTTTGTTTAGCCACTCGTATAGAGTCGATATTAATTTCCACTAGTAAAATGGCTTCTTGACCATAAACTAGTTGGCAGGGTGAAAGCTTTGTCGACCCATGGTATGCTAGCCGATACGCCCACAGTGACACTGATAGTGTCGAATGCCAATTTCTTGGTTTCTCCTCAATTTTTCTCTTAATCAGCTTAATCAAAGTTTTATTAGATGACTTGGCTTGTCCATTGGCCTGAGCATAATAAGGCGATGAATTTAGCAATTTAATTCCTAGGCTTTTTGCATAACTGTAAAATTCATTAGACATAAATGCAGTACCTTGATCGGTCGTGATTGTTTGTGGTATTCCAAACCGATGAATAATGTGCTCATCAATAAACCCGATAGCTTCGACACTTGTAACCTTCTTGGGGAGTATAGCCTTAACCCACTTAGAGCAATAATCGATCTTAGCTGAAATAAATTTGTGGCCTTTGCTTGACGCGGGAAATATTTGACCGATTACATCTATTCCCCATCCTCTGAATGGTCAAGGTTTTATGATCGGATGCAAAGCCGATGCAAGCGCGAGTTGAACGTTGTCAAACTTCTGACAAGTCTAGCACCCTTTATAATATCGGAAACAATCCTCCAACATTGTTAGCCAAAAATACCCAGTGCGCCTAATCATCCATTTCATTTTCGTGCACCTCACCCATTGCTACTTTGGCTTCATTGGCTCCAAGGCACCTCAGTAGCAATCCTTCTAATGTCCGATAGTGCAGAACCTCATCCAAGATAACATACTTTAATGCCTGCTGCCTAACTTTGTGCTCCGTTGGCTTAGATGGATCAATCAAATATTCTTTTATTTTCACCCTCCAGTCGACAATATCAGCACACATTATTGCTTTGTCAACCGGCTTGGGCATTGGATATCGGCTAAAATCCTTATAACCCGACGCTTGCTGAGCCAATAAGTTAGCTTTGTCGTTCATCTCCTAGGGAATCTAAGAAAATAGAAAATGAAGTGAACAAGCCGATTGTGTCAAGACATTGTTCCAAATATTTGAGCAATATCTCATCGTAACATTGGTATTCTCCCTTAATCTGTTGCACGACCAATAAGGAATCACCACAAGCCTCCACAGCATTTACCCCAATAGTTTCCAATAGTTGCAGGCCTTTAAGAAATGCCTCATATTATGCCTAATTGTTGGAGCATCGGCTATTTAGCCGAAATGCGAACTCGAAGTTATGTCCTTTAGGAGAAATGAGCACTATACCAATGCCATTGCCTTATCGATACACCGATCGGTCAAAATATAGCTGCCAAGGGGCAACGGAAACTAGATTGGCAGTAGTTTCATGTCATGTTATGAAATCAGCTATTGCTTGTCCTCTAACCGCTTTAGTTGATTCATACGACAGGTCGAACTCTATCAAGGCATAAGCCCATTTACCAAGTCTACCTCGCAAGATCGGAGCTGACAACATATACTTTATAACATCAGTTTTGCATACCACCTTACAAGCCGATGCTAAAATATAATGCCTTAACTTTGTACAGGAAAAATATAAAGATAAGCATCAATTTTCTACGAAAGAGTACCTGATTTCGGCGTCTATTAGGCGCCGACTTAGGTAGAAGATTACTCTTTCCTTATCATCGACTTCCTATGCCAGAACAGCCCCGATGGCCTCCTCCTCGGCCGATATGTATAGCTTTTAGGGAACCCCCTTCCACGGCACAGTCAAGACTGTAGGATTAGTCAAGTACTCCTTAATATCATCAAAAGCCCTTTGTTGATTGGCTCCCCAAACAAACTCCTAACAGGAGTTGAGCTTCAACAAAGGAGTAAATGCACTAATTCAACCAAAAAGGTTTGAGATGAATCGTTGTAGATAATTGATTTTGCCGGTCAACTTTTGTAACTCATTTTTGCATGTCAGCGGCTTTGTCTTGGCTATGGCCTTGACCCTTTCCTGATTGACCTCAATTCCTCTTTCATGGACCATAAATCCTAAGAATTGTCCAGCCGACACACCAAATGCGCACTTCAAAGGATTCATCTTTAGGCCGTGCACCCTCATATTCTTGAAGACTGTCTCTAAATCAGCTAAATGCTGCCAATCATCTTTCGACTTGACTATAACATCATCAACGTAAATTTCAATGATATGGCTGATTAGATCATGAAATATTAAATTCATCACCTGCTGGTAGGTTGCACCAGCGTTCTTCAAGCCGAACATCATAACCGTCCACTCAAATAACCCAGAGCGCCAGAGCATCTGAAAGCGGTCTTTGGTATATCGGCTTCTGCCACAATATCTGATTATATCTGACATTTCTAAAGGATCAGAATGGCGATCAGAGGGGGGGTGAATGATCCCAAAACAAATTTTCCCACCTGTTTGATAAATACCACCCAAACAAAGCACTACTTGTAAAGAACAGAGACTAGAGAAAATAAAAAGCAGTAAAAACTATGTTTAGAAAACAGCACGACTTCGAAAGCAAAATCAATAGGATTTTGAATCTAATGATCCAGTGACCATGCAACTTGGTAGATGTGATCCTTAGGATGTCAGGAACCTATTCCAACCATCGATTTGAAAAATCAACGTCAAAGTTCCGCCCTTTTTCCCTGAGAAGGAAAATCCACCAAGAACAAGCAAAAAGCAAATCTGTGATCTAGGGTTGCTCGTGAGATTCTAATGATCAAGATAGACTTGAATGCCTTCTCACAAGTCACAGCAAGCAAGGAATCACAAGAATAAACACCAAAACTCGATCAATCAATAATTCATCATGAAGGGACAAAAGATTGGTTTCTTGCAGAACTTGAACCAATATTGCCTAGAGGATTGGGATATGATCTGAGTGAAGATTCATCCAATCAATCTCTCATCCTTGGCAACAAGAACCAGAAGCAAGTAGAAGGAGAGGAGGCAAATCCAACTTGCATAAGGTAAAAGCGAGAATGTAAATACTGAATTTAAATTGCATGAAGTAAAGACATAATGTAAGTGCAGAATTTTAAATTCAGAATTGAGAGAAAGATCTTTGTAATTTCTGGATGGAAGTTTTACAAATCCTCACAACATGTGGGCAAAGCTCATGAGAGCAACAACAATTTCTCTGAAAACTTCCACACGGGGGAGGCTGCCCCTTCCCTCTATTTATAGTGTCCTGGGATCAATTCCCACCCTTAGATGTCTTGCTTCAATCCTAAGCCAACTTCCAAGAGCCAGGATTTGTTCCCACACTGTCACTCTCAACCACTCTCAACTAATCTCAGGTACTGTCAAGTAAACCCGAAACACACTACCATACAGGATTTTGCACATATTTCAAAGCAAGCTACACTTATCCACTACTCTATCTTCTAGAACTGCAACCCAATAGCTCTCCTTGATCCAAGTAGTGATAAGCTAGCTTCTCCACTGATCTCTTGTCTCTTGTGACTGCACCGACTTTATCTCCGGCCATCTTCCAGCGAACATCCGGCCAACTTCAACCTCCGGCCATTCCATGCCTAGTTCCATCCTCCCTTCGCCTCACCATGACCATCAAATGAAGTCCTACATCCACAAAGACAAGAAAACCCTTCTTGGTTTCCCCATGAACCCAGCGCATCAATTCGATCACGAATTGGGGTTAGAACAGACCAAAACGGACCAAAACACTTCATCCTATTTTCAATATAGCAGTAATCTTCTCAATTTTTTATGTTTCTCATATTAAAAAACTTGTTAACATGAAAAAGTTGTGTTTCGAAATTCTCTACAACTTTCATGAAGACCAAATAATTTTTTGTGCAAGGGAAGACCTCCAAAAACGCTAATTACTGCCGGCTATCAAAACCGGTCCGGCGTAAACGTGAAACACATTGTGACTTGGTCTGGAGCGAAAAAATCAGTCCGACGTAGATGGGAAACTCTCTGTTTCCCTCTTTCCTTGGTTCGGTGCAAATGGAAAACTCTCTTTTTCTAATTTCTCTTGGTCCGGCGCAAAAGTGAAGTCTATCCTAACTCGGTCTGGCGCAAAAGCAAATCATTTCTACTCCGGTCTGGTGCAAATGCAACTAATGCAACATTTGGTCCGGCGCAAACATGAAACCGATTAAACTTGGTCTGGTGTAACCTATCATGCCGGCACAAAAATACTTCCAACTTGAAATCTATTTTAAACCCAAACACAAATCTAAGCTATCTTAGATCACATAAAGTCAAATACTCATCACAAACATGGATGGACCTCCACATGGTCCTTCATTCTCCCCCTTGATGAGTATATTGACAAACCACACAAAAGTCATAAATTTGAGTTTGAGTAAGAGAAGAAGAAAGTAATTTGATTGCAAAACCACACATGGTCCAGAGAGAATAGATTGAGAACATGACCAAGTTGGTAAGACATATTTTAGAGCTAAATCAAGGAGAGAGCAAGTTTTCCACAAAAAGCTCTAAAATCCAATCATAAGTGCCAAATGTGATTATGTGATTATGATCCATAAGAATTAGCAAAATTTTACAAAGATCATAAGAACCAAATAAACTTTCACATTTTTAATAATGCCTTTTCTACGTTATCTCCCCCTTTTGTCAATATAGGCATAAATTTTTTTACAAAGATCATAAGAACCAAATAAACTTCACATCTTCATTTCAATTTAGCACATATGAGCAATTCTGAAGGACTCAAATATGGATCAACCAAATTTCACCCAAGTTGCTATAAGGACTATAGAGAAATCCAAATTTTCACAATTCATGGTAAAAGCCCCTAGAGAGGAAACTTAGTAAGTAAAAGCAACATGTTTCATCAAGTTTTCATTTAAAGCTTTCAAGTTTTTCAGATTTTAATGAAGCTTAGCATGATAAATGAACTTAGACATATCTAAGCTAGTGATTTTCTTCAAAAGATATAGCATGATGTATTTCATGAATATTGAGTCAATTGCATAATAGACAAAGCTCATAAAACAGAAAATGTAGTATAAATGCAACGCATGAACAGATTCCCAAACTCCCCCTCAACAAAAGAATCAATTTTAAGCTCAAATCTGGTTAAAATTGAGTTATTATCAAGATTAGGCATAAAGAAAACCCAAATGAACTCAATAACAACTAGAAAAACAGAATGAGGAGAAGAAGTCGAGAAAAACTGTAAACTGGGTGCCTATTGAGCATAGAAAAGATAGAAGAGACTCACTACGGCTAAGACTCGCTCTTATCTTCCTCAGTAACTAACATAGGGAAGCTTACTCTAGATCCCACCTAAGGAGTGCAAACAGACCCTATCTACCCAGGAGACCCAACACCTGCTAGACTTATAAGACTGAGGGAACTCAACCTAGAGAGAAGAGAGAACTGCTAATCACGCATGATAGCAACCTAAAGCACAAGATAAGAGGTGCATGCAAGGCATGCCATAAGTCTAAGTGAGTGAACTCAACTCAAGAAAATAAGCCCACGATCACCCAGAAGAAACATAAAGAAGAGAAAAATTGGAAGAGAATATATTATACATAATATACAAACCAGCTCCCCCTCACGATAGGCCGTAAGGGATCACGGCTCCAAGTTCACTCCTCAAGGCAACATACCTGGAGATATCCAAAGGCTTGGTAAAGATATAGGCTAATTGGAGGTCACTCTCTACAAACTGAAGCGCGATATCCCCCTTCTCCACATGGTCTCTAAGGAAGTGATATCTAATATCAATGTGCTTGATCCGGGAATGTTGCACTGGGTTTTTAGCAATGTAAATAGTAGAAGTGTTCTCACAGAAAAGTGGCACACTCTCTATCTCTAACCCAAAGTCCCACAAGGTCTATCTCATCCAGAGCACCTGGCTACAGCAACTGGCTGCAGCAACATACTCGGCCTCAGCGGTGGACTGTGCAACTCCGAACTGCTTCTTAGACGACCAAGAAACAAGAGAACTGCCAACGAATTGGCAAGTGCCAGAAGTGCTCTTCCTATCTATCCTACAGCAAGCAAAGTCGGCATCGAAAAAGGCTCGAAGAGACAGACAAGAAGAAGAAGAGTACCAAATACCATAATCAGTGGTAGCACGAAGTTACCTGAAAATGCGCTTGACTGCCTGGCAGTGAGAGGCACGAGGAGAGGCCTAAAATCAAGCACACAGATATACAGTGAAATGTATGTCCGGCCTCGAAGCAGTGAGGTACAAGAGGGAGTCGATTATGCTCCGAAACTCCTTTTGATTAGCAGGCTCACCATCCTAATTGGGCTCGAGGACAGTAGTGGTGGCCATAGGAGTCATCACCGGCTTCCCATCAGACATATCGAAATGCCTCAGGAGGTCCCGGGTATACTTGCCTTGATGTAAGAAAGTACCCTCTCGGGTCTGCTTGATTTGGAAGCCAAGAAAGTAGCTCAACTCGCCCATCATACTCATCTCAAACTCTGTGCTCATCACCTTAGAAAACTGAGACACAAGCGAATGAGATGAGCCATCAAAAATGATATCGTCCACATAGATCTGGACGAGAAGAAAATGCAACTCATGGTGTTTGATAAACAGAGTCTTGTCTACTATGCCCATCTTGAAGTCATGGCTGAGAAGATAAGACTTGAGCCTCTCATACCATGTTCTGGGGGCTTGCTTGAGTCCATACAAAGCTTTGGAAAGCTTGTATACATGACTCAGAAACTTGGGGTTCTCAAATCCTGGAGGTTGTTTGACATAAACCTCTTCCTCAATATAGCTATTGAGGAATGCACTCTTGACATCCATTTGATAGAGCTTAAAGCCCCGGGATGCAGAGAATGCAAGCAGGATCCTAATAGCCTTTAGTCTAGCTACAGGGGAAAAGGTGTCCTCAAAGTCAAGATCCTCAACCTGAGAAAAGCCCTGTGCAACTAGCCTATCCTTGTTGCTAATGACAACCCCATCCTCACTCTGCTTGTTTTTAAACACCCACTTGGTCCAAATAACATTATGACGAGATGGACGTTCTACAAGCTGCCAGACTTTGTTCCTCTCAAAGTTTTCAAGTTCCTCATGCATAGCATTAGTTCAAGACTCGTCAGATAATGCATGAGTCACATCCTTCGGCTCAAACGAGGCAACAAAGGCAGAGTGAAGGCAAAAACTAGACAAACCTGATTTTGAGCGAGTGACTCGCTCAAACAGATCGCCGATGATCTGATCAGGTGGATGAGAATGCTGAATATGACTGGGAGGTCCAGAAGCAGAAGTGGCCTCTACCTCATGCACAGAAGAGGTAGGAGCAGAACCACTAGTTGCATGAGAGTCAGAAGGCAAGGGCTGGCCTTCCTAAGGTGCAGAAATGGAAACAGGAGGCACCTCAGGTGTAGAGGGGACTGGATCAGGTGGAACACCATCATCTCCATCATCATCATCCTCTACAAAGATGGTCTCGGAGGAAGAAAAAGAGCCTGAAATGTCAGGTCTAGCTCCTGGGCTAGCCTCATCAAAGGTCACTTCACAGGTCTCTATGATTCTATGCGCATCGCAACCCCAGACCCTATAGCTATGAGAAGAAGTCGAATAACCCATAAAGATACCATCAAAAGAACGAGACTCAAACTTATCCAGGTTACCAGACTTCAAAATAAAACACTTGCAACCAAACATACAAAAATGATAAACACTAGGCTTTCGCCCACACCTCAACTCGTAAGAAGTGCGGTGCAAATGTGCTCTCAAGAATACACAATTAGAAACATGGCAAGCAGTAGCTATAGCCTCAGCCCAAAACTTCCTAGGAGTACTGTACTCATCTAGCATCGTCCTGGCCATCTCTACCAGGGTCCTGTTCTTCCTTTCTACTACGCCATTTTGCTGAGGGACGTAAGGAGAGGATAACTGATGCTCTAAATTAGACTCCACACTGAAACTCTCAAAATAGGAGTTCTTGAACTCCATGTCATTGTCACTTCGTATAGCTCGTAGGGCACCAGGGAGCTCAAAAGACAACCTATGAACCAAACCCCTAAAATGGGTAAAAGACTCATCCTTCGAGGACATGAAAAACACCCAAGAGTACCTCGAAAAATCATCAACGATGACAAGAACATACCACTTCCCACCCACTGACTACACTATAGCTGGACCAACAGTGTCCATATGTAAAATCTGTCCTGGTGCATCAGTCATCACAACAGTGACTGGGGGATGAGAAGCAGCAACCATCTTGCCATGTCGGCAGGGAGAGCAAACTAAGTCTTTGACCATTTTGAGTTTGGGCAAACCACGAATGAGATCGTGGCTGCTAACTCGGGTCAAATAATCAAATCCAATGTGACCAAGTCTCCTATACCAGAAGGAGAGATCACGGGATTCTAAAGCAATCAAACAACGAAGAGAGTCTCCAGAAGAAGCAAAAAAATCAGCACGAAAGACTCTCCCATATCTACAAATCCCGCAAACTAACCTTCCTGAAGAATCGAAGATTCTACAGGCGCTTGTGGAATATATGAAACCAGGTGTCTTCATAATTGGCCTAGCATCGCCTGAGAGGAAGGCCCAAAGGATAAGCTCCACGCCAAGCCTTGCTGTCGTACGGAAGGGGGTACATCCCATAGACAGTTGAATGTATATTTAGATATAAAACATACGGTTGTAAGCAGAGTCGTTAATAGGATAGATAAAGATGTAAACTCTATCCTGTAACCGACTAGAATCCTGTAACCGATCGGAATCCTTTAGACCGATCAGGATTCTGTAAACCGCCCTACCCCCACTATATAAGGGAGAAGGCGGGCAACAACAACAGATCATCGCATACCGCCCAGAGCACATTGCGCTTTGAGCAATCTTAGATTCAAGAGATCCACATAATCCCAACACATAGGATTAAGGTATTACCACCACCGTCAAGGGCCTGAACCTGTCTAAACCCTTGTCTTGTGTGACCTTCGAGTTTGAGATCTAGCGCCTGCCCCATAAATTTATCGCCGACTACAAAAGTTGACAGTTGGCGCGCCAGGTAGGGGAAGCGCTATAATCTTTTCCTACAGACTCGATGGCAGCAACCAGCGGAATCATCGCCACCTTCGTCTCTGGCCAGACTCTCCGCTTTGGAAGCCTGGATTTCGTCGCAGATATGCGCGGAGAACTTGTCTGCTTAGACCTAAACCAGATCCAATCTGGTAAAGGTCAGGCCAATCCATCTCAGGTATGTCACTCTGACTCGGCTAGTGAACCAGTCGGCGTCAAGAGAATTTCCTACGATCTACATGGCATCTTCGCGATAGAAGAACAGAAGACCGATCTCCAGCGCTAGCAAGAGACTCAAGAAGTTGCGGAGGAAGATCGTCTTCTTCGCACGGGTAAGGAGGCACAGACACGATCGATTCGATCTCGCGGTCACAATGTCTACGAGGACATCTTGCAATCTAGGTTGGGAGACCAAGCCGTCTTCCACACACCATTGCAGAACATCGTCGCCTTCAAGACGCTTCTCGATACGCTGGACCCGATGATTGCATCTGATAGCCCAGCAGCGCCGATCGTGGCCCAGATCAAGTCCTTGGTGACGGCGGCTGCAATCTAGTAGAATCAGGAAAAGAAGGCAGGAGAAGCGCACTCGCTCTCCCACGCGACTACTCGCGTCGCCAGCAGCCGGACTGCAACCAGTCGGAATACCGGTAGTCGGCGCCACGCGCAACCAGTAGGAGACGCTCGTCGGAATCTCAACTGCGGCCTCCGCCAAGACATCACCGCCAGGCGGCAAGAGCAGGACGAGGAAGAACGACGCGGGCGCTACGACAACCACGAACGTTTTGGTACCGTTCCTGATCGACGAAGCGACCAAAGGTACAATGACTACAACGACCATAGAGACCAACATCGCAGGGGACGGGACGACAACGACGACCATCGAGACATGAGCTCGCCGCGCCGAACTCCACCCCGACGCATTGATGACCATCGTTGAGCCAGAGGCTCGCCACGCCGGACTCCTCCTCATCAGGACGACAGATCCATTGACAGAATCTGAGCGTTCACTTCTCGGCTACGCCGAGTGGTATGGCCCAAAGGTTTCAACCCTAAGGGCATCGTTAAGTTTGACGGGGAGCAAGATCCGGAAGCTTGGCTACAGGTCTATGCCCTGGCAGTTAAAGCGGCCGGGGGCAATTAGAATATAATGGCGAATTATCTGCCAGTCAATCTCACCCCTTCGACTCAAGCATGGCTCACGGGACTTCCTGCGAACTCGGTGGACTCCTGGAGCGATCTTTGCGATCAATTTATTGCGAACTTCCAGGGAACCTACGAGAGGCCCGGCACCCCGTGGGACCTATACCAGCTTCACCAGAAGAAGGACGAGATGCTGAGAGACTTCATCCGGTGTTTCATGTAGAAGAAGAACACCATCAGGGACTTATCTGATGCTGTGGTGGTGGCAGCCTTTTAGAAAGGGGCAGGTGATCCTGATCTAATCAATAAAATGTCCAGGAAACCCCCGGCCTTCGTGAAGGAGATGTTTGCATTGGCCGACCGCTACACCACGGCCTCAGACGCCTTGGCCGAGCGCCAAGAAGATCGCCCAACCCAGAAGAGAAAAGGCGACAAGGCCGAGTCCTCCAATCATAAAGACAAGAAGCGGAAGGGCAAGAAACTAGTCGCGGTAGCCGAACACAGCCGGCCCCGAGCCACGCGGCGGGAGGCACCCGATTACAGTACCGTCATGGAGGCGATCTGTCCTTTCCACCCTAAGGGAAAGCACGCCGCCAAAGATTGCTTCACCCTGAGGCGTTTTGCGCGGGAAAGCAACAAGCAACCGACTCCAGCGAAGGATGAAGCGGCCAAGAAGAAAGACCTTCCAGACAAGGACGATTATCAAGAGCCCGAGCACGAACTGAACTACATATACGGGGGCTCCACCGGATATGAGTCCAAGCGGAAGCAAAAACTTACCGCTCGGGAGATCAATGCGGTGGAACCAGTAGCCCCCCAATATCTAAAGTGGTTTGAAGTCCCCATTACCATCGACTGCTCGGATCACCCCAATCGATTTCTACACCCGGGTAAGTACCCTCTAGTGCTCAACCCGGTTATTCGCAATGTGAAGCTCAAGAAGGTCCTGATTGACGGAAGGAGTGGACTCAACGTCCTATTCTCCAAAACCTTCAACGACATGAACCTCCCCCACTCCGAGCTGAGGCCGAGCTCGCAGCTGTTCCACGGGCTGATCCCTGGGGCGTATTCGTTTCCACTTAGGCGAATTTCTTTGCCCGTCACTTTCGGTACCAAAGACAACTACCGGACCGAGTACATAAATTTCGAGGTAGAGGATTTCGAGACGGCGTATCACGCTATCTTGGGAAGACCCGGACTGGCTCGGTTCATGGCCGACCCGCACTACACCTACTTGATTATGAAGATGCCGGGACCCAGAAGCGTCATCACGGTTCACAGCGACATCAAGCGGTCTCTGGAGTGCGACCGAGAGAACCACGAACTTGCTGAGCTGCAAGAGGCAACAGGCGAAGGGAAGAATATCCAGATAGAGGCGGCCATGTTGCAGGAAGAAGGCAACATCCCGTCCATGAAGCAGGCCACATCAGGGAAGAGGCGGCCATATTGCAGGAAGAAGGCAACATCCCGTCCAAGAAGCAGGCCACATCAGGGATGAAGCCCGGCAAAGGAAGCAAGAGAATTGTTCTTGACCCGTCCGACCCATCTAAGATGACTCTGATCGGGACAGGGCTTGAGGGTAAATAGGAAGGCGCGCTCGTCACCTTCCTCCAGGCTAACAAGGACATCTTTGCCTGGAAACCATCCGACATGCCGGGTGTTCCTAGGGAGGTGATCGAGCATTCCTTACATGTCGATGAAAAGGCAAAGCCAATCAAGCAAAGGTTTCGACGGTTCGCTCCAGATCGTCGGAACGCCATCAAGCAGGAGATCACCAAGCTATTAGCTGCAGATTTTATCAAAGAAGTGTATCATCCCGATTGGTTGGCAAACCATGTACTAGTTCAAAAGAAGAATAAAACTTGGCGCATGTGCGTTGACTATACTGATCTCAACAAGGCATGTTCGAAGGATCCTTTCGGGTTACCTCAGATTGATCAAGTGGTTGATTCAACCGCCAAGTGCGAGATCCTGAGTTTCCTTGATGCCTACTCAGGGTACCACCAGATTCGCCTAAAGGTGGAAGATCATATCAAGACTTCATTCATCACGCCCTTTGGGGCCTTTTGCTATACCACGATGGCGTTCGGGTTGAAAAATGCTGGTGCGACGTATCAACGCGCGATACAGCGGTGTTTTCACGCCCAACTCGGACGCAATGTGGAGGCTTACGTGGACGACGTCGTGGTGAAGACTCGGGAGAGGAAGGACCTTATCGCCGACCTGACCGAGACGTTCGAGAGTCTAAGGGCTTTTAGCATGAAGCTTAATCCCGAGAAGTGTGTTTTCGGAGTATCTTCGGGAAAACTTCTCGGGTTCATCGTATCCCAAAGAGGCATTGAGGCCAACCCAGAGAAGATCAGGGCCATATCAAATATGGAGCCGCCGACTTGCCAATAGGACGTCCAAAAGCTTACAGGGTGCATGGCCGCACTCAGCAAGTTTATTTTCCGACTGGGTATGCGAGGTATGTCATTCTTTAAACTCCTCAAGAAGCAGGACAAGTTCCAGTGGACGTCCGAGGCACATCAAGCGTTTGATGATTTGAAGACCTTCTTAACAACGCTCCCGATCTTAGTTTCCCCGATGCCAGAAGAACCTCTGTTACTTTACATCACGGCAATGACTCATGTAGTCAGCGCTGCAGTCATCGTAGAAAGAGAGGAGCCGGGCCACGTGTAGAAGATCCAACACCCGGTCTACTTCGTCAGCGAGGTCCTGAGTGAATCTAAGGTGCGGTACCCGCAAGTGCAAAAATTATTATATGCCATACTTCTTACAACTCGCAAGCTCAAGCACTACTTCCAAGAGCATACTGTTTCGGTGGTCACCTCCTTCCCAATAGGATATATACTTCACAACCAGGAGGTCACCGGGAGAATTGCAAAGTGGGCAATCGAGCTTGGAGCTTTTGATATCCTATTCAAGCCTCGCACCGCCATCAAATCTCAAGCGCTCGTCAATTTCACAACCGAGTGGACAGAATTTCAAAACCCGTTTGTCATCAAGGAACTCGAGTATTGGACGATGTACTTCGATGGTTCCCTCATGCTCAGCGGCGCGGGGACTGGTATAGTGTTCATATCACCAAGTGGAGAGCGGTTGAGGTACGTCCTGCAAATACTTTTTCCCGCATCAAACAACGTCGCCGAGTACGAGGCACTCATCCATGGGCTCCGTATCGCCATATCGCTCAGTATCCGATGTTTGGCGGTCCGCGGAGATTCAATGCTCGTGGTCAATCAAGTGCAAAAAGAATGGTCCTGCATCGAAGACAACATGGTTGCCTACTGCCGGGAGGTACGCAATCTGGAAGGTAACTTTGATGGACAGGAACTTGTTCATGTGCTCCGCCGAGACAATGAAGCGGCCGACGAGCTAGCCAAAATGGGATCCTGCCGGTCTACAGTGCCAGTGGGAGTATTCGTCGAAGAAATTTATAAGCCCACGATTAGCACTCGGTCAAAGTAGACGCCCCGGCGAAGAAGAACGCAGAGGCTGAAGTCCTGGTCATTACCCTCGATTAGACAGCTCCGTATCTGGACTATTTGACGAAGGACGAACTACCCGAAGACCGCGTACAGGCTGAACGAATAATGCGCTGAAGCAAGAGCTATGTGGTGATTAGGGAAGAACTCTATCGCAAGAGCTCCTCTGGTGTACTACGACGGTGCATATCAGAACAAGAAGGAAGAGATCTTCTCAAGGAAATCCACTCGGGAGTTTGTGGGAATCATGCGGCGTCATCAACCCTAGTTGGCAAGGCTTATCGTTAGGGATTTTTCTGGCCAACTGCTGTCACTGATGTAGAGGACTTCGTCCGGACATGCGAAGGATGTTAGTTCTTTGCACGACAGATGAACAAACCGGCACAGGAACTACATACCATCCCCATCACTTGGCCGTTTGCGGTCTGGGGGCTCGACATGGTGGGACCTTTGAAGAAGGCTCAAGGCGGTTGGTTATACTCATCTCTTCGTGGCCATCGATAAATTCACCAAATGGATTGAGGCCAAGCCAGTCGCCATTATCACAGCTGCAAAGGCAAAAGAATTCTTCCATGAAATCGTGGTTAGATTCGGTGTACCAAACCGAATCATCACGGATAATGGCACCCAATTCAGAGGCGGCATATTTCAAGACTGGTGCGACGAACTCGGCATAAAAATTTGCTTCGCGTCGGTAGCACACCCCGGAAGTAATGGGTAGGTCGAGCGAGCTAATGGCATGGTATTACAAGGCCTAAAGACGAGGATTTTCGATCGTATCAAACCATATGCCACTCGGTGGGTCAAAGAATTGCCTTCGGTACTCTGGGGGCTGCGAACCACCCCCAGCAGAGCAACCGGGCAGTCACCTTTCTTCCTGGTGTATGGCTCAGAGGCGGTCCTCCCCACCGAGTTAGAGTTCGGATCCCCACGGGTTCGGAGCTATGAAGAAGTCGCTTCGAAAGAGAGCCGGCTAGAAGACCTCGACCGACTGGAAGAAGCCAGGGACGTCGCAACAATTCAGTCGGCAAAGTATCTTAAGGGCTTACGTCGCTATCACGGACGCAATGTAAGGAGCCGCGCGTTCTCCAAAGGAGATCTGATCCTTAGAAAGAATCAGAAGTGCGAGCATAAGCTATCCATAAGCTGGGAAGGCCCTTACATCATCGATGAGGTGATACGCCCTGGGGCTTATAAGCTAAAGCGTGAAGACGGCACAACTATCCGCAACACCTGGAACATAGAACAACTACGTCGTTTTTTCGCTTGAACTTTGTAATTCAATTGTTTCTTTATGAATAAAATGTTTACTCTTAAAGTTGTTCTCGTATAATCTTCTCGAAAATTATGCGTCTGAGTGCTTCGCCCCTATAAAGTTTAAGACTCTAAGACATGCGTCATGAACCATGCCTCAGAGCCTGGGGGCTGGACTAGTCGGACATGATACGTCAAAACCACTCGGACAAAGCAGCATATTTAAAGACAAAATGCAAGAACAAAGAAATATTTTTATATATTTGATTCATAGGTCCAAAGTTTCTACAACAGCCGAAGAGGTATCCTTGACTTCCTCCCAGAGCTCGGCGGCCTGATCTTCATCTACATTGCAGGCGTAGCCACTCTTAACGGCTTTAAGATCCACTCGGGGATAGAGCGAATTGGTGATCGCTAAAGCCTGGCTAGCACCGTTGGTCGCTGTCTCCTTCAAGAGTCTCTTGAGTGCCTCAGGGGCTTCCACCAATTGAGAGATGACCTGGTCCCTGTTGAGTGGCCTCTCGCCTCCGGGATGAAGCGAACTCAACAATGGCTCGGAGGCTTCACGAAGCCTGGCGCAAGACGTCTCAAGGGCTTCGACTTTTTCGCTATAAGCGGTATATTGCGCCCGCATCTTGAACTTATAGTCTACAAGCAAGACAGGTTATTAAGAAGTACCAAGAGGACGATGGAGGCAAGGGAGGGCCAAGCTGCTGAACATACCTTCTAGCTCTTTCTTCGACTTCAATTTGGAGGCCTCCGAGACCTTGAGTTGTTCATGAAGCCTCGCAACAGTGGAATCCCGAGCTGACACAGAGATAAGGAAATCAAAAGACTGGACGACTAAAACAAGAGCAAGGGGTGGTCCAGGAAATATTTTACCTCGAAGGGAGCCAACGACGTCTAACTTCTCCTGCCGCAAAGATTTCTGCTCTTCCCGCAACGCCTGGACCTCTGACCGAAGAGCTCGCAGCTCGGCTGCATGTCCAGCCTTGATCTGCTCCAATTTGGCCAGATATTCCTGGCGCGTTCGGACCTCAGGGAGCATCTTCTGGAGGAACTCGGACTTCTTTTCAGAGCGCTCCCCTAATTTCCGTAACCATCATAGGAAATGGTGACTACAAGCTAACCGGCACAAGCAAGAAGATGGCGAGAGTAGAAATTTTTTTACTCGGGCCAGGCGAGCACAAGCGGTGGCATAAGTGTAAAAGTCATTCCTTTCTCTCTCCTCCTCCGAGTTGTCCAGGAGCTTCAAGCCGTCCTACTCATCAACCCACGTGGTTTGCATTATGAATTGAGGGCGAGCAGGAGTCGGCGGAACTCAGAAGATTTCTTCAACCTCAGGGGATGGACGAGAGATGGGCTCTTGAGCGGCAGGACCCGACGCCGCAGCATGGGGTGCCGCGAAGGCGGCTGGGGCTCGGTGGGCGCTCCTGTGTCCACGGGCGAGGCCTCCTCAACCAAGACACGAACGTCTTGGGGCTCAATTTCTTTAGGGGCCCCGGACGGCGTATCGACAGGAACATCGTACGAAGGATTCCTTCAAGAAGAACGATCAGTAAATAAGCTGGCAAAACGCGCCGAATAAGAGTCGATGGGGCATCAAACCTGTCGGACTTCTTCATTCTCATTAGGGGCTTCTTTCGGGTGGCAGAGCCACTCCCAGAGGGACCACTTGGGGCACTACAAACTGGAACCTGGGGCTCTTCCCAACTGACCGAGTCTCTCGGAACTGAACTCGGTTGCACCACGGGCTTGTGGGGGAGGGGAGCTGAAGGCACCGGGGCTCGTCCTGACGGTTCCTGGATCTTGGGACCACCAGTCAGGCGCCGGGGCTGCGCAGGGTCCTTGGCAACTGCTTTCTTCCCCTTCTTGGCGGCGGGGTCTCCGGCCGGAGAGCTCGCAGGACGTTTAAATGGAGCGCTCTTATGAACGGGCATCTCCGGGAGAGGCGCATCGCTAAAAAAAGCCAACCGATCCTGAAAAGGCGCATTATACTGTTAAAAGACATTTAGAGGCAAATGCAAAAGTCTATCGGCAAAACTTGCTTACCTTAGGAGGAGGGTGTGATGCGGTGAAGGATTTCGGGCATTTGATGGTGGATATCTCCACGGTAGGGATGAAGAAGTAGCCTACCCGGGCAAATACCTGCTCCTTCGACAATGTTTCAGGCAGTTCCCGGGTCGGATCGTCATTTCCTTCAAATGCGTATGACTCGCTCCTTTAGAGGCTGTATCCAACGAGCAACAAAATGAAGAGCCAGACCAACTCCCGTGAGACCATCTTCCTTCAATTGCTCAATCAGCGCCAAGAGATCATGCACCTGGTCCATGTTCGCAGCATTGGGAGTAGATACCGAAGAAAGGGACACCTTAGGCCGGCGCCCGACAAAGGAGGGAAGAGCAGGGTTGGGATTGGCACAGTAGAACCACTCCTGGTGCCAGCCCTTATTAGAAGTTTTGAAGGGAATAGCAAAGTAGTTTTTCTTCAACCCTCCCAAGCGAATCGGGCTCCCCAATTACCTTGGGGTCGCTCTTTGAGGGATAAGGTTTCAAAAGGTAGAAATGGCGAAAGAGATCGAAATGGGGGCGAATGCCCAAGAAAGCCTCACAGAGATGAACAAAGAGAGAGATCTGCATGACGGAATTGGGGTTCAAGTTCACTAGTTCAATGCTGTAAAAGAAGAGAAGACCGTGAAAGAAGGAGCAGGCAGGAAAGCCCAGCCCGCGTTGAAAGAAGAATTCAAATACCACAATCTCCTCAGAACGGGGGGTTGGGATGGATTCACCTACGGCCGGCCGCGCAGAGATCAAAGTCAGGGCAGGAAGAACCCCGTCGTCCACCATGACTTGCAACCGCTCCTCCATCGTGATTGAGGTAGTCCAATCTTGGCGCAAAGGCTGCGGGGAAGCATTCTTGGAAGATTGAGAAGACATTTTTGGGAGGAAAAGATCAACGGCGGCGCAAGGATGCGATCGAAATAGCAGTTAACCCTAGCGGCGGAGAAGGCGGAGAGACAAAGGAAGCAGAAGAGGCAGGAGTGCGCGATGGGAAAAATGAACCGTCGGCTTAGTCTTTAAAGGGGGAAAAATTAGGTTTTCGCCAAATCGGCGGGAAAGAAATTGACCCTGCTCTATGCATCGTAATGATTTGCTAGCCAGGCGTCCTGACATACAGAGGCAATTATGGTTTGACCAAGTCATATTTGGGACACGTTGCTCCCCACGATGGGATGTTTAACCACTTATCGGACTAAGCGAGACGTGGGTGTCCTCCAGTTTGGATTAAAAATATCTTCTTGTTATATGCCCCATGTTGGGTCGTTAGGTGGTTACCGCATGACAGAATCATATATCACGAGTTGAGCCTAAACGGGCACGAATCCAATGGTATGCCCCATGAGGGTCGAAAAGCTGTGCGTCGTGATAAATGAGTACGGATACCGTTCGGATAAACCTCGATGTGTCCCAAGTCGAACCAGCGCCATATACTACATCAGTCGGGTATGGGCATCACTCGGCAATGAGCCAAGAAAACCTTGATATGTCCCAAGTTAGACCAAAGCTATATCCTACAGCAGTCGAATATGGGTATCACTCAGCCAAGAGCCACGTATGTATGGTACGCTCCAAGTTAAGCCTAAGCTATATCCTACATCAGTCGGATATAGGTATCACTCGGCCATGAGCCAAGAAAATCCCGATACGCTCCAAGTTGAGCCTAAGCTATATCCTACAGCAGTTGGATATGGGTATCACTCGGCCAAGAGCCACGTGAACATGATATGTCCAAGATGGACCAGAGCTATATCCTACAGCAGACGGATATAGGTATCACTGGGCCAAGGGCCGCGCAAATTTTAATATGTCCTACGTCTGACCTAAGGTATATCCTACGTCAGTCGGGTACGGATATCACCAGATCAAAGAGCCATGCAAGCTTCGAAACGCCCCAAGCTAGGTCTAAGCTACGTCAAACGACAATCATGGAGAATACTTGAAAAAGGTACTTCTTTATTATATATATTCCCCAAGCATTGTGCCTGGGAAAATATTACATTACAGGGTCGTACACCTCTCCATGGTGTACGCGATCGAGCGCCTCTATGAGGGCTTCCCTAGCCCTATAAAGAGCGGGGAAGATCTCGAGGAGGGTGTCGACGGCGACGCAGTCGAGGGCGGCGGCTTTATCTTCCGCCCACTCCGCCATGGCAAGGTCGAAAAGCGCCCACTCCTCAGCAAGATCGTAGTTCTGGCCGGCCATGAAGATTTTTCGGGAAAAAGGTGGAGCTCAGAACAAGAAGATGGAGGATTAAACGTGAAGGAATGCATTCTACAAGCACTGGTTCACCTTTTATAGCCAATACGATAAGGATGAAGTAAATGCATCAGAAGCCGAGGAGACTTGGAGTTAATATAGTTTCGGAAGCCAAAGAGGTTTTCGGAAATTGGGTTGACACAAAAAGCCAAACAACCTCGAAGACTATCCAGCATCGATCCACGAAGAGGAAGGATATTAAGGTCTCGCTTCGAGCAGGAAGGAGTATCTAATCCTCATAGGAGATATGTGTCATAGCCACGAAGCTACTCGCAATAAACTTGTCAGACAGAAGAGTGTAATTAGTCGGAGCAAGAAATCAAAGGTTGTATTCGAGTCCTTCATAATCCCCTTGCTGCAAGAAGAAGCTTTCAAATCAAAGAAAAGACCAGTCAGAGGTTTATGCTAGAAGCTGAAAGCACGGATCCAAGTCGAGTCCTAGATAAAGATATAGCAACCGGATCTGAATCACTCGGGGGCTACTATGGAATATATGAAACCAGGTGTCTTCATAACCGGCCCAGCATCGCCTGAGAGGAAGGCCCAAAGGATACGCTCCGCGCCAAGCCTTGCTGCCGTACAGAAGGGGGTACATCCCATAGACAGTTGAATGTATATTTAGATATAAAAGATACGGTTGTAAGCAGAGTCATTAATAGGGTAGATAAAGATGTAAACTCTATCCTGTAACCAACTATAATCCTGTAACCGATCGAAATCCTTTAGACCGATCAGGACTCTGTAAACCGCCCTACCCCCACTATATAAGGGAGAAGGCGGGCAACAACAACAGATCATCGCATACCGCCCAGAGCACATTGCGCTTTGAGCAATCTTAGATTCAAGAGATCCACAAAATCCCAGCACACTCGGTATTACCTCCACCGTCGAGAGCCTGAACTTGTCTAAACCCTTGTCTTGTGTGACCTTCGAGTTTGGGATCTAGCGCCTGCCCCATAAATTTATTGCCGACTACAAAAGTCGACAGCGCTACTCTTGAAACTCACCTCGAAAGAGTCATCGATAAGCTAAGAAACAGAAAGCAAATTGTATTGCAGCTTACTCACTAAGGTAACATCTTTAAGACTGAAATTGTCATTAATACAGATGGTCCCTTTAGCAATAACTCTACCTGAAGAAGCATCCCCAAAAGTGATCAACTCATCACCGGGAGCTCGGACTAGAGAAGAGAACAATCGATAATCTCTAGTCATATGATGAGAACAACCGGAGTCGACAATTCAAACATCTCCATTCCCCATCCGATGAACCTGATCAAGACACAAGAGAGAAAGATGACTCAGTACTGAGATAGAGTGAAGACTTGGGAACCCAATATTGAACCACACGATGCCTCAGAGTACCAGCCACAGAAGAAGACTGGACTCGAGTGTCTCTCTGATGTTTAACCCTAACAAGATCAGTAGCAACTCTAGTAGATGATCTAGGAGCTGAAACTGGGTTGGCCCGCCGTGATGCAAAGGCTGGACCACCCCAGTAAGGCTACCTAAAACTCCTACCAGAAAACACCTCACGCCACTGATGTCTACCTCGATGAGAAAAACGAGGAATATCAAGAGGACGGCGGAAAGACTGACCACGAACAGCTCCAGGACTAAAACTCGAAGAAACAGCATGAAAACCGAGTCCTGGACGTTGCCCAAAAACAGGTGACTCTCTAACTTTTCTAGAAGCAGTGTGTGCCTTAGGAGCACTCAAAGTCTGGGGATGACTCTAAATACCCCTAAGAGTGGCAACACGCTCACGCCGAGTGTTCTTGGCGTGCCTAAAACAAAAATCTACTAGGTGACCATCCTTCTTACAGAAGGTGCATGTATACTTCACCTTGCTAGAGGCAGAATCTACAGGAGTAACACCCTTCTAGTCAGAAGACCTATGGACAACCCCAGAAGATCTAAACACAATGTTACTCATCCTGGGAGCTACCACAATCTCACCACTCTTAAAGTCGCGCACAATTGTGGGAGGATGCTCCCGAGCGTTCTCCAAGGGATCAAATCCTATACCTTGATTAAATCTGCTAATCTTGGATTGGTCTAGAATAAGATTGAGCTTCTTCTTGCCTCCTACAAACTTCTCGAGAGTGCTCATGAGATACTCACAATCTCGGAAGAAAGAAGCACATGAAGAACAGGGAAGAGAGGCAGAAAAAGAACAAAAAAGAGAAGCTCTCTCAGTACGTGCATTTTTCTCCCTCGGCATGGCTGCCTCAATCTTTAGGGCCTCACAACAAACGCAAGACACATCTCTAATCCTATGGGCTTGGTCTTCTAACTTCTTCCTAAGTTCGAATTGGATTTTATCCAAGTCCCCCTCAATCACATTACATCGCAAGTAACTTTCTTGTGACTTAGCTAGTAAGTCCTTAGCAAGATTAGCATACTTGACATTTAGATATTCATTGTCAAGTTTTAGTTGCTTACAACCCTTGGTTCTTAGAAGCATGTATTTCAAGTTCATCATTTCTAGAAGAAAGTTTCCTAAGGTGATCGCTCATGGCATCAATTTCAACAAGCAATTTAGGGCAATTAGAGCATGACGGAGTAGAGTGAGCATGAAGAAAACTAGCATCTAGTGGAATAGCATCAATAGAATCATCGCTAGCATTCTTCAACCTATGACTATCTAGTTCAGATAACACACCATCATGCATACTCCTTAGGTTCTCCAACTCCACAAGAAGTGCATCACACAAAGAACAGTCATCAATAACTCGAGAGGAAGAAGATCTAAGAGAAGCTAACTCTCGAGTCAAGGTACCTACTTCCTTCTCTAGCTCCACACACCTAGCTCTAGCTCTAGCATGAAATTTTCCAAATTTGCAGAAAGCTTCAATGAGCTGGTCATAGGAGGGTACCTCGTCTGACTCGCTGTAGAGCTCGGAGTCGGTGATGCCGTTAGCGTCGGCCATGAAGCACATGCCGGATAAGTCGTCGTTGCCTTTATTCTCTTGTGGTTCATCCTCGCCCTCGTCGCTCCATGTCTTCGTGTCGGAGAGGTTGATGTCATCAAGCGCGGCGAGGACGCGGTGGAAGAGCTTCTCGTTCTTGGAGAAGTTGCGGTACTTCTTCTCATGCACTGGCTCGTGAACTGGAGGCTTCTTGTTGCGGTTCTTGTCGATGTAGTAGCTCTTTGCCGAACCGCCAGTGTCGTTCTTTGTCTTCTCCAGTTTGGGGCAATTAGCCCGAATGTGGTTGGGGCCACCACACTCGAAGCATGTGATCATGCCACCTCTCTTCCTCTCTCTCACCCTCTTGTATGCATGTGAAAATTTGCGAGCAAGAAGAGCAAGTTCATTTTCTGGAAATTTTTTCAGTTGGTCATCGCTTAGTTCGCAAAGGGCGGAAAGAGAGAAACCAGTAGAAAGATCAAGGGAAGATCCAGTGGGATCAGTGACCAAGGCCATCGACTGAGATTTCGTCTTGCAAGAGACGACGTCGATCTCATGAGTCTTGCGATGGGAGTAAAGCCCATCAAGAGTCAAGGTCAACAAGTCGGTAGTGTCCTTGATGGTGGTCACTTTCATTTCCCAAACTCGAAGATCGAATGCGGTCAAGAAATGTCGAGCATTGTCCGAGTCAGGGTATATGCAACCGACTGCTCGGAGGTCGCTCAAAATCTTCGTAGACCGACGAAAGCACTCGTCAAGACTATCACCAGCGTGTTGTTCAAACTTGTTGAACTCACGCTTGAACTGGTCCTGCCTCACGGTCTTGATTTGAGTAGTGCCCTCATGGTAAGCATCGAGGGTCACCCAAATCTCATGAGCGGAACGGAGGTGAGAAATCCTATCATACTCACTGCAGCTAATACCCTGTATGAGAATGTTCCTTGCCTTAGCATTCGCCTAAACGTCAGCCATATTTCCGGCCGTGACATTTTCATCAGTAGGAACCTCATATGGGAGTTTCACCTTCTGCCATATCAGGAAGCCCTGGGTAGTGACGTATGACTCCATCTGCGATTTCCAAAACAGAAAATCAACTCCATCAAAAATAGGAGGCTTGGTGGAATACTTGTCCATCGCCATGGCTCTTGAGACTGGTCAAGATCTACGAAAGAGCAAAACTGGCTCTGATACCAATTGAAGGATAGGAATGGCGATCAGAGGGGGGTGAATGATCCCAAAACAAATTTTCCCACCTCTTGGAAAAATACCACCCAAAAAAAGCACTACTTGTAAAGAACAGAGACTAGAGAAAATAAAAAGCAGTAAAAATTGTGTTCAGAAAACAACACGACTTCAAAAGCAAAATCAACGGGATTTTGAATCTAACGATCCAGTAACCATACAACTTGGTAGATGTGATCCTTAGGATGTCAGGAACCTATTCCAACCATCGATTTGAAGAATTAACGTCAAAGTTTTGCCCTTTTTCTCTAAGAAGGAAAATCCACCAAGAACAAGCAAAAAGCAAATCTGTGATCTAGGCTTGCTTGTGAGATTCTAATGATCAAGATAGACTTGAATGTCTTCTCACAAGTCACAGCAAGCAAGGAATGACAAGAATAAACACCAAAATTCAATCAATCAATAATTCATCATGAAGGGACAAAAGATCGGTTCCTTGCAGAACTTAAACCAATATTGCCTAGAGGATTGTGATATGATCTAAGTGAAGATTCATCCAATCAATCTATCATCCTTGGCAACAAGAACCAGAAGCATGTAAAAGGAGAGGAGGCAAATCCAACATGCATAAGGTAAAAGCGAAAATGTAAATACTGAATTTAAATTGCATGAAGTAAAAGACATAATGTAAGTGCAGAATTTTAAATTCAGAATTGAGATAAAGATCTTTGTAATTTCTGGATGGAAGTTTTACAAAGCCTCACAACATGTGGGCAAAGCTCATGAGAGCAACAACAATTTCTCTGAAAACTTCCACACGGGGGAGGCTGCCCCTTCCCTCTATCTATAGTGTCCTGGGATCAATTCCCACCCTTGGATGTCTTGCTTCAATCCTAAGCCAACTTTCAAGACCAGGATTTGTTCCCACATTGTCACTCTCAACCACTCTCAACTACTCTCAAGTACTCTCAGGTAAACCCGAAACCCACTACCATACAGGATTTTGCACATATTTCAAAGCAAGATACACTTATCTACTACTCTATCTTCCAGAACTGCAACCCAACAGCTCTCCTTTATCCAAGTAGTGATAAGCTAGCTTGTCCACTGATCTCTTGTCTCTTGGGACTGCACCGACTTCATCTCCGGCCATCTTCCGGTGAACATCCGGCCAACTTGAACCTCCGGCCATCCCATGCCTTGTTTCAGCCTCCCTTCGCCTCACCATGACCATCAAATGAAGTCCTACATCTACAAAGACAAGAAAACCCTTCTTGGTTCCACCATGAACCCAGCGCATCAATTCGATCACGAATTGGGGTTAGAACAGTTGAAAACGGACCAAAACACTTCATCCTGTTTTCAATACAGCAGTAATCTTCTCAATTTTTTATGTTGCTCAAATAAAACACGTGTCAACATGAAAAAGTTGCATTTCGAAATTCTCTACAACCTTCATGTAGACCAAATAATTTTTTGAGCAACGGAAGACCTTCAAAAATGCTAATTACTGCCAGCTGTCAAAACCGGTTCGGCGTAAACGTGAAACTCACTGTGACTTGGTCCGGCACAAAAAAATATGTCCGGCGCAAATGGGAAACTCTCTGTTTCCCTCTTCCCTTGGTCCGGCGCAAATGGGAAACTCTCTGTTTCTCATTTCCCTTGGTCCGGCGCAAAAGTGAAGTCTATCCTAACTCAGTCCGACGCAAAAGCAAATCATTTCTACCCCTGTCCGGCGCAAATGCAACTAATGCAACATTTGGTCCGGCGCAAACATGAAACCGATTAAACTTGGGCTGGTGTAACCTATCATGCCGGCACAAAAATACTTCCAACTTGAAATCTATTTTAAACCCAAACACAAATCTAAGCTATCTTAGATCACATAAAGTCAAATACTCATCACAAACTTGGATGGACCTCCACATAGTCCTTCAATTTCCATCTAAAAAGCTAATGATTTTATTTTCTGATGCAGCATCGGTAAGCATATTGGCTATTGGTATTGGATACTCATCTTTTGGAGTAGATTTATTTAAATCTCTGAAGTCAACACATACCATGAGCTTACCATTTTTCTTCATAACAGGAACAATATGATGGGAAACGCGGTATGCTACGCTAGCACAAAAAAAAACTACCGCGCAACCAGAAAGCTACTCGCAAGAAGGGGATCATAGATAAGATTACCACTAGGCGCGATTCGGAATCCTTCGCGTCGATGTAGTGGTTCGTCCTCGCCGCGATCGTTGCGTCGATGTAGTGGATCGTCCTCGCCTCGCCGTGGATCGTCCTCCCACGCCGCAGATCGCGGCAGCGTCACCGCAGATGATCCACACGACGAGAGATAGAACGCCGTGCGTCGTGTGCAAGCACCTAGTCGCTCGGCGGGGCAGCGAGAGGAGGAGGCTAGGGTTTCAAGTGAATCAAACCTAAACCGTGGAAAGCACACTCTGCGCCCTCCTCCTCCCTCCTTATATAGCCACGAGATGAAACCTAAACCGGGGCCCACCAAAGATGCTAAGCCCACAAGGTTCATTAATTACGGATCAATCCAAATTAATGCGTCCCAGCCATTAAGTGTGTGACCTGCGAGGTTCACATACGTTTGGACATGGATTGGAAAACTCCTTTTCAATCCAATAGTTGGTAGCGGCTTCTTGCAAAGTATGCCAACTCCCAAACATCTTGTGATCAAATCGAGCAGAACCTATCAAAAGAACTCATGTAATAATCCCTTTGCCAAGTATATGAAGATTGATCTCAAGGCGAAGCATGTCATCCTTTGATGATTCAATCCATCTCTCGTATCCGTGATATATTAATAAGTTGTGATTGACTCCTCAATCACGGCATGGCCATGCACTTTCTTAATCATATCACACGAGTGGCCTTGTCATATATCTTCGTTTCATTGGGTGGCAAATTCCATCTTATTCGCTCACTTCCCTCTGCACGTTTCATAGTAAACATGAAAGCTACCTTTATAACTATCCGGTTAGGAAGTAGTGTTTGATAGCCCCAAGGAAAACTATTACACATGTAGGGAATATGACAATCTCGTGTCTAAGGATCATACATCTTCTAGGTATGAGATACACGATGACACATAAGAATGAAACATTCTCGCAGTGTCCCATAGCGGGTCTATCTAACCCATGTTCTTCAACATGGTCCACAATGTAGAGATGATATCTCCATATCCCATGATCTATGAAGCATGATCATCGATCACTACATGTGCTGATCTATTCATCGTAGTCCTATACGATGATATCCGATCAGAGATATTTATCGAATTACATCATTAAGTAAAGAGCTTCATAATCAAGTCACATACTTGTTGATCAATACAATGATATACATTCATTGGATCAATAATCATATTATTATTCATAAACATAGTCATGTTACAATCATCTAAATGATTGCCTCAAGGGCATAACACTAACAATCTCTCACTTGCACTTGAGTCAATCAATTAAGTATCTAATACCAATAGACCTTGTGTGCGCCTCATGCTTAGGTCGGGCGGTGGCTTTGTCAGCGGATCGGCCACATTGGCTTCGTATGTACTTTGCATATTCTCCGTCACCTCTATCCACAATCTCGCGAATAAGGTGAAAGCGGCGGAGTATGTGTTTAGACTTGATGTGATCTAGGCTCTTTAGCTTGTGCAATGGCACCACTATTATCACAATAGATGTCCATTGGACTAGAGGCACTAGCGACCACACCAAGCTCGTGATAAACTTCTTAATCCACACGGCTTCCTTTGCGGCCTCCGAAGCGCAATGTACTCCGCTTCACATCGTAGAGTCGGCCACCGTGTTTTGCTTGGAACTCTTCCACCTTCTGCTCCTCCATTAAGTGTAAACACAAACCGGATTGCGATCGAAATCATCTTTGTCGGTTTGGAAGCTTGCATCGGTGTAACCCTTTGCAACCAGATCTTCCTTACCTCCAAAAACAAGGAACATACCCTTAGTTCTTCTCAAGTACTTCAGGATATTTTTTACGGCTATCCAATGACCATCACTAGGATCCGCTTGGTATCTGCTCGTGACACTTAGAGCATATGAGACATCTGGGCGTGTACAGATCATGGCATACATAATAGACCCAATAGTGAAGCATATGGAATCTTGCTCATCTGTCTCGCTCATCGGATGTCGAAGGACACCGATTCTTGCGAGACTAATGCCATGTGACATTGGCATGAAACCTCTCTTGGATTCATGCATATTGAACCTTTTCAATATCTTGTCAATGTACGTTTCCTGACTTAATCCAATTAACCTTTTTGATCTATCTCTATAGATTTTTATACCCAAGATATAGCATGCTTCTCCCAAGTCCTTCATTGAGAAACTCCTTTTCAATGAAGTCTTAACATCTTCAAGCATAGGAATGTCATTCCCGATCAATAATATGTCATCCACATACAAAATCGAAAATACAAGTGCGCTCCTACTAGCCTTCTTGTAAACACAAGGCTCTTCTTCATTTTGATAAAGTCAAAACCTTTGACTACTTCATCAAAACGAATGTTCCAACTCCGAGATGCTTGCTTTAACCCATAAATGGATCTTTGAAGCTTGCATACCCTTTTAGCATATTTAGGATCTACAAAACCTTCAGGTTGTATCATGTATACATCCTCGGAAA
This sequence comes from Otatea glauca, assembly GCA_036346275.1. NCBI lineage: Eukaryota > Viridiplantae > Streptophyta > Magnoliopsida > Poales > Poaceae > Otatea > Otatea glauca. The sequence goes on along the minus strand of CM070731.1, from coordinate 21,600,081 downwards.
GATTCCCATTAAGGAATCTTTGTTTTGACATCCATCGCCATATTTCATAATCAAAATATGCAGCAATAGCTAAAATGATCCGGACAGACTTGAGCATGGCTACCGGTGAGAAAGTTTCATCATAGTCAACTCCTTGAACTTGTTTGAAACCCTTTGCCACCAACCGTGCCTTATAGATCTGAACATTTCCATCTCGTCTATCTTTTCTTGAAAATCCATTTGCACTCAATGGTTTTACACCATCGGAGAGTCGACCAAGTTCCAAACTTGATTGTCATGCATGGATTGAATTTGGATCTCATGGCTTCAAGCCATTTTTGGAGTTTGGGTCCATCATTGCTTCTTCATAAGTCGTGGGCTCATCATTGTCCAACAATAATATGTCACCCCATATCTTATAGGTACATGGCGTGGCCTCCCGACCTACGTGAAATGGAGTCTCTTCCACAGGTTGTACAACACTTTGTACATCTTGTGAAGGTTCGATGGTAGCTTGAACATATTCATGTGATTCTCGAACTTCATCAAGATACACATCACTCCTCTGATTTCTTTTGAAAGAAACTCTTTCTCCAAAAGACACCATTTGAGCAACAAAACTTTGTTCTCGTTTCTTTTATAAAAGTAATATCCTTTTGTTTCTTTAGGATACCCCACAAAAAGCATTTTTCTCGATTTAGGTGCGAGTTTATCGATTGTAAGCGTTTTACATAAGCCTCACATCCCCATATCTTGAGAAATGACAACATGGGTCTTCTCGATCCATATCTCATATGGCGTCTTCTCAGCAGTTTTGATGGGACCCTATTCAAAGTGAACGCAATTGTCTCTAGAGCGAAACCCGGAAGGATAATGGCGGATCTGTTTGGTGATCATTGACCGAACCATATCTAATAAAGTTCGATTCGTCGTTTGGACACGCCATTCCATTGAGGCGTTCTGGCGGAGTAAGTTGCGAACGATTCCACATTGCTTTAGATGATCACCAAACTCTTGGCTCAAGTATTCGCCACCACGATCGGATCGTAAGTGTTTTATTGTTTTGCCAAGTTGATTTTTACTTCGTTCAAACTCTTTGAACCTTTCAAAAGTTTGATTTATGCCTCATTAAATAGATATATCCATATCTCTGAAGTCATCGATAAAAGTTACAAAATCTTCAAACCCACCCCTAGCGATCGAGCTCATTGGTCCACATACATCCGTATGTACTAGGGCCAATAATTCACTTGCTCTCTCACTAAAACACGTGAAAGGGCTTTTGTCATCTTGCCAAACAAGATTCACATGTTTCAAATGATTCAAAATCAAATGAGGTTAGAAGTCCATCACCATGGAGCTTCTTCATGCGCTTCTCATTTATATGACCTAGCGACAATGCCACAAAAGGTAGGGTTCAAATCATTAGGCCGATGCCTTTTACATTAATATTATAGGCAGGTTTTTCTTGAGTTCAGGGCGTACAACCCATCCACCATGGGGCAATGACCATAATACATATCATTCAAAAATATCGAACAAACAAAGTTCTTTATTCTGAAATCATAACCTTCATGTTCCAAACAAGAAGATGAAATAATGTTTCTACTCAAAGATGGAACAAAATAACAATTATTAAGTTCTAAAACTAATCCTGAAGGCAAATGCAATGGGTATGTGCCAACGGCAAGACCAGCAACTCTTGCTTTATTCCCCACGCGAAGATCCACTTCTCCTTTTGCCAAGTCTCTACTCTTTATCAGCCCCTGCAACGAATTGCAAATGTGAGCAACCGAACCGGTATCATATACCCATGAGCTGAGTGAAGAAGTAGCAAGATTAATTTCTATAACATTAATACCAAGTGAAAACCACATTTCCATTCTTCTTATCCGCGGTACTTTTCGCGATTCGTTTCCAATGCCCCGATTTCTTGCAATAGAAGCATTGGGTATCGTGTTGAGGGCCAACTTTAAGCTTCGAAGCTTAGTTTTGAGGCTTGCGATCTCATCTTGAGCCTTGCCCTTGCCCTTGCTCTTTCCGTTCCCCACCTTAGCCTTCCTCTTTTTGAAAGCAGTTGTTTTCTGAACCATCATCACATGATTGGGTTTTTTCTTAATGCTTTCCTCAGCAGCCTTGAGCATCCCATGTAGCTCGGTTAGGCTCTTCTCCATGCTATTCATATGAAAATTCATAATGAATGGCTCAAAGCTCTGAGGCAGAGACTGGAGAATAACATCTGTGGCCAAACCGAGGCTAAGGGAAACTCAAGTTTTCCAATCTCCCAATGTAACCAATCATCTTGATCACATGAGGATCGACCGATGCCTTGACCAACTTACAAGCAAATAAAAGCTTTGAGATACCATACCTCTCAGCTCTTGCTTGATTCCCAAACATGCCCTTCAAGCCTACAATCATATTGTAAGCATCCTGGTCCTCATATTGCTTTTGGAGCTCAGAGTCCATGGTGACTAGCATGAGACAGCCGACCTCTACAGAAGCATTAACATGCTTTTCATATTCAACCTTCAAATTGCGAGCAGCATTTTCGACTGGTTCATCAGGAATTGGATTCTCTAGAACATAGTCCTTCTTTTCATGCTTGAGAACAATTCTCAGGTTGCGATACCAATCAACAAAATTAGTTCCATTCAGTTTTTCTCTTTCCAAAACTGATCTCAAAGCAAAACCAGGTGTAGCAGGAGTAGGAGAAGGTGCCATTGAACTACTACAAAAACATGCAAAGATTCTAAGCACTATGTTTATGTAAAACTTTTATTAAACTTTTTAATTAAAGACACTTCTATTTTATGTCCCTTTTATAGACACATAGTGAGTATTCAAGATCCATATTCATCAAACACTAGTGAGCTTTGGCATCACTGCTAGAAATTTAATGACATAGGTAAGCAACACCTTTGCTAATTACATCATATGTAACTCTTGTTTGTTGAGTATGAAAACAAGTAATGAATGCCTCCATCAACTTGACTCATGGCCAGTCAACTGCCCCAAGGGCTCACATGAGGAGGAGCACTTCCGTATCTGGTGCCAATTAAGAAACCTGTCTCATGTGTGTATTCCTAGACACCACTTGTCTTGTATAGGTTCCTTCATTACTGAAATCAAATCCCAACCACTTATGTCCTCAAGCCCAAAACCGTTTTGATAGCTTGATTAAATCTACCATTGTTATGCGTGATGTGTCCAACACATCCCTATCATCTATTGAGATAGCCATTGATATACTACTTTGGCGATCATATCAATAACGATCTAAATTCTTGATAGGTGCAACAATTGGATGGACAATTTGATTTAAAATTTTTAACTATAGGGATGAACAAAGATTACTATGAACAAGGCATCACATGCAATGAGCATAAAGAAAATAGCAAGGATTAAACACACATCCACAGAAAATCAAAATAAGCTGTGAAATAGCATAGCCCTTAGCATTAAGATCTCCATCATCATGCTTGTTTGTTCACCTAGCCACCTTGCTTGATTTGTTCACCTAGCCATCTTGCTTGATACCATCGTCTTCATCATTATGGATGCAACTCCTAACAACTTTTGATAATGAATTTTACATGAGGTTTGAAGCATCACAAGTTGACACGCAGTCGTTATACAATTTAAATAGCCTTATGGCTTGACACGCACGCAGCCATGTGGAAATTACATGCATCACATACACATAGGCCATACCATTTCACATAATTCCTGCAAAAGCGAGTTAAACAAAAGCAACCCTCGACTCGGGTCCGAGGCGGCGCCCTCAAGGGGTCAAGGATCAACCAGATTGACCCAATCCGATCTAATATGATTGGCTTGGTCCCATATGGATACGTTTGAAACCACGATGGCGGTAACCCGGCCGGTAAGGGTAACGTCGTACCATGAGCGGACTCACCCAAATCAATATTGAATATGTTTGCGCTTACCATGGATCAACAGTTGACCCAATCCAACTCAATCGATTGGCTTGGTCCCATATGGATCGTTTGAAACCACGATGGCGGTAACCCGACCGGTAAGGGTAACGTCGTACCATGAACGGACTCACCCAAATAAAGATTGAGTCGGTTTGCACTTTCCTCAAACCCTAAACCGATCGATCTCATCGATGGCTGCCATCACCAATTCATCACTTGAACTGGCTGAACATGTAATAGATCCAATCTACTAACCTTACACATCATATGTGCAACATCCAGATCACAAAACTATACGAGATGGCTCGATACCATTTGAAGAGGAGCGGTATGCTACGCTAGCACAAAAAAATTCTCTGCGAAACCGAGCTACTGCAAGAAGGGATCATAGATAAGATTACCACTAGGCGCGCATTGCGGAATCCTTCGCGTCGATGTAGTGGATCGTTCTCGCGCATTCGTTGCGTCGATGTAGTGGATCGTCCTCGCCTTGCCGTGGATCGTCCTCCCACGCCCAGCCGATCGCAGCGGCGTCACCGCATGAGTCCACACGTCTAGAGATGGAACGCCGTGCGTGTGTGCAAGCACTGGTCGCTCGGCGAGGCGGCGAGAGGAGTAGGCTAGGGTTTCGAGTGAATCACTCCTAAAGCGTGGGAAAGCACACCTGCACCTCCCTCCTCCCTCCTTATATAGCCACGAGATGAAACCTAAACTAGGGCCCATCAGTGCTAAGCCCACGAGGTTCATTAATTACGGATCAATCCAAATTAATGCGTCCCGACCATTAAGTGTGTGACCTGCGGGTTCACATACGTTTGGACATGGATTCGGAAAACTCTTTTCAATCCAATAGTTGGTAGTGGCTTCTTGCAAAGTATGCCAACTCCCAAACATACTATGATCAAATCGGACGAAACCTATCAAAAGTACTCATGTAATAATCCCTTTGCCAAGTATATGAAGATTGATCTCAAGGCGAGAAGCATGTCATCCTTTGATGATTCAATCCATCTCTCGTATCCGTGATATATTAATAAGTTGTGATTGACTCCTCAATCACGGCATGGCCATGCACTTCCTTAATCATATCACACGAGTGGCCTTGTCATATATCTCCGTTTCATTGGAGTGGCAAATTCCATCTTATTTGCTTACTTCCCTCTTGCGTTTCATAGTAAACATGAAAGCTACCTTTATAACTATCCGGTTAGGAAGTAGTGTTTGATAGCCCCAAGGAAAACTATTACACATGTAGGGAATATGACAATCTCGTGTCTAAGGATCATACATCTACTAGGTATGAGATACACGATGACACATAAGAATGAAACATTCTCGCGATGTCCCATTGCGGGTCTATCTAACCCATGTTCTTCAACATGCGTCCACAATGTATAGATGATATCTCCATATCCCATGATCTATGAAGCATGATCATCGATCACTACATGTCTTGATCTATTCATCGTTGTCCTATCGATGATATCCGATCGTAGATATTTATCGAATTACATCATTAAGTAAAGAGCTTCATAAGCAAGTCACATACTTGTTGATCAATACAATGATATACATTCATTGGACCAATAATCATATTATTATTCATAAACATAGTCATGTTACAATCATCTAAATGATTGCCTCAAGGGCATAACACTAACAGATAGTGCTCCATCGGGCATGAGTATGGTGATGGCAATGTTATTCTCCTCTCCCAGCAAAACTGCCAAAAGGGATACCTTTGATGAGCCCTTCCAAGTTCTCCGGCCAATATAGGTTGGCTGGCCGACGAGGAGGATGTCGTGGCTGACTGTTTATCCTTTCGTATTTCTACAGTAACTGAGAGAACGTTGGTCCAGGCCTATTGATGGGCTTTTGTGGCGGCAATCTCTCGGCTTTATACCATCTACCAACTTGCGGATCCCCCTTCGGTTTTACCGTTCTTGAGTTCTTGCCTTCATGATCGGCTTCTATCTATAGCGAACCAATCGTGATCTTCAAGGTCTTATTGCCACTCAAGGTCGGTTGAACATTCACTCGTCAAGCCTTATTTGGTCCCTCATCGTGCATCGGCTCTTTCCCCTTGCGTGAGCATTGCACAATGTTTATGGGGAATGGATCAACGTCCACTTGCATGGTCGGCTCATCTGCAAACTTTATCCTACCATCTTCAATAGCTGACTGGACCTGCTGGCGAAAAATATTGCAATCGTTAGTATTATGAGAAAAAAAATGATGCCATTTGCAATACCTTCGCTTCTTGATCTCGTTAGCCGACAGTATGACGTGCCCTTCAGGCAAACATATTATTTTCCCTTGCAATAATAAGTCAAAAATACGATCGCATTTGGACACATCAAACTCGTACTTGACCTCTGACTTATTTCTAGTCGGTTTAAGCCATGAAGAGACCAAGAAATTTTTGGAACCCTTGACCCACATGGCTATATTTATCTCTGCCTCATCATCTTCAGAGGATTCACTCGAGCAATAGTCAACCATATTAGCCTTGGCCTTATCCTTTTCCTTGTTGTTACCATTACCTTGAATTTGTCCCGGAACCCCCTATTGTCAGGATAATCAGCTTTCTTGAGCCGACACGTGACGAAGCAAGTGACTTAGGTTGGTGAACTCCTACCCACCAAACTTCTCCCTAAACTGGGGAATTAACCTCTAGAAAGCTAAATCGGCCAGTTGATTATCAGGCAGTGTAACACTAAAGCATCGATTTCGAACTTCCCTAAACCTCTTAATGTAGTCAGTTACTGATTCCCCAAATTTCTATCGGATAGAGCTTAGATCTGAAATCCTGAGTTCCAAACTGCCAGAGAAAAAGTACTCATGGAATCGGCTTTCCAAATCGTTCTAAAAATGAACCAAATTTGGAGGTATACTAGTAAACCAAGTGAAAGCAGCTCCCGATAAAGACAAGGGGAATAATCTAATTTTCAGCCCGTTAGATTGAGCTGCCTCGCCACATGTAGCAATAAAGCGTCTGACTTGCTCTAAAGTTGTGACTGAATCATCCCCAAAAAATTTAGCAAAATCAGGAACTTTAAAATTATGTGGATATGGAATGCGATCTATATAATCAGGATACGACTTTCTATAGTCGATGACTCTACCCTTTAGCTGTAAGCCAAATTGATCTCTCAACACAGTAGAAATCTGGTCGGCCCAATTAATGTTACTAGCCGACGAGACGTCGGGGATCCGCCAATGGTCATAACTGGCATTCTGCCACCCGAGTGCAAGCTCGGGTTACTGATTAGGTTGAGTCAACGAATGTTGAGGGAATTGATCACACCCATCGCTTCTCCTGACCAGCTGCTTCGGCAACGGGATGAAGGGTTCTGTATAAGTTACCACCTTATGCGGAATCGGATTCCTGGGTGGAATCGGCTCATGATGCTGAGAATATCTACTAGACTCAATCGGCTGTGCGATCAATTGTGGGAAGGCGAAGAACGAAGCTGACGGTGGCAAATTAGCCGACACGTTCAACTTGGCGGCATCAGTGTATGCTTGGTAATGGACTACTTCGCTAGGAAGAGTTTCCCGTGATAGTATAACAATGGGTTGAGTCGGCATCATTGATGGAATTGGAGCTGATAGTTTTGCACCAATGACCTGGTTTTGAGTGCTTTGAGCTACTAAATAAACATGGTAGTTTGGTAACGTCTGCAGTGGATCGAGCAGGCCTCTAGATGAAGCCAACTCTTGAGCAATAGTTTTGACCCTATTAGAAATCATTGGCTTGAGAGTAGTGACTAAAGCCGATGATTGATTGATCAAGGCATGGTGCACAGATTGTTCGATCATAGTCGATAACTATGCTTGCGCAGGCACGTATTAACTTACCGGGCTATTAGCGATCCCTGCGTCATTGAGGGCGTTGACCGTCGGCAATGCGGTCTTCTGGGTGATGCCGCGTCGGGTTTTTTGGTAGCAACTCAACATCATCTCCTCCAACGTGGCCTTCCGATCTTCGATTTCCTTACGTTGTTGTGGCGTCAAATCATCCAATGTAGGACGATTATGGCTTCGACGTTGAGGTCAGATGGCGGAATCGATTTGCTGGAAGAAGACATCCTCATTGTCGCACTGGGCGTGCCAAAAGTGTGTTGGCGCCAAAAACTTGATGTAGGGTTTATTGGCTACAACACACCAGACGAACATTGGGTTCAAGTTGGTTCGTGGCGTACCAACTGATTTGATCCTGCAATTGGTAAGAAAAAATATGAAATACGCACAAAGCTGATTCTGCGTATCAATCGGCTTGGACCTGACCAGCTGAATGACAATTAAATCAGAAGAATAAATCTAATTAACCAATTAAGGCTAATCAGAGGATAAAGGCAGATCGACTCTGATGAAGACGATGCACAACAAGATTAGAGAAAATCAAACCTGATTGGCGTAACAAAAAATGATCAATGGTCGGCGATGCGCAACTTTATTGATCAAATCGAGTTACAAGAGAATCTAGATTACAAAACTACTCCTAGTCGACTGAAAAGTAGATGAAACTATAATACTGGTTGGTTGATTTTGTTGTGTTTTTCTTTTTAGCCTGCCTGTGTATACCTTTTATACCTATCGGTCGATCGAGTCCAATTACAACACGTTGCAGAACATGATTTGTATCGGCCTCGATCTGGTCGATCTTTCCTCGAATATTTGAAGTTACCAAATATCCTTAAATCTTTCCAAGTTAAACGTCAGCTATATCCTGTTGACTCAAATCTGCCGATTTTGACCATAGCTGCCAAATCTTGGTGCAAATAGCTTCTTCATTTAGATCCACAATTTTAGCAAGGACGTGTTTTTGAGTTCGTGTAAAGTTATCAAATGCAAATATCGTTGCATATTCAGGTGGCAAAGATTCCTACAGTAAAGAAAATAGAGAGAAACAACCATGTCACATGAAAGTCATAAGTTTCTTAAAATAGCAATAGCTAATGATAGTTAAATTATAATCACCTTAGGAACCCAGGATGACGTCCTAAATGACTTTAGCCCTATGTATTTTGCAAAACGCTTTTTTTCAGGTACATCTAAGGGAGTCTCCACCTTGTTAGGAAATTCTGAAACATTTGATGAGAATTGCATGTAGTTTTTTGGGAATCACATAAGGTAAAGGTAAACAACCTGGAGCTAAAAGGCCACCGACAGTCATTGACTAGAACAGGTAACACTTAGAAACTTAGTTTAGCCCAAGCTTGACCTACAAGGGGCCACTACCTCGTCATAGCAAATGTCACATGAACCATGATTAAGCCATCACAGGCTCAGGATTCATTTCCAAAATATTTTCAGAACGACTCATTTTTGAAATAATTATACAAAAGAATATATCGAAAGCTACCACAATTCTTGGAAATTGATGAACATCATGCAATAAATATGGTGAATAAAGGTAAATCCATTTAACTTTGGATTGCCATGCATCATCTGAAGATGTATTAATTTCCAAGTGACAAATTTCTCCATGTGGAAGAACTTCAATGAGGAAGGGTTCACTAATGCAGAATTCGACATATCATAAATTGGCATACGACATGCCATTCAAAATTTCTAATAATAACATTGAAATATTTTGTATAAGTGATTTCAAATTCTGATGTCCCGGAATTACAGAGTTTTGTTAGGATATCATAGTTGTCACGGCGGTTTGGCTAGACGCGGCGAGCCCAGAGCGCCTAGATGCCTAGTCGATGATTAGACGATGAAGAAGAAGCAGCAGCATTAGCAGCAAGAAGTAGCAAGCAGAGCAAGAAGAAGCATCAGCAGCGGTAGCAAGCAAGCAACAAAAAGAGCAACGGCATCAAGCAAACAGAGCAGTGGCAGCAAGCAGCAGTCGTCGACTGGGACCCCTCCTCCCCATCGCTCTCCCGTGCATCGCCATCGTCGTCTTCAAGTTCTGCCTCCTCCCGCTGCCTCTCCCCGCTCACACGGTTCCTCCTCGATGCCCTAAGCCACCAATAGTGTTGGGGCCTACCTGTCGTGGCCGACCTCTCCAAGCTCTGCCACGTGCCACCCACACTCGTCGCCGAGGTCCCCAGCTCCCACCCGCCCCTGCCTCCACTACTCGCCCTCCCTTCTTCCTCTAGGCCGATCACCAGAAAGTCTTTTGCCACCGCTTCCTAGCGTTCCACACCCTCGCATCTCTCCTCTTTAATGTAGGCCTTCCCACCACGGCCAACCAGCTCTTGGATCTCATATGTGCCCACAGGAAGCCCATCTCCCAACCCCCCCCCCGCTCACCCTCCTCGTCTGGCTCCACACCGCCAGTCAAGGCGGCCGGTCCTAGCGTCTCCCTCTGACCGTCAGGATGCCTAGGCGTTGACTAGGCATCGCCTAGGCGACGCCTCGATAATTAGCCAGGATATTATGACCTGTTCTCACTAAGTCTGACCTATCCCTTCATTTTTCATAATTGATAACATAATACTTCATAATATTGCTTCAAGATTTCCAAGAATCACTAAATTAAAACTTAAAACTTAGAAGGTTCCCACCCGATTCCTGGGCAAGTCTTGGTAGCGATTCAGTTTATAATGTGTTACATAACAGTTCATACTAGGAATCAGCTAGAAGCGTAAAATGACCAGTCAGCAGGAAAAAGTCAAGAACTGGGTTTTGCAACCCTAAATGTGTTATGCTTCATAAATGGCATTCATAATTGAAAATTGTACCTTCATCTTCAACATTAGCTTCTCTGATTTTTTTAATCTCTGCCTCTATCTGCTCTTTGGTCAAATTTTCATCATCCTGCAAATGCACAAAGGATGTTTAATTTAATTGTTGGGACTGCTCAAAGTATGGCCATGCACTGATAAACAGAAGAACTTTAGAGAGTAGAAATAGAGACTAAAATAAATTCAAAACACCAAAAAGGCACCTCAAAAGGCAAAGTAGACAAGCAATAGCAACAAGTCAAAAGATAATACTCCCTCCATTCAAATTTGTTAAGTGCATTTTACCTTAGCACGACGATTAAGGAGCATAAGAAAAAGACCAAACTACCAATAATACTCTTCCAATCTTCCCTTGAATTGACATTGCAAGCAAATGCATTAAAATATATATCATCAGATTGAAGACACTTATGGCCATCTCAGTACCCCCAACGGTTTCCTCATCAAACTTCTCTGTAAAGTGAGATACTGCATCTATATCCAAAAAATCACCTCCATGGTCTGAATGATCTTGCTCATCAATTAACATTCCAGCACCATCCTGATTGTCATTCTCAGAAGCACCATCTTCATCGTCTGTATCATCAACAATCCAAGCAGCCTGGCAACAGAATTTGAGTATTATTTGTGAACATAGTAATTATGAGGAATATAAAGTAAGCAGTGGTAATTTAATCTTCAAACATATTGTGAACTGGTATTCGATGTGCCTCGAGGAAGCCTCCTCTTTACCAGTTTTCTCTTTTTGTTGTTTAAATAGGCTTCCTCCATCTCAGCTTCTGTCGGCCAAGTCTGATCAAATGTAGATAATTATAGAAATTAGCAGTTGTTCTCAAATATGGATCAATGCAGTAATATAATCTCAGTAATTCTCAAAAGAGCAAAATTGTCTCAAGATCAAAGACGAAGAGGTAATCACGGACTTGACAAGTGATGCATCATGACCATAGTCACCAGGATCCCAAGACGACCAGGTCGATGAATGGGGTCACGGGATGCAGGTCAGGGGTGGCAAAAAATGTGGGTCGAAGTGGGTAGTGTTATTTGGAACGCTAGTCGCGATGTGGGACGTGATCCCGATGAATCCGGGTTGATAAGCCAATCGTAAAGCTATTATTCTAATACAACACATATATTAGAGAAAGAAAGGAAAACGAGAATAGAGATGGACCCTATCAAAGAAAAAAAAAGGAGAGATGGACCACTATCCCACTCGGCCCACTATTTCTCCCAAGCCCAACAGCACATCTTGTTAGTGTTATGCCCTTGAGGCAATCATTTAGATGATTGTAACATGACTATGTTTATGAATAATAATATGATTATTGGTCCAATGAATGTATATCATTGTATTGATCAACAAGTATGTGACTTGCTTATGAAGCTCTTTACTTAATGATGTAATTCGATAAATATCTCTGATCGGATATCATCGTATAGGACAACGATGAATAGATCAGCACATGTAGTGATCGATGATCATGCTTCATAGATCATGGGATATGGAGATATCATCTATACATTGTGGACGCATGTTGAAGAACATGGGTTAGATAGACCCGCAATGGAACACTGCGAGAATGTTTCATTCTTATGTGTCATCAGTGTATCTCATACCTAGTAGATGTATGATCCTTAGACCTGAGATTGTCATATTCCCTACATGTGTAATAGTTTTCCTTGGGGCTATCAAACACTACTTCCTAACCGGATAGTTATAAAGGTAGCTTTCATGTTTACTATGAAACGTGCGAGGGAAGTGCAGTCAAGATGGAATTTGCCACTCCAATGAAACGGAGATATATGACAAGGCCACTCGTGTGATATGATTAAGGAAGTGCATGGCCATGCCGTGATTGAGGAGTCAATCACAACTTATTAATATATCACGGATACGAGAGATGGATTGAATCATCAAAGGATGACATGCTTCTCGCCATGAGATCAATCTTCATATACTTGGCAAAGGGATTATTACATGAGTACTTTTGATAGGTTCTGTCCGATTTGATCATAGTATGTTTGGGAGTTGGCATACTTTGCAAGAAGCCACTACCAACTATTGGATTGAAAAGAAGTTTTCCGAATCCATGTCCAAACGTATGTGAACCTGCAGGGTCACACACTTAATGGGCTGGGACGCATTAATTTGGATTGGATCCGTAATTAATGAACCTCGTGGGCTTAGCACGCTGATGGGCCCTAGTTTAGGTTTCATCTCGTGGCTATATAAGGAGGAGGAGGAGGGTGCGGTGTGCTTTCCACGGTTTAGGAGTGATTCACTCGAAACCCTAGCCTACTCCTCTCGCGCCCTCGCCGAGCGACTGGTGCTTGCACACCGACGCACGGCGCTCCATCTCTCGGACGTGTGGACTCTCGGTGACGCTGCTGCGATCAAGGCGTGGGAGGACGATCCACGGCAAGGCGAGGATGATCCACTACATCGACGCAACGATCGCGGCGAGAACGATCCACTACATCGACGCGAAGGATTCCGCAATCGCGCGTCTAGTGGTAATCTTATCTATGATCCCCTTCTTGCGAGTAGCTTTACGTTTCGCGGTAGAATTTTTTTGTGCTAGCGTAGCATACCGCGTTCCTCTTCAGTGGTATCAGAGCCATCTCGTATAGTTTTGTGATCTGGATGTTGCACATATGATGTGTAAGGTTAGTAGATTGGATCTATTACATGTTCAGCCAGTTCATGTGATGAATTGGTGACGGCAGCCATCGATGAGATCGATCGGTTTAGGGTTTGAGGAAAGTGCAAACCGACTCAATCTTGATTTGGGTGAGTCCGTTCATGGTACGATGTTACCCTTACCGGTCGGGTTACCGCCATCAGGGTTTCTGAAACGTATCCATATGGGACCAAGCCAATCAGATTGAGTTGGATTGGGTCAATCTGGTTGATCCATGGTAAGCGCAAACAGATTCAATATTGATTTGGGTGAGTCCATTCATGGTACGACGTTACCCTTACCGGTCGGGTTACCGCCATCAGGGTTTCTGAAACGTATCCATATGGGACCAAGCCAATCATATTAGACCGGATTGGGTCAATCTGGTTGATCCGTGGAAATTTTGAGGGCGTTTTCCAATGTCAGAAGACATGCCTCTAAAAAATTTCAAAGGCGCGCCCTCGACACCGCCGGGCGCCGCCTTGACCCCACGGCGCCGCCTCGGACCCAGAGTCGTAGGGTTGCTTTTGTTTAACTCGTTTTGCAGGAATTATGTGAAATGGTATGGCCTATGTGTATGTGATGCATGTAATTTCCACATGGCTGCGTCGTGTGTCAAGCCATAAGGCTATTTAAATTGTATAACGACTGCGTGTTGACTTGTGATGCTTCAAACCCTCATGTAAAATTCATTATCAAAAGTTGTAAGGAGTTGCATCCATAATGATGAAGACGATGGTATCAAGCAAGATGGCTAGGTGAACAAATCAAGCAAGGTGGCTAGGTGAACAAACAAGCATGATGATGGAGATCTTAATGCTAAGGGCCATGCTATTTCACAGCTTATTTTGATTTTCTGTGGATGTGTATTTTATCCTTGCTATTTTCTTTATGCTCATTGCATGTGATGCCATGTTCATAGTAATCTTTGTTCATCCCTATAGTTAAAAATTTTAAATCAAATTGTCCATCCAATTGTTGCACCTATCAAGAATTTAGATCGTTATTGATATGACTGCTAAAGTAGTATATCAATGGCTATCTCAATAGATGATAGGAATGTGTTGGACACATCACGCATAACAATGGTAGATTTAATCAAGCTATCAAAACGGTTTTGGGCTTGAGGACATAAGTGGTTGGGATTTGATTTCAGTAATGAAGGAACCTATACAAGACAAGTGGTGTCTAGGAAAACACACATGAGGCAGGTTTCTTAATTGGCACCCATATACGGGAAGTGCTCCCTCCCTCATGTGAGCCCTTGGGGCAGGTTGACCTGGCCATGAGTCAAGTTGATGGAGGCATTCATTACTTGTTTTCATACTCAACAAACAAGAGTTACATATGATGTAATTAGCAAAGGTGTTGCTTACCTATGTCATTAAATTTCTAGCAGTGATGCCAAAGCTCACTAGTGTTTGATGAATATGGATCTTGAATACTCACTATGTGTCTATAAAAGGGACATAAAATAGAAGTGTCTTTAATTAAAAAGTTTAATAAAAGTTTTACATAAACGTAGTGCTTAGAATCTTTGCATGTTTTTGTTGTAGTTCAATGGCACCTTCTCCTACTCCTGCTACACCTGGTTTTGCTTTGAGATCAGTTTTGGAAAGGGAAAAACTGAATGGAACTAATTTTGTTGATTGGTATTGCAACCCGAGAATTGTTCTCAAGCATGAAAAGAAGGACTATGTTCTAGAGAATCCAATTCTGATGAACCGGTACCAAAATGTTGCTCGCAATTTGAAGGTTGAATATGAAAAGCATGTTAATGCTTCAGAGAGTCACTGTCTCATGCTAGTCACCATGGACTCTGAGCTCCAAAAGCAATATGAGGACCAGGATGCTTACAATATGATTGTAGGCTTGAAGGGCATGTTTGGGAATCAAGCAAGAGCTGAGAGGTATGGTATCTCAAAGCTTTTATTTGCTTGTAAGTCGGGTCAAGGCGATCCGGTCGATCCTCATGTGATCAAGATGATTGGTTACATTGGGAGATTGGAAAAACTTGAGTTTCCCTTAGCCTCGGTTTGGCCACGATGTTATTCTCCCTCTACGCCTCGAGCTTTGAGCCATTCATTATGAATTTTCATATGAATAGTATGGAGAAGAGCCGAACCGAGCTACATGGAATGCTCAAGGCTGCCGAGGAAAGCATTAAGAAAAAACCCAATCATGTGATGATGGTTCAGAAAACAACTGCTTTCAAAAAGAGGAAGGCTAAGGCTGGGGGAACGGGAAAGAGCAAGGGCAAGGGCAAGGGCAAGGCTCAAGATGAGATCGCAAGCCTCAAAACTAAGCTTCAGAAGCTTAAAGTTGGCCCTCAACCTGATACCCAATGCTTCTATTGCAAGAAATCAGGGCATTGGAAACGAATCTGAAAAGTACAGCGCGATAAGAAGAATGGAAATGTGGTTTCCACTTGGTATTAATGTTATAGAAATTAATCTTGCTACTTCTTCACTCAGCTCATGGGTATATGATACCGGTTCGTTGCTCACATTTGCAATTCGTTGGGGTGATAAAGAGTAGAGACTTGGCAAAAGGAGAAGTGGATCTTGGCGTGGGGAATAAAGCAAGAGTTGTTTGGTCTTGCTGCTTGCACATACCCATTGCATTTGCCTTCGAGATTAGTTTTAGAACTTAATAATTGTTATTTTGTTCCATCTTTGAGTAGAAACATTATTTCATCTTCTTGTTTGGAACATGAAGGTTATGATTTCGAATAAAGAACTTTGTTTGTTCGATATTTTTGAATGATATGTATTATGGTCGTTGCCCCATGGTGGATGGGTTGTACGTCCTGAACTCAAGAAAAACACATGTCTATAATATTAATGTAAAAAGGCATCGGCCTAATGATTTGAACCCTACCTTTTGTGGCATTGTCGCTAGGTCATATAAATGAGAAGCGCATGAAGAAGCTCCATGGTGATGGACTTCTAACCTCATTTGATTTTGAATCATTTGAAACATGTGAATCTTGTTTACTTGGCAAGATGACAAAAGCCCCTTTCACGTGTTTTAGTGAGAGAGCAAGTGAATTATTGGCCCTAGTACATACTGATGTATGTGGACCAATGAGCTCAACTTCTAGGGGTGGGTTTGATGATTTGTAACTTTTATCGGTGACTTGGAGATATGGATATATCTATTTAATGAGGCATAAATCTGAAACTTTTGAAAGGTTCAAAGAGTTTGAACGAAGTAAAAATCAACTTGGCAAAACAATAAAACACTTACGATCCGATCGTGGTGGCGAATACTTGAGCCAAGAGTTTGGTGATCATCTAAAGCAATGTGGAATCGTTCGCAACATACTCCGCCAGAACGCCTCAATGGAATGGCGTGTCCGAACGACGAATCAACTTTATTAGATATGGTTCGGTCAATGATCACCAAACAGATCGCCATTATCCTTCCGGGGTTTCGCTCTAGAGACACTCGCTCACTTTGAATAGGGTCCCATCAAAATCCGTTGAGAAGACGCCATATGAGATATGGATCGAGAAGACCCATGTTGTCATTTCTCAAGATATGGGGATGTGAGGCTTATGTAAAACGTTTACAATCGATAAACTCGCACCTAAATCGGAAAAATGCTTTTTGTGGGGTATCCTAAAGAAACAAAAGGATATTACTTTTACAAAAGAAACGAGAACAAAGTTTTTGTTGCTCAAATGGTGTCTTTTGGAGAAAGAGTTTCTTTCAAAAGAAATCAGAGGAGTGATGTGTATCTTGATGAAGTTCGAGAATCACATGAATATGTTCAAGCTACCATCGAACCTTCACAAGATGTACAAAGTGTTGTACAACTTTGTGGAAGAGACTCCACCTCACGTAGGTCGGGAGGCCACGTCATGTACCTATAAGATATGGGAGTGACATATTATTGTTGGACAATGATGAGCCCACGACTTATGAAGAAGCAATGATGGACCCAAACTCCAAAAATGGCTTGAAGCCATGAGATCCAAATTCAATCCATGCATGACAATCAAGTTTGGAACTTGGTCGACTCTCCGATGGTGTAAAACCATTGAGTGCAAATGGATTTTCAAGAAAAGATAGACGTAGATGGAAATGTTCAGATCTATAAGGCACGGTTGGTGGCAAAGGGTTTCAAACAAGTTCAAGGAGTTGACTATGATGAAATTTTCTCACCGGTAGCCATGCTCAAGTCCGTCTCGATCATTTTAGCTATTCTTGCATATTTTGATTATGAAATATGGCGGATGGATGTCAAAACAAAGATTCCTTAATGGGAATCTTTACGAGGATGTATACATGATACAACCTGAAGGTTTTGTTGATCCTAAATATGCTAAAAGGGTATGCAAGCTTCAAAGATCCATTTATGGGTTAAAGCAAGCATCTCGGAGTTGGAACATTCGTTTTGATGAAGTAGTCAAAGGTTTTGACTTTATCAAAATGAAGAAGAGCCTTGTGTTTACAAGAAGGCTAGTGGGGCGCACTTGTATTTACGATTTTGTATGTGGATGACATATTATTGATCGGGAATGACATTCCTATGCTTGAAGATGTTAAGACTTCATTGAAAAGGAGTTTCTCAATGAAGGACTTGGGAAAAGCATGCTATATCTTGGGCATAAAAATCTATAGAGATAGATCAAAAAGGTTAATTGGATTAAGTCAGGAAACGTACATTGACAAGATATTGAAAAGGTTCAATATGCATGAATCCAAGAGAGGTTTCATGCCAATGTCACATGGCATCGATCTGCAGAATCGGTGTCCTTCGACATCTGATGAGCGAGACAGGATGAGCAAGATTCCATATGCTTCAGCTATTGGGTCTATTATGTATGCCATGATCTGTACACGCCCAGATGTCTCATATGCTCTAAGTGTCACGAGCAGATACCAAGCGGATCTTGGTGATGGTCATTGGATAGCCGTAAAAATTATCCTGAAGTACTTGAGAAGAACTAAGGGTATGTTCCTTGTTTTTGGAGGTAAGGAAGATCTTGTTGCAACGGGTTACACCGATGCAAGCTTCCAAACTGACAAAGATGATTTCCGATCGCAATCCGGGTTTGTGTTTACACTTAATGGAGGAGCAGTAAGCTGGAAGAGTTCCAAGCAAAACACGGTGGCCGACTCTACGACAGAAGCGGAGTACATTGCGGCTTCGGAGGCCGTAAAGGAAGCTGTGTGGATTAAGAAGTTTATCACAGAGCTTGGTGTGGTCGCTAGTGCCTCTAGTCCAATGGACATCTATTGTGATAATAGTGGTGCCATTGCACAAGCTAAAGAGCCTAGATCACATCAGAAGTCTAAACACATACTCCGTCGCTTTCACCTTATTCGCGAGATTGTGGATAGAGGTGACGTGAGAATATGCAAAGTACATACGGAAGCCAATGTGGCCGATCCGTTGACAAAGCCACTGCCACAGCCTAAGCATGAGGCGCACACAAGGTCTATTGGTATTAGATACTCAATTGATTGACTCAAGTGCAAGTGGGAGATTGTTAGTGTTATGCCCTTGAGGCAATCATTTAGATGATTGTAACATGACTATGTTTATGAATAATAATATGATTATTGGTCCAATGAATGTATATCATTGTATTGATCAACAAGTATGTGACTTGCTTATGAAGCTCTTTACTTAATGATGTAATTCGATAAATATCTACGATCGGATATCATCGTATAGGACAACGATGAATAGATCAAGACATGTAGTGATCGATGATCATGCTTCATAGATCATGGGATATGGAGATATCATCTATACATTGTGGACGCATGTTGAAGAACATGGGTTAGATAGACCCGCAATGGGACAACGCGAGAATGTTTCATTCTTATGTGTCATCGATGTATCTCATACCTAGTAGATGTATGATCCTTAGACCTGAGATTGTCATATTCCCTACATGTGTAATAGTTTTCCTTGGGGCTATCAAACACTACTTCCTAACCGGATAGTTATAAAGGTAGCTTTCATGTTTACTATGAAACATGCAGAGGGAAGTAAGCAGTCAAGATGGAATTTGCCACTCCAATGAAATGGAGATATATGACAAGGCCACTCGTGTGATATGATTAAGGAAGTGCATGGCCATGCCGTGATTGAGGAGTCAATCACAACTTATTAATATATCACGGATACAAGAGATGGATTGAATCATCAAAGGATGACATGCTTCTCGCCTTGAGATCAATCTTCATATACTTGGCAAAGGGATTATTACATGAGTACTTTTGATAGGTTCTGTCCGATTTGATCATAGTATGTTTGGGAGTTGGCATACTTTGCAAGAAGCCACTACCAACTATTGGATTGAAAAGGAGTTTTCCGAATCCATGTCCAAACGTATGTGAACTTGTAGGGTCACACACTTAATGGGCTGGGACGCATTAATTTGGATTGGATCCGTAATTAATGAACCTCGTGGGCTTAGCACGCTGATGGGACCTAGTTTAGGGTTTCATCTCGTGGCTATATAAGGAGGAGGAGGAGGGTGCGGTGTGCTTTCCCACGGTTTAGGAGTGACTCACTCGAAACCCTAGCCTACTCCTCTCGCCGCCTCCGAGCGACTGTGTGCTTGCATACACGCACGGCGCCCATCTCGGGCGTGTGGACTCATGCGGTGACGCTGCTGCGATCAAGCGTGGGAGGACGATCCACGGCAAGGCGAGGACGATCCACTACATCGACGCAACGATCGCGGCGAGAACGATCCACTACATCGACGCGCGAAGGATTCCGCAACTGCGCGTCTAGTGGTAATCTTATCTATGATCCCCTTCTTGCGAGTAGCTTTCTGGTTTCGCGGTAGAATTTTTTTTGTGCTAGCGTAGCATACCGCGTTCCTCTTCACATCTAAGCACCACTCTCTCAACTAACTCCAGCTGCAAGTCCCTCCCCTCACGTGCCCTAACTCCCAAGCACAAGACCTCCCTCTCCCCCTCCCTCACCCTCTCATGGCAGCTTCTGTTGCTGCTGCTCCGCCTCACCCTCAAGCTTCAACCAACAGCGGCAGTAGCGGTGATGAGGATGGCAATGGGTTGCAAGATCCATGGGCGAACAACCTTAAGCAGCAAGATCCATTGGCCGGACACCAGCTGCCACCTCATGGCTATGATACGAGGGTGCGCCCAACCTTGCCAGTGTAGGATATGAGATACTAGCAAAACCTGATGAATCTTGCGCGGCCAACCGTTGCAAGCGCAACAACCTGCAGCACGGAGTTCGCCCAACCTCACGTTGTCCACTCAACCAAATCAAGCAGATTACAATCCTCGCTGCAATCACAAAGGAGTTTGCAAGAACAAAGGGAAGGAATGCACAATCCTCAGGAAGTTTCAGCCTATGGCTAGAAAACCCAAGAACATGCATAGCATATTTGATTTCAGATTCAACAATAGTCTGCGTTCACACAAAGGGGTGCTTTCTACATATAAGAGGGGGGAAAGGAAGACAAAAGGTCTACTAGACAAGCCCATGTCGCACCACAAAACAGAAGGGCCAAACATAATGGTGAGCAGCACCCAATGCATAGAAAACAGTTTACGGCCGTCATACTTTTTGGACGATATATTTGCGCTCAGATAGTATTTGAGATTGTGGTTGGATCAGTTGGAAAGCTTAGCTCGTTAGCTTTCTAGGCTGTGGTCGAACACCTCAATCGGACTCTGTTTGCATCCTCTGTGCGCGTTTTTCTTTAGACTAGTCATTGGAGGCCGAGCTGAGTTCTTTTGCATTCACACCTTGCTTGTTGACTTGTCCATGCTCCTCTTGATCTTCCCTCAGGCGTTCACACCTTCTCATATTGTCTTCATACCTGAGAATAATTAATTACTTGCATTAGGTAGCAGCTGACTGTCACAAGCAATATTATTCTTACTATGGAGGGGTTCACCTGTTGGTTTATTTGTTTGGCACGAGCACGGGTAATTGGTCCTTGGAAATTATTTGAAGGCTCTTTAGCAGCGGTAGGGGAAGGAAACGATGATGGTGCTATGGTGCCCATATCATCCTCCCCCTCTTGAAAAGGAGTCATCCTCGACTCTGTTTCTTCCGGTCCAAAGAATGGTGACAAATCAGCAACATTGAACGTGGTACTCACAATGTAATCATCTCCAGGAAGCTCAATCTTGTATGCGTTGTCGTTAATCTTTTCAAGCTCTTTGAAGGGACCATCAGCACGAGGCATCAACTTAGACTTGCGCTTCTCCGAAAAGTGTTCTTTGCGTAGATGTACGCAAACCAGATCACCTGGTTCAAATAGCATCTTCTTCCTTGTCTTGTTTGCCCTTTTAGCGAAGTAGTGTGTCTTCTTCTCTATCTCTTCCTTGGTCTTTGCATGAATAGCTTTCACAAACTCATCACGCTTTGTTGCCTCCATATTAGCTCTCTCTTGAAGTGGAAGTGGCAGCAAATCTAGTGGCGTGATTGGTTTAAAACCATACACCACCTCAAATGGGCACAATTGTGTTGTTGAATGAACTGCCCTGTTGTATGCAAATTCAACATGTGAAAGACAGTCCTCCCATTCTTTCAAGTTCTTCTTGATCATTGTACGCAGTAACATTGAGAGTGTGCGGTTCACCACCTCTGTTTGTCCATCTGTTTGTGGGTGACAAGTTGTGGAGAATAACAACTTTTTCCCAAGCTTAGCCCATAATGTCTTCCACAAATAGCTCATGAACTTGATGTCACGATCTGAATCAATGGTTCTTGGCATCCCATGTAATCGCACAATTTCTCTGAAAAACAAGTTAGCTACATGCGACGCATCGTCGCTCTTGTGGCATGGAATAAAGTGCGCCATTTTAGAGAACCTATCCACGACAACAAATACAGAGTCTCTTCCCCTCTTAGTCCTAGACAATCCCAAAACAAAATCCATGCCAATGTCTTCCCAAGGTGAACTAGGAACAGGAAGTGGAGTGTACAAACCATGTGGATTAAGTTTGAACTTAGCTTTATGGCATGTGACACATCGCTGCACGAATCTCTCAACATCTCGTCGCATTTTTGGCTAATAGAAGTGATCGGACAGCATGGCCAAAGTCTTTTCTCTTCCAAAATGTCCCATCAATCCACCTGCATGCGATTCCTGCAACAATAGCAAACGAACGGACGAATCTGTAACACAAAGCTTATTAGCATGGAACAAGAATCCATCGTGGACGTGAAACTTTTCCCAGCCTTTGCCATCTTTGCATTTAGAGTTTGGTTCAGCAAATTCATTATCTAAAGCATATAACTCTTTCAAATTCTCCAAACTCGGAACCTTAATTTCAAGTTGAGTTAAGAGCACACTCTTTCGAGACAAAGCATCAGCGACCACATTTTCTTTACCCTTCTTATATTTTACAATGTATGGAAAAGATTCAATGAATTCCACCCATTTGGCATGTCTACGGTTCAGTTTAGCTTAGCCTTTCAAGTATTTCAAAGCTTCACGATCAGAATATATGATGAATTCTTTAGGCCAAAGGTAATGTTGCTGAGTTTCCAAAACACGAAACAAAGCATACAATTCTTTATTATAAACCGAATAGTTCAATTGAGCACCACCAAGTTTCTCACTAAAATATGCTATTGGTTTGCCCTCTTGCATCAAAACACCACCAATACCAATTCCACTAGCATCACATTCAATTTCAAAAACTTTAGTGAAATCAGGCAAACAAGCAATGGTGCTTCAGTTAAACGCTTCTTTAGTTAAGCAAAAGCATTCTCTTGAGCATCTCCCCAAACAAACTCACTCCCTTTCTTGGTTAATTCATTCAAAGGGGCTGCAATTGTGCTAAAATCTTTCACAAACCTACAGTAAAAACCAGCAAGACCGTGAAAGCTTCTAACTTGACTAACATTCGCCGGAGTTGGCCGATTTTTAATGGATTCAACTTTTGATTCATCCACCTCTACCCCATTTCCAGAAACAACAACCCCCCAAAACACAACTTTATCTTCACAAAAAGTGCATTTCTCTATGTTTGCAAATAGCTTTTCAGTTCTAAGCACTTCTAGCACTTGTCTAATGTGATTAGTGTGTTCTTCCATTGTGCGGCTGTAAATTAAGATGTCATCAAAATACACCACAATAAATTTCCCAATGAAAGCTTTCAATACATTGTTCATTAGTCTCATGAATATACTAGGTGCATTAGTTAAACCAAAATGCATCACTAACCACTCATACAATCCAAATTTTGTTTTAAATGTTGTTTTCCACTCATCTCCTTCTTTCATCCTTATTTGATGGTACCCACTACGCAAATCAATTTTATAGAAAATAACAGCACCACTCAATTCATCTAGCATGTCATCCAACCTAGGGATAGGATGGTGGTATCTAACAGTGATATTGTTAATTGCTCTACAATCTACACACATGCGTCATGTACCATCTTTCTTAGGGACTAAAATCACAGGGACAGCACAAGGACTAAGGCTCTCACGTACGTACCCTTTGTCAAGAAGTGCTTGAACTTGTTGCTGTATTTCCTTTGTTTCTTCTGGATTGGTACGGTACGGTGGTCGATTTGGAAGTGAAGCTCTTGGTATGAGGTTGATTCGATGTTCAATACCATGAATTGGAGGAAGACCAGCAGGTATTTCTTCCAGAAAGACATCATCAAAGTCCTGCAAAACACTCGCAATAGCACTTGGAAGGAATGTTATGTCGTTAGTAGAGAGGAGAGCACATCTTTGTACAAGAGTACAAAGTACACCAAACGTGGGTTCTCTTGCAGTTCTCTCATTTCAGACTTAGTGGCTATCATCACTAGCTTGTGTCCCTCATCCTTTCTTTTCCCACTCCCATTTGGTCTGTGGCTCTCACTAATCGAATTGGGTTTCTCACTAGTGTTCTTTTTCTCTTGCTTCTTGACACTCTCAATATTTACCTCATTCTTATGCATTGTGTCACCAAGGATTTGAGCAGGAGTCATTGGCCGAAGAACAATTTCCTTGCTATTCTACTTGAATGAATGTTGATTAGTGCAACCATTGTGATGACTTGCACAATCAAATTGCCATGGTCGACCGAGTCGCAAGTGACATACTATCATAGGTACAACATCACACTCTACGGTATCACAATACTCACCAATCTTGAAAGGCACTTTCACCATGTGTTGAACTTTCACTTCTCCCGAATCATTCAACCATTGCACGTGATAGGGATGTGGGTGTCGCAGTGGATTCAATCCAAGCTTTTCACGCATTTCTTTGCTGGTCAAATTGTGATAGCTTCCCCCATCAATGATTACCTTGCACATACGACCATTTACCTTTGCTTTCGTGTGAAAGAGGTTGCAGCGTTGTTCATGGTCTTCTTTTTGCTGAACACTCAAGACTTTCTTGGTGACGATGAAAGATTGACCGGTCTCTAAATCACATTAAGTCATCTCATTTTCCTCTTCTTCCAAATCAGCGATTGGGAAATCCTCTTCTTCACTTGCAAATTCATATTCACCTTTCTCTGTTATAAGCATGGTGCGGTTGTTTGGGCAATCCTTGGCGATATGGCCTCGTCCCAAGCACTTGAAGCATTGAATGGCACTACTCTTCGCTGTAGAACCCACTAAAGAAGTATCACTAACTGCTAAACCTTGCTTCGTATTTGTAGTAGATGGCCCTTTTCCACTTCGAGCTACCTGGGAACTAGGAGCAACACTTGCACTAGAATTGTTAGCACGAAAGGAATTGAACCGAGAGGTGGATTTACCTGCTGTAGGTGTTGAACTGGGAGCAAATGAAGAATTCTTTGTTATCTTTGAGTCTTGTTGTACTTGTCTCTCAGCCTTGGTTGCTTGATGCACTAACTCCACCACACTTCTATAAGGCTAAAATTCAGTGATGCGCTTGAAGGGATAATTCAAACCAGCGAGAAAACGTGCCATAGTTTGCTCTTCATGTTCATACACATTGGCACGGATTATGGCCATCTCCATCTCTTTGTAGTACTCATCGACCATGCGGCTTCCTTGTTTCAATCCCTGCAACTTATCAAAGAGATCACGTTTGTAATGTCGAGGAACAAACCTTGCCCTCATCTCTACCTTCATCTTAGCCCACGATGCGATGGGGTTCTCGCCATGTTCTATTCTTTAGCTCTAGATTTTTTCCCACCAAACCAATGCATAATCATCAAATTCAAATGATGCCATGGCAAGCTTCTTTTCTTCGATGTAGTTGTGCAAACGAAATATCTTGTTAACTTTCAGCTCCCAAGTGAGGTAGTACTCAGGGTTATTGGACCCTGCAAACTTAGACATAGAAAACTTTAGTTTGCCATACCTTTCCTCCTCGGGACGATCATTGTTATTGCGTTGGTGATGTTGGTTTCCTTCATTGCGGGGCTACAAATTGATGCGAATTGGTTCATGTGCAGCACCGTCGCGACCCATACTACGACCACGGCCCCTTCCTAGAGCATGATCATCACCACCTCTAGCAGGTGCAATGGGTTGACGAAACACATAAGTGGCACGAGCCCTTTGAGCGGCAGCTTCCTCATCGGTCTCATCAACAAGAAGGTAATCTTCAACTTGTGGTCGTAGTTGTCGTACAATGTCAGTAACTATGTTAGTGTGGAGCACGGTCAGCTGTTGATTCACCTCAATTTG
This sequence comes from Otatea glauca, assembly GCA_036346275.1. Lineage (NCBI taxonomy): Eukaryota > Viridiplantae > Streptophyta > Magnoliopsida > Poales > Poaceae > Otatea > Otatea glauca. The sequence goes on along the minus strand of CM070731.1, from coordinate 21,574,155 downwards.
AAGATCTTGTATAGAGTTGTTCAATTCTTCTCTTAGATGATCATTTCCTATGCGTAACACTCGTCGTAAAGTGTTTCACAAAGCACAATATTCAGTCCAATTTATTGGAGCATCAGGATCACGTCCATCATTCGCTGCATTGTCCCCTTGACCTGACATGGTTAGTTGTGCAAAACAGCAAGAGAAACACAATATGATCTATGAACAATTCTCTCAGCCTCGCTTATCCTTACCACCGAAATTCTTACTCACCCTTTGCTGATTGATGAAGGAGATCACACTTCTGTGGTGAGATAACACAAAGTGAGGTTAAGCGAACTCACAGCTGAGATCAAAGCCCACAACGGATTGATATGTGGAGCTTGGAGGGTATAGTGTATGCCCTACACAATCTGAATTCTTGGTGTTGTTTAGATAAGTAAATATCCAAGCAAGAACACAGTGCCTAGTTGCTGAAAACAAGATTAAAAATAAAGAACACAGCAACTAATACGCAAGGATGATGAAACCAAAGGCAATCAAAGGAGTGAGCTAGAACAAGATATGAGCAATAACACAAATCAGCTCAAATTGCATTGGTTATAGAAAGACACTAGCTAGTTGCAAGGATTTGAACTAGGGCACAAGATTGCACAAGAAGATTGAATCTCACAACAGTGCAAAAGATGACAACAGCTTTCTTTCTCCTTTTTTTCTCACTTTTTTCAGCACATAGCAAATAGCCACCGGATCTTTCTTCTCTTTCTTTTATGCAATAGCCGGCTGTGCTACTGATTTTTAACAAAGATTCCAATCTCTCTTTTAATTTATTGCAACTGCGTGATCAAGATACAAAGAGTGCAGCCCTATACAATAGATTAGCTAGTCTTGATAGGAGCAAAGTATTCACAAAGGATAGATTGGCTATCAAAACAGATTCACCAATTTTTGTGATAAAACTGGCAGCAAGATTCAAGCCCAAGTTCGACCAATTTCTAAGCTGAATCAGGAAAAGTTGTCTCTATCAAAGTTGTAGAGAATTTCATAAGCTTTTAATAAAGCACAAGAACACGAAAATCTGATATCGTATCTGGAAGTTATGGCCCAAATAGTGAACTGGCCAGATTGAATCAAGAAGTGACACGAAGGAAGATGAACAGTTTCAGCAACAAGAACACGATTCAATGGAGAAAAACTTAACAAAACGCACAAGATTAACAGATCAAAGACTGGGGTTCAATATTTTTGTGAGGCAAACTTTCGGATTAGGAAGAAAAACATAGATCCAACCAGAATTGATATTTTTGTGTGGCAAATTTTCTGGTATATAGCTGAAAGTAAATCTAGAACTAAGGGTAAAGATCCTACTGTAACAACTGGAGCTCTGATACCAAATGATACGAGGGTGAGTCCGACCTTCACGGTGTAGGATCCGAGATACTCGTGAAACTTGATGAATCTTGTGCGGCCAACCGTTGCAAGCGCAACAACCTGCAGCACGGAGTTCGCCCAACCTCATGTTGTCCACTCAACCAAGTCAAGCGGATTACAATCCTCGCTGCAATCACAAATGAGTTTTCAAGGACAACGGGAAGGAATGCACAATCCTCAGGAAGTTTCAGCCTGTGGCTAGAAAACCCAAGAACATGCATAGCATATTTGATTTCAGATTCAACAATAGTCTGCGTTCACACAAAGGGGTGCTTCCTACATATAATAGGGGGGAAAGGTAGACAGAAGGTCTACTAGACAAGCCCAGGTCGTAGCACAAAGCACTAGGGCCAAACATAATGGTGACGTAGCACACAATGCATAGGAAATAGTTTACGGTCGTCATACGTTTTGGACAATATCTCTGTGCTCATATTGTATTTGAGGGTGTGGTTGGATCCATTGGAAAGCTTAGCTCGTTAGCTTTCTAGGCTGTGGTCGAACACCTCAATCGGACTCCGTTTGCATCCTCTATGCGTGTTTTTCTTCAGACTAGTCATTGGAGGCCGAGCTGAGTTCTTTTGCATTCACACCTTGCTTGTTGACTTGTCCATGCTCCTCTTGATCTTCCCTCAGGCGTTCACACCTTCTCACATTGTCTTCATACCGGAGAATAATTAAATTACTTGCATTAGGTAGCAGCTAACTCTCACAAGTAATATTATTCTTACTAAGGAGCCAGTTTACCTGTTGGTTTATTTGTTTGGCACGAGCACGGGTAATTGGTCCTTGGAAATGATTTGAAGGCTCTTTAGAAGTGGTAGGGGAAGGAAACGATGATGGTGCTCGTATCAGGCTAGGTGGACTCTTCTCTCTTCCCCCTCCATCCCTCCCTCTCCTCTCCTTTGATGAGTCACGACCTGGCGGTGTCCCCCATGGCAACCCAGATCGCCGACGACCCACAATTTGGGACACCAATCCGGGGTCGTGAATCCCGGTGACTATGATTCCAAAAACTTGTTCTTGTTAATCTACAAATATGGGAAGCATGGGACCCATGATCCTGGTGACTATTATCATGACTTCATGAGCATGGTCATTATAGTTCTTGAAAATTTACAAACATGGGAAGCATAAAGTGAATTTTATTTATAAAGAAATGACACATGTTCCCAAAAATGAGGCAGCCAATATAAATGCACCATTAAAAGTTTGCTATGCATAAGTGTATGCTACCTACTGAAATATGTGTTGTACTTCTAGGAAAAGACAATGTTTTAAGAACTTGTTTAGTAGCAAACAAACTTTGGAGCTCACCTAAGACAATATATGAAGCAACATCACATTTAACACAGAAACAGTAAGTCACACACAAAGCATCCTATGTAGATATACAAATTCATCAAACCAAAGAAGAAACACCACACAGTAACACACGATTAAAATTAAAAGTACCGTCCAATAGTAACTACACACTAAATCCAAGTTCCTAAGATGAAGAACTAAGTGGCAGTACTAAGAACCTTTCTATATCCATTGTCAACACCAAAAGGTAAGTGACAGAACATAATACAATGGCTTGTCCATATTACATCTCATTAAGCACGATGGAAAAAAGGAAAAGTCACCTGCTCCCCAGCAAGAGGATTTGGGATATTTTCACAAGTAAGGGTTCCTGATTCAAAGGATCTGGAACAAAGGTGTCAACAATCTGAAACAGCCCAAGAACAAGAAGTTAAGATAGTGTGACGAAAATAAACACAATACAACATGGAAAACAGACACCTTATATATGAGAATTCACTGATTCAGTGCCTAGCAAAGCATAATTTCATTATTTGCACTGAACGATTCTATATCATAATTTGTAGAACTGCATTATTCAACTTCTAATCCTGAGAATTTATCCTATATAACAAACCTGAATTCCATTTTCTTCTGAATCCATTACATCAAAGTTTTTCCTCTCACTACAAGGAAAAGGATACTTGAGGACATCAATTTGGCCTAACTCAAAATCACCAGCGCCTGACACATGCACTTTTGAGTGGAAAAGGTATTAGAAAAGGAAACAGGTAAAATAGCTCTCTAAATATTAAAACATAGATCACCTACAAGCTGATTCACTGAAAGATTGTGTGCCCGCAAATATCCAGACACAAGCAATGTGCACAATCCCGTACAGTTGTCCGGTTTTATGAAGGCCTGAAACAAAGATGTATGGCATCAACCATTGTCAAGTAAAAAATGGAGAGAAGTATGCAGAAACTTTGTTTCTTTATTGCACGGGTACTAAACTTGCACAATGTTACAGTTTGATTACAAAATAACATTTGATAATGCGTGAGAAGCTTTGCTGTCAAGTCTACAGAAAAGTAAGACTCACATTGACGTAATTCAGACTGAAGTGTACCTGTAATACTACTCAACCAGATACATTCTATTGGGGGAATGTCAACTTAAAAATTCTTCCCTTAGATGCTTGTTTCATCATCACATTAGATAAAGTGAGGTCAAACAGAACCATATAATTGTCCGCATATTACTTTCTTATTTCAACAGAACAATTAATATTAAAAATTAGTATTGCACAGTCAACTTTTCAAGATGAAAACTTCAATGTAGTTAAGTTAGTTTGGCCAAAATTTCATATTAGGACAAGATACATTTAGAAATTCTTTAAGAAAAGAGTATGTAGTTTAGCAAGTCATTACAACCTTCTCAGACATAATATATGGTCTCTGGTTTCTCCAATGTGGTGATGAAAGATGCTGCTCCTTGAAAAGCCACATGAACTGGAAGATTTTAAGCATAAATGATCACAACAGAGCATTGGGAGGATATAAGAGTACAGGAAGAAAAAGTCATAATGCTTCACTATTTAACAAAATTGTTCAAAGAAAACCTTATGCAAATCATCCTTTGTGTCAGCTGCATAGAACTTGCAATCCTCAGGAAACTCTGGAGAACGGAAAGAAATGGCTGCTTTCATCAATTCCTGCCTACTTTTGTTGTCAGGTGGAAGATCCTGATGATGTTAACGAATTAAAGTGATAATTATCAGACAATTATATGTAATAAGTTCAAACACAACATCTTGAATGACAAACACTCATAATGGGAACTTAGTGGGCCCGAAAAACACATAGACATTGTGATCCAAATTCATGTAGGATCAAGGATAACCGACTAGAGGGGGTGAATAGGAGGTTTCTAAATTATTCAATTCTAATTTGAAATCAATTAAATCACGAAGCTATAGAAGCAATAATTGCAAATTTACAATTATAATTTCTAGGGATCACCTAACACTTAGCAATTCAAGTAGGGCAATAAATAATTCTAAGCATAAATAATCTACTCAATTTTGCTAGAAATGAAATTAAGCACAAGAATGATAAAAAGCAAATCACAAGAGAATGAGAGACAAGAATTTTATCCCGTGGCCTCGGAGACTTGCCGGTCTCCCTTAATCCATGTTGAGGTGATTTGAACCACTTCAAGCTGGCTCCACCCGCTTGAGCCTTCCTCGATCACTCGTGGTAGCTCTTCACCACTCCGGTTAGACGAGCTCCTTGCTTCACAATCGATCGAGCCTTCTCACAAACTGCTTTGAGAAGATCACCGATGCCACACGCCTCCAAGCCGTCTAGGAGGCGGCAACCTCTAAGAGTAATAGGTGTTGACGGTTGCTTGAGGTCGAATTGAGTGTCTAGAGGCTCAACACTAAATGCACCACTCAATTTTGCTCCTCTCTCTCACCAAATGAGAATTTAATGCCCACAAATGAGTAGGAGACTTTCTAGAGCTCAAGGATGATCAATGAAGTCCAAAACTTACTCTAGAATGCTGGTGGGGGTATTTATAACCCCCACCAACCAAAACTAGCTGTTGACCAAAAGTTACCCAAAATCGTGCTGAGAGGCCGATCATACCACCCCTGGGCCGGTATGACCGGCCCTTAGAGGCTAACGGTTGATACAGTGCATTTAATGCACTGTCAGTGACTGTTGGTCACATTGTCGGTATAACCGAAGAGGGTCCAATCATATCGCTCGCATAAATTTGGTTTTCACCTTGCTCTGTAAAAAATGCACCGCTCACTCGGTCGGTCACACCGACGACTGGTATGACTAGAGGGGGCCCGGTCATACCGGCCCCATAGATGCCAGATGCACCCACTTCTATTATTTCCACACCAGGTGTACCCCGGTCACACCGATGGCCAATATGACCAGGAGGCCCGGTCATACTGGCCCACTCCACCCGAAACTTGTGATTTCGTTTATTTTTCTTCTCAAAAGATATTTCTTTTTATGCAAGCCACGAAAATGTTTAAATGCATAAGAATTAATCCCCTAAACATTTTTCGACATCAAACAAGTGACAAAAACCCCTCTTAATAGTACGACACTTATCCTAGAAAACCGATCTTTTTCGTCCAACCACCGAGATCGGCAAAAGACTATATCCTTAAGTCATACCTTAGCCATCTTGACATCGACGCTTGCTTTTCTTCTTCATCCATTTTATGCTTTTATACTTTTATGTTCGTCGAATATCGGACCAACCTATTCTCAAGATGCTCAAGTTGAAAAAGTTAGCCCTTTAATTGCAATTGTCATTAATTACCAAAATCAAATCAAATTAGGGGCCTAGATGCTTTCAGTCTCCACCTTTTTGGTAATTGATGACAATCCTCTTATAAGAATTAAATTGTCTTTGAATTTTGAGTATTCAACTTAGGAAAAACATCGTTGTATACCCAAAAGACTTGTTTTAACAATATTTTGCCTTTTGAGGATAAAAAGTGAGTTAGGCACAAAATATTGCTAAAACAACAATATTTAATTTGAAAACTCCCCCTGAATATGTGTATAAGGATGAAGCATTGTTATTTGCACGATGAGATTTTTAAGAAATTTTGACGGAGTTTCCCTTTAAATATTGAATCCGAGGATAACCAAAAAATGAGCAATAGAGTCCATCCTCCCTCTGACCTCCTCAACAACCTGACGAGTCTGAACCTGATACTCATCAACACAAGCAAAATTGTTCATCATGTCAGTCCTGAGACTCGCAAAACTGCTCATCATGGCACTATGTAGAAGATCAAAGTTCTCATGAGCCAAGCCAGAATAGATATGTGGTGTAGACTGAGTCTGGGCCTCCTCCCCAAGATTCTCTTGTGGTAGCTGCTGCAAAGACTGTCCTCTTTGTCCAGTCACCTGAGGATCTGCCTCATGAGACTTGTAGGGCTTGTGAACCCCTCCACATCCACCACGAAACCCCGTCACCCTTTTGATAATCATCATGATATAAGGGGTGAAGTAGATCATTTTTCCTCTATCACCGACAGAAGAGTGCATTTCACGAAGAATGAAGTCAACCACAACAAATTTCTGCCTATTCATAATCTTGCTCATAATATTCCAGGCATAGCCTCTAATCTCATCAAAGTTGCCGCTCTTAGGATGAACGGTGACTCGCACAATCCTGTTAATGAGACTAGATGTGAGAAGGAGATGTGCCATTTTACCTGGCCTCTTGACACGAGCAGAGGGGTCATAAAAGCTGAATTGATCGGCGAGAGGAAGAGTGTTGTCAATATGAATCTTAGGCTGCTTGCTATGAAAAATGCCCCAAGCCTACTCAATTTCTTCCTTGGAGGCTAAGTAAACTGCAGAATCTATCATCCAGGTAATCTCATCAAAAGCACTCGAGACATGAAGTGTAGAATAAAACTAACGAATCAAGTCATCATTATAGTCACACCACATGCTAACAAAATCTGCCATACCAGCACCATGGAAGAGCTCAGGCACTCCAACAAACAATGGAATTTTTCTGATATGTTCCCAACTCACCCACTTATGGTCTGCAAATTCCTTATTAAGATAGATCTCATGATATACCTTCTCTTGGAAGAGGGTTCTGAATTTATCAAGGGTAACACTGCGAGGAAGCAAATACTGGTTTGCCAGACAAAGTGAGAAGAATTTCTCCCCCTTAATCTTCCTCAGATCCAGAGTGGGTTGAAAATCATCGAAATTTTCTTGTTCTTCTGAATCTTCATTTTCACTGTCATCTCCTTCATCAAAATCCACATCCATTTCATCATCACTTTCACTTGATTCTGACACAGTTCTCTTTCCTTTGCTCCTTTTTGAACTCCCACCAAGTTCTGCTTGAATCTTCTTACGAATCTCTCGATCCCTATCAGCTCGATTGAGAGTCATCACTGTCACTAATATGAGCCTGAAGGACCATGTGGAGGTCCATCCTTGCTTGTGATGAGTATTTGACTTTATATGATCTAGGATAGCTTAGATTTGAGTTTGTATTTAAATGTGATCTTCATGTGTTGGCCGGACCAAATTTTTGTGATCTTCATGTGTAGGCTGGACCAAATTTTTGTGATCTTCATGTGTAGGCCGGACCAAATTTTTATGATCTTCATGTGTAGGCCGGACCAAATTTTTGTGATCTTCATGTATATAACTGACCAAATCGCGATGGTTTTCATGTGTATAACGGACCAAATCGCAATGGTTTTCATGTGTATAACGGACCAAATCGCGATGGTTTTCATGTGTATAACGGACCAAATCGCGATGGTTGTCATGTGTACTACGGACCAAATCGCGATGGTTCTCATGTGTACTACGGACCAAATTGCGATGGTACTCATGTGTACTACGGACCAAATCGCGATGGTACTCATGTGTACTACGGACCAAATTTATCCGTGTGCAGTAATACGCATTTTTGAAAGTTTTCCCGTGCTCAAAAAATTATTTGGTCTACATGAAAGTTGTAGATAATTTCAAGAAGCATCTTTTTCATGTTAACAAGTTTTTCATTTGAGCAACATAAAAAATCATATAAAATCGGGAAGGTTAACAGAGATTCTCACGTGTACTACGGACCAATTTTTCAGCGTGCAGTAATATGCATTTTTGAGGGTCTTCTCGTGCTCGAAAAATTATGTGTTCTACATGAAAGTTGTAGATAATTTCGAAACACAACTTTTTCATGTTGACAAGATTTTCAGTAGAACAACATATAAAATCATAACAAATTGAGAAGATCCTGCTGTATTGAAAACAGCTTGTCTGCATTTGGTTGAAATGCTTTGGTCCGTTTTTGGTTTTTTCTTTTCTAACCCCAACTCGTGATCGAATTGTTATGATGGGTTCATGGTGGAACGAAGAAGGGATTTCTTGTCTTTGTGAATGTAGCACTTCATTTGGTGGTCATGGTGAGGCGAAGGGAGGCTGGAACTAGGCATGGGATGGCCGGAGGTTCAAGTTGGTCGGAAATTCGCCGGAAGATGGCCGGAGATGAAGTCGGTACAGTTTCAAGAGACAAGAGATCAGTGGAGAAGCTAGCTTATCACTACTTGGATCAAGGGGAGCTGTAGGGTTGAAGTTCTGGAAGATAAAGTAGTGGATAAAGTGTAGCTTGCTGTCAGGTGTACTAGAAAGTACCTGAGTGTAGTTGAGAGTTGTTGAGAGTGACAGTGTAAGGATCAAATCCTGGCTCTTGGAAGTTGGCTTAGGATTGAAGCAAGACATCCAAGGGTGGGGATTGATCCTGTCACTATAAATAGAGGGTAGGGCATCCTTCCTCTTTGAAGGTTCCGAGGTTTTTGCTTTGCTCATTTGAGTTTTGCCCACTTTGTTGTGAGGCTTTGTAAACCTCCCTTCCAGAAATGAAATGTTCTTCATTTATGTTCTAGTTTCATTTCCTTTACGCATTTACATTACACACTTAAATTCTGCTATCTAAATTCCGCATGTACTTACTTGCAATTTACTTTACGTATTTTGGATTTGCCTCATCTCCTTCTACATGCTATTGAATCTTTGTTGAAATTAATGGTTGATGAACTCTTCTCTTGATTCGATGCTTTCAATCATTTAGGCAATCCTTCTGTTCTTGTTGCAAGTTGTAAATCTGTGTGTTCTTGAAGTGTGTAAAACGTGTGATTTTCAGTTCTTTAGTTTTGATTTGCTTCTGGTTCTTGTTGCAAAGAATGAGGGATTGATTGGATGAATGTTCACTCAGAGCATATCCAAATTCTCTAAGCAACCCTGGTTCAAGTTCTGCAAAGAAACTGATCTTTTGTTCCTTCATGATGAATTCTTAATTGATCGAGTTTTGGTGTTTACTCTTGTGCTATCTTGCTTGCTGTGACGTATGAGAAGGCATTCAAAGTCTATCTTGATCATTAGAATCTCACAAGCAAGCCAAGATCACAGATTGGCTTTTGAGTCGTCTTTGTTTTGTAACACCGCTTGTGTTTTTCTAGTCTCTGTTCTTTACAAGCAGTATTGAGTCTTTTGACTAGCATTTGTCCAAGAGGTGGGAAAATTTATTTTGGGACCATTCACCCCCCTCTGGTCGCTATCTCGGTCTTTCAATTGGTATCAGAGCCGGTTTTGCTCTTTCATAGATCTTGACCGGTCTCAAGAGCCATGGCGATGGACAAGTATTCCACCAAGCCACCCATTTTCTCTGGAGTCGATTTTCCATTCTGGAAGTCACGCATGGAGTCATACATCACTGCCCAGGGCTTCCTGATATGGCAGAAGGTGAAACTCCCATATGAGGTTCCTACCGATGAAAACGTCACGGCCGACAATATGGTTGACGTTGAGGCGAACGCTAAGGCAAGGAACATCCTCATACAGGGTCTTAGCCGAAGTGAGTATGACAAGATTTCTCACCTTCGTTCTGCTCATGAGATTTGGGTAACCCTCGATGCTTACCATGAGGGCACTACCCAAATCAAGACGGTTCGATAGGACCAATTCAAGCGTGAGTTCAACAAGTTTGAACAGCATGCTGGTGAGAGTCTTGACGAGTGCTTTGGTCGGTTTACGAAGATTTTGAGCGACCTCCGAGCAGTTGGTTGCATATACCCTGACTCGGATAATGCTCAACATTTTTTGACCGCACTCGGTCTTCGTGTTTGGGAAATGAAAGTGACCACCATCAAGGACACCACCGACCTGTCGACCTTGAATCTTGACGGGTTGTATTCCCGCCTCAAGACTCATGAGATCGACGTCGTTTCGCGGAAGACGAAATCTCAGTCGATGGCCTTGGTCACCGATCCCATTGGATCTTCCTCTTCTGACTCTTCTTGTGGTTTCTCTCTCTCCAACCTTTGCGAGCTAAGCGATGACCAACTGGAAAAATTTCCAGAAAATGAGCTTGCTCTTCTTGCTCGCAAGTTTTCTCATGCCTACAAGAGGGTAAGAGAGAGAAAAAGAGGTGGCGTGATCACCTGCTTCGAGTGTGGTGGCCCCAACCACATTCGAGCAAACTGTCCCAAGCTGGAGAAGGGCAAGAGCGAACAAGGCGGTTCGGGCAAGAGCGATTACACCGACAAGAACCGCAACAAGAAGGCCCCAGCTCGTGAGCCGGCGAAGAAGAAATACCACAACTTCGCCAAGAACAAGAAGCTCTTTCACCGGGTCCTCGCCGCGCTGGACGACATCGAGCTCTCCGACACTGAGAACTGGAGCGATGCAAGCGAGGACGATCCGCAAGAGAAGGTGAAGAGCGGCGACGACTTCTCCAGCATGTGCTTCATGGCAGGCGCCATTGAAGTGAGCGACTCCGAGCTGTACAGCGACACGGATCAGGTACCCACCTACGACGAGTTAAATGATGCCTTCTGTAAATTAGGCAAGTTTCGTGCTAAGGCTAGGTCGAGGTGTTTGGAGTTAGAGAAGGAGGTAGATAGCCTGTCTCGGGAGTTAGCTTTACTTAAATCATGTTCCTCCCGAGACTCTGATAGCTGTACTCTCTGTGATGCTTTGCTTGTGGAGCTAGAGAACCTAAGGAAGTTGCATGATAGTGTGCTTGTTGATCTTGAGAATCTGAAGTTGAAGAATGCTAGTTCTGTTACCTTTGATATTCTTGCTGATGCTAGCTTTTCTTCAGCTCACTCAAATGCTTCTTGTGACAATTGCCCTAAACTGCTTACTGAAATTGATGCCATGAGCTCACACCTTAGAAAGCTTTCTGCTAGGAATGATGAACTTGAATTGCATGCTTCTAAGGATCCAGTCAGCTCATGTGAGAGTTGTAGGCAACTAAAACTTGACAATAATGCTTTGAATGTCAAGTGTGATCAACTTGCTAAGGACTTACTAGTTAAGTCAAAATTGGTTGCTCTTTGTGTGTTGGGGTTAAGGATGATATGGATAAAATCCATATTGAGCTTAGAAAGAAGTTAGAAGACCAAACTCTTAGGATTAGAAATGCCCTTGCGTTTCTTGTGAGGCCCTCAAGATTGAGGCAGTGTGCTAAGGGAACAAAAAGCACGTCTTTGAGAGATCTTCTCTTCTCGTTTTTCTTCTTCCTCTCCTTCCCCTGCTCTTCATGTGCCTCGTTCTTCCGGGAGTGTGAGTATCTCATGAGCACTCTTGAGAAGTTTGTTGGGGGCAAGAAGAAGCTCAATCTAATTCTAGACCATTCCAAGATTAGCCGATTTAATCAGGGTCTAGGATTTGACTACTTGGAGCACGCTAGAACTCATCCTCCTACCATTGTGCGTGGCTCCAAGAGTGGTGAGATTGTGGTAGCTCCCAGAGTGAGTACCACTATGTTTAGGTCTACTGGGGTTGTCCATAGGACTTCTGACCAGAAGGGTGTTACTCCTATTGCTTCGCCTCTAGCAAGGCGAAGTACACATGCACCTTCAGAAGAAGGATGGTCACCGTAGATTTCGCTTGGCGTGCCAAGATCATCAGTGTGAGCATGTTGTCGCTTTTAGAGGTTTTCGTGGTCATCCCGGACTCGAGTGCTTCTAAAGCACGCGACGCTTTTAGACAGTTAGAGAGTCGCTGTTTTTGGGCAACTGAGACTTGGTTTTCATCTTTGTTCATCGGGTTTTAACTCAGTAGCTGCTCGTGGTCGATCTTTCCGCCGTCCTCTTGATATTCCTCGCTTTTCCCATCGAGGTAGATATCGCGGCGTAAGGTGTTTATCGTAGGAGATCTAGGCAGCTTCATCGGGATGGTACGGCTTTTGCACTCACGGCGTGCCAACCCGATTCGACTCTAGATTATCTACCGAGTTGCTCCCGATCGTGTGAGAGTTGAGCGTCGAGAGAGACACTCGAGTCCACCTTCTTCGTGGTCGGTACTGAGGTGTCGATGGTTCAAGATTGGGTTCCTAAGTCTTCACTCTATCCCAAGATCGAGTCATCTTTCTCTCTGTGTCTTGATCAGTTCGCCGGATGGGAAGGGCGATGTTTGGATTGTTGACTCGGTTGTTCTCGCTATATGACCGGTGATTCTCGTTGGTTCTCTTCCTAGTCCGAGCCCCGGTGATGAGTTAATCACTTTTGGGGATGCATCTTCAGTAGAGTCATTGCTAAAGGTACCATCTGCATTAACCAAATTTTCATTCTTAAAGATGTTGCCTTAGTAAGTAAGTCGCAATACAATCGCTCTCTGTTTCTCGACTTATCGATGACTCTTTCGAGGTAAACTTCAAGAGTAATGCTGTAGAATCCTTGATTCATCGGAGGGTTAGTTTATGGGATTTCTAGATTTGGGAGAGTCTTTCGTGCTGATTTTTCCGCTTCTTCCGAGACTCTCTTGATGTTTGATTGCTTCGAGTCCCGTGATCTCTCCTTCGGCATAGGAGACTTGGTCACATTAGTTTTGATCATTTGACCCGAGTTAGCAGCCACGATCTCATTCGGGTTTGCCCAAACTCAAGATGGTCAAAGACTTAGTTTGCTCTCCTTGTCGACATGGCAAGATGGTTATCGCTTCTCATCCTCCGATCCACCGTAGTGATGATCGATGCACCAGACAGCTTTTACATATGGACACCGTTGGTCCAATAGAGTGCAACATCAGGAGGGAAGTGGTATGTTCTTGTCATCGTTGATGATTTTTCTAGATACTCTTGGGTATTCTTCATGGCCTCAAGGATGAGACTTTTCTCACTTCAGGGTTTGGTCAAGAGGTTGTCCATTGAGCTCCTGTGTGCATTACGAGCTATACGCAGTGATAATGGCACGGAGTTCAAGAATTCCTACTTTGAGAGTTTTTGTGTAGAGTCCGGTTTAGAGCATCGCTTCTTTCTCCCTCGCCTCAATGTAATGGCGTAGTGGAAAGGAAGAACAGGACCACGTTGAGATGGCTGGGACGATGCTAGATGAGTACAAGACTCTAGGAAGTTTTGGGTGAGGCTATAGCTACCTTGCCATGTTTCTAATCGCGTGTTTTGAGAGCACATTTGCATCGCACTTCTTATGAGTTGAGGTATGGGCGAAAGCCCGGTGTGTCTCATTTTCGCGTTTTGGTTGCAAGTGTTTTATCTTGAAGTCCGTAACCTAGATAAGTTTGAGTCTCGTTCTTCTGATGGTATCTTTCTAGGTTACTCGACTTCTTCTCATAGCTATAGGGTCTGGAGCGTTGATGCGCATAGGATCATAGAGACCTGTGATGTGACCTTTGATGAGGCTAGCCCAGGAGCTAGACCTGATGTTTCAGGCTCTTCTTATCCCTCCGAGACCATCTTTGTAGAAGATGAGGATGATGGAGATGATGGTGTTCCACCGGATCCAGTCCCCTCTACACCTGAGGTGCCTCCTGTTTCCATTTCTGCACCTCAGGGAGACCAGCCCTTGCCTTCCGACTCTCCTTCAGCGAGTGGCTCTGTTCCTACCTCTTCGGTTCAAGTGGTAGAGGCTACTTCTATTGCTGGACCTCCCCGTCATATTCAGAGACGTCATCCTCCTGATCAGATGATTGGCGATTTGTTCGAGCGTGTCACACGCTCAAGAACAGGTCTGTCCTTCTTCTGTCTTCACTTTGCCTTAGTTGCCTCCTTTGAGCCGAAGGATGTTTCTCATGCATTATCCGATGAGTCGTGGATTAATGCTATGCATGAGGAACTTGAGAACTTTAAGAGGAACAAGGTATGGCAGCTTGTCGAGCCCCCATCTGGTCATAATGTTATTGGGACCAATTGGGTGTTCAAAAACAAGCAGAGTGAGGATGGGGTTGTCATTCGCAACAAGGCTAGGCTAGTTGCACAGGGCTTTTCTCAGGTTGAGGGTCTTGACTTTGAGGAGACCTTTGCCCCTGTAGCTAGGCTAGAGGCTATTAGGATCCTGCTTGCATTTTCTGCATCCCGGGGCTTCAAGCTCTATCAAATGGATGTCAAGAGTGCATTCCTCAATGGCTATATTGAGGAAGAGGTTTATGTCAAGCAACCTCCAGGATTCGAGAACCCCAAGTTTTCGAGTCATGTATACAAGCTTTCCAAAGCTCTATATGGACTCAAGCAGGCCCCCAGAGCATGGTATGAGAGGCTCAAGTCTTATCTTCTCAGCCATGACTTTAAAATGGGCATAGTAGACAAAACTCTGTTCATCAGACATCATGAGTCTCATTTTCTTCTTGTCCGTTTATGTGGACGATATCATTTTGGTGGCTCGTCTCATTCGCATGTGTCTCAGTTTTACGAGGTGATGAGCACTGAGTTTGAGATGAGTATGATGGGCGAGTTGAGCTACTTTCTTGGCTTCCAAATCAAGCAGACTCGGGAAGGTACTTTCTTGCATCAAGGCAAATATACCCGTGACCTCCTGAGGCGCTTCGATATGTCTGATGGGAAGCCGGTGATGACTCCTATGGCCACCACTTCGTCCTCGAGCCCGATGAGGATGGTGAGCCTCTTGATCAAAAGGAGTTTGAGCATGATCGGCTCCTCTTGTACCTCACTACTTGAGGCCGGACATACATTTTGTTTGTGTGTCTATGCGCCGATTTCAAGCTTCTCCTCGCGCCTCTCACCGCCAGGTGGTCAAGCGCATCTTCAGGTACCTTCGTGCTACCACTGATTATGGTATTTGGTACTCTTCGTCTTCTTGTCTATCTCTTAGAGCCTTTTCGATGCCGACTTTGTTGGTGTAGGATAGATAGGAAGAGCACTTCGCACTTGCCAATTCATTGGCACTTCTCTTGTTTCTTGGTCATCTAGGAAGCGATCCGAGTTGCATCCACCGAGGCCGAGTATGTTGTCGCAGCCGATTCTCAGTAGCTGTGCTCTGGATGAGATCGACCTTACAGGACATTGGATTAGAGATAGAGAGTGTGCCACTTTTCTGTGACAACACTTCTGCTATTTGCATTGCTAAAAACCCAGTGCAACATTCCCGGACCAAGCACATTGATATTAGATATCACTTCCTTAGAGACCATGTGGAGAAGGGAGATATCGCGCTTCAGTTCATAGAGAGTGACCTTCAGTTAGCCGATATCTTCACCAAGCCTTTGGATATCTCCAGATTTGTTGCCTTGAGGAGTGAGCTTGGAGTCGTGAGCCCTTACGGACTTTCGTGAGGGGGAGCTGGTTTGTATATTATGTATTATATGTTTTCTTCCAGCTTAGCTTTTCTTTTCTTTGTGTTTCTTTTGGGTGACTTTGGGCTTGTTTTCTTGAGTTGAGTTCACTCACTTAGACTTCTGGCATGCCTTCCATGGACCTCTTATCTTGTGCTTTAGGTTGCTATCATGCGTGATTAGCGTTCTCTCCTCTCTCTAGGTTGAGTTCCCTCACGCCTTATAAGTCTAGCAGGTATTGGGCCTCCTGGTAGACAGGTGCATGTGCACTCCTTAGTTGGGATCTAGAGTCGCCTTCCTATGTCACCATTGGGAAGATAAGAGCGAGTCTAAGCCATAGTGAGTCTCTTCTATCTTATCTATGCTCAATAGCCATCCAGCTTTGCAGCTTCTCGCTTCTTCTCCTCATTCTGTTTTTCTGGTTGTTATTGAGTTCATTCGGGTTTTCTTTATGCCTAATCTTGATAATAACTCAACTTTAACCAGATTTGAGCTTAAAATTGATTCATTTGTTGAGGGGGAGTTTGGGAATCTGTTCATGCATTGCATTTAGACTGCATTTTCTGTTTTATGAGCTTTGTCTATTATGCATTTGACTCAATCTTCGTGAAATACATCATGCTATATCTTTTAAAGAAAATCACTAGCTTAGATATGTCCAAGTTCATTTATCAAGCTAAGGTTAATTAAAATCTGAAAAAACTTAAAAGCTTTAAATGAAAACTTGATGAAACATGTTGTTTTTGCTTACTAAGTTTCTTCTTTAGGGGCTTTTACCATGAATTGTGAAATTTTGGATTTCTCTAGAGTCCCTATAGCAACTTGGGTGAGATTTGCTTAATCCATATTTGAGTCCTTCAGAATTGCTCATATGTGCTAAATTGAAAATTAAAAAAAATTGACTCTTTTGTGCAAAATTGATCTCAGCACTTTATATTCTCGAGACTGCCTCCCATTGCATTTGGGATGAACTTGGAATATATTGTGTATGACCAAGATCATTCTCTTAAGAGTTACTCTTGAGATGATCGAAAATGGCTTGAGTCAATCAACAAAAAAAAATGCAAATATCAAACACATAAGTGGGTAAAGAATGCAAATAATGTCAAAAATTTGCACCCCGCTATGTTTTTCGAAGTCTTAAAGAAAATTTGCATAAATTGAAAAATGGGCTCGAAGGACCTTATATGCACTTCAAAATTCCCCAAAGTGTTGAGTAGGTTGAACTCTAGGTTTTCCATTTGATCCTTAAGTGGTTTTGCTTCTAGTTTTGAAACTTTGCTATGTTTTGCACTTGTCAAATCTTGCTAAAAAGATACATTTTCAAAACCTAGCTTATGAGCAAAATTTGTTATTTGCACTTGGACATGTCTTAGTTTGGTCATAATCTAAGATTGATAAGCTTGGTGTCATATCTTGTCATTATGATCATTTGGATAATCTTCAAAGCTCCCTTAGGTTGCATTTCATGCATACATAAAAAGGGGGAGAAATTTTCTTTTTGATGCCTATATTGCCAAAAGGGGGAGAAATCGTAGAAAAGGCATCATTAAAAATGTGAAAGCTTATTTGGTTCTTATGATTTTGTAAAATTTTGCTAATTCTTATGGATCATAATTACATAATCTCTTATGGATCATAATTACATAATCACATTTGGCGCTTATGATTGGATTTTAGAGCTTTTTGTGGAAAACTTGCTCTTTACTTGATTTAGCTCTAAAATATGTCTTACCAACTTGGTCATGTTCTCAGTCTATTCTCTCTGGACCATGTGTGTTTTTGTAATCAAATTGCTTTCTTCTTATCTTACTCAAACTCAAATTTATGCCTTTTATAAGGTTTGTCAATATACTTATCAAGGGGGAGATTGAAGGACCATGTGGAGGTCCATCCTTGCTTGTGATGAGTATTTGACTTTATATGATCTAGGATAGCTTAGATTTGAGTTTGTATTTAAATGTGATCTTCATGTGTTGGCCGGACCAAATTTTTGTGATCTTCATGTGTAGGCCGGACCAAATTTTTGTGATCTTCATGTGTAGGCCGGACCAAATTTTTATGATCTTCATGTGTAGGCCGGACCAAATTTCTGTGATCTTCATGTGTATAACGGACCAAATCGCGATGGTTTTCATGTGTATAACGGACCAAATCACGATAGTTTTCATGTGTATAACGGACCAAATCGCGATGGTTTTCATGTGTATAACGGACCAAATCGCGATGGTTGTCATGTGTACTACGGACCAAATCGCGATGGTTCTCATGTGTACTACGGACCAAATCGCGATGGTACTCATGTGTACTACGGACCAAATCGCGATGGTACTCATGTGTACTACGGACCAAATTTACCCGTGTGCAGTAATATGCATTTTTGAAAGTTTTCCCTGCTCAAAAAATTATTTGGTCTACATGAAAGTTGTAGAGAATTTCAAGACGCATCTTTTTCATGTTGACAAGTTTTACATTTGAGCAACATAAAAAATCATATAAAATCGGGAAGGTTATTAGAGATTCTCACGTGTACTACGGACCAATTTTCCAGCGTGCAGTAATATGCATTTTTGATGGTCTTCTCGTGCTCGAAAAATTATGTGTTCTACATGAAAGTTGTAGATAATTTCGAAACACAACTTTTTCATGTTGACAAGATTTTCAGTAGAACAACATATAAAATCATAACAAATTGAGAAGATCCTGCTGTATTGAAAACAACTTGTCTGCATTTGGTTGAAATGCTTTGGTCCGTTTTTGGTTTTTTCTTTTCTAACCCCAACTCGTGATCGAATTGTTGTGATGGGTTCATGGTGGAACCAAGAAGGGATTTCTTGTCTTTGTAGGACTTCATTTGGTGGTCATGGTGAGGCGAAGGGAGGCTGGAACTAGGCATGGGATGGTCGGAGGTTCAAGTTGGCCGGAAGTTCGCCGGAAGATGGCCGGAGATGAAGTCGGTACAGTTTCAAGAGACAAGAGATCAGTGGAGAAGCTAGCTTATCACTACTTGGATCAAGGAGAGCTGTAGGGTTGCAGTTCTGGAAGATAAAGTAGTGGATAAAGTGTAGCTTGCTGTCAGGTGTACTAGAAAGTACCTGAGTGTAGTTGAGAGTTGTTGAGAGTGACAGTGTAAGTATCAAATCCTGGCTCTTGGAAGTTGGCTTAGGATTGAAGCAAGACATCCAAGGGTGGGATTGATCCTGTCACTATAAATAGAGGGTAGGGCAGCCTTCCCTCTTTGAAGGTTCTGAGGTTTTTGCTGCTCATTTGAGTTTTGCCCACTTTGTTGTGAGGCTTTGTAAACCTCCCTTCCAGAAATGAAATGTTCTTCATTTATGTTCTAGTTTCATTTCCTTTACTCATTTACATTACACACTTAAATTCTGCTATCTAAATTCCGCATTTACTTACTTGCAATTTACTTTACGTATTTTGGATTTGCCTCATCTCCTTCTACATGCTATTGAATCTTTGTTGAAATTAATGGTTGATGAACTCTTCTCTTGATTCGATGCTTTCAATCATTTAGGCAATCCTTCTGTTCTTGTTGCAAGTTGTAAATCTGTGTGTTCTTGAAGTGTGTAAAACGTGTGACTTGCGTTCTTTAGTTTTGATTTGCTTCGGTTCTTGTTGCAAAGAATGAGGGATTGATTGGATGAATGTTCACTCGAGCATATCCAAATTCTCTAAGCAACCACGGTTCAAGTTCGCAAAGAAACCGATCTTTTGTTCCTTCATGATGAATTCTTAATTGATCGAGTTTTGGTGTTTACTCTTGTGCTATCTTGCTTGCTGCGACGTATGAGAAGGCATTCAAAGTCTATCTTGATCATTAGAATCTCACAAGCAAGCCAAGATCACAGATTGGCTTTTGAGTCATCTTTGCTTTGAACACCGCTTGTGTTTTTCTAGTCTTTGTTCTTTACAAGCAGTATTGAGTCTTTTGACTAGCATTTGTCCAAGAGGTGGGAAAATTTATTTTGGGACCATTCACCCCCCCCCCTCTGGTCGCCATCTCGGTCTTTCAGAGCCAAAGGAATATCCCTTCCACGAGTTGATTTTCGAATAACTCCGCTGCCACGAGGAGGAGGTAAATTTTTAGTCCTTGGCATGATGACTGAGATAACAAGGAATAGATTCAATGAGAACAAGGATTAATAGACCTAGGGTCGGATCACAATGCATTTGTGGCATAAAAATGCAAGAAATGGAATTTAGTACTGTCATCCCGGTCATACCGCCCAGGGTTCGGTAGCACCGGCCATGGATGGTGCTACCGCCCAATGGGTCGGTATGACCGGCCGCACGATTATTTTTAACCTAACTCCGCAAATTTTGAGTTTTGAGTAGATCGGTCCATTGAATAACACATATAGACATCAAGAGTCAATTATCTACTCATTTTACCCAAAAATCTTGAGTTATTTTGCATGATTTAGCTACATTATGCTTCTAACCCTAAAATTTCAAATATGAACTCTAGGGCATGAAAAATGCAAGGAATGTCGAAGGAGAGTAAGGGAAAGGGTACCTTCAATCAGTAGATCGAGATGAGAGCGGAAGATTTGAGGGGAATTAAAAAATTTCTTGATTGGAGATCTTGAGAAGAAAGAGTGTTCTTGAGAGGAGAGAGAAAGAAGGGGATAAAAATGACAGGTGTACGGGCTGACTAGGAGATAGATATGATGGGGACAGTTACACCGGGAAATGCGCTGAGACTGCATTTGCTCGACAAGGTTGGTATGACTACACTAAGGCCGGTCATACCGCTCGCCGGTGATACTGCATTGACCCCAGTATCACCGAACCTTACAAGCTGAAAATGCCATTTAAACTCCAAAATGAGTTGTAGTTGCTCATTTATTCATATTTATGATGAATAATTTATTTGAGCACTTCAACTCAATAAAACAATCACGAGAGCAAAGTTTTCACAAGTAATTTTTATTAAAAATAGACCTCTTTTGCGAATACGAGAAACTTTTGGAAGTAACCAAATTACTTGAGATAATTTCTGCATTTTCGTTATATATGAGTTTGAAATACCTTTTGTGAGTCTAGATATGACAAGAATCTAGCTCCAAAGCAATTACTCACAATGTGCATTTTAATATGTCAATATAGACCAAGTTTTTGACTTGATATGGATTTGTGAAAATCAAAACTTAGTTCAAAACTCTTTTGGAATATTTTTCAATTTAAAGAAGATTTGATGGAGTATATTGAGTCAAGGATAAGGTTTATAGATATTTACCTTTTGAAATGAAGTGTTTAAAAAATTACATCTTTAAGGGTTTAAAATATGATATTTTTCAAGTAGGTTGACCTAATATGGTCTAGAGATTCCTTTTTGAAAATGTATTTGCACTTATTTGATATTTTCACATTTTTAGAGATATGATATACATATAAAGGGTGTAACACTCCCCCTAAATGTGTTATTCATAAAAAAAATCAAATATGAGCCCAACAACATCCAATAAGTGAACAAAACAATCATGGTGCAAATATTCAAGCTACATTTGAGATATCTATGACATTTAATTCATTCCTCAATTTACAAAACCTTGCTTCATCTAAGGGTTTGGTGAGGATATCCGCTAATTGATCATCAATTCTAATTTGACTAATCACAATATCACATTTGCTAACATGATCACTTAAGAAATGATGGCGGATATCTTATATGTTTGGTTCTTTAATGTTTGACCGGGTTTGTTGGCTATTTTAACGTCACTTTCATTATCACACAAAAGAGGCATATTTTTTAAATTTATTCCATAATCCATCAAAGTTTGCCTCATCCATAATAGTTGAGCACAACAACTATCGGCAGAAATGTATTCAGCTTCGGCGGTGGATAGGGCTATAGAATTTTGTTTCTTGGAGAACTAAGAAACGAGGGATCTACCTAGAAATTGGCAAATTCCCGAGGTGTTTTTTCTATCCACTTTACAATCCTCATAATCCGAATCCGAATATCCAACTAAATCAAATTTAGCACCCTTAGGATACCATAACCCTATATTTGAGGAATGCTTTAAATATCTTAGAATTCTCTTAATAGCAACTAAATGGCACTCTTTAGGTGAAGCTTGAAAACGAGCACACATGCAAATACTAAACATGATATCGGGCCTAGATGCGGTGAGATAAAGTAAACTACCAATCATAGAACGATAAAGCTTTAAATCTACCGGTTTACCTCCCTCATTTAGCTCAAGATGCCCGTTGGATGCCATTGAAGTCATGATAGGCTTCGCGTCTTCCATGCCAAACCTCTTGAGAAAATCTTTCACATACTTGGTTTGACTCACGAAGGTCCCATTTTTGAGTTGCTTGATTTGAAGTCCAAGGAAAAAGCTCAATTCTCCAATCATTGACATTTCAAATTCCCTAGACATCATATCACCAAATTCTTTGCAAAAATCTTCGTTAGTAGAACCAAATATAATATCATCAACATAAATTTGACATACAAAGAATTCTCCAATTATTTTTGTAAAGAGTGTTGTATCAACCTTCCCAATTTTGAAACCTTCTGAAATTAGAAAGTCTCTAAGCCACTCATACCATGCTCTAGGAGCCTGTTTAAGACCATATAGCACCTTAGAGAGTTTATACACATGATTTGGGTGATTAGGATTTTCAAAATCGGGAGGTTGTTCTACAAACACTAATTCAGATATTTGTCTATTTAAGAATGCACTCTTTACATCCATTTGAAATAATTTAATATCAAAATAAGATGCAAAAGCAAGTAATATTCTAATAGCTTCTAATCTAGCTACGGGTGCAAAGGTTTCACCAAAATCCAAACCTTCGATTTGTGTGAACCCTTGCGCCACTAATCTAGCCTTATTTCTTACCACGATACCATTCTCATCTTGCTTGTTTTGAAAAACCCATTTAGTGCCATTGACGTTGTGATCCTTAGGTCTTTCAACTAGAGTCCATGCATCGTTTCGAGCGAAGTTGTTAAGCTCTTCATGCATTGAGTTCATTCAATCCAGGTCATCTAGAGCTTCATCTACATGAGTAGGTTCAAAAGAAGACACAAAAGAGTAATATTCACAAAAAAAAGCGACACGAGATCGAGTTTGAACACTCTTATTAACGTTACCCAATATTTGATCTATTGGATGATCTTTAGAGAGTCCATGGTGAATTCTTTGAGTTGGAGGTTGAGCTTGATGATCATTCTCCTTCTCATCCACGTCTATGGGTTGAGTTTGACTTGGCGTTGCGGAAGTAGGCAGTTCAACTTGAGTGGATGAAGGTTGATCATCTTTATCCTCCTTTGGTTTGATGTCTCCAAGCGTCATGTTCTTCATTACTTCTCTTAGTCCTTCCTCACCTACATCATCCAAATTTTCTTGCTCTTCTTGAGAGCCGTTAGTTTCATCAAATTCAATATCGTAAGTTTCTTCAACAAAACCTTTATTTTTGTTAAACACGCGATATACTTTACTATTTGAGGAGTAGCCAAGCAAGAAACCTTCATCACAGCGACTTTGAAATTTTGAAAGCCGAACACCCTTTTTTAAAATATAGCATTTGCAACCGAAAACTCGAAAAAAAGAGATGTTTGGTCTTCTTCCAATGAGAAGCTCATATGAAGTCTTTTTCAAAATACGATGCAAATAAAGCCTATTTGTTGCATGGCAAGCGGTATTAATGGCTTCCGCCCAAAAACTATCGAAAGTACCATACTCATCAAGCATAGTTCTTGGCATTTCAATTAGTGTTCAATTTTTCCGTTCTACAACTCCATTTTGCTCCGGAGTGTAGGTAACAGAAAGCTCGTGCTTTATTCCAAGTTCATCACAATAATCTTCAATTCTTGTATTTTTGAACTCGGAACCATTGTCACTACGGATTTTCTTAATTTTCAAATCAAATTCATCTTGAGCCCTTTTTGCAAAACTTTTGAAAATACCGGAGGTTTCGGATTTATCATCCAAAAAGAAAACCCATGTATACCTTGAGAAATCATCAACAATGACTAAACAATAAGAATTGCCTCCGATGCTCTTATAGGTTGTTGGGCCAAACAAGTCCATATGTGTAACACCCCGGCACCCCGGGTGCCCAAAGTGTCCTACATCAAAAGATGACAACTAAATAGTCAAATAAACCAAAATTTCAGCAAGCACACTATTGCATAAAACTGAGCTTCAGCAACCAAAATCATCTCCAAATAAAATCTACATAGCAACTAAACAAAACTACTTGAGAAGATAAAATAAGGTAACAATAACGACTACACTCTGACAGATATACCGATATTATGATAGGAACTAAACCACAATCCAAATTAACAAAACACAACCACAATATCAAACCATAGCTCTGTTCATTATTTTAGCAAAACATAACCAAGGTAAACCCAACGACTCTTGTCCACAAGACGGGAAGGTGATACTATAAATTTAAGATTCGCGATAGTCTATGGTTATTGTTTTCATGTGAAGTGAAGAGGTGATGCTACAACCCTTTTTACCCATGTCGTCATGTGGTACCTAAAAAAACATTTAAATAAACAAGCGTGAGTCCAAATCTCAACAGGATACATCATATAGCCACAATATCATATATAAATGCAATTGGTTTTATAAAACACACCATGCTTTTCACGCATATGTACGAACTCGTAGCCAACCCTTGTGAATATCCATTCAATTATGCAATGCAGAATGCCATATGCACATTGCCATCTCATAGCTCATACCGGTATAGCTGAGTGCACACCCGTCGGTGTGCACCCTCTCATTCCCTTCCATCCCGTGGAGGGGCCTACCGAGGTAGGTCTTTCATGCTCACCACAAGTGAGACATAGAGGCCCACACAGGTCACCTCTTCCATCATGAATGCACATATGCAAATGACATGAATACTTCGCAAGTTGCATTTATTTTTCCACATTCTCATAACTATAAACATGACATAAACATATCCATTGTCATAAAGATAGCAAGATATGTATAAATTAGTGGTAATGTAGCATCTAATCATTTAGGATAGCAAATAAACATTCTTCATTCCAAAACATTAAACCAACTCTATCCATTATCATATACGATGCACTTGCCTTAACCACGAGGAGCGGAGTGGCGCAAGGTTGAGGCCACTCCTGAAGTCACACCACCTGAAAATAAATTGCATATATCTCAACACAATGCAATCACAGCACAAGCAATAAGTTAGCGACATCGAACCTACGCCCTACTCCAAATTTATTACTTTCTCGCTCGGCGAACAAAACCGCCACTTTGCTGTCCCGATGGTCTAAAGGTTATAAGTTCCACCCTTATAAACCAAACCTCAGGGGCCAAGAACTTTATGAAACTACTGGAAATTACCCAAATATTAACCATTAACCAATTCTCTCAAACAAATCATTTAGCCTTTCATATTTATCCCTGAAATCCGATCGGCTACCACCCTGGACACCAGATTTCAAAATAGCATAACCAATTTTATACAATTCCAAATGAAGTAAAGGAAAACATTTATGAAATCTACAGGAAATTTCCTAACTTAATCTGATAGTTTAAAAAAATAATTCAACTTCTAGTTAGCCCTACTCAGCAGTTTTCCGCGACTGCTGCCAGCAGAGACAGATTCTGGACAGCAGTCAATAAAACAGCCATAACTTTTAAAATACCTAACCAAATTTCGTGATCTTGGTCTCTAAATAAACGTAAGACGATTATCTACAACTTTCCCAACAGCCAACCCCTCTGTAAACGACTAGAACTATTTTTAATCTCTGCCCTAAGATTCAGATCAGCACTGCTCGAACCCAGATCTTGCCCCACAATACAAATTCTCCTCAAACCAATCTAATCACTGCACAAAAACCTAAAATTATATCAATAAAATCACCAAAAGAGATCCACAAAATAACTCAAACCTGAATGGGGGACGCCAGGAGGGAGGAGCACTAGGAAGGGGAGGGGTGCACGAAGAGGAGGGGGCGCAGGGAGAGGAGAGGCGCAGGGTGGGGAGGGCGCATGAAGGGGAGGGGGCTGCTGGAAGGGGAGGGGCAGCTGGAAGGGGAGGTGGGGTGGCTTGGGGGTGAAAGGGGAGAGTGGGCTAGGTTAGGGAAACCCCCCATGGGCCAAGGCGCTCCACCTATAGCCCAGAATCAGCCCACACCAATTCAAATCTCCCTCGGAGGCTCAAAAGATAGCCCTCAAGACCCACAATAACCCCAAAACAGCCCACGACAGCTCGAATTAATTTTTTTTAGATATTACAATATGTAAAAGCTCTAATGGTCTAGATATGGACATGATACTCTTTGAAGGATAAGAACTAGTCACTTGCTTGTCGACTTGACAAGCACTACAAAGTCTATTTTTCTCAAACTTCACATCCTTCAAGCCCACAACTAAATCATTTTTAAAAAGCTTTTTGAGTTGGATCATCCCAACATGTGATAGTCTTCTATGCCATAACCATCCCAAGGATGTTTTTGCAATCAAACATGTTTGAAGACACGACTCATTTGAGCTGAAATCAACTAAATACAAATTTCCAAACCTAAAACTTTTAAACACTAAAGAATTATCATTTTCTTTAGAGGTCACTACTCCATTCTTAGAAAACATGCAAGTAAGACCAAGATCACAAATTTGGGCTACGGATAGCAAATTGAAATTCAAAGTTTCAACTAATGAGACATTTGAGATAGAAAGGTCATTTGAGATAGCAATTTTACCCAATCCTAATACCTTTCCTTTGCTATTGTCACCAAAAGTGATCTTGTCATGTTGGCCACTCCCTGATTCAAATGTGGTGAACATTTTCCGGTCACCGGTCACCTACAAATGAGAATCAAGTCTTTTTAGGTACCCAAATTTGTTTGGGTCCTTGGAGGTTAGTAACCAAGGCTTTGGGCACCAAAATGGCATTCTTCCTAGGGCCAAGTATAGGATTGCCAACAAACTTAGCAATAATTTTACCATAACTATTTTTCTTAAGCACATAGCAAGAATCATAAATGTTATTTTTGAATGTTTTGTCCAAAGGATAATCATTTGATAGATGACCTATATCATGGCATTTATAACAAAGCTTTCCATTAGATTTTACAAACTGAGGAGCTTTGTTGCTAATTTTCTTACCCTTCTTGGGAATATACCCAAGACCTTCTTTATTATAGGAACATCTTTGACTATTCAAGATTTTATTTAGAGTATCCTTGCCCTTAAATCATCTATCTAAACTCTTGCTAAGTTTGTCCACTTGTTCTTTAAGTTCATTATTTTCTACCATTAAATTTTCATGGCAAGAAAATGAGCTAGCATATGAAGAAGAAGGCACATCAATTAAATCATCACAAGAAGTAGATATGCAAGTTTTTGCTACACAATATGAATCAATTTCCAAACTAGACATATCATTAATAATCTTGCAACTAATGCCTACATCATTTTGAGGCTTTGAATGGCCCTTGGCAAGGAGAGTCTCATGAGCTTCCTTTAGCTTCTCTTAAGAGTCTTTGAGAGAAAGATATTCTTTTCTCAAGCCTTATGTTTAGACTTTTCTTTGCCGAGGTACTCATTCAAGTCCTCAAGCATATCCATTAGCTCATCATAGGAGGGTTCATCATCGTCATTTGATTTTACCTTAAAATCTCCTTTTGGCATGAGACACAAAGTAGTGACGAATGGTGAGGAAGCCTCCTTGATAGCGATGCCGGCGAGATCCTTCTTCTTTGAAGGTGTATCATCGTCGGAACAGTCGGAGTCCGAATATTCTTCTACGAAATCCCACTCTCCAATGTGAGCCTCGCCTTTTCCATCCTAATTAAGCTTCTTGAAGAGCTTCTTCTTTCCATGAAAGAACTTCTTCTTCTTACGCGACTTATTCTTGTCGTCCTTCTTCTTAGGACAATGAGAAGCAATGTGTCCCTTCTCATCACACTCATAGCACCGGATATTTGCATATCGATTGGTGCTTGAGTATTGTCCCTTTTTGAATTTTTGAGGAGCGCTTGTGCTTGAGCCCTCTTCATGAATCTCCTCATTCTTCTTACGAGGGTCATTTCCTCCTCGGTGTCTTCATCATCATCGGAGTCATCAAGCGCCTCATCACTTGGCTCCGCCTTCGCCTTGAAGGCGATATTCTTTTTCTTCGAAGAGCTTTGTTCGAAAAGCTCTTCCGTGTCCTTATAAAGATCATTTGTAATGAGGTTTCAAAGAAGTCCCGTTGGCGTCATCCTTGGCAACTCCGGTGAGCTGAGAAACAACATCACTAAAGTCTCATATTTGTTCGAAAGAGCCCTAAGCATCTTACGAACAACATCGAAATCGGTTAGTGACGCCCCAAGGCCCTTGAGCTCATTTACTATGTTGTTCAACCGTGAATACATTTCATTTATGTTGTCATGGGGCAACATAATAAAACTCTCATATTTGATCCGAAGCATATGCAATTTGGCTTCTTTGACCGAGAATGTCCCCTCGTGAATTTTTGAGAGGGTTATCCAAATCTCATGAGCGGTCTCAAGGTTGCTCACTCGATTGAACTCATCCGCGTTCAAAACACCAAAGAGAGCGTTCATAGCTTGAGCGTTGAGATAAGTGTTTCGCTCTTTTTGTTCTATTGTGAGTGTGGGATTAACTCCTGAAGTGAAGCCCTCAACTACAATTCTCCATATACTTGGGCTCATGGCTTTTAGATAAACAGTCATGCGAATTTTCCAATATGCATAATTTAAGCCATCGAAAAATAGAACCTTGCCTATTAACATCACATCACTAGCCATCCTTACTCTCTAGGCAGTAAAGCCCCAAAAGAGAGTCTAAGCTCTGATACCACTCGTAGGATCAAGGATAACTAACTAGAGGGGGTGAATAGGAGGTTTCTAAATTTTTCAATTCTAATTTGCAATTAATTAAATCACTAAGCTATAGAAGCAATAATTGCAAATTTACAATTATAATCTCTAGAGATCACCTAACACTTAGCAATTCAAGTAGGGCAATAAATAATTCTAAGTATAGATAATCTACTCAATTTTGCTAGAAATGAAATTAAGCACAAGAATTATACAAGCAAATCACAAGAGAATGAGAGACAAGAATTTTATCCCGTGGTTTTGGAGACTTGCCGGTCTGCCCTATTCCACGTTGAGGTGAATAAAACTACTTCAAGACGGCTCCACCCGCTTGAGCCTTCCTCGATCACTCGTGGTAGCTCTTTACCACTCCGGTTAGGAGAGCTCCTTGCCTTCACAATCGATCAGGCCTTCTCACAAACTTCTTTGAGAAGATCACCGAAGCCACACGCCTGCAAGTCGTTTAGGAGGCGGCAACTTCCAAGAGTAATAGGTGTTGATGCTTGCTTGAGGTCGAATTGAGTGTCTAGAGGCTCAACACTAAATGCACCACTCAATTTTGCTCCTAACTCTCACCAAATGAGAATTTAATGGCCACAAATGAGTAGGAGACTTTCTAGAGCTCAAGAATGATCAATGAGGTCCAAAACTTACTCTAGAATGCTGGTGAGGGGGTATTTATAACCCCCACCAACCAAAACTAGCCGTTGACCAAAAGTTGCCCAAAATTGTGCTGAGAGGCCGGTATGATCGGCCCTCAGAGGTTAACGATCGATACAGTGTATTTAATGCACTGTTAGTGACCGTTGGTCACATGGCCAGTATGACCGAAGAGAGTCTGGTCATACCGTTCGCATAAATTTGGTTTGCAACTCGTTCTGTAAAAAATGCACCGCTCACTCGGTCGGTCACACCGACGACTGGTATGACCGGAGGGGGCCCGGCCATACCGGCCCCATAAATGCCAGATGCACCCACTTCTGTTATTTCCACACTGGGTGTACCCCGGTCACACCGATGGCCAATATGACCGGGGAGGGCCCGGTCATACCGGCCCACTCCACCCGAAACTTGTGATTTCATTTATTTTTCTTCTCAAAAGATATTTCTTTTTATGCAAGCAACGAAAATGTTTAAATGCATAAGAATTGATCCCCTAAACATTTTTCGACATCAAACAAGTGACAAAACCCCTCTTAATAGTACGACACTTATCCTAGCAAACCGATCTTTTTCGTCCAACCATCGAGATCGGCAAAAGACTATGAAAGATCCTTATGTCATACCTTAGCCATCTTGACATCGACGCTTGCTTTTCTTCTTCATCAATTTTATGCTTTTATACTTTTATGTTCGTCGAATATCGGACCAACCTATTCTCAAGATGCTCAAATTGAAAAAGTTAGTCCTTTAATTGCAATTATCATTAATTACCAAAATCAAATCAAATGACGGGCCTAGATGCTTTCAATTCATCAATTGGACTACTCAAATCACAATTGTACAATGAATTTCCTGACAGCACGAAAACTAACAAATCGGCAACCTATGTAGGAAAGGCATAATTTGCAAGTTCCAGATTAGATCCAGGAAATTTCAACAAAACACAATTACAACAAAGTCGGTTGAAGAGCATACCTTTTGACAGTTCCATGCATGAGGTAAGATCACCATATGGTGCTTGCAGTACCTTCACAAATAATATGAATTAAAACAATGTTATCCTTAGTAGAGTATGTAAACTCAATAAATGAAAAATAAAAAACTAACACAATAACATTATAAATAAGCTTAGAATGAACAATAAGAACATGATATTGAGAACCGTATCTAACCCCGTTATAGTTCAAGACATGTACATCAAAGGGATGCAATAAGAGTCGTAATGTATAGTAGATGGAAATATATGCTACTAAGCAATTATGGTACCATCAATTTTTGTACTATATTTCTTTTAAACTAACCGTGGTTCGAAGCTTATAAGTGGGGGAGGCAACAGTGGAGGATGTCAATTTCCCATCCCCTCAGGCTGCAAATGTCAATTTCCTTTTGCCTCACGATATCGGTCAAACTTAAGGCAAGAATGTACCACCCTTGTTTAGATAGCTCGACCACTCTTTTTTAATTACGTGACTTAGAATACAACGATTAACTCTTTAACCGCAAATTTAAATTGAATGAATTTAAGATTCTGAAATTCAGGATTCAAATTTTGATATTTGGGTTTTGAAATTCATATTTTGGAAAAATATTAAATTCCATAACTATGATATTCAGATATTAAAATGAAACATAATTTGAATTTTGAAAGTTTAAAATTTGATTGCAACAAATTAAAGCAAATGATAAAAATGAAGCAACAAAGATTCTTTTCCATGGTAATCTAGAATAGACACTATTTTCTACAAGAAACACATTCCTGAAATTGATGGTAATATGATTTTCATGATAATCTTGAATTCCTGTTTCATATCCCTGTTTCGTATTCCTGATTAGTTTACCAAACAAACAAAATAACCTGGTACGATTACTAAATGATTCTGGCTAATCCTGGAGGATTCCTCCTACCAAACCGCACCTAAGCGGCCGAACCCCGAAACCCATACTTCCGCCCTCCTCCTCGTCGTCCAGCTGCGAGATGTCGTCGGCGGCGATAAGCCTGGATGGGTTCGGCGTCGTCTTCGGGGAGGCCAAGCCGGAAGAGCCCTGTGCCCCCACGGCTCCGCCTCCGCGCCCCATCGTCTTCCATGCCCACGCCCACTCCGCCGCTGCCCTCCGCGTCGTCGCCACCGACTTCCACTCCCTCGCGTGGGACCGCTCCCTCTCCGTCGCCGAGCTCGACGACCTCGTAAGCTCCCCTCCTCCTCTGCACTGCCTCCGATTGGTGGCTAGCCCCAATGGTGACTGATAGCTTTGATCTTTATCTATCTATGTCTCGGTTTGCCGTGCAAATCAAAGAGAGACGATGTTGGAATCGGCGGCTCCTGGCCTGACTTCCTGGAATACTTCAAATCTTCGTTGTCTTCTGGGGAGGTGAAGCTCCTCTTCACTGCCGACGAACATCACGAGCTACCCGGTAGCTGCTCAGCTTTTCACTTCAATTTGCCCAATAATTTAACTTAATTTCTTCGTTGATCTTACTTGAACAACAGTCCGTTCACTTGTAAATGATTTCGTTTCGCATGTTCGCCTATAGCAACAGCAGTAACTGGTCCTCTTTTTTAGTACGATTTTGTTCCAGCTCCAGGCGTTTTCATACATTGCAGATAGATATATAATGTCATCTTCCCCTTATTCAGGTCTTGATCGGTCGAAGCTTGTGGCTAGGAAGGCAAAGGGGCTACCTCGCATTGCTATTTCTCTCCATAGAGTTACTGGCTCTGTGGTGAATGATGTCATATCCAATTTCTCGATAGCACTTTATGCAGCTTATAGGACCACGCAGGAACATGCGTCCAGAGGTTGCTGCCACTTGCTGGGTTTTATGCTTAATTTCCTATCCAGTTCATTTGTATGTTGCTGAAAGAATGGAATTTATTACTCAACTTTGTCCTCAAATGTGTTTTCCTTCTTTTGCAGAACAAGAGCGAGTGTCAAAGCTGATGGAAAATCTATCATCTGAAAGAGTAGGTTATCTCCTAACTGGCACTTATCAACTGATGTTATTGCTGATGCTGCTTGCACCTTGATGAATATAGTAGAGTAAATGAAATCAAAATCTAGTTCACTAAATCCATATATTTTCCTGTTAGAATGTCAAACCATTTTTGGCAGTCTAGGTTTCGATATTACAATTTATGCTACTCCAAAGTCCAAAATTCAAAACGGAATGCCACACAGTTTTTGGCATACTAAAACATGTTTTTTTGGTGTTTACTGTAAGTGAATGCTAATCTCCATCAATCCATTTCTTTTCCTTGAAAGCCTTCAAGTCGTGAAAGCTCCAAATCCAGGTTTTATGTGTTCACATAGCGTGACAAGAGATCCAGATATCATCGAGGTTCATTGTGATTTATCGCTTGCTTGCACTGTTTACTTTGAATTATGAGCATGTGTTTGTGATGGCAAAGAAATTCCAATATAGTTTTGTTTTGTTGAACATTTGCATTTTCAGAATGTATTTCAAGTTTCTAATCATGCAAGGACCCATTGTTTCATTTCACAGGAAAAGAATGAAATAATGCAACAGCAACTGGAAGCGCTTTCTTTTCTAGACAAAAGAAAGACAACAAAGCCAAACTTGTTGGTTGGTCAGGTTCCAAGTGTGTCTGATGTGACTCATGGCTCTGATCAAGTTGTTATTCCTGTGCAGCAGCAAACATCAGGTGACCATGGTTCTTCTTCATGCAAAATTACAAGTAAATCGGACCTAATACTTTTTAAGCTAATGAAATTGCAAACCTGCAGTAGCTTCACCTAGTAAAGTTCCTCCAGCTAAATCCATGAAGCGGGTAGCCCCCATGTCTCAGAGGTTGTACAAAATCCTTGAAACACTACTTTGATATAAATGGAAGTTAATTATATGTGGCAGTAAACTGGTACTGATGTTTGCTGTTCGTTCTTTAGGGCAAGAGTACGAGGAGCTTTGTTGCAAGATACTGAGGAAAATGACGATTAATTGCTAGAGATTGATGATTTATTTGTGTTGATTAAGTATCCCATATGTAAACTTATGAAGCATGAATGTGGTTACTGGTTTGTTGAGTAGTTTTGTGGTTTTATTTTTTACTTGTGTCAAATTTGTGGAATCAAACGAATTGCAGCTCTTGGCACACAAAGGTACAGGATAGTAGAGATTGAGTTCGCACAAGAAAGGAGTTTTCCTGATTTATTTTTCCTTTCCTACACAACTTATGATTGTTCCCCGTATTTTTCTACTGTTTACTTGTTCGTCATGAGCTTTGTGTTCTTATCAATGTGTATCTATTAGCTGATTAAGTACTAAGATTTTTTCTTCTTAAGTAGCGGTGCTTTTATGTATCACTTTTTGAAATTTATACAAATATTAAAGCATGAATGAAAAGTAGATGATGATTACTCGAAACGATCACTTTTCTAGACACTCCTATCTTTTTTGGGCAAAAATGGCTTTCTTCCGAAAGAATTTGCAAATCTAACCCCTTCCCGCACCACGGAAGGCATGGGAGGCAACATTTATCGTCTACCGTGCCTTGGGAGTGCTAGAGGGGTAGCACAGGAGGCGGTTGTCGCACTTCGGAGGTGTGGAAAGAGTCGGGGCTCCCATGGCATGGGAGTGTGGGAGCAAGTTCCCACAGTTTGCATATGTAGGAGCGGAGGTGGCGCGCAAGAGACCGGGTGCTATGGGGGATGCTTCTGTGGTATGGAAGCACAGAAGATATCTTCTGCGGTGGGAAGGGGGTTAGGTTTATAATTCCATTCGAAAGGGAGCAAATTTTGCAAAAAAAAAAAAGAGGAAAGGGGGCTAGAAAAATAATCACTTCTTATTACTTATCGAGCAGTACTTCAATGCTTTCCTTTTTAATACAAGTTGCACGAATCTTGAAGCAAGCGAAGGGGTAAGTAATCACTATCTACCCTTCATTCATGCTTTAATATTTGTGCAACCGTAAAAAAGAAAAGTATGAAAGTACCTTTTTTTACTTATCTCTTTGCTTACTTTAAGATTTGTGCAACTTGTATTGAGGGATGATGCATATAAGCACAGCCACTTTATTAAAGATATTGAGAACCTTACTTTGGTAGGTTACTGGGTTACCACATATTGGTGTAAGTCTTTGCAGATAGGGGTGAAAATGGATCGGATATTTTTCGACTGATCCGAATAATTTTGTATACGGATAGAATCGGATCGGATATTTTTCGGATAGTTTAGGATCGAACACGGATACGGATATTATTTTATCAGATACGGATATTTTTCGGTAGCGCTCTATCCGACAGATACGAATACAGATTTGGATTCTCCGGTAAAGAATAATTCGAATATCCGGCCCAGGCACGAACTGGACGTCTGGACTCTGACCAACTTGCATTCGTTCGGGCCGTTCGGTAACTCCATCCATCCAGATTTCCCCGAATTTTTTTTTATTTAATATTTATTTTTATTCTTTTTTTCAAAACTATGCGTCCGAATGAAAAAATGACAAAAATGCCCCCCGTCGCCCGTGTATGGGGCGATCGCCCATACACGGCGATAGCTCGCCACCGTTAACGCCGTTAGCAGCGCCGCTTGTGGGGCCCCCCATCGCCCTCTGTAGGGGCGATCGCCCCTCTGAGGCGACAGGCCGCGCAGTTTTTTTTTTTTAGTTTTGTTTTGTAATTACTATATGCTTTTAATATAAACCCAGTAACTTTTGTTAGAGTGTCCAAATTAAATGAAACTTGTTTCTAAATTTAAATTTTGGAATGAAGAATTAGAGTGTAAAATAAAAATCCATGTGTTGTTTGCAGAATTTTTTTATTTGAGTTCAATGCTAGGCTCTAATCGTGGATTGTGAAGGAATTATAATGTGTGTTGATCCATAATTCATGAAATAAATAGAATAAGTTACTACAACCTTATGCACTTCATTTTGCAAAAATATCTAAATATGATTGCATTTTGAATAAAAGATGGCTAGTTTAAACCCTTTATAACAATCATTGTTCAAGCAGTTAGAATAATATCTCGAACGACCTCAAAACTTGGCGAACCGGTTTTGTTGCATTCTTGGGCTTGCATAGGTCACAATTATGTAAAAATATTTAGATGTCACTTTAGGTCTGCACTATTTTATTGTTGTCCTAACATGCAATCGGT
The DNA here is from genome assembly GCA_036346275.1 of Otatea glauca. Classification (NCBI taxonomy): domain Eukaryota; kingdom Viridiplantae; phylum Streptophyta; class Magnoliopsida; order Poales; family Poaceae; genus Otatea; species Otatea glauca. Next base: position 21,538,730 of record CM070731.1, on the reverse strand, counting down.
AAAACATGAAAATTGCCGTATCTTTACAAACGATGGTAAAACTCGATGAAATCGATATGACGAACCGAAAATGCTATAACCTATCTCGATGGAGAAAATAACATCATTTGGGACACACAGAGCGATAGGACACATACTAGCCCTCCGGACGGTGAGCATACTCTTGAAGGTTGGGCCGCACTGCTTATTACGACTTAAAACTAAAAGGAGTACCACGAACAAGGAAAACCAAAGTTAACACAGACGTCTATTGAGTGCTTGAGGCCACTTCCCATTCGCCCATGCCTCCGTGAGCTTCTCCGCACGCGCGCGCCTCTCTCGTTTCCTCTCTCTCTGCCTCCTTCTCCTCCGCTTCCTTCCTACATGCCTCCTCGCGTGCGGCATCGCGTTGTTCTTGAAACCGCCGCGTGAACTCATCCTGCCGGTTGGCTTGGTCAAGAAGCCGTTGGTCCTCGGGGTTGATCTCGTATCAAACCATCGCTCAAATTCACACATGGCGGAGGTGACCGCATGAAACGTAAATTAGCAAAGTTTCATTCACAAATATTATGTAACCCGCACGATTGTTACCATGCGGCGATCCTTCAGAGCTCTTCTCCGCGGATCGAAGGCGTGGTTGCGGCACTTCCAATACCTCCTCTTCCAAGTTGAAATTTCCCAAGAGCGGACAAGCTGCAAAGATCTCCGCACATACACATGGGCGCTCTGACCCACGAGGTAGGAAGAGATCTTGGTACGCTAAATTCGCGGCATGCACTCGCTTCTTCCTTTGCCTTCCCTTACCCTTTGCACTTGCACGCCTCGGCATTTTCGATTGATGCTCACCCCTCTATTCTTTCTCCCGCTGTTCTTTGCGAGACCGCTTGTGAGAACGAATGTTATAAAGGGCAGATATCGCCCGGGTATGGGGCGATCGCCTCATATTTGGGCGATTGCCCCATGTAAGGGCGATCGCCTCACATTAGGGCGATCGCCCCTACTAGAGGCGATAGGTGCACCGAAACGTTGGTGTGTTGTCACGTCGTGTGGCATAGGCAAGCAATGCATAAATGATTTGAACAATTTATAGTGATAACGCTGTCATGTTACTAACTCTGGGAGTTATACAATGTCTTCTTTGAGCGTAAAGCCATTAAAAAATACATCCGTACAACAAGTCAATCACGGCCACGCTTCCTAATCTGGCCCGTGGGGTAGGTGAGTGGCGACGGCGGACGGACGTCCCTCCTAGGCCGCCTGCGCGCGGCGTAGAAGTAGTCTTGGCGGCGAGGCCAAGTCCTGTGGCGGCGCACCCGAGAGCTGAGAGGGGTCGAGGTAGTCGGTCGAAAGGTACTCCTCCAGGTCGAACTCGTCGTCGAAAGGCTCGTCGAAACCACCCTGGGGTCCTGCTGGGGCGCGGGACGAGGAGGGAGCCTCCGCAGCCCGCTGCCCCCACTGCTGCTGCGTGGGAACGTAGCGAGGAACCGACAGGGTAGGGCGAGACGCAGAAGGAGCCTCCCCAGCCCACTGTCCCCACTGCTGCTGCGTGGGAGCGTAGCGAGGAACCGACGGGGTAGGGCGAGACGCGGAAGGAGCCTCGTCAGCCCACTGTCCCCCCTGCAGCTGCGTGGGGGCGTGACGGGGCACCGGGTGGGTAGGGCGAGGTGCTGGGGCGAAGTGACGTGGTGTGCTGCGTCCGCCGACGTCTCCGCGCCCTCGGCAGGTGGCCAAGCGAGCCAACCGCCTCACCGTAGCGAGGACCCGACCCCAAGCTGTCTCGGACTCGGCGGTGGTCACCTGTATGCCCCCCTCTAGGCGCGTCAACATGGACACAGCCTCCACCTCAATCTCCGCCAAGAGCTGAGTCTGCATGTAACGTCAGGTTGGCATTACGTAAGTTACATGAAAAAGACGTGCCCATGTAGGTTCGATTGTGACACTTACCGAGGCGTTGTCCCTCTGGGACATCCGTGAAGGGTGCGTGTCCGCTACCGATGCTGCGCCGCGGCGACGACGGTCTGGTGTGTACCCCACCCCGAGGCGAGTCTTGTGGGCGAACCACTCCATGTCTTGATCGTACATGTCATGGTCGTCTGGCCGGTCTCGGTGACCCTCTCGTCGAGTCGGGCGTCCCACCGCAGGCCCATGGCTGCATACGGTCTGCGAATCGAGAGCCCACCGCAACACCATCCGGTCATCTGCAATGCAAAAGCGATGAAGTCGCGACACATTAATTTCGCAAAGATGCGGAGTAGTAGGATCAGGGCAAGTACCTGTGAGCGCCACGTGCGACAACGTGACGAGGCGGCAAAGGAAAGGACTGGAACAGGCCGAACTGCCGCAGCACTCGGTGCGGGGAGTACTCCTCGACACAAAGGTCAAAGACGAGCACCTTACGGGTGAGCCAAAAGGCCTCATCTCGCGTGCAAAGCACGGAGACCCGTGAGGTGCTTTCGGGCGTGACGTCGTCGCGGTGTATGGCGTCCACCGCACGTCCTCGTCGTGGAGGCGGTCGAACTCCCGAACGAACTCCTGATAGGACCTCCTCACCTGTAGGTGCGCGAACCTCCGCTGCGAGGAAATAAGAAATGGCGAAGGTTATTCAAGTGCGTTAGTGGGGAAAAAGATACGAGGAGCGTGCACGTCGTCGGACCCAGAGTGGCCCATGGTGGGCGATCCACCGGTCGTCTCCGTAAAGCTCCTCGAGTGCGGTGTCGTGTCAACAACGAGCTGCCGACGGAGAAGCGCTCCCAAGACCACAATCGGAGGAGTAGGGCGCAACTCGAGATCGTCGCGTCGTGCTCGCTTGAGAGACGGCGTCGCCTGCACCTCTGTCGTCGCCGCAAGCACACCGAGGCCCACGACCACCGCATCACTGTTTACAAGGGGAGTTAGGCGTGCTCGTTGAGACGAGATTGGGCCGAGTGTGTTACCTCATCCACCGGGTGTCGGCGATGTCTTTGGCGTACTCGATCGGTGACGGTCCACCGTGTTCCGTGGGAGGGCGGAACATCACCCAACCGAGCAACAACAGGAGGTATGCCTCAAGTGGCGGGCCACGTCCGCCTCCTCCGCGTCGGTGGAGAAGGTCGACTGCGGCGTTCGCAACAAACATTATCGGCAACTTGGCGCTTCTATTTTAATTCTCAAAGAAAGAGGTACTCACCGTGAATCGGCGCGACCACGCCTTCGTCGGTCCGTGGCGCTCGGCCTCCCTAAGGGGCCGGTAGGGGCTGCCGGGGTGCCGCGCACCTCGGCAAACGCGCGGACAACTCGGCGTGCACGTGGCGGAGGCATCGTGCGGCACGATCGCTGGGCCCGCACAAGGGAGGCCTAAGAGGTACGACCGTCTGCGGCGTCGAGCCATCTCTCCGCACGGAAGGTGGAACGTGTGCGTCTCCGGTCTCCACCGGTCCACGAGTGTGGCCAGCAGGGACCGGTCGTACCCGAACCGCGGCACCTCCTTGCCCTCTAACGGGGCAGTCACCAGCTCCACCATCCTACAAAGAGGAAGTAAGCCACCGCTCAACTTTGCATGTAGTTAGAATTGCATTCACGGTAAGTATGTGTACGTAAAGAGTGCAAGCGTTCGCGACTTACCGTGGAACCCAGCGTGGGTCGATGCGCGGCTCCCGGGCACTCGAGGTCGAAGTGGCCCTAGCACTCGGTTCTCCTCTGCGGAGTACCTAGACCGGTGGGTCGCATCGACGGTCACGTCCAGCAGCTCAAGGGCAAGGTCGCGCCATCGTGGCTGTTACAAAGCAAATACAACAGATTTATCAGTAATTACATGTGCACACAAAATGAAATGCGAAATAACGAATTGTACCATACTCAACAAACAATACAACCAAGTGTGGAGAGCAAAAAAAAACTCGGATTGCAAACATACGAAAGACAAAGACATGTTCGACGAGGCACACAACGTCGAGAATTACATTATCCTCGTAGGTACTAAGCGGGACATCGGAGAATAACATGATCACGAACAACAACTTACTAGTACATTGAAAATTACATCGAACATTACAACGTACATTACTGACTACCGGTCCATTGAATAATACAAGATGGGAACAACATGCAAAGTTACATTATCCGCGGTTGCGGCGCGCCTCGACTCGTCCATATCGTTCGAATCGCCTTGTCCTTCGACGCCCGACCTTCATCTTCAACATTCGGATGTCCGGTACCCATCGATGGTCCGGAGAGGGCTGTTGTGAGCGATCCATCCACTCGGTACCGTACACCTCATGATGCCACGTGTTGAGAACGCTCGCTTGTAGTAGTGCGGGGAGATGAGCGGACGACGGATTGATGCGTCTCGGCGGCGCGGCAATGGCGTGCGAGCACGGCAAGTGCAAGGCGTGGTTTCGGCGAGAGCACTCGCAATCACCGCTCGGGTATGCACGGATGGAAGTCCTCTCCTGGGCACCCTGCGACCTCGGTCACCGCGATGCACGTGGTATCTCCGTTCCACGCCACTCTCGGTGTAACCCGATGTGTCTGCGCCTTTCTTGTTTTCTTGGACATGTAGGTAGACACAACAGTTGAGTAAGACAATCGATTGTCCGACATACATGCTGCGGAGGTCTTGTATCGCTCAATGAAATATCTCTGTGTCCCTAATAAGACACCCTCAACTATACCCACCAGTGGAAGGCATCTGGTGCCTTTCATTACCCAGTTGTAAATCTCCGCGAGTTCGTTGTCATGATCCCATAACGCGAGCCGCCCTCGTCGTCTGAAGGACCATTTCTCCAAAGGCTCATGTCGTATCCAATCGGTGAAACTCTTTATCTTTGGTACCGCCCACGCCGAGGTTTGGGGTGCATCGGCGGCCTTGTATAAGGTGTGGGGTCCTCTCCTTGCTCATGGTACACCATCGGGTTCCTTGATGAACTAGCGGTACCTCTGGGATCCATTGATTGCTTCTTCGTTAGTTCGTCCAACGTCTTCCAAAGCGCGTCGAACTTCCTCCGTTGGTTCTGTTTGCACAGGCGCTTGAACATGTTCATAAGCTCCTTATTCTGGCGACGGAAAAATTGGCACCCATGTGCCTCATGCACCACCGCTCCTCGGATCGGCCACTTTGTCGCTCCCACGACGGCGGACCCTTGTTGCATATCCACGATCGCCCTTAGCAGCCCTCGCATGTCGGTCATGGATGACACAAACATCGAACTGTCGAGAACAACCGCCACTTCACTCTTTCAAGGAACCAAGATTACCGACTCTCGTGTTTTCCTCCACGAATGCCAACGCAACCGGTAGAACTCGGTTGTTGGCATCCACCGCGATCGCGATTAGAATCGCCCTTGTACTTCCCGTGAGAATGTGCCATCCATGCAAAGGACCAGGCGACAGGTCTTAACGCATTTATGCATGCGCCAGGCGAAGAATGCACGCCGCAATACCCACTTCGGTGCACGCACCACCCGAGGAACTCCGCAAGGTCGATGGATGTACCGGGTTCCTTTGTGCGATTGCCACGAGCAAGTGGGGAATATTCTCGTCTGAAGCCTCGTGACGTCCCGAACCGTATTTCCAGAGCTGTCCTTTTGCTCTCCATGCCTTTGCGTAGCTAATCTTGTCTCAAACCTCTCCTCCACGGCCGTGATAATAGATCGAGGTGCGGATGGGGATTGTCCACGATCGACCATAAAACACATTTGCCACCCAAGTGGACGACAGTTGCGGTGTCCTGCTCCGCTTCTTCCACTCGCGATTATGCTCCATCACTATGGAGCATTTCCGATCGTCCGTCCACTTCCTGGTATGCATGCACCCGCCATGGGCACGAATCAACTACGCACTTCACGTCGTAGTCCTTCTTCTTGGACTTCACAACCTCGAATTGCCGCGGAGAGACATTGCCCAAGATGCTTCACGCATCCATCACAGCCTCCTTGTCTTTATATCGGCCCCTGCGTCACCTCGTTCTCACGATACTCCCATGCATCAATGTTCCTTCATTCATTGTTAGGTCTTGAAATTGTAATTGGTCCACGCACCGAGGATAGGCACCCAGGCGTTGTCCTCCTCGTCAGTGCTCACCATCGTGGACTTCCTCATCCGCACGGTCCTCCTCTTCCATCAAGTCAACAATGTCCTCCACCTCCTCCCCTCGTCGGCCACCCTCGCGCCTCCACCGCTGTCTCCTCTGCCCCCGGTCCCTTCGTCACCGCCAGTCTCGTGCTCCTCGTCTCGGGCTCCTCGCCCTTCCTCTTCGCATCCTTCTACATTTGATGTCCCTCCGCCGTAATGTCGGCCCGACATCACGAACTTGCGACACCGATGGAGCTACCGGGTAGCACTTGTGCCAACAACATGAGCGGCCAACCCGCTCTACAGCAAAACCAACATAACTCCTCCATGTGGGCGTCGAGTTAACAGAATCAACTCTCGTAAAAGCGGTCTTGCGCTTCGGCTCACTCTTGCTCGACCCTAACCGAGCAGTCTGGACATCCAAACCGAACATCCGAGACATCCACTCCAACAAACCCTGTATGTCCTATCGCTCGATGCGCATATGCCCCGTCGACTCTTGAAAATGATGATAGATCCACCCCATCCGCCCTGTGCTATCTCCCCATCTCCATAAAATATTTGGAAATACAATTTCTCCGACATCTTTGCAACGTCAAACGGAAAAATATTACTCTAAAATACAATCTACAAAACGTACATTGATCGTACTACAAAATTATTTACATTGCCTAATACATTATTTACGTAATAAAAATAGTAATACACAACCCTAATAAATTAAATTTCTAAATATTGCCTAAACTATAATGAACTAAATTTCTACATACAAAATACTACATTAAATTTGCATATACCAAATACTACATTAAGTTTCTAAATACTACATACTACATTAAGTAATGCTAAATTAAATTTCACGAGAGCTATACAATTCTAAAATTCTAAATACTACGCAATCCTAAAATCTCTAAATACTACAACAAAGTCCTAAATATTAAATAATACTTTAATTACGCAACCTATAAAACAATTCCTACAATTATCTTAAAAATTCTTACAAATAACTATAAAAAAATCGAAATTTACCTTTTTTTCTTTTTTCTTCTCTTCTCTCTTTCTTTCTTCCTTTCTTCCTTTCTTTTCTTCTTTCTCTGCCTCGCTCGGCTTCCTGCTGCTTTGCGCTCAGGCGAAGGAGGCACAGAGCTTTAAACAAGCCGTCGCCCCTACATGGGCGATCGCCCATGTAGGGCGATAGGGGGCCCAGCAGACAGCTTAACGGCGGGCTTGGAGCGGCGAGACGCGCAGGCCAAATCGCCGTGTATGGGCGTCGCCCATACACGGCGACGGGAGACATTTTCGTAATTTTTTTTTTCGGACGCATAGTTTTGAAAAAAAGAATAAAAATAAATATTAAAGAAAAAAAAATTCGATTTCCCCAATAGTTCCTCACTTCCTCTAAACGCCCCAATCCAGATCTAGTTCCTCACTTCCTCTGAGCTCTGACCTCTCAGTCCCCCCGACGACGGTGACGAGGCGATGGCCAGCCCGCCACGCGACCGGCCACGCGATCGGCGAGGAGGCGGCTAGCCCGCCAAGCCTCTCGTCCCCCCGACAGCCGATGCTCGTGCATCTTACTCCCGGCGGCCAGCGCGCCGCCCTCTGCACTGCATCTTCCCCCCGGCGCGCCCTAGGCCCTAGCCCATCTTCCCCCCGTTGCGGCGCCGTCTCCAGTCCAGTCGCCTCCCACCGGCGCAGTGGCGTAGCCCTCGCCCTTCCCCACGGCTTCGCCCTCGGGCGTCCTCCCAGTGCGCCACCGTCTCCACTCTCCAGTCGCACCCCCCCACAACGGTGGACCGCCATCTCCAGTCCGGTCGCCACCGTCTCCAGTCCGGCGCCGCCCTCGCCCGTCCCCTCGGATCCGCCCTTGGCCGTCCTCCCGGTGCGCCACCGTGTCTAGTCGCGCCCCACCGGTGCGACGTCTGCAGTAGCCCCCAAACCGGCGCCTCCCTCTGCTTCTCTGCAGGAGCCAGAGGTAAGAATGCAAACATGAGATTGCTTACTTGTTTAGAAACGTGAGTCTGTGATTTGTGGTTTGTGATTTGTGAGTCATCTGACCAACATGAAATGGTTCAGCTCTACATTGTGATTTGTGAATATGGTTCAACTCTGCATTGTGATTTGTGGTTTGTGATTCATCTGACCAACATGAAAAGGTTCAACTCTACTCTGTGATTCTGATCAAAACATGAGATTGCTTCCTATGGTGAAGGCTGGCATTTATTCAGGAACAAAGTAGAAGTGGAGGACAGATACATCCTTTGATTTATAAATTTTAATCTGGCTGCTTGTGAATGGTTCAACTCTACATTGTGATTTGTGGTTTGTGATGCATTTATTCAGGAGTGGAGGAGTGGCATTTATTCTGGCTACTTTGATTGATTATTCAGGATGTGAACATTACTTTATGGTTGCATGCCGTTGAACTTGCTTCCTCTTAAAAATGGAACATGTTAAGAGACATATATGCTAGCAGTGTCATACTATCATGTTTAGAAGTGTCGTACTATCATGTTTAGAGTTCTTGTGATTCTTGGATGGTGATGCTCTAGATGGTTGGATACTTGGATATATGTCTTGTCTAAGTGAATGGAATGCTTATATTTGTTCAATTTTGAATAATGTTTTGATCAAATCAGCTAGTTTTGTATTTTCGTTGATTTCTTATGTACAATCTAAGAGGTTATCATATTCCAATAAATATCCGTCTGATTCGATTCGTATTCGCTCCGTATCCGTATTCGATATTATTCATATTCGTATCCATATCCGGACTATCCGTATCCGAATTCGAAAAAAAATATGAAAACAAATATGGTATAGCTATTATCTGTCCGTATTCAATCCGTTTTCACCCCTACTTGCAGAGTGTATGAGTAGGCATTAGTGCTGGTTGTGAGCAGGGATTAATTGTGTTGATTATGACAAGCAAGGTACATCAATCATGGGATCTCCATGTATCTTGCGTTTATAACAGATTAACAAGAACAACAATTTTTTGGAGTTGTTAGCAACTTGGCATAGCTATAAACAGAATGTAACAGCTAACCATCGAAAGTTTATATACAAACATCTCTCTCTCTCTTGAATGATCTCTAGCCTCCAGTTTCCTACAGGAACAAATGACTACTCGTTATCCGCTTCACTTTACACTTCGAAGAATTGAAGAACGGGTAACAGCCCAATGATTTCCTGCAAAAGTGTACGCTGTTTTGTGAGCTGTCATAATTCTCCTTTCTTTTCTTCTGTGCAGTTGCGCATTGTCTTCACCTCGTATTATGTATGCTTTGTTTCATGTAATGAGCAGATGATTCTAAAAGGACATAATGGTTATGGTTCTGTTATACTGGACAAATTAACTCCATGCATAAATGTTTCTTTCGTTTTGAATTAGACTACTGGTATGAACGTACATGATGCCCAACCCTGCCATAGCTGAAGTTTTAATGTCTGCTTTAATTTAGAGATACCCGTCGTAGCTACTGTCTTGGTGGCCCTCGCTTGGCACGCTATTGCTGCCTGTATTGTTACATTCGTTTCCAGTCTCAGCAGCTGTATTTTTCATGGAACCATCTCCATCTGCATTGCGTGACACACTCGTTTTTTTGCATCGCAGCCACAATTGAGCCTAGAAAACGCTTCTTCCTCCCACCAGCACCTGAAGTCGAAGGCATGAACATCTTGACGATGTGGCCTTCACCCTCCACGGTCTCGCACCTGAACAACCTCTCCCTCCGTGATTTCCTGCTCCTTTTGCTGCCCGATGTGCCCTTCTTCACCCCACCCGCATTGGGCAGCTCGGTGAGGTCTCGCAGCGACAGCTTGTAAGCTTCGTCAGGCAGGCCCTCTTCTGCCCGGAGCATCATCTGTTGGTGGTGCCTCGCATCGGCGTCCATCTGGAGGCTCGCCGCGGAGCTCTGTCATCCTGTCTTGAGTAGTAGCTGCTCTTGAATTTCTCAATCCATGATTCGTAGTCGAAGTCCAGCGCATCCTCGTAGGTTTCTGAAATGGTAGGACTGGCAAATGTGAATTGCTGCTCCGGGACAGAAGAACCCATGTCCCTGTGTTGTTTGGATGCAACTTGCAGGTTTGGACTTTGTAACTGAGCTAGCTGGGAGGAGGAGAGCTTGGTGCTGGCCCTTTATATGGTTGAGGCAGTAAGCAGTCCATGTCAAGTAAAACTTGTTCAAATTTTGAGTAGGGGGACAAGAGGAAGGTAAACTTCGATCAAATATTGTTGACTGTCCCAGACTCCCAGCCGTGTTCTCCATGGCAGCTCAAGTTCTTGGAATGCAAGTAGAGGTATGATATAATCGTTTACTCTGGACTTCGAGATGTTGACGAATGCCAGCTATGGACCCTTGGACAACAATTTTGGCTGTATAATACTCCTTTAGTTTCGATTTAGGCGGCTGCCACATATCACTTTGTGGGTGCACGGCAAGGATATACAATTACCATTGGCGCGTTTCCATTCAACCTTGCTTTCTTCTCTCTCTCTCTCTCTCTCTCTGGGTTATTTTTTCTTTTTTTGTGAGGACAGACTTGGTGTGTTATGTTCTGGCACCGTGGCGCTGGCAAATACGACTCCATGGTTGGAGGCATGGTGGGGTTTTCGGGCCTGATTAAGTAATTAGAACAGCATTACAATAATTTTTTAGTAATTAATAGTTGTTGTGCAATATTCTAAATTTGGGACAGCTTCTCATTGTACAGATTCTAGATTATACCCTTCTGTTTGGAGAAGCGGTTACTTGAAGAATATGCTGGCTGGAGAAGCTGTCCCGTTTGCAATCTTGATTGTTCTTAGGCTGCTGCTGATTGTTTGCCGAATGGCGGGGCAGGAAGGTGACGGATGGCCTAGAGCCGACGGCGGGTGAAGGGGTGCGTGGAGGGGCGGCGACGGAGGACTGCTTCGGGTGAAGGGCGCGGCGGTCTCCGAACGAGCGTCAGCGGCTCGAGCTCCTTCGGCTTCGGCTTCGACTTCGGCTTCGGAGGCAGAGGGACGGCCTCGAGCCGGCGGCGTGCGGGTAGAGGGGCCTCGGGCGGAGGAGCTCGTGCAGAGGGCATAGGGGCCTCGGGCTGGCAGCGGCCGTCGAGCGGAGGGGCCTCAAGCGAAGGGGCCGGCGGGTGGAGGGCAGAGTGGCGACGGGCCGACGGGCAGCTGGAGGGGTGGCAGGCCGACCTCTGGCTCTCGTGAAGAATCAGCTAGAAGATACCCAAATCCTGATTCTAATTTTATGTGTAAAGACAGCCTCCAATTGTAGGAAAAGTGTCCAGAATCCTCTCATTCGGCAAATAATCTGCTTTTTTTAAACAAAAATTGTGCAAAAGTAAAAATGAATGGGTCCATAGAGGTGGACGCTTTTCTAAACGGACTCCTCACCTGGAGTTCCCTAATGAGGACCAAGAGTTCTAATAGATCATTTTAGATCGTTACTTACTATCAAAAAAGTTCTCAACTCTCACTATATAAATGGGGCCATAGAGATACATTGCACTTCTGCAATTTGTTCTCCGCAGAACGTAATATCTCTCTAAGGGCAATATCGATATCGCGATAATCGAACGAATTTTTATTTATGAAAATCGGTAGAAACCGAAGAAGTTTAAATTCAAAAATTTTAAACTCGGCGGTCAAACAACGACGAAAAAATAAAAAACCAAGCGATTTTACCTATTTTCGAGCAATTTTCACCTATTTTCGACCAGTTTAGTTCAATACTCGACCAATTTTCAATTTTTGAGTGATTTTATTTGAATTTTTGCACATTGAAGGAAAAGTGAAAAAAATCAAGGAAAACTGAAAACAATTTTAAAAAATCACAATAAACCCAAATTAACATCCCAGAGAAATTTTAACAATTTTTTAATTCATTTAGTATATCTGGAAAATCAAAAATATCAATTAATGAAAAGGAATAGAGACACTTTCAAAAAATTTATAAAACTTTACGAGCTTGGTCATGTTATGAAATTTTAGTTGTATCATAAAGAGTTCCCAATGATCATGTAGTGAAATGTTCAGAAATATTAGACTTCATTTATTGCCCCTAGAAAATAAAAAACAGAAGAGAATAAACAAAGATAGAAGCACTAATAGAATTTTTTAAAAAACACATAGGCTTAATCATCATCTGAAAAATTTACAGAATTAGCATTGCCTCTGGACCTCACAAATTTTTTTTAGAAATATTAGACTTCATTTAGTTCCCCTAGAAAATAAAAAATAGAACATTATATATAAAGACAGTAAGCACTGTCAGATTTTTTTAAATACATAAATGTGATAATCATTTAAAAATTTTACAGCATCACTAGCATTGCATAAGAACCTCACAATTTTTTTAAAAAAATTAACACATTTTGATAAGTTTTTCTAATTTTTTTGAATTTGCATTTAAATTCCACCGTTTTATCGAGCGGTTTCATATATCAAACCGGCTTGATGGTCAATAATCGTGATATTCACGTGATTATCGACGATAATGCAAACCTTGGCTGTAACTTTTCTGAAAAACTGATTTTTGGTTTTCTAGACTGAAAAGCGGCTATAGCTTTTTATGAGAGGTCGTTTGAAGCACATCCTACCTTGCTTTTGACTTTTACTAGTTATATAGGCCTGTTTGGAGGGAGTTGTAGCTTTTTTAAGAAGCTATTTTTTAGCTTTCAGGGCTGAAAAACAGCTACAGTTTTTTATAAGAGGTCGTTTGACAAATAGCTAATTCCGCTCAGTAATAAATTGCAAAAACAGGCCCCACCTAGCTTTTAGCTCTTAGTTTTTGCTAGTTATATGCGGCTTCTAGCTTATGCCAAAAGACATTTAAAAGCTGATCTGGTTGGAAGGGCTTACTGTCTTTTTGAAAACTAAAGCTGGCTTTAAACCTCTCAAACAGGGCCTATGTGTCTTCTAACTTATGCCAAAAACCACTTAAAAACTGACTTGTTTGAAGGGGCTTATTGACTTTTTGAAACATCCCTACTCGGCTTAACGTCAGGACCACATAGGGCATATTGATCTAGGTTTGGCACAAAGGGAAATTTCGCCCATTCCTTCATGTACAAAACCTTTGAAGCTACAAGCAGATAAAGCTCATAGAAGAATAATTCTATCTTGTTGGATACAACATTTGATCATACTGTTGAAGTATAAGTGAATTGTCCACCTTTCCTTATTAGCTTAAGTTTTTGGGTGGACTAGCTGGTATATGCAACTCAATATGGTATCAGAGCCAAGAGATCTCGAGTTCAAGACCCGGTTGACACAATTAAATAATAATAATTGTAGCTCACTTCTATTCCACGTCATAGACCTGAGGGAGCCTATACGTGAGAGATTTCTCATTAGCTTAAACTTTTGGGTGAACTGATTGGTACATTTTCCTGGAACTCTTCATCGAACCTAATTTACAGTACAAATGCTGCCATGGAATCGATTTTCATATCAGACGAAAGCATGCACTCATCCATATCAGCACACTTGCAAAAGTGAAGTCGTTGGAAGAACACTGTTTTCATAGCGCCACCGCAACGAGGTCGAGGGCTTCTTCCATTTGGCCGCTCCTGGCATAGCCCGATATCAGTGCATTACAAGGTTACGAGCCCCATGTTGGCATTCCTTTGAAATGCCTCTAATCGTCGCAAGTTTAAAAAATATCAATGAAATAGTAGGCTTTTTAATTACAAATGCCATTATAGTCAATATACATCGTATTTAAATGAATACGCAGCCCATATTTTTCACTGTGTATTTTCCTACAGACTAAATCTCACGTGTATCCCCATGGGTATTGCTGAGTATTTCGTGTATATTTCAGCACTGTTCTGCAGTCCTTCATCTTCTTCTTTTTTTAAAGAAATTTAGCCAGGAGCGAAGAAGATTGGTGACCGGATGAATCGTAGGAGATGACGTGACCTCTTTACCTAGGCCGGTTCCTACTGTTCCAAAAGTTATGTAACGTTATGAGTAGAGATCTTTTACAGTGGATTAAAATCAATATAAGCCGTCCATTCCTTTGAATCTAATGATTGAGATCAATTTAGATCTAGTTATACTACCACCTGTAGTATTGGTAGTAAAATTGAAAGAGGGGTAAAAGGGTAAAAATTTCCGTCATACTATCTGTCCTCTACGGTAAAACACGTCTTGTGATCCTGATGAATGACGGATGAATGGATAAGAAGAAGTCTTCGAAGATCAATAGGTATTCGGTGAATTCAAAACTGTAAACGAATTAGGAAAAATCTAAAATACCCCTGATAAATGGATAGAAAAAGTCTAAAATACCCTTGAGAATGGATGGTTATATTTGATTCCTACTACTACTACTTACTACCTATGTAATCCACCGTAAAATTTCTCTACGAGTAAGGCTAGAAAAAAAAAACTCATTGGTGGGGCTTATTGACTCGGTTCAAAATTGCTTCAATTACACCCGTTCATTGGTTAAACATTGAAATGAGTTAATTTCGAATGAAATTGGATTTTACTTTGGCTCGGCTCGTTGATTCAATTCTAAAAATACTTTTAAACTATAAATACAATAAAATTAAATCAAACTATGTCAATTTTGCAAAAAAAACTAGAAAAAAATGAGAATTTAACTCAATTTCCACGGTAACCCGCTGCTACAGCTCCGAGACAACATGCAAGGTGCATAGTCTAAGAGTTCTGATTGAACGATGTCCTTTTGAAAACCGAAGATTTCATTGGAGTGCCGTTCTATTGCTTCGACGTTAAACTCTCTTTTCGCCAAACATTATCTTCATGCAGGAACCAACATGGTCGAATGGCCGAGGATACGACGGTAGCGGCGGCCGGTGGCGAGCTCTCTGCAATGCATTCAATAGCTCACAAAGTCCAATGGACATAGCTGCCGGCAATGTATTCCCTTCGATCAGAAATATAAGTCATATTTTGATTTTCCACAAAAATTAAGGTTGCAGTAAACTTCAGAAATATATGAAAGAACATAACTTAAATACCCCACTTAATTGTTTGTGAAGATAGATAATACTTTATGTGGGCGGTAATGAATAAATGCATATGGTTAAGAAAGAATAAATAGTGTTATAGTAGGAGAAGTCTCATTAAATCTACAATCAAATCTTATATTTCTAAATTAGATCATTCAATTATAAGCCTTATATTACTGAACGGATGAAGTACCTCCTAAATGATATGGCCTAACCTATCCCTACTCATATTAATTCTTAGTTTGAACCAAGTGTTAGCACATTTTGAATTTTCTCCATATCTTTGTCATATGCTGGGTATTTCTTAGTTACATGAAAAATATCTAGATTCTAAAAAAGTGATAGAGGTAGCAGTCATGATCTTAGGTCCAAGCCTCAAACTGAATGTTGCTTTGTAAAGCATCCTATAAGTGTTGTTTCTCGTAGCTAGCAAAAAACATAAAGACAGATATCTGGATCTTTTGTGTTAGCTTTTAGCCAATAGAATCATCATTTGAGTCATGTCTAATTTGAGTTGAGTGACTTAGTGGATTGGTTGCCTTATTTCCTTATTTCTTTAGTCATTTCCCCAATAGCAATAGCTTTGAGACGAGTGGATTCCTTTACTCTAAGTTCAATAGGTTGCATCCACTGTATTCAAAACAGCAAGTTTCAAGCTATAACATAGCTAAACCGTGTAGAAAGTTTCCAGTTGGTGCTTATGTAATGTTTATGCCCAATCATGAATTCAGTCTTGATTTAGTATTTCAAAAGCTCAGTATTCAGAAAAGATTGAAGCTATTGCTACTCTATCCCTCGTGTATCATTGATTCATTTCTATTGAACAACTAGTTACATCGTTTGCCTTGGAAAAAAACCTAGTTCCATAGTGTTATTTGCACTCTAAATGTAGATGTCTGAATGTAACTAGTTGAAGGTCTGCCATTAGAAATAAACTGTTCCTCTATAACTGTGTCGTGGTTCTTCGTTTGCAATGTCTGTTAGGGAACGGATAGGCTACTCTAGCATAAAATCAATTTTCTACCACGTAACCAATGAATCACTGCAAGTTATAGATCACAGAATTACCACTAGACGTGTAGACCCGTAACAGAAGTTGAGTCGATGCAGCGCGGTGGTGCAGATGTAGTCGTACTAGCCTCTCGCCTCCTCCAACAGCTCCTTATGACCGTCGCAGGTTGCAGATCGTTCTAGTGTTGAAACTTTGCAGCAACGCCTCCAAGGTACCCACACGTACGGGGCAGGAACACCATGTGCCAGAGTGCTAGCGCCGGTTGCGCTGTTCTGGGCGGAGGAGGGTTTCGGGAATTCCAAATTTCTACTATGTCTCTTAACCCTAAAGTCAGCACCCCCTCTCTTTAAATAGATGCTCTATAATGGGCTCTACATTAGAGGCCCATTAGGAACTTAAAACTCATTAGAATTCGGATCACCATCCGAATTAAGTCCCAACTCTTTAAACATGTGACCCTATAGGTTCACTTATACCTAGATATGGCTCGAGTACTCTTACTTGACCATTAATTGGTAGCGGTCCCAAGCAAGACATGCCGACTCCCAAATATATGTAAAGATCACATCGGACGAACCTAAACAATACTTAGCTATATGCATTTCCCTTTGCCTCATGATATCGGTCAAACTTAAGGCGAGTACATACCATCCTTGTTTAGATAGCTCGACCACTCTTTCTCGATCACATGACTCGGAATCCCCAACTACAATTAACTCTTTAACCGCGAGTAGCATAGTCATGCATTTCCAGAATCTAACCACTCAAGAGGCTTATAGATATTTCTCCCGTTGAATGGAGGGGCAAATCCTATCTTAATCGACCATGCTTTGCAACATAATTCATGACAAACCCGAAAGCCATCTTTATAACTACCCAGTTACGGAGTAGTGTTTAGCAACCCCTAAGTAAGTCATTACATATCTTGAGTACATGCGCCAACCTCAAGTCTAAGGATACAGCATACACATTATATATGAGACCAACTGATGACAAGAAGATTATAATGTTCTCGTAGTGTCTCAAGGTGGGTCGATCTAACTCCATGTTCTCTAACATGTGTCCATATTATTGGTTTGATATATCCATATCTATGACCCGTGAAACATGGTCATCAACCAATACATATGTTAGGCTATTCATATATGTCCTCATATGTTTATCGAATAGGGATCATTTTAGAATAATCATCACAAAGTTATATATAGAGTTTCACAAACAAGTCATATACTTGCTAATAAATAATAATGACAATATTCAAGGAACAAAATAATTAATCGTGAACATAAGGAAATATAATAATCTCTATGATTGTCTCTAGAGCATATCTCCAACAATGTCGGCTTTGTGTAAAAGTGCTAAAACTCATCCAATTTTGGACATTTAGTTATAAGTTCTTTAGTGGTGAATGCTTATTGTTTAAACGGGACGAGAAAAATGTGAGATATAACTTTTTGCATCAGCGAGTAGTAAAAAATGGTTTGACTAATGGGATATTGTTCTGCAGGTATCTAGAGTTGTTTTCTGGTTTTCAAAGATGCTCAAATGTCTTATTTGGTCCAAGTCCTTCCATTTTGTATGATGTGGCCTATGAGGTGGTCCATGTAGAAATTCACCATCTACATAACTGTGAAGTGGAACTGTAAGAATTTGTTATCCAATTTCAGTGATTTGTATGAACATTAGTCAAATTGACGTGATGACTTGCGTATAGTAAGGTGAAATGTGAACTCGACTCTTCTAGTTGATTTGTGCATATGTCGTTCATATGCTTATGTCACGTTTGATCAAAGCATGATATTAGATGTTTATGCAATAGCATCACTTGTTCTCCAATTTTCTGGAGATTGTTTTCAGAATTTTATGAATTTTTTTTTCAAATTTTCTTATATATGTTTGGATTTTTGACCTTTCGAATTTTCTAGATTTTTTTTTAAAATTTTGACTATTTTTTTTTTGAATTTTATGCATGTTTTATATTTTTCTAGACAGTTTGTGAAAATATTCTGATATTTTTTGAATTATCTAGTTTGACTTCTAATTTTTTTTCCAAATTTTTTATTTTGTTTTTGAAAATTTTTGTCTTCTTTTTTTGCTTTCAGATTTTTTTTAATATATACAATCCCTACCGATCCCACCGTTTTCAAACAAAGCCAGGGAATAAATCCAAAGTGGAAGGAGGGGATTGGGCGGAGGGAGGGGGATCAACCCAATCCCCCCCATTGTTTCTCCTATGGATAGATTTCCCCACAAAGCCCTAGGGATTTAATCTTCAAGCATGGATTCAAGCATCGTGCTTGATTTTGGCGTACTGGATCGCGAGGCCCTCGTCTGATTACAAATGTTCTACATATTATTCACGCATGTTGTGCCCGAGGTCTGACGGAAAGCTTCCCATAAAACGTACGGGGCTAGTTGCCTCCTTTATAAGAAAGACCCAATTAGTGATACGTGGCGTGGCCCTCCGCGCGATGGACCCGAGTGGAAATAGCGAGAACCGAGAGGAGCACTACGCACAGACGTAAGACGTGGTATGCCTGGCGAGCCGCAGATCCCTTCGTCTTTAAGGTAGTTAATATGTAGACCACAAACAGGAACACTAGTGCTAGTGCTTATTGCAAGAAAAGTAGCATAAGGAAATAGGAATTCTCACAGCAATTGCAAAATCCGAAGGATGGTGATGCATGTCATGATGATGCTGTCCCAGAGAACAATATCACCTCGTCTTTGCTATAGGATCCCGGGTCTGTTCCCGGAGATACAACGCAAAGGTCCGGCGGCCAAACCTAAGGCATGGGAAGATACAGCATAGCAACTATAAAGGAAATCTGAGCAGCGGACACGATCGAACTTCAGAGAGTTCATCGTCGGGTCTGTTGGAATAATTAGCACTTTTAGGTTTATATAAATTTCAAGATAAAATATGAACATGAACAGATTGACTAACATGATTATATTGTGAAAGTATAATCTACACATGCATATCACAAAGCTATACATGAATAGATATACTATACTCAGGAGTAAAAACAGCAACAGATTAAACATGATTCTCACGTACCGATCTACTGTAGAGGAAGCAATAGCCGATGTAGATAAAACATGTTCATGTTGATGACGAGAACGTGTTGGCACCGATGGTACATTGTTGAAGACGAGAACGTGTCGACACCGAGCGCGTCGACGACGAACAACGGCGTCCAAGCGTACTGGTAGACGAGCCGTGATGACGATCGTGAGCAGTCGCGCGAAGAGCTTCCCAAAAACCTTATTCGCCTTCTCATAGTGCAGGATCGCAAAGACGACAGATTCCGAAGACGTACTCTCCCGTTCGCCGGTGCACGCCGACGCAGCGGGATGAGGCGGACTACGGTGGCGGCGCAGTACTGGAAGAAGGCAAAAGCTCGTGTGTAGATCTGTTGTTTTGCTCATAGACTCGGTCAGTATATATAGAGACGGAAAACGCGTTTCGCAGTTTGGATCCGAAACCAACACGATTTTATCTCTATATCTCGAACTGATCCCAAGTAGCAAAAGATAAAACTGCAAAAGAAAGTTGTGTCTGTGCAAGGCATCCGATCCGATTTTGGCGGACCATTCACGCAGGTGCCACGCGCCCGCCGCCCATGCCTATGCCCAAGCCCAAGCTCGGCCCGGCCCGACGAGGCGAGCGAGCGTGTGTGTGGGTTCTTTTTCTTCCCTCCATTGCCATTTGTAATAGGGAGAGAACCAACTCCATATTTAAGTAGGTCTCTCTCCACCTCCACAAGCAATATGGTACTAAAGACATCACACCCATATCCCTTCATGAATGGGCCTTTGAGATTTATTGGATTTTCATTTAAATGGGCTAAGCCCATATAATTTCAACAATCCCCCACCAAATCTCAAAGGTCCTCTCAGAGATTTGCCTGTTCCAATACTGTTTGATATACCAGCGTTTCGATGGAGACTGTTAAGTTGAACATCCATCTAGAACATTAAGCTACACCGATCCAGAACTTGAACAATGGATTAGGCCTTGAATTGCAAGTCTTGTGTGGACAAGTTTCACTTAAAACCAAACTGATACTTGGCTGCCTATAGCCTACCCCGCGGGTGGAGCATATACGTCGTACTTGTTGGCCTATTCATGAGCTTACTAGAGAACACCCAGTCTCATAGATTACGACGTTCAATAATCAAGCTCATATAGGTATGTACTTTCAAGAGCGCCCTGTAGAACAGCGTCTTCGCTAATTAAAGCCAATAGTACACATTAAGGCATTAGCCAACCTGCCTAACAGTCAATCAGCCGACTAACCTTAGTCAATTAGCTGAATATGAGAGTGTTGCATCATGGAGTGGATTAAGGTCTTTTACTCTCCTTCAGTTAACCAACAACTTGTTTTTCCCAGGTCTTACTTCACGGGATCTCCGATCACATAGGTTGGGTTACCATTATGGTGTAACTTCTCATGTGGGTCTCATACCCATCTTCCTCGATGCATTATCTATCACATTTCGTGATAGTCCCTTTGTAAAGGGATCTGCCAGTTTTTTCTCAGTTTGGATATAATCCAATGTAATAACTCTGGAGTTTCTCATTTTCCTGACAGACTTCAATCGTCTTCTCACATGTCTTGAGGACTTCATATTATCCTTAGAACTGTTCACCTTGACAATTACCGTTTGATTGTCATAGTTCATGAGAATAGCCGGTATCGATTTCTCAACCACCGGTAAGTCCATCAAGAGGTCACGCAGCCATTCTGCCTCAACGGTAGCAGTATCTAATGCTGTGAGTTTTGCTTCCATGGTTGACCTCGTCAATATGGTCTGTTTGCAAGACCTCCATGACACAGCACCACCCCCTAAGATGAAGACATATCCACTCATGGCATATAGCTCATCACCATCTGATATCCAATTTGAATCACTGTATCCCTCAAGTACCTTGGGGTACCCTGAATAGTGAATTCCACAACTCATTGTTCCTCTCAAGTAGCACATTACCCTTTCTAGTGCATGCCAATGATCATTACCCGGGTTTGATATGAACCGACTCAACTTGCTCACAGCAAATGAGATATCAGGTCTCGTAGCGCTAGCTAGGTACATGAGCGATCCAACAATCTGAGAGTATCTCAATTGGTCTCGACCAATTCTCTTATTCTTTCACAGAATCAGACTAGGATCATAAGGAGTTGAAGAGGGTTTGCTATCCATATAGCCAAACCGACTCAAAACCTTCTCAATATAATGAGATTGCGAAAGTGTAATCCCATTCTCACCCTTGATTAACTTGATGTTCAAAATCACATCAGCCTCTCCAAGGTCCTTCATATCAAAGTTCTCAGACAGAAAAGTCTTAACTTTGTTAATCATATCAAGATTTGTGCCAAATATCAGTATGTCGTCAACATACAAGCACAATATAACTCCCTCACCCCCACCATGCAGATAATATACACATTTATCTGACTCATTCACTGCAAAGCCTGCAGTAGTCAAAGTTCTATCGAACTTCTCATGCCATTGCTTAGGAGCTTGCTTCAAGACATACAAAGCTTTCAGCAACTTACACACCTTGCTCTCTTGACCTTCTACTACAAAACCATCAGGCTGATCCATGTAGATCTCCTCATACAACTCTCCATTAAGGAAAGTTGTCTTCACGTCCATTTGATGAACGATAAGACCATATGAGGCAGCCAAGGAAAGTAGCACTCGAATAGTGGTCATCCTAGCGACAGGTGAATAGGTGTTGAAAAAATCTTCACCTTCTTTTTGTGTGTAGCCCTTAGCCACAAGCCGAGCCTTGTAATTTTCAATCATACCATCAGGCCTAAGCTTCTTCTTTAATACCCACTTGCAGCCAACAGGCTTGCAACCATAAGGACGTTCCGTGACATCGCAAGTTCCATTAGAGATAATGGAATCCATCTCACTACGGACTGCCTCCTTCCAGTAGTCAGCATCTGGGGATGCATAGGCTTCTGAAATAGACGTGGGAGTGTCATCCATGAGGTACACAGTGAAATCATCACCAAAAGATTTTGCAATCCTTGGTCTCTTGCTCCTCCTTGGAGCTTCACTATCCTCCTCCTCAGGAATTTGCTCAGGTAAGTGTTCAAGAGATTCAGTAGGTTCAGGAACTATCTCAAAATTTATTCTAGACATGCTATGTAAATCCTTCATAGGAAATATATTCTCAAAGAATGTTGCATCACGAGACTCCATAATCGTATCGACAAACATGTTGGATACCTCTGATTTTACTACTAAGAATCTATAAGCTATGCTCCGATGAGCATATCCAAGAAATACACAATCCATAGTTTTAGGCCCAAGTTTGCGTTTCTTAGTTATCGGTACATTGACTTTCGCCAAGCACCCCCAAGTGCGCAAATAAGAAAGTGATGGTTTTCTCCCAACCCATTCCTCATATGGGGTTTTCTCCTTATTCTTTATTGGAACTCTATTTAGAACATGACATGAAGTCAATAAAGCCTCCCCCCACCATGCCTTAGATAAACCTGCAGTGTCTAACATGGCATTCACCAAATCAGTCAAAGTACGATTCTTTCTTTCAGCAACCCCGTTTGATTGGGGTGAATAGGGAGGCGTTCTCTCATGTATAATCCCAAGTTCCGCACAGAATAAGTCGAACTCATTAGAGAAATACTCTCCACCACGATCTGACCTAAGCCTTTTGATCTTTCTTTCAAGTTGATTTTCAACTTCTGCCTTATAGATCTTAAAGTACTCTAGAGCCTCATCCTTAGATTTCAACAGGTAAATATAGCAAAATCTAGAAGCATCATCAATCAACGTCATGAAATATCTCTTTCCACCCTTTGTCAACACACCATTCATTTCATAAAGATCTGAATGTATGAGTTCTAGAGGTGCCAAATTTCTCTCCTCGGCTGCCTTGTGAGGCTTTCAAGGTTGCTTAGATTGTACACAACTTTGGCACTTAGAACCTTTGGCAATGGATAGTTTTGGAATTAAACTCATACTGGATAACCGAAACATTGAACCAAAATTTAAATGACATAAATGTGAGTGCCACACACTAGCCTCATCTCCATTAGAATTGCCACAAATATGATTCACTGTATTATCACATAAATCAGAAAGAGAAAGACGGAACAAGCCTCCGCACTCATAACCTTTACTAATAAAAAATCCACGTTTGGACACGACTACTTTATTGGACTCAAATACCACTCTAAACCCATCTCTACAGAGAAGGGAGCCGCTCACTAGGTTCTTGTGAATAGAAACAACATGCTGCACGTTCCTTAGTTGCACGATCTTGCCCGAAGTAAACTTCAGATCCACCGTGTCAACTCCATGAACTGAAGCATGCGACCTATTCCCCATTAGGACGGAGGAATTCCTAGTGACCTGATTGAAGAGGAACGCGGTATGCTACGCTAGCACAAAAAAAATCTATCGCAAAACCAGAAAGCTACTCGCAAGAAGGGGATCATAAATAAGATTACCACTAGACGTGCAGTTGCGGAATCCTTCGTGCGTCGATGTAGTGGATCGTCCTCGCCGCAGTCGTTGCGTCGATGTAGTGGATCGTCCTCGCCTTGCCGTGGATCGTCCTCCCACGCCGCTTGATCGCGGCGCGTCACCGCATAATCCACCGTCCGAGATGGAACGCCGTGCATCGGTGTGCAAGCACACAGTCACTCGGCGAGGCGCAGCGAGAGGAGTAGGCTAGGGTTTGGTGAATCACTCCTAAACCGTGGGAAAGCACACCTGCGCCCTCCTCCTCCCTCCTTATATAGCCACGAGATGAAACCTAAACTAGGGCCCATCAGCGTGCTAAGCCCACGAGTTCATTAATTACGGATCCAATCCAAATTAATGCGTCCCACCATTAAGTGTGTGACCTGCGGGTTCACGTGCGTTTGGGCGTGGATTCGGAAAACTCCTTTTCAATCCAATAGTTGGTAGTGGCTTCTTGCAAAGTATGCCTACTCCCAAACATACTATGATCAAATCGGACGAGAACCTATCAAAAGTACTCATGTAATAATCCCTTTGCCAAGTATATGAAGATTGATCTCAAGGCGAAGCATGTCATCCTTTGATGATTCAATCCATCTCGTATCCGTGATATATTAATAAGTTGTGATTGACTCCTCAATCACGGCATGGCCATGCACTTCCTTAATCATATCACACGAGTGGCCTTGTCATATATCTCCGTTTCATTGGGTGGCAAATTCCATCTTATTTGCTCACTTCCCTCGCACGTTTCATAGTAAACATGAAAACTACCTTTATAACTATCCGGTTAGGAAGTAGTGTTTGATAGCCCCAAGGAAAACTATTACACATGTAGGGAATATGACAATCTCAGGTCTAAGGATCATACATCTACTAGGTATGAGATACACGATGACACATAAGAATGAAACATTCTCGCGATGTCCCATTGCGGGTCTATCTAACCCATGTTCTTCAACATGCGTCCACAATGTATAGATGATATCTCCATATCCCATGATCTATGAAGCATGATCATCGATCACTACATGTCTTGATCTATTCATCGTTGTCCTATACGATGATATCCGATCGAGATATTTATCGAATTACATCATTAAGTAAAGAGCTTCATAAGCAAGTCACATACTTGTTGATCAATACAATGATATACATTCATTGGACCAATAATCATATTATTATTCATAAACATAGTCATGTTACAATCATCTAAATGATTGCCTCAAGGGCATAACACTAACAATCTCCCACTTGCACTTGAGTCAATCAATTAAGTATCTAATACCAATAGACCTTGTGTGCGCCTCATGCTTAGGGTCAGTGGCGATGGCTTTGTCAGCGGATCGGCCACATTGGCTTCCGTATGTACTTTGCATATTCTCATGTCACCTCTATCCACAATCTCGCGAATAAGGTGAAAGCGACGGAGTATGTGTTTAGACTTCTGATGTGATCTAGGCTCTTTTGCTTGTGCAATGGCACCACTATTATCACAATAGATGTCCATTGGACTAGAGGCACTAGCGACCACACCAAGCTCTGTGATAAACTTCTTAATCCACACTGCTTCCTTTGCGGCCTCCGAAGCTGCAATGTACTCCGCTTCTGTCGTAGAGTCGGCCGTGTTTTGCTTGGAACTCTTCCAGCTTACTGCTCCTCCATTAAGTGTAAACACAAACCTGGATTGCGATCGAAAATCATCTTTGTCAGTTTGGAAGCTTGCATCGGTGTAACCCTTTGCAACCAGATCTTTCTCACCTCCAAAAACAAGGAACATACCTTTAGTTCTTCTCAAGTACTTCAGGATATTTTTACGGCTATCCAATGACCATCACGGGATCCGCTTGGTATACGCTTGTGACACTTAGAGCATATGAGACATCTCGGCGTGTACAGGATCATGGCATACATAATAGACCCAATAGTTGAAGCATATGGAATCTTGCTCATCTGTCTCGCTCATCGGATGTCGAAGGACACCGATTCTTGCGATCGATGCCATGTGACATTGGCATAAAACCTCTCTTGGATTCATGCATATTGAACCTTTTCAATATCTTGTCAATGTCACGTTTCTGACTTAATCCAATTAACCTTTTGATCTATCTCTATAGATTTTTATGCCCAAGATATAGCATACTTCTCCCAAGTCCTTCATTGAAAACTCCTTTTCAATGAAGTCTTAACATCTTCAAGCATAGGAATGTCATTCGCGATCAATAATATGTCATCCACATACAAAATCGAAATACAAGTGCGCTCCCACTAGCCTTCTTGTAAACACAAGGCTCTTCTTCATTTTGATAAAGTCAAAACCTTTGACTACTTCATTAAAGCGAATGTTCCAACTCCGAGATGCTTGCTTTAACCCATAAATGGACCTTTGAAGCTTGCATACCCTTTTAGCATATTTAGGATCAACAAAATCTTGAGGTTGTATCATGTATACATCCTCGAAAGATTCCCATTAAGGAATCTTTGTTTTGACATCCATCGCCATATTTCATAATCAAAATATGCAACAATAACTAAAATGATCGGACAGACTTGAGCATGGCTACGGTGAGAAAGTTTTATCATAGTCAACTCCTTGAACTTGTTTGAAACCCTTTGCCACCAACCGTGCCTTATAGATCTGAACATTTCCATCTCGTCTATCTTTTCTTGAAAATCCATTTGCACTCAATGGTTTTACACCATCGGAGAGTCGACCAAGTTCCAAACTTGATTGTCATGCATGGATTGAATTTGGATCTCATGGCTTCAAGCCATTTTTGAGTTTGGGTCCATCATTGCTTCTCCATAAGTCGTGGGCTCATCATTGTCCAACAATAATATGTCACTCCCATATCTTATAGGTACATGATGTGGCCTCCCGACCTCGATGGGTGGAGTCTCTTCCACAAGTTGTACAACACTTTGTACATCTTGTGAAGGTTCGATGGTAGCTTGAACATATTCATGTGATTCTCGAACTTCATCAAGATACACATCACTCCTCTGATTTCTTTTGAAAGAAACTCTTTCTCCAAAAGACACCATTTGAGCAACAAAAACTTTGTTCTCGTTTCTTTTGTAAAAGTAATATCCTTTTGTTTCTTTAGGATACCCACAAAAAGCACTTTTACGATTTAGGTGCGAGTTTATCGATTGTAAGCGTTTTACATAAGCCTCACATCTCCATATCTTGAGAAATGACAACATGGGTCTTCTCCCATCCATATCTCATATGGCGTCTTCTCAACGGATTTTGATGGGACCCTATTCAAAGTGAGCATTTGTCTCTAGGCGAAACCCGGAAGGATAATGGCGGATCTGTTTGGTGATCATTGGCCGAACCATATCTAATAAAGTTCGATTCGTCGTTCGGACACGCCATTCCATTGAGGCGTTCTGGTGGAGTAAGTTGCGAGCGATTCCACATTGCTTTAGATGATCACCAAACTCTTGGCTCAAGTATTCGCCACCACGATCGGATCGTAAGTGTTTTATTGTTTTGCCAAGTTGATTTTGTACTTCGTTCGAAACTCTTTGAACCTTTCAAAGTTTGATTTATGCCTCATTAAATAGATATATCCATATTTCTGAAGTCATCGGTAAAAGTTACAAAATCTTGAAACCCACCCCTAGCAGTAGAGCTCATTGGTCCACATACATCTATATGTACTAGGGCCAATAATTCACTTGCTCTCTCACTAAAACTCTGAAAGGGCTTTTGTCATCTTGCCAAGTAAACAAGATTCACATGTTTCAAATGATTCAAAATCAAATGAGGTTAGAAGTCCATCACCATAGAGCTTCTTCATGCGCTTCTTATTTATATGACCTAGCGACAATGCCACAAAAGGTAGGGTTCAAATCATTAGGCGATGCCTTTTTACATTAATATTATAGACAGGTTTTTCTTGAGTTCAGGGCGTACAACCCATCCACCTTGGGGCAACGACCATAATACATATCATTCAAAAATATCGAACAAACAAAGTTCTTTATTCTAAAATCATAACCTTCATGTTCCAAACAAGAAGATGAAATAATGTTTCTACTCAAAGATGGAACAAAATAACAATTATTAAGTTCTAAAACTAATCCTGAAGGCAAATGCAATGGGTATGTGCCAGCAGCAAGACCAACAACTCTTGCTTTATTCCCCACGCGAATATCCACTTCTCCTTTTGCCAAGTCTCTACTCTTTATCACCCACAACGAATTGCAAATGTGAGCAACCGAACCGGTATCATATACCCATGAGTGAGTGAAGAAGTAGCAAGATTAATTTCTATAACATTAATACGAAGTGGAAACCACATTTCCATTCTTCTTATCTGCCAGGTACTTTTCGCAGTTCCGTTTCCAATGCCCTGATTTCTTGCAATAGAAGCATTGGGTATCAGGTTGAGGGCCAACTTTAAGCTTCGAAGCTTAGTTTTGAGGCTTGCGATCTCATCTTAAGCCTTGCCCTTGCCCTTGCTCTTTCCGTTCCCCACCTTAGCCTTCCTCTTTTTGAAAGCGGTTGTTTTACGAACCATCATCACATGATTGGGTTTTTCTTAATGCTTTCCTCGGCAGCCTTGAGCATCCCATGTAGCTCGGTTAGGCTCTTCTCCATGCTATTCATATGAAAATTCATAATGAATGGCTCAAAGCTCTGAGGCAGAGACTGGAGAATAACATCTGTGGCCAAACCGAGGCTAAGGGAAACTCAAGTTTTCAATCTCCCAATGTAACCAATAATCTTGATCATATGAGGATGGCCGGACTGCCTTGACCGACTTACAAGCAAATAAAAGCTTTGAGATACCATACCTCTCAGCTCTTGCTTGATTCCCAAACATGCCCTTCAAGCCCACAATCATATTGTAAGCATCCTGGTCCTCATATTGCTTTTGAAGCTCGAGTCCATGGTGACTAGCATGAGACAGTGACCTCTCTGAAGCATTAACATGCTTTTCATATTCAACCTTCAAATTATGGCGGCATTTTGGTGGTTCATCGAGAATTGGATTCTCTAGAACATAGTCCTTCTTTTCATGCTTGAGAACAATTCTCGGGTTGCGATACCAATCAACAAAATTAGCTCCATTCAGTTTTCCCTTTCCAAAGCCGATCTCAAAGCAAAACCGGTGTAGCGAGGAGTAGGAGAAGGTGCCATTGAACTACAACAAAAACATGCAAAGATTCTAAGCACTATGTTTATGTAAAACTTTTATTAAACTTTTTAATTAAAGACACTTCTATTTTATGTCCCTTTTATAGACACATAGTGAGTATTCAAGATCCATATTCATCAAACACTAGTGAGCTTTGGCATCACTGCTAGAAATTTAATAACATAGGTAAGCAACACCTTTGCTAATTACATCATATGTAACTCTTGTTTGTTGAGTATGAAAACAAGTAATGAATGCCTCCATCAACTTGACTCATAGCCAGGTCAACCTGCCCCAAGGGCTCACATGAGGGAGGGAGCACTTCCCGTATTCGGATGCCAATTAAGAAACCTGCCTCATGTGTGTTTTCCTAGACACCACTTGTCTTGTATAGGTTCCTTCATTACTGAAATCAAATCCCAACCACTTATGTTCTCAAGCCCAAAACCGTTTTGATAGCTTGATTAAATCTACCATTGTTATGCGTGATGTATCCAACACATCCCTATCATCTATTGAGATAGCCATTGATATACTACTTTGGCAGTCATATCAATAACGATCTAAATTCTTGATAGGTGCAACAATTGGATGGACAATTTGATTTAAAATTTTTAACTATAGGGATGAACAAAGATTACTATGAACATGGCATCACATGCAATGAGCATAAAGAAAATAGCAAGGATTAAACACACATCCACAGAAAATCAAAATAAGCTGTGAAATAGCATGGCCCTTAGCATTAAGATCTCCATCATTATGCTTGTTTGTTCACCTAGCCATCTTGCTTGATACCATCGTCTTCATCATTATGGATGCAACTCCTTACAACTTTTGATAATGAATTTTACATGAGGGTTTGAAGCATCACAAGTCGACACGCAGGTCGTTATACAATTTAAATAGCCTTATGGCTTGACACGGCACGCAGGCCATGTGGAAATTACATGCATCACATACACATAGGCCATACCATTTCACATAATTCCTGCAAAAGCAGGTTAAACAAAAGCAACCCTCGACTCAGGTCCGAGGCGGCGCCCTGCAAGTCAAGGCGAGCCCTAGCGGCGGTCCCGGGTCGTGGCGGGTCGATGGCAGCGCCCTTGGAAATTGTTTTAGAGGCATGTCTTCTGACATTGGAAAACACCCTCAAAATTTCCACGGATCAACAGATTGACCCAATCCGATCTAACATGATTGGCTTGGTCCCATATGGATCGTTTGAAACCACGATGGCGGTAACCCGGCCGTAAGGGTAACGTCGTACCATGAGCGGACTCACCCAAATCAATATTGAATCTGTTTGCGCTTACCATGGATCAACAGTTGACAAAATCCAACTCAATCGATTGGCTTGGTCCCATATGGATACATTTGAAACCACGATGGCGGTAACCCGGCCGGTAAGGGTAACGTCGTACCATGAGCGGACTCACCCAAATCAAGATTGAGTCGGTTTGCACTTTCCTCAAACCCTAAACCGATCGATCTCATCGATGGTGCCGTCACCAATTCATCACATGAATGGGTGAACATGTAATAGATCCAATCTACTAACCTTACACACCATATGTGCAACATCGGATCACAAAACTATACGAGATGGCTCGATACCCTTGAAGAGGAGCGCGTATGCTACGCTAGCACAAAAAAATCTACCGCGAAACGAAAGCTACTGCAAGAAGGGGATCATAGATCGATTACCACTAGACACGCGATTCGCGAATCCTTCCAGCGTCGATGTAGTGGATCGTCTTAGCCTTGCCGTGGATCGTCCTCCCACGTCGCGATCCGCAGCGTCACCGATGAGTCCACACGTCCGAGATGGAGCGCCGTGCGTCGTGTGCAAGCACACAGTCGCTCGGCGAGGCGCGAGAGGAGTAGGCTAGGGTTTCGAGTGAATCACTCCTAAACCGTGGGAAAGCACACCTGCGCCTCCTCCTCCTCCTTATATAGCCACGAGATGAAACCTAAACTAGGGCCCATCGTGCGCTAAGCCCACGAGGTTCATTAATTACGGATCAATCCAAATTAATCGTCCCACCCATTAAGTGTGTGACCTGCGGTTCACGTGCGTTTGGGCGTGGATTCGAAAACTCCTTTTCAATCCAATAGTTGGTAGTGGCTTCTTGCAAAGTATGCCTACTCCCAAACATACTATGATCAAATCGGACAGAACCTATCAAAAGTACTCATGTAATAATCCCTTTGCCAAGTATATGAAGATTGATCTCAAGGCGAGAAGCATGTCATCCTTTGATGATTAAATCCATCTCTCGTATCGTGATATATTAATAAGTTGTGATTGGCTCCTCAATCACGGCATGGCCATGCACTTCCTTAATCATATCACACGAGTGGCCTTGTCATATATCTCCGTTTCATTGGAGTGGCAAATTCCATCTTATTTGCTCACTTCCCTCTGCGTTTCATAGTAAACATGAAAACTACCTTTATAACTATCCGGTTAGGAAGTAGTGTTTGATAGCCCCAAGGAAAACTATTACACATGTAGGAATATGACAATCTCGTGTCTAAGGATCATACATCTACTAGGTATGAGATACAGCGATGACACATAAGAATGAAACATTCTCGCGATGTCCCATTGCGGGTCTATCTAACCCATGTTCTTCAACATGCGTCCACAATGTATAGATGATATCTCCATATCCCATGATCTATGAAGCATGATCATCGATCACTACATGTCTTGATCTATTCATCGTTGTCCTATCGATGATATCCGATCGAGATATTTATCGAATTACATCATTAAGTAAAGAGCTTCATAAGCAAGTCACATACTTGTTGATCAATACAATGATATACATTCATTGGACCAATAATCATATTATTATTCATAAACATAGTCATGTTACAATCATCTAAATGATTGCCTCAAGGGCATAGCACTAACACTGATAAGAAGAAAACAACGTGATATCAGCACACACATGCACATTAGCTCCAGTATCAGTCCACCAATTGGTAGATTGACTCACTGAAAAGACAGCAGGTACAATACCATACCCTCCAGATGCATCTCCAGTGTCACTGACCATGTTGGCAGACTTTGGATTCTGCCCCTTATGAGCCTTTTTGCCTTTGCGATTTGCACACTGGGCAACCCAATGTCCAAGTTCACCGCACACATAGCAAGGCTCCTCCTTAGGGTTCTTCATCTTCTTCTTCTTGAAATTGGTGGTTTTATTGGCCTTGTTGTTCCCTTTGTTCTTGAAGTGAGGATGCTTCTGCACCATATTGGCGCTAGAATGTCCCTTAGCCCCTTTGTTAGGTCCATCCTTAACCCGAGCTTTCTCCTCAACATCAAGAGACGCAATGAGACTCTCAACAGAGATCTCTTGTCTCTTGTGTTTGAGAACAGTGGCGAAACTCCTCCATGACGAAGGTAATTTTGCAATCATGCACCCAACCACAAACTTGTCAGGTAAGGAACACTTAACGAGGTCGAGTTCCTTTATAATGCACTGTATCTCATGAGCTTGTTCTACTACAGAACGGTTGTCAGCCATCTTGTAGTCATGGAACTGCTCCAAAATATACAGCTCACTGCCAGCATCTGATGCACCGAATTTAGCATTCAGCGCATCCCACAATTCCTTAGCCTCTCTTATGTGCATATACACATCACATAGACGATCAGCAAGAACACTCAAAACGCATCCCACAAAGAGTGTAGTGGCTTCTGAGAACGCTTTCTCCTGTTCAGGAGTAAGGTCCCCCTCAGGTCTGCCACTAGACACCCAGAACACGTTCAAGGCAGTAAGCCACAGATTGACTTCAACCTGCCATCTCTTGAAGTGTACACCGGTAAATTTATCCGGCCTCAGTGCATCGGTAAATCCAGCTATCGTTAAACCAAAGTGCCTAAAATAAGGTTTTTGGATTGTTGGAATAATTAGCACTTTCAGGTGTATATAAATTCTGAGATAAAACATGAACATGAACAGATTGACTAACATGATCATATTGTGAGAGTATAATCTACACATGCATATCACAAAGCTATACATGAACAGATCTACTATACTCAGGAGTAAAAACAGCAACAGATTAAACATGATTCTCATGTACCGATCTACTATAGAGGAAGCAATAGCCGATGTAGATGGTACGTTGTTGATGATGAGAACGTGTTGGCACCGAGCGCGTCGACGACGAACAACGGCGCCCGAGCGTACTGGTAGACGATCCGTGATAACGATCGTGAGCAGTCGCGCGAAGCGCTTCCCAAAAACCTTATTCGCCTTCTCCCAGTGCAGGATCGCAAAGACGACGGATTTTGGAGACCTGCTCTCCCGTTCGTCGGTGCATGCCGACGCAGCGGGATGAGGCGGACTACGGTGGCGGCGCAGTACTGGAAGAAGGCAAAAGCTCGTGTGTAGATCTGTTATTTTGCTCATGGACTCGGCCAGTATATATAGAGACGGAAAACGCATTTCGCAGTTTGGATCCGAAACCAACACGATTTTATCTCTATATCTCGAACTGATCCCGAGTAGCAAAAGATAGAACTGCAAAAGGAAGTTGCGTCTGCACAAGGCATCCGGTCCGATTTCAACGAACCATTCACGCAGGTGCCGCGCGCTCGCCGCCTATGCCCATGCCCAAGCCCGGTGAGGCGAGGCGAGGCGAGCGAGCGCGCGTGTGGGTTCTTTCTCTTCCCTCCATTGCCATGTGTAATAGGGAGAGAACCAACTCCATATTTAAGTAGGTCTCTGTGGAATATAAGAACCCGGGTACCCTCATGACAGGCCCAAGAGGGAGGCCCAGAAGATACTCCCCGCATCAGGCCCCGCTGCCGTGCGCAAGGGGACATATCCTAAAGGAAGTTGAACTTATATTTAGATATGATAGATACGGTTGTAATTCGAGTCGTTAATAGGGTAGATAAAGATATAAACTCTATCCTGTAACCGACTAGAATCTTGTAACCGATCGGAATCTCTTAACCGATCAAGACTCTGTAAACCGCCCCACCCCCGCTATATAAGGGAAAGGGCGGGCAACAACATAGGGATCAAATCATCCAAGCACAAAGCGCCATCTTTTGCCCAGAGCATATAGCGCTTTGAGCACTTTCGATCAGAGAGATCCACATAATCCCAGCACACAGGATTAGGATATTACCTCCATCGCTGAGGGCCTGAACCTGTATAAATCTCTGTCTTGTGTGACCTTCGAGTTTGAGATCGAGCGCATACCACATAGTTTCATTGCTCAATACAAAAGTCGACAGTTGGCGTGCCAGATAGGGGGAGCGCTATAATCTTTTCCTACAGACTCGATGGCAGCGATCGGCGGAATCACAACCACCTTCATCTCCGACCAGGCTTTCCGCTTCGGGAGCCTGGACTTCGTCGCAGATGCGCGCGAAGAACCTGTCCGCCTAGACTTGAACCAGATCCAATCTGGTAAAGATCAGGCCGACTCATTTCAGGTATGTCACTTTGACTTGGCCGGCAAACCAGTCGGCATCGCGAGGAATTGCTGTGATCTTCGTGGCGTCTTCGCGATAGAAGAGCAGAAGACCGATCTCCAACGCCAACAAGAAGAACAAGAAGCTGTGGGGGAAGATCGTCTTCGTTAGGGTAAGGAGGTGCAAGTGCGATCGCTTCGATCTCGCGGTCGCAATGTCCGCGAGGACATCCTGCAATCCAGGTTGGGAGATCAAGCCATCTTCCACACGCCAATGCGAACGTCGTCGCCTCCAAGGCCGCTTCTCGACAAACTGGACCCGATGATTGCATCGGATAGCTCGGCGGCCCGATCGTGGCGGATCAAGGCCATGGTGGCGGCGGCGCAATTCAAAGAAAATCGGAAAAGTTGGCGGTGAAGCGCACTTCGCGCTCCCGCGCTTCGGCGCGCCACGAGCCACGCTGCGCCCGGCGCCTCGCCGGCATGGCCACGAGCCTACACCTGCGCCCCGAGCGCCACCTTCGGCATGGCCACGAGCCTCGCCTGCGCCCCGAGCGCCACCTTCGGCACGGCCACGAGCCACGCCTGCACCCCGAGCGCCGCCTACAGCTCATCTACAAGCCTACGCCTGCGCCACGAGCAAAGATGGCATGATCGTCAGCAACACATGGAGCATAAAGCAGCTAAGTCGCTTTTTACTCAATTATGTCATTATAAATAAAATTGTTGACTTTCTTGACTTGCTACTTAGTTGACCCATAACTAAGCAGTAAGTCGGGGGCTACACCTAATAGTGTGCTCATGCGCACATCTTTTTCTGAGTTGTATTTTTCTTCTTTTGCTTAACGATTGGAAGTGAATCCGAGTGCGAAAACTCCGAGTTATGAAGCTCTGACCCCATGAACGGCGAACTTTAGTCACCCAAAACACGTGCCTGGGAAAAAGAGCCATGAGCCGACTCCCAACGCTCGAAGGCTAGACTAGTCGGGCAGAGTGCTTAAACAAAAAGAGTCAAACCACTCGGATGAATTCAAAATCAATAAGGAAAAAGAGTAAAAAACTCTAAAATTATATATACACCAATCGGACATCATATCCGAGTGAATTACTTTTGCATTGCCTAAGTTCTGCATATACATGATTTCAGGGCTACTAAATTTGGATGCGGCGTGTGAGCCAGCGCTTCAACGACGACATCGGCAACCAGCGACGAATGAATTTAAAGGGCGACATCGAATTTTGCCTTGGCGGGAAAAGCGTTTTGACTTACGCATATCGTTTGGGATCTGATATGTCCCAAGATGAGCCGACTGCCAGAATTCCAATAATGGGGCTAGGAACTGCTCGGAAAGTTTAACGCGTGGAGCTCTATTGAGTCCTTCACGATCTCTTTGCCTATCAGGGCACTTGGCTGTAAAGGAAAACTAGTCGGGAAGCTGCATCAAGAACTGGAAGCACTCAGCGTGAAGCATGACTCGGTTGGGCTGCAACCAGGAAGGCGGCAACTCGATCGCAAAGGACTCGGGGGCTACTGTGGAATATAAGAACCCGGGTGCCCTCATGACAGGCCCAAGAGGAGACCAGAAAGATACTCCCGCGTCGGGCCCATTGCCGTGCGCAAAGGGACATATCCTAAAGGAAGTTGAACTTATATTTAGATATGATAGATACGGTTGTAATCCGAGTCGTTAATAGGGTAGATAAAGATATAAACTCTATCCTGTAACCGACTAGAATCTTGTAACCGATCGGAATCTCTTAACCGATCAGGACTCTGTAAGCCGCCCCACCCCCGCTATATAAGAGAAAGGGCGGGCAACAACATAGGGATCCAATCATCCAAGCACAAAGCGCCATCTTTTGCCCAGAGCATATAGCGCTTTGAGCACTTCCGATCCGAGAGATCCACATAATCCTAGCACACATGATTAGGGTATTACCTCCATCGCTGAGGGCCTGAACCTGTATAAATCCCTGTCTTATGTGACCTTCGAGTTTGAGATCGAGTGCATACCCCATAATTTCATTGCCGACTACAAAAGTCGACAGTCTCTCTCCAGCTCCACAAGCAATATGGTACTAAAGACGTCCCACCCCTCTCCCTTCATGAATGGGCCTTTGAGATTTATTGGATTTTCATTTAAATGGGCTAAGCCCATATAATTTCAACAGGGTCATGCCACATTGCCGCGCAGAGGAGATGAAGGGTTAGGGTTTGGGTTGTGTTCACCAGAGCCCCCATATTTAGAGGATGATTAGGGACGGTGGCAGACCTACGGTGGGGGCGTCGAGGCGGCAGCGCCTCGACCACAGGTCGAAAGAGGGTGGTGGAAGTTGGTGGGCATGATGAGGGTGAGTGGTTAGGAGGTGATGGGAGACGGCGGTGGATCCGGCGGCGATAGCTCTGCAGATGAGGAATGAGGGCATTGGGGAGGAGCTCATCGGAGTGGAGGAAGGTGGGTGGCGGAGGAGAGCTCGCTAGAGAGATGAGAGAGGTGGTGGTGGTGGCTTGCCGGCGGGCATCGACACCGCCAGGGACGGCAACAGTGTAGCAACAGGGGTGGTGTGGCTAGGGTTTGGAGGGGGTTGAAGGAGTAGGGTGGATTTTAATGGGTTTGGAAGAAAGGTGAGGCCCTTTAGATTTAGATCTAATGGTTGAAAATTTGAGTGTCTTCTAAAAAAAACTCACTCCGGATTTCCTTTGCTCTGCTCTTCGTTGCAATTGAAACAGAGCATATCTGTTTCTTCTCCATCTTCAAATGGCAGGTGGGCCCTATCTCATCCCCTTCTTAATTTCCATTTTCCAGTATTTCCAGATACTACAGAATCTCAAAAATTAGGAAGTAGAAAGTTTCAACAGGATGGTGGTCATCATTCACTGCATTGCAAAAGGAAACTCCGTGTCCCAAGTCCCAACTGTACTTATTTTTTCTTCTGCTTATTTTCCCTTGCTACAGATAAGCTCTGACGACACGTCATCCAAGTGACGTATACACGAGACAAAAGCCACACCTGATGCTCGAAGTATCAAGCATGACAAGCAGATGAGTTACAATACCACGTGGAAAGAACTCGACGGTACATCATATCCTTCGACTCTCGTGTACAAAGCTTATTAAGCCGCATGCCCTCTCTGTATACTTTGCACCAGCGACCTGGCCGACGAGGCGGTCCCCACAGCGGCGAGGACCACGCCGACGGCGATCATCGCCGCGTTGAGCGCCACCGTGGACCGCGACACCCGACCCCAGCGGATCTTGAGGTAGAAGGCGCAGGGGAAGATGACCGAGATGGCCATGCTGACGAGAGAGCCGGTGAGGCTGAGCACGTACTGGAAGTATGGAACGGAGAGCGCCAGCACCAGGATGAGCAGCAGCGCCGCCGACCCGACGCCACCGCGGACGAGCGTCCGGGCGCGGAGTCCCATGTCCGCGGGAAGATGGTGCTCGAGCTGGATGGCGAACGGCGCGAACTCGAGCGCGTACTTGGTCACCGGGGTGAGCACGGTCGCCCAGAGCGCGATCTTGGTGACCGCGAGATGCGGCGGCATGCTGAGCGTGATCTGGGAGCTCACCGCGGGACCGAAGAGGCTCGCGCCGACGAACGCCAGCGCCGTGTAGAGCACGATGATCACAGCGAAGCTCACGATGGAGACCCTGGTGAAGCCGGAGGGGTCCTTCATGGCGGTGTAGATGTTCGGGAAAACGATGTGCCCCGCGTAGCTGAACATGTACAGGCCAGACACAGCCGGGATGTTCTCCAGCTGGAGGGCGGGGATGTGCTTGCCCAGGCCGACCCCGCCGAACGCCGCTGTGCAGGCGACGGTGACGAAGATGAGCATCGACATGACGATGCCGGCGAAGGAGAGGAAGGAGATGGACGACAGGTCCCTCAGCCACACGCTGGGGAGAGCCACCAGCACGGCGATGACGGTGAGCAGCTGCGTGGTGGTAAGGTGGAGCCAGGGTAGGTCGAGGCGGACGCCGGCGAAGACGAGCGGCAGGTTGTCGCTGAGGGAGATGGTGTAGGAGACGAGCGCGAAGAAAATCTCGAGGTAGATGAAGGCGGAGGCGATCAGCCGGCCCTTGGCGCCGAACGCCTGCTCGCCAATGTCCTGGTACGTCTTGGAGCTGGGCTCCTCGTCGAGGCACTTGCCTATGATGTGCGCCGTGTAGGCGCACATGATGCCGAGGCCGACGAGGAGGAAGGCGGAGACCCAGCCGCCGTTCTCCAAGGCGAAAGGGGTGGAGAGCTGCCCAAGTCCTGAAAAGGAATGCGAATATGTGATGTCAGTACTTTGTAATGTATTTTGCACATACGAAGTTCAAGTTTTTGGCTCATTTTGCTGTTGTTGACACGCTGTGCTATGTTGTGCTATGGAATCTACTAGTTCAGTAATATTTTGTTGTTATAATTCAAAAAAAAAATCTTACCTTAGACAGACTACTGAATTTTTTTAAGCATCAAGTCACCTTTTTATCCGGGGGATAACTTACAATCGTATGGCATGTCAGCCTCTACACAAATCCCATGGTCACAAAAATTGACTCAAACTTAAGAAAATTTCAGACAACGTAGAACTAGCAAATCCGAAAAAATTAATGGTTTTGAAAATCCATGCAATACCAAAGCTAACATGGTATGGCTCACTGAAAAGTGGTCCCCAGTTCCCCACACTTAAATATGCGAGACTACAAAGTATATATGCGTACCTATGAGCATCCCAACCATGTTGATGATGGAGTGGGCAAAGGAGCTGGTCGGCTTGCTGTGGTGCTGCTCACTGCTGGTCACTTCCACGGCCGCGACCTTCCCGCCGCCTACCGCCCCCGCCTCAGCCGGCTGCCCCTCGGCACACTTGCACGGCTCGCCGGCCTCGACGTCGCAGGCGTTGCAGCGCCTGCTCAGCCGCTGCAGCGCGAGCGCTGCGCCGTGCACGCTCTCGCTCGCCACCTGCTTCGGCTGGGGGCACAGCGACCAGCACCAACTCACCATTACTCTTCTCGAGTTGTCTATTACTCGAGTCTCGAGAGCTACTTCTATATATATGTGTAGCTAAATGCTTGTTAGCTAATCTGCGTAGTACGAAGCTTGCCTTGCTACGAACCTCAAGCTGGCTCGTGTCTATTTATAGTGTCTTGGTTATCGTGGTGCAAGTTGGAGAAGCGAAGAAAGAATCTACGAGTGACAAGGATGGCACTAGGAGAGCTTGGGAAGATACGTACGTCGGAAATCCGTTTAATTAGGCCTCTCTATTGTTCACTGCTCCCTAGTGGTGGATCCATGTCATAAACCACCCGGATCATGACCCGAGGTCTGATATCAAAAGCTTATGAAAAGTTGGCCATTAGGGTATGTACAATAAGACCACGTCAGCTGACTCTTAGTCTGTATACATCAGTTTTAATCTATGTGAAGGAGTGAGAAAAGAGGAGAGAGAAGAGAGCTGGTTCTTATTTAGTAGCTAGCTTTGCACGGGAGCATAGGTAGATCATTTATGTACAAAAGAGAAAAGATAGTTATTGCACAACATTTATAGACAACCTTTAGAGACAGTTATTATACAAACTGACTTTTAACTTACTATTAGCCAGTAATTGGTTTTGTTATTGTACTTGCCCTAACAGCAGCGGCTCATCCAAGAAATAGCCCAACAGTAGTGAGCTAGTCCGAGGCTTGGGCCACTGTTGGCTTTGCCCCTGCTACTCCCCAAGTGAACACCTCAAACACTTTGCCTCTCTGTTATTCAGTTCTATTTAATTTGCCAGGTCTCTGGTGCAAAGATAATGGTAAATTTACGTTGAAAATATGCAAAGACCTACCATTCGAAAGGAGACCGTTTTTAGGAAAGAAAAATAGTTTTCTTTAGGTGTAGTTTTGTCCAAATTCCCAAAAAAATCAGAGATGTAGGGGGAGATATAATCTATTGGCATGTAAAATTTCAAGATCAAATTTGTCTGTATTTGAAAGATTTAAAATTGATAAGCAGTTGAAATGAGCAGTGATGTTTTCTTTTGCCTATTTTAGACTTTTTTTTATTTTATTTAAAAATATAGTCCTGCGGAAATTAATTATAGGAATAGCCCCTTTTCTTAGCGGCAACACCAACGCCATCCCTACTATTTGTGTAGAACTTGTGGCGATTGATGAAGTGACCGTGAGAGGCTTGGAGCGATCGATGTAACGACGTGCAGAGTGAAGGGGGTGGTGCAAAGTGCAAATGATGTCAAAAAGTACAGTGTTATGTGTCCAAGGAAGTTTAACCCTTGTGCTCGGCCTAACGGGTATCTTAATTACGTGGTGCAAATTGCAATTTAGTAAAAAAAAAAAGAACATTTGTGAGCCTTTTCACCTACGGACTATGGTACAATTAGTTTGGATATCGAGATGCAATCAAAGTGCGACAAGGACGGCACTACGCGTGAGCCTGGGAAGTAAGGTAAGTCGCGAGTATAAGCGGATGAATCTCTTCGGTGAGAGGCGCGTGGATCATGTGGGCGAATTGGAATCGGAGGCGGCGTGGCGTGACTTGCAACAGGGGTTCGCCAGTTGCATGCAAGGGGAGTCGGATTCCATGGAACCAACGAGCAATCAGCTGGTGACAAGCTTGTTCCGCGAATGTGGCAAAAGGCTGGGAGGCGCGAATTAAGCCACCCGCGTCCAAGTGGCAGAGGGATCGATGGACTTCGTTTGTACCTA
Source organism: Otatea glauca (assembly GCA_036346275.1). Classification (NCBI taxonomy): domain Eukaryota; kingdom Viridiplantae; phylum Streptophyta; class Magnoliopsida; order Poales; family Poaceae; genus Otatea; species Otatea glauca. The sequence continues at coordinate 21,497,909 of CM070731.1, read as the reverse complement.
GCAGCCAAAATTCGATCGAAGCTAACAATATATGCACAAATACGAGTACGATTCAAGTAGAAAAGCACGTGTGTGCTCATGCTCTAAGAGACACCAGCTGATTCGCCTTCAGTTTCCGCAATTACTTGCTTGTGTGTGTGCCTTACTGATGTACATGTCAGGAGTGTGCATGCACCTGTGTATCCGCTGTTGTGCTTTAAAAAAAAAAGAAGGGCCGGGGTCGCGCACACTCTCTCATGGTTGGCTGGCTTAGTGTGCCTCAACGTGCTCCTCGATGTGTTGCTTTCTTATAGTAATTGTTCACTTAATTTGGAATTGGTTGATGCCACAAAACAAATTAGCTTTGCCGTAGGAATTTGTACTCGTGGTGACGGCTATCACTTTTGTCGTGGGTGGATGATGACTACTGGATCGATGCATAGATTTTGTGCTTCCTTGGAGCCATCGTATCCTCACTGCTTGGAGGCTGCTTGTAACAGTGATGAACGTGATAAGTATGTGCGTGCCTTTTGTGCTTATTCGCTGCCGCCCTGAACGATGCAAGTGCAATATTCCATTGGCTAGTTACGTATTTTTTTTCTTCAGATTTGATAAACATAAGTTGCCTGGTTATTCTTTACCCTTAAATCATAATTTCTCACTGTTGGACCCAACTCACAACTCAAGCGCCCGTTACTGGTGGCGCCCAGGTGCGGATCTACAGGGTATGCCGGGTGGGCCGCGGCATACCCTGTAGATTTGGCTCAATCCATACATGATTCTCGTCACAATCTATCACAGCAACCTTGCAGGGTTTATAACTGTTGATCCGTAGGTCCGATCGTGCTAATTCTTTTTTATTTAGATGCGTATTGAAATCTAGTTTATTATGTTCAAATTTCAGATCAATCCAACGTTTGGATCTCTGAGAAATCGTGATTTACCGAACACATCTACTCTGTTTTGTTGAATACGAAGCAATTATTTGAGTCTGAATTGGGGTGAATTTTTTGTAGATCAAAAATTCGATTTTAGCTTCCGCGCAATCATTCACCCCCCTCTGATTGCTAGTTTAGTATATTTCGATCCTACACATATACTTTATTCGACTCCTACTATAGCTGACATAGTTATATCTTTATTTATTGCTTATCTTAGTTAGTATTTTAACAACTCAATGGATGTATTTTATTTGCCAGGTTTTTAAATTATGAAGAGGAACGGAGACATCACATCTCTTTTTCGGAAACATGCAACAAAGAAGGTTGCTGCTGCTTCACCTCCTCCCTCGTCACAAACTGAAACATTGAGCGAGATATTTTCTTCAAAGTGGAAGAAGTTGATATAATCAAGAGTTTTATGGCCATTAGAAGGCGTAGACCGAACAAGAAGAAGTAATATTATAGGTATATAAGCTTCTTTTAAATATATCATTTTGTTTTTAATTATTTTTTTACTTGTATACCGAATTGCTCAATAAATTTTAAATCGTTCACCGAATTATTACTTGATCGGCATACCTAGGTTTAAATTCTAGATTCGCCACTGGTGGCGCCCTTCTCTCCGAAGGCGGCGGTGTTTCCATTGGCGATACGGATGGACTAGGTTTCAACTTTACAGGATTATAGTCTGAGTTTATCAAAAAGATGGTGTGAGAAGACGACGGTTGGTGGCGGCGGCATAATGGTTTCAGTTAGTGTTTTGGGGTTCATGTGCTGCCAATGATGAGGAAGAGGTAGATCGGGGAAAGGGAGGTACTGTTGGGTGGCAGCTGAGGCAAATGACAATACCGGTACTGATAACTTCTATTGCCTATGCTGGCTGAGGGGCGTAGCTGTGCACAGGCGGGAGTGGGGTGGGGGTGGCTGGCTTGGATGTGGGCTAGGGTTTTGGACGGGTAGGATTGTACAGTGGAAAAGGCAGAGGATGCGATCCATTTGATTCTTGTCCACTGGCTAGATAAGATTACTTATGAATAAGAAAAAAATCAAACAACTTATGAATAGATAACCCCTTTCATCTTTTTTTTATTAAACAACGTTTTTTTAATTTTGTTTTATTAATAACCCTTATCAACTTTTGACCCTTTTAGCCCCGTCATAACCCGTGACATTGTTGCCATCAATGCTAGTGTGCCAAACTTTGCCATGCCGTTAGCGGTGATATAACAGTATTGTTTTTCCATGCCACCACCACCAGTGGCATGGTCAAATAGGCCATCTTTTTTGCTCATCACTCAACTTATCTTGTGGAGTGGCAATGTTGTTTGATATGTTACGGATGGTGGCATGGCTAAAATAACCATATTTGAAAATAAAGTTGGCTGAGGGGTTAGTAATATAAATAAATTTAAAAAGAAATTAAATAATAAAAAATGTTCTATATTTTTTCTTTCTTTGTTGCAATCTTGGCTCTTTCATGGTTTCATCATGGAGGAATCAACGTGTAAAATTATGTTCTATTTTACGGTATGGTATCCTCGTGAAATTTAGGGTCTGTTTGGGAGAGCTGTAGCTTTTCTATAAAGCTGATTTTTGGCTTTTCGGGTTGAAAAGCGGTTGTAACTTTTTTTATAAGAGACCGTTTGACAAATAGACAATTTCCCGTAGCATAGCTGCAAAATCAGGTTCAGTCTAGCTTTCAGCTTATGGCTTTTGCTAGTTATATATGGCTTCTAGCTTATGCCAAAAGTCGTTTAAAAGCTGAGCTATTTGGGGGTTTACTGATTTTTCAGAGGCCTTAAGTAGTAGTGCTTGTGAGCTACACAAGGTTGCACTATGCCACTATCTCAAAGAATACTAGATGGGTTTGCAAGTTGCGCTGCTCCAAGCGAGATACGCCGGATTTCCAGAACTCCGGGGTCTCCGTGTAAAATCGCCAAGGATCTCATGTAAAATTGCTATTGGGTGCAAGACCTATTCGTAAATTCCCAGAACCTCAAGGGCATGATGATTGCAAAAAAAAAGGTGGAGGACCTGTTCGTGAATCTACGGAACTACAGGGGCCTTTTTGCAAAATAACCGATAGAAGGATCTATATGTAACTTTGTTTTTTCTGAAGGTCCTCCTCGCGAATGAGATGACGTGGCATGGCCGGTTGCTCTCCATTACCATGAGCTTTATACATATACATGTACATATACACACACACACACATATATATATATATATATATATAGGAAGCTGAAATAGAGCACCATGATTTCAAATGCGCGAATTCAAACCATATTTGAGTATATTTTTCAAAATTTTTATTTTACGGTACATAACAATTCAAATGAAACACTTACTTTTGAAAAAATATACTCGAATTCAAAGATTTTGAACGAGTTTGGATCACATGCTTTGCTGATTTATATATAAAATCAGCACATACCTACAACCAAACTATCATAAAAAAGGAAACTTTAATTTGAATTTCAGTTTATACTTAACTGAACTAGTTAGTAAACTGGTTAAACTCAGCATCATAAAAATTTCACTTAAAATACATAGAGAAAATATCCTTTTAGGCACCATGGTGCCCTAGGTAATTATACATACATACATACATACATACATACATACATACATACATACATACATACATACATACATACATACATACATACATACACCGCATGGCCAGAAACTCAGAATTGGCCCAAATAAATCTGTTAGGGTAGTACAACGCAACATGCACTTACACGCACATGTAAGGGTCTGTTTGGGGGGACTGCGGCTGGGCTGAAAAGCTGTTTTTAATTTGTTAGGTTGTAAAGCAGCTGTAGCTAGCGACTATGGCATTCCTTGTGAGGCCGTTTGCCAAACTAGCTTTGTGGTGGCTGCTTTAGCTATAGCTGCGGGCGACCAAGTGGGGACCGAGGTGGGGCGGGAGGGATCGAGGCGGGGACCGAACGTGGAGGAGACGTCGAGGCGATGCGGCGTGGCGGCGACCGAGATGGGGAGGCGTCGAGGGGCGGAGGTGACCAGGGCCGAGGCGAGCGGGGAGGAGGCAGGAGGTGGGAGACCAGGGAGGAGGCAAGCGGGCGACCGAGATCGGGCAAAACTTCAGCCGCCGAAGCTGGTCTTGGGGTGCTGCGGCTTTGAGGGGTGCTACGGCTGAGCTCTGCGCTGAAGCAGCTATGAATAGGGATGAAAACGGATCGGATAGTTTTCGACCGATCCGGATATTTTCGGATACGGATTCTGTCAGATCGGATATTTGTCGGATAGTATCGGATCGGATACGGATACGGATATGGATTCGGTAGCTCACTATCCGTCGGATACGGATACGGATTCGGATAATTCAGATATTGATGAGCCGGATATCCGGGTATACATTTGGGCTGGGCCAAGACTACTCTTTTGGCCCAAAAAGGTTTCTTAATTTCAGAATTATTTTCTAATTTAATTAATCCATAAAGCAAGTTTCAATTATTAAAATTAGCAATCCAACTCCAAAAATTAAATTTTTTTAGAAAGTTCTAGAAACAATCTAACATTTAAACAATTATTTTCAAGATTTTATCAGATTTTCAATTTTCTCAAAAATTCAAACACTCCTATTTTTAATATGAAAATATTTTAAATAAGTAGCTAAAAATGCATAAAAACTAATAAATACATAATTTATTATTTTAAACATAATTAAACAAAGAATATAAATCTTTGGTCATTACATGTATGTTATATACTTTTTCCAGAGACATGATATATAAATATTATCAAACTTTTAGTGTGTTATGTGTTTGCTTCCATTTATATCTATGAGCAAGGATTACCTTCATTTTGTGTTTTGATCTACGTGTATGATGCACTAATCGTATGTGTGTGATAAACTAAGTCTTATATAATTTTGTTTGCTACATGGTATCTAACTATTGTCTAAATGGACAAAAATGCTTATATTTGTTCAATTTTCAACAATGTTTTGATCAAATCAACTAGTTATGTGTTTTCGTTGATTTTTTATGTACAATTTAAGGGGTTATCATGTTCCGATAAATATTTGAAACCGTATCAGATTCGATTCGTATTCGATCCGTATCTGTATTTGACATTATCTGTATTCATATCCGGACTATCCGTATCCGTATCCGAGAAAAAATGTGAAAACAAATATGGTAGAGCTATTATCCATCCATATCTGATCCGTTTTCACCCCTAGCTGTGAAGTCACCTCTTATGGGAAAAAAACAGACGCTAAGGGCATGTACAATAAGGCCACGTCAGCTGGCTCTTAACCTGTACACATCAGTTTTGATCTATGTGGAGGAGTGAGAAAAGAGGAGAGAGAAGAGAACTGGCTCTTATTTAGTAGCCAGCTTTGCACGGGAGCATAGGTAGATCATTTATGTACCAGAGAGAAAAGATAGTTATTGCACAATATCTAGAGACAACTTTTAGAACCAGTTATTGTACAAACTGGTTTTTAACTTACTATTAGTCAGTAGTTGGCTTTACTCTGATTTTACTATTGTAATTGCTCTAAGAGTCCCCCTCCGATGCAAGTGGTCAAACATTGTTGTGTTATCTATTAATTAAAGCCAGTTACATGCATGTACATATTTTACGCACGGTGTCTCCTCGAGCAGCGATGCTACCAGGTTAGCACCTTGTTTGTCCTATGTGGTAAGAAAAGAAGTTTTCTTTTACTAAGGATCTATTCTAAGCTTCTATATTAGAAAGAAAAGGTAGTTTAAGCTCAAGTCCAAACAAATAAGTAGCTTTTTATGTGCCATAAGACTTCATATAACTAAAAGCTTTTTTAACTTATTAAGAATTAGTTTTATACTAATACCACTAAAATTAGGGTAAATTACTCACCCTACTACATATAAAAGCCGATAGTTTTTAAGTTGTTTAAGTTCAGAAACTTACTTTAAGTTATAATTAAAAAACCTAAACCTAGACAAATAGGGTCTAAGCACCTGCGTTGTAGATGCCCTCCTCTTGACATTGTGATGGCTTTCCGATACAAAAATGGTTGGAAGAATATTTTTCGGAGCCATAACTGCAGTAGTATTTTTCAACAGTGTAACGAAATATCTCCTTTGCAACTCAACAATCAGAAGAAAATATTCACAGATGTCACTACCACATAACAAAAATTCCAGGAACTAGACGGTCTGCTATAGGAATCTCATCTTCTTCATGTCAGTGGATGAGAAGTGGACAGATGCCGTGCTTAATTTGGGCCGTCCTCCCTTGGAGGGATGCTTGTCACGATGAATCAACGTGATGATTGTGTGACCGTGGCACCTACCGGCTTACCAAAAATGCGGCAACTTGCGGTATTCACGTTGGCTTGCTGTGTTTTTTCTCTTGTTTCCTGGCAATTATGGCCATGCTCTTCCGTGGCTTCATCACGGGAAAATCCTATGTATGTCTTTGTCTAATGGCTGACAGTCTGATAAGAGCTTCTATGTTGAAGAAAGGAAGTTACATTACCCTAGAGCATCAAAGGTCCTACACGGTGTAGATTTATTTATATCTACTAACTAGTGGCAGATATAGAATTTCGTCCAAAACATTTAACGTGTAAATATATTACAGCGCCACCTATATTCCTTTGCAAATTCGTCGTGTTATGTTTTTTTTTTGTAAATTAGTTAGCTTTTCTTTAGAAAAGAATTTGTGACAGGTTTTTGAATGCATAAGGTGCAATTTTCTCACAACCCTCTGTTTGCTTTAGATTTGTGCGATTTTGCTTCGTAGAAAAGCAGTACTCAAGGATTTTCATTCAACCATGGCAAGCATTACTTCCATTTTATAAAAACATTTCTTGCCCCTTTAGAATAACTTTAAATTCATCGTTCCAATTAGCATGAATGTACTGGTACTTAGATCCAACATATTTGTTGACTAATAACAGCTGTAAACGTTTGGTACAATTTTGGATTCTTGGTCTGGGGCAAATTCTGCACATAATATTCCTTTTCTTGTTGATACCTGCATACAAGCTTATGTGGAATCTTCCTCCAATATATGAAGGAAAAGTTGCATTCATATTGAAATATCCTAGTCATCAACCTATGCACCTCGACGGGTTAGTAAGTTGACAAAACATGTTTATTCTTTTTATGTAAATCTTAAGAGAATATATAATATTATATACTTTTATGTAATGCTTTATTTTTTATATAATGAAATGGTAGTTAGCATTTTGTTCACTAAATTACTGTTGAGAGCTAAAACGGCGTGGATGACACATTACTCATTCTAATTTGTTCTATAAGACATATTTAGACTTTGCACATAGACGAAGGTGAAAGACTATGTGGTGGTTTATTCATGCTGTGATGAGTTATTGACTTGGTTTGAGCATGTGGTGCTCGAGTTTGAGTTGATTTGAACTCTATGTTGAATTTAAAAAGCAATTTGAGGGCTGTCAGGCCAAGGACGACATTACCTGCCTTGTAGGAGCGGTACTGCCAGCTAGGTAGCACTACCGGCCTGGTGTTGGTGGTAGTGCCAGTCCAGCGGTGCTACTGGCCATAGAAACGGTAGTTATTTCACAGAGAGGTGTTTTCCCCTAGAGTGTGCTAGGTGCGGCACTACCGGCCATGGGAGGCCGTAGTACCGAGGGTGTGGTACTATTGGCCTTTAGAAGGCGGTACTTATTTTCCAGAGAGGGTCTCTCGGGGAATTTACAGGGCGAATGGCACTACCAGCTACCTGGGATCGATAGTACCGATGGTGCGGTACTACTGGCCCTAGGAGGCGGTGGTGCGGTACTACTGGCCCTAGGAGGCGGTAGTACCGACTTTTCAGCGACTTGAGCTTAATGTTTGCATTAATTATAGATTAATGCATATTATTATGAGCAGTGCTATGTGATGTGTTTCTTATCTACGTTAGTTGCAGGACTACGGGGCTAGGTCATGGTGAGGTGAAGGCGAGACCGGGACTAGGCTAAGAGAGCTGAGGTCTAGAACGGTCGAGGGACGTCGGAAGATGATTAAAGCCGGGAAGTGGTTGCAAGCCGGGAAGACAAAGAACCGGAGTGTGAAGCACTAGTGATGGACATTACGGGCAACGGCATGGACCGGGACTAGGCTCAGGGAGGAATTGAGGTTCAGAGCGGTCAAGGAAGTCGATGTCGCATGGCGAAGCTGAAAAGGATAGGTGTCACGTCAAGTGACTTGGGCCCTCTTGCAAGCGAGGATGGTTCGGGGGAATTCGGACGCGTGAGAGGCTTGGCGGTATGTCATTAGGGCCATGTGGAAAGTGCGAAGCATGGCAATGCTTCGAGGAGAAGGAAGACCGGTTCTTCGAGCAAATTGGTAATTTGTCCAATACCGGCGGTCGAGGCAGTTTGAAAAGCCGCGGTGGTGGCCTAAGTGGTTTAGGTCACGCCAAAGTGGTGTTTGACGCAAATTCGGGCTCGTGGAGTGGATTTGGCGTCAATGTAATAGCCATTTTGAGAAGCGTGCTTATGCAAGTGAAAAATCTGTTAAGAGTGTTGGGTTTTGGGTTAGCCCATGTAAATATGGATGGTATCCACTTGTAGTATCCAGGTTTAGGATCAAATGTTGGGATCCGAATATGCAAATTCGGACCCTCTGTGTATTACGCACTAGTCTAGGATCATGCTAGTGTACACAGGCTCAATATTGATGAATATCACAATCATACTCAATGTAACATAATAAAGACTTCATCAATATTAAATATAATTGTTGGATGACCTTGTGGTCAATCTTACATGAGTACGTCTTGTAGGGCTAAGACTAAAAATTAAATAAATAGCAGCGAAAATAAACATAAGCGTAGAAAACCCTTCAATCTACCACAAGCAACTGACAAGGTTCAAACCCTAATTATTCGCCTCCTCCTGGTACTCTTTCTCAAAAGCAGGCGATGCTTTTTCTCCGACTGGTGATGTTTTATTTCAAGGGGGTGAGTACATAAAGCACTCAACAAGTCATGCACAGAATGCAAGTCTAATATACTATATGCATGGCTTATTACAAAGGATAGGCTAACATGGTTATTTTGCATAAATAGCATTTGTAAAGGAATATCATAAATATATTGAAAGACAGTAAAACAAATAATAACAATAATATATTTTCCATTTGTTTTTCCAATAACCAACTCATAACCTTATTCCACATTTCCACATCCATATCCACATTTGTTTTAATAAAATCTAACTCTTAACTATAATCACAGAGTACTGCTCAATACCGCGAGCATGTCTATTCGAATAGGTTTTACACTCTACAAAGGTTATACATTTTTCCCACAAGATACAACCATACACTACAAAGGTGAGTGATTATAACAAAGCATTTCCAATGCCTGTCTAAATCCGGTACCACCCGCTAAGGTTTCAACACTGGTGGGACTAGTTACCACATCCACGGCCCCCCTCTTGCGCCATGTGAGCACACCCGTGCGAGGACTGGTTACCACTACCCGGGCCTCACACCACCACAAATAGTACCAAAGTTTAGACTCAACAAATTAATCAGTTAGGTCTGTCCCATACCAGACTTGTGGTTCTATGAATGACTCAGTTAAAATTCTTGCAAGGTTAAGTTCTTATTTGACCAAGGCAAGACTAACTAAAAATCATCATAACTATGAATCAACCATTATCATAAAAAGCAATGCGGCCGTTCAAGTGCCACATTGGCCCACCACAAATACATGCCACTTGCCTTAGTCTAAATCATTTTACCACCCCGGTTGATTTACCATGCACCACGTGCCATCAACAACAACAACATTGTGTGACAACACCCGACATACAAGTTAATAACTATGTTCCATAATCATTAAGCAAGATTAACCATTTTTTTACATAAAATGATGACTCGTTGAACGGCTAAGCATACTACTTGCGTTCCGACTAACCACATTGGCAATTATAGCTACCAATTAATATTAAATCATTCTAGGGTGACAAATGAAATACGGCATAAGATATGGCAAGGTGGATATATCACAATTGGACGAATAACTATACCCAACATAATTGAAACAACTAATAACTGAATTAGTATGCAATACATTGAAACAATATAGTATTTTAAACATGGGTTCAACACGATCAAAGCATAACTTGCCATCAAATAGCTCCGACTCCTGCTCTGGACCTTGCTCGGTGCAGGCTCCTCAACCACAAACTCACCGGACAACTCGACGTCTACGCGAAACGAGAGAGAAAGCAATAAATGGCAAAAACAGAGAGTAATATTAACTCCAAAAATTAAATAAAATTCACCATTAAATATATCTTGATTCTACAAATTTTTAGAAATTGGAATCACCTCAATCGGAGCTCGGATGCAAAAGATATAGCTATTCAAAATTTGAAATAAAAGATAAATAAGAAAATTGGAAAAACTGAATTATTTTTATACTGAAAAATAGCATTTTATGACGTCATGCTAACATCAGCACCTAATATGATTTTCGGCTAATTATTTTTTCTGAAGAAAACCAAATGATTATGTCACGCTGGCGTTAGCACACACGTGGCCCAATCAGATGCAGACACGCGGCGCAACCACAGTGCGACTCACGTCACCAGCGTATGGACTCGGTCCACGACCGGTGTTGGTCCATGGTGAACTGGCGGCACTATGCTTGAGCACTGGCTGACGCAAGCAGCACACATGGCACCATCGGATCGATGACACACGGCACAGATTCAGTGCACGAGATTAAGACGCGCGGCAGCGAAGATCTTAACCGTCCATGCTAGATCGCACGGCGGAGATCAGAGGCAATGACGTCAGCTATGATCAGTAGTGGTGATGCCTTATTTTTCGCGCTACACGTGGAAGCACGGGATTGGCCCAGCACGCGGTGCGATCATAGCCGTTCGATTTGAATCCAACGGCTCAGATATGACGACACAACGACGCTGGCAGGGATACGTGGCACGATTAGAACCGACCAGCATGGATCCAACGGCGATGGTAGACGGAGCGGTAGACGCTGACATGGCGAGATCTGAACCGCACGATCCAGATCTAACAACTACGGCAGACGGAGCGGTTTACTATATATATGGGACGTGGCTTGATCCTGACCGTTGATTGCAGATCCGACGGTCCTTGAGCTTCGATGCGCGGCTATGGCGTGTGGCAGTGAGGGCTTGCCAGAGATGAATACGATGACACGTGGCATGGCGTATATGAGGATCTTCGGCAACGAAACTTGGCTCGTTCGAAGCGTCTTGGTGCGGTGAGTGCACGGGTACTGGCGGCAACGACGAAGACGGCTGAACGACGACGGAGCGATGCGGCAACTTCGGCAAGCTCCTGCGGGCGAACAGTGGGGCTCGGTAGGCATGAGCTAGGGCTACGAGTTCATCTCGACGTGCACAACACGTGGGTGGCAGCGGCGCAATAAATAGAGCCCTTGGCTTCCGTGTAGGACGCAGAGACCCAAACGGATTCGGCGGCGACAGTGGGGATTCGATCCGGATACGACGAGCCAACGTGGCGCAATCATGACCATCAACGCGGATCCGATTGAGTGGCTGCCAGCGAGCGATGGCACGGCGCGATCACAGCAGTCAGATTGAGACCCAACGGTCGCGCTCCTAGAGTTTCAGGGTGGCTGGGCTGCGCGGCCGGCTGCGGCGCATGGAAAAACGGGGCGAACTGGGTGGGTTTCAGCCCAACACTATTCCAGCGATTTATAAATCATTTTCAAATTAAAATAATTCAGATAATTATACAAAGCCCAAATAAATAGCAAAATACCCAAAAAAATCCAAAACAATTCCCAAAAATACTTTAAGACATTTGGAACCCAAATAAAATATTTCCAAAAAAATATCACCAATACTTTTCACTAAATAAATAAAAGATAGCACAAGTCTTAATTCAATAAATTCCAATTAAATCAAATAAAATCCCAGAAAATTCAATAAAAAGAGGAAAGCATAATAAATCCAATAATAGCAAAATTTGGGATGTTACAAACCTCCCCCTTAATGGAATCTCGATCTCAAGATTCAGGGCTAACTAAGGAATAGGTTTAAAAATTCTAACTTCAGATCCTCTTCACGCTCCCACATGGTCTCGCTTTCTGAATGATTGCTCCACTGCACTCTACAGAAACACACTGACTTGTTTCGGGTTCTGCGATCAGCTACATCCAGAATCTTGATTGGCTGCTCCTTGTATATTAGATTCTCTTGTAGTTCAACTGACTTCAATGGCGTGTGCTCTGTTGGCACTCAAAGATATTTCTTCAACTGAGATACATAGAATACATTATGCACTCTTGCCAACGACTGCGGCAATTCCAACTGGTATGCAACCTCTCCTCTGCGACTCAATATTTTAAATAGACCAACATATCTTGGTGCAAGCTTTCTTTTGGCATGAAACCTTTTTACTCCTTTAAGAGGTGTTACTCTGAGATACACAAAGTTATCAGGCTCAAAACATAACTCTCGACGATGATTATCGGCATAACTCTTCTGCCTTGAGTGGGCAGTCTTCATTCTCTCTCTAATCACAGCGATCTGCTCTTCGGCTTCTTGTAGAATATCTGGTCCAAAAACCAAATGCTCTCCTATCTCATTCCAATTTAGCGGGGTACGACCAGATTGACCATACAAAGCTTCAAATGGTAACATTTGCAAACTGGCTTGATAACTGTTTTTATAGTTAACTCAGTGTACAGCAAACATTTATCCCATGTTGCGGCATAAGCTAGAGCACAAGCTCTCAACGTATCTTTCAAAATCTGATTGACTCTCTCAGTTTGACATCTGTTTAAGGATGATAAGCTGTACTAAAATTCAGACGAGTTCCCATTGCTTCATGCAATTTATTCCAGAATCTTGAGGTGAGTTGGGTACCCATGTCTGACACAATCTTCTTTGGCACTCCATGCAAACACACAATCCTCGACATATACAACTCTGCCGAACGATCTCCTGAGTAGGTGGTCTTCACTGGTATAAAATGCGCGACTTTGGTCAAGCGATCAACTATGACCCATATTGAATCATATCCACTCTGAGTCCTAGGTAAACCGGTAATAAAATCCATATCGATTTCCTCCCACTTCCATTCAGGTACTTTTAATGGTGTCAACAAACCTGCTGGCCTATGATGCATTGCCTTCACTCTCTGGCATATATCGCTCAAAGCAACATGCTCAGCAACTTCACGCTTCATATTTGGCCACCAAAATCTTACCTTCAAATCCTGATACATCTTTGCACTCCCGGGATGAATAGAGTACTTCGAGTCATGAGCTTCCTCAAGAATCAACTGTTTTAATTCCTTTTTATTTGGTACACAAATTTGACCTTTCATCCATAAGGTTTCTGCTCATCCAAAGTAAAAGTCTTAGCTTTACCTCCATCCATCTTGGACTTAATCCTCTTAATTTTGGCGTCATCTTTCAGTCGTTCTCTAATTTGATCATCCAAGGTTGGCTTCACCTCTATGGTAGCTAGAGACCCTTTTGACACCACTTCCAATTTTAGCTTATGAAATTCCTTGTATAACTCAGTTGGATCCTTCTGCACTAGCATGCTACCTGTCGACTTTTGTAGTCGGTAATGAATTTATGGGGTAGGCGCTCGATCTCAAACTCGATGGTCACACAAGACAAGGGGTTTATACAGGTTCAGGCTCTCGCGGAGGAGATAATACCCTAATCCTGTGTGCTGGGATTATATGGATCTCTTGGATCTGGGGTTGCTCAAAGCACAATATGCTCTGGGCGATATGAGGTATTCTGTGCTCTATGGCTTGATTGCTCTATGCTTGGATGATCGGATCCCTATGTTGTTGCCCGCCCTCTCCCTTATATAGCGGGAGTGGGGTGGCTTACAGAGTCCTGATCGGTTTGGAGATTCCGATCGGTTACAAGATTCTAGTCAATTATAAGACAGAGTTTACATCTTTATCTATCCTTCTAACGACTCGAATTACAACTGTATCTATCATTTCTAATCACAAGTTCAACTTTCGTTATGATATATCCCTTTCTGTACGGTTAAGAAGCTTGATGTGAAGCATATCTTCTGGGCCTTCATCTTGGGCCTTTCCTGAGGATACCCTGGAATCTATATCCCACAGCAGCCCCCGAGTGCTTCATGATCCGACTGCTTTACTCAGGGCTCCTGCTGTACTCCGTCGTTTCCTTATCCAATCGAAAAAAAACCTTCCTTTTGCAACAGGCGAATTATGAAGAACTCGATCATAAATTCCATCCTTTGCTTTTCTTAAGCGCAAATCTTTTACCGAGCTGATTTATTTGTGAGCAACCTTACGGACTTCTTATCATGTCACAAATGTAGATTCGATACTTTTCCCGCCCGAAGCCTTTAATTTTTATCGCTTGACAGTCATCGGGCAGTCTTCGAGGTTGCCTTGTTTTTCTGTGCCAACTTATTCAGCCGGAAAAACTCTTCGTCTTCTGAAGTTGCATTAACACCAAATCTCTTGACTTAGCGCTTAATATCCGGCGCTTACTTCGATTTAAATGCGAATTGGCTATAAAGGCGTACCAACGCTTCAAAATGTATCTCTTCGCTACGCCCTCCATTCTTTGCTTCAAGCTTTTGTCCTCATCATGCCTCGGTGGTATCATCAAGCGAAGGCAGACCCCAAGCTAGTTAAGCGTTGGGAGGAATTTGATCGAGCTTTCGAAGCTACCGCTGAGTAAGAGGCGGCAAAGATGACCAGCGAGGCAATCGGCACTTTCCTTGAGGTCGTGCCCGCCATTAGCAGGGCTAGGGATCCCCTCACCGAGGCGCTCGGCCGAGCGCGCCGTGGGGAGGCGTAGTTCTCCTGCAACATATAGTTTCCTAGGCGTAATGCCTGGGGAATTTTTGTACATAATAAAGAAATACCTTCTGTAGAAGAATCTCTCGTCTGTCCCTTGACTGTGTATTAGTCTCGTTCTAGGGCGTCTTGGATCTTGGGTGTTGCTTGAACCTGAAAGGATATGTCCATCTGCCGCTAGACATAGCTTAGGCTCGACTTGAAGCGCATCGTTGCACTTGGCCGAGCGATCCCCATATCCGATCATTGCGAGATATAGTTTTTAGTCCAACTTGGGGCGTAACGAGGTTATCGGCTCATGGCGAATGATACCGTATCCTAAGAGCACGACCCAGCTCTCTTGGAGCGTATCATGATTTCATATGGCTCTTGGCCGAGTGATATCTTTTCCCGGTTAATACCGGAAGCGGCTTAAGCTCTCTTGGAGCGTATCACGTTTAGACGACTCATGGCCGAGTGATACCCTTTCCCGACTGATGTCAGGTTCAGCTTAGGCTCTCTTGGAGCATATTACTTTTGACGGCTCTTGGCGAGTGATACCCTTTCGGATCGATGTCGGACCCGGCTTAAGCTCTCTTGGAGCGTATCACATTTAGACCTGAAGGGCGTCCGTACTCGTTTAAAACAACGCACAGCATTCTCGGCCCTCGTGGAGCACGCCCATGGATCTGTGCCCGTTTGGGCTCAATCTTACGATACATGATTCCGTCATGCGGTAACCACCCAAAGGCCCAACGTGGGGCGTACTGTAAGAAAACAAGTTTTTATTCAAGTTGAAGACCATCCACATCCCGTTTAATACGGTAAGTGGGAAACGAGCCCCATCATGGGGGCGACGTGGCCTCGACGCGATCTGGTCAAATTCTGTCAATCCCTGTAAGTCGAGGCGACGGGCCTGTAAATCATTTATGAGGAATCTGAAAGGATGAGACATTTCGCAGCTTTTTCCCGCCGATTCGGCAGAGACCTTACTGTTCTCTCTTTAAAAACTAGGTCGTTCGACGCCCGACAGTTCATCTTTCCGCCGAGCTTTTTCTCCTTTCTCCTTCTCGCCTTCCTGTACTCTCCGCTACCAAGGTTAACCTTCGTTGTTCTTGCCTTCTCGAGTCGCTGTCAATCTTTCTGCAAGAATGTCTTCTTCTACTCCTTCTCCGCCTTCACCACAAGATTAGACGACCTCGACAACGACCGAGGAGAAGCTAAAATCCATGGTAGATGACGGGATCTTGCCTGATCTGGCCCTGATCTCCGCACACCCGGCCGCCGGTGAATCCGTCCCGACTCCCCGTTCTGAGGAGGTGGTGGTTTTCGAATCCTTTTTCCACCGCGGCCTTGGTCTTCCGATCAGTTCTTTCCTTCGCGGCCTTCTTTTCTTTTATGAAATCGAATTGGTGAATCTAAACCCCAATTCTATCCTCCAAATTTCCCTCTCTGTCCACCTTTGTGAAGCTTTTCTGGGCATTAGCCCCCATTTCAACCTCTTTCGTCACCTTTATCTCCTGAAGCCCTATCCCTCCAAAAATGACCCCAAGGTTATCGGGGGCGCTGGATTCCAGCTGCGGGAAGGGTTGAAGAAGGATTACTTTGCCATTCCTATCAAGACCTCCAACAAGGGCTGGCATAGGGAATGGTTTTACTGTGCCAACCCCGATTTGTCTCTGCCTCCGTTCACTGGGCGCCGTCCCTCAATGTCTATTTCCTGGGGTTCCACCCCTGCTTCTTCCGACATGGATCAAGTGTCTGAACTCTTGGCACTGGTCGGAAAGCTGAAAGATAGCGGGCTTACAGGAGTGGGTTTGGCCCTCCACTTCATCGCCCGCCGGGTGCAGCCCCTGAAGGAGCGAGTTCATCTGGGATTCGCTTATAGGGGACAAAGTGACCCGACCCGGGAACGGCCCGACGATTTGCCAAGGGAGAGGTTATGCGCCAGGGTTATCTCGAGCATCGACATATTATCTGTCAAGTGCCCGAAATCTTTCAACATATCACGCCCCCCTCCTGCGGTAGGCGATTTTTATTGGGAATTTTGCGTTTCTTCGTTCTTTGAAGTTTTGCTAACTCTTGATCTTCATCTTCAGGATCGTATCGCATTCTTCAGTGTTCCTCCCCTTCCGGAAATGCCTCCTCGCCTAGGCTGTTCTCCGAAGCGCCGGGCGTGGTCTCCAGCAGGGGGCCCTGCTGCAAAGAAGGGAAAGAAGATACTGTCTGATGACCTCGTGGCCCCCCGACGTCTGGTTGGCGGTCCCAAAATCCAAGATCCACCTGCGCGAGTTCCGGTGGGTTGTCCAGAGAAGCCCGGGGCACCAGTCGGCGGCGGTCCGAGTGGTTCTTCCGAGGGTGGGCCAGCTATTCGCAAGAAGCCCTCGATGAGAATGAGGAAATCCAACAGGTCCGTTACTCCGTTGACTCCATTTTTATTCTTCGGTCTTGTTGACGATTCTTCTTCACAGGACCCTTCGCTTGATCGCCGTCGAGTCTCCGCTGGGGCCCTGCGAGTTGGACCTCCGGAGTTCATACTTGACGAAGCCGCTACGAGGCGCCGAAGTGTCTCCTAGTCCCCTGGCGCCGTCTCCTGTTCGCGTTGCCCCTGCGACAGATCCCGTTGCTCCTGAGCCGGTCTCCTACTCGTCCCCTGAGGTTGAAGAGATTCACCGAGTCCTGCCAGCCCCTGCTCGCCCCTGGCTTATAACAGATACAACCTTTGCCGATGATGAGGGTTTGAAGCTTTTGGACGACCCGGAGGAAGAGCAGAGAGAGAGGGATGACTTTTTCATCCATGCTAAGGCTTGTGCGCATGCCGCCTAGGTGAGCATTCCTCCAAGACCGCTGTGTCCCTGCTTCCGCCCTTCTTCCACGCGTTTACCTTTTGCTATGATGATTATAGAAAATAGGGGAGCGCTTCGAGCGAAAGTCCGAGTACATTCAAAGGATGCTCCCTGAAATCCGGACGCGCCAGGAGTACTTGGCCGACCTAGCACGCATCAAAGCCGAGTATCTGATCGGCGAATCCTTCGGTCCGAACTCCGGACATCGCGGACAGAACAAAAAGCTCTGCGCCAGGAGAATCTGGATATCTCCGGCTCTCTCCGAGGTAGCTATCTCTTGGGTTGTTTCATGTTTTTTGCTTAGTCGACTATCTTGCCGATTTCTTGTGTTTGCTCCACTCGATTTAGGCTCTCATGAGCTCGAAGGAAAACTTAAAGCCGTGGAAGATTCCCGAGTGAAGCTGGAGAAGGATTTTGAAGGTGTAGCTGTCAACTAGTCTTTGCTTGATCCTTTACTATCCTCTCTAACGCTTTGCCTTGCAGATTATAAGGTCAAAACTCAGGTAGCGATCGCCGTCTTGGCGAAGAGTTAAGGTTCTCGAAACTTCTGCCGAGCTCGGGGCGCTTCTAGCCCCTCTGAGTTCGCTTCATCCAAGTGGCGAGAGGCCACTCAGCAGGGGTGAGGTCGTCGTTCGGCTAAAGGAAGCCCCGGGGGCCCTCAAGAACCTGCTGAAGGAAACAGCGACTAACGGTGCCAACCAGACCCTGGTGATCACCAAGTCCCTCTATCCCCGACTGGATCTTGAGGCCCTTAGCGAAGGCTACGCTCGCGATGTTGATGAAGATCGGGCTGCCGAGCTCTGGGAGGAAGTCAGGGATACTTCTTTGTCGATTGTAGAGACTCTTGACCTTTAAAAGCATAAAAAGTGTTCCCTGTTTTTCCTTCATGAAAGTATATATCTTCGAGTGGTTTGACCGGTGACCTTTGTTCATCTGACTCCAGCCCCCAGGCTCTGGGATATGATTCATGTGTTAGTGTTATGCCCTTGAGGCAATCATTTAGATGATTGTAACATGACTATGTTTATGAATAATAATATGATTATTGGTCCAATGAATGTATATCATTGTATTGATCAACAAGTATGTGACTTGATTATGAAGCTCTTTACTTAATGATGTAATTCGATAAATATCTCTGGTCGGATATCATCGTATAGGACTACGATGAATAGATCAGCACATGTAGTGATCGATGATCATGCTTCATAGATCATGGGATATGGAGATATCATCTCTACATTGTGGACCATGTTGAAGAACATGGGTTAGATAGACCCGCTATGGGACACTGCGAGAATGTTTCATTCTTATGTGTCATCAGTGTATCTCATACCTAGAAGATGTATGATCCTTAGACACGAGATTGTCATATTCCCTACATGTGTAATAGTTTTCCTTGGGGCTATCAAACACTACTTCCTAACCGGATAGTTATAAAGGTAGCTTTCATGTTTACTATGAAACGTGCGAGAGGAAGTGAGCGATCAAGATGGAATTTGCCACTCCAATGAAACGGAGATATATGACAAGGCCACTCGTGTGATATGATTAAGAAAGTGCATGGCCATGCCGTGATTGAGAGTCAATCACAACTTATTAATATATCACGGATACGAGAGATGGATTGAATCATCAAAGGATGACATGCTTCTCGCTTGAGATCAATCTTCATATACTTGGCAAAGGGATTATTACATGAGTTCTTTTGATAGGTTACATTCGATTTGATCACAGTATGTTTGGGAGTTGGTATACTTTGCAAGAAGTCGCTACCAACTATTGGATTGAAAAGGAGTTTTCGAATCCATGTCCAAGCGTATGTGAACCTGCAGGTCACACACTTAATGGGCTGGGGCGCATTAATTTGGATTGGATCCGTAATTAATGAACCTCGTGGGCTTAGCATCTTTGGTGGGCCCTGGTTTAGGGTTTCATTTCGTGGCTATATAAGGAGGGAGGAGGAGGGCGCAGGTGTGCTTTCCACGGTTTAGGTTTGATTCACTTGAAACCCTAGCCTCCTCCTCTCGCGCCCTCGCCGAGCGACTAGGTGCTTGCACACGACGCACGCGGCGTTCCATCTCGGGCGTGTGGACTCTGCGGTGGCTGCTGCGGCTGCGGCGTGGGAGGGCGATCCACGGCGGGCGAGGACGATCCACTACATCGACGCAACGATCGCGGCGAGGACGAACCACTACATCGGCGCGCGAAGGATTCCGCAATCGCCTAAAAAATTTCCCATGGCGAAAGACCGCGCGAGGCTCGCCCCTTGGACCCGCTTGGGCGCCGCCTCGGACCCGCCCGTGGCCGGCCGGCCGGACGCGCCGCCAGGCGCCGCCTGGACCCGCGCCAGAGCGCCCCTCGGACCCGAGTCGTAGGGTTGCTTTTGTTTAACTCGTTTTTGCAGGAATTATGTGAAATAGTATGGCCTATGTGTATGTGATGCATGTAATTTCCACATGGCTGCGTGCGTGTTAAGCCATAAGGCTATTTAAATTGTATAACGACTGCGTGTCGACTTGTGATGCTTCAAACCCTCATGTAAAATTCATTATCAAAAGTTGTAAGGAGTTGCATCCATAATGATGAAGACGATGGCTAGGTGAACAAATCAAGCAAGGTGGCTAGGTGAACAACCAAGCATGATGATGGAGATCTTAATGCTAAGGGCCATGCTATTTCACGACTTATTTTGATTTTACGTGGATGTGTGTTTTATCCTTGCTATTTTCTTTATGCTCATTGCATGTGATGCTATGTTCATAGTAATCTTTGTTCATCCTTATAGTTAAAAATCTTAAATCAAATTGTCCATCCAATTGTTGCACCTATCAAGAATTTAGATCGTTATTGATATGACTGCCAAAGTAGTATATCAATGGCTATCTCAATAGATGATAGGGATGTGTTGGACACATCACGCATAACAATGGCGGATTTAAGCGAGCTATCAAAACGGTTTTGGGCTTGAGGACATAAGTGGTTGGGATTTGATTTCATAATGAAGGAACCTATACAAGACAATTGGTGTCTAGGAAAACACACATGAGGCAGGTTTCTTAATTGGCACCCGAATACGGGAAGTGCTCCTCCTCATGTGAGTCCTTGGGGCGAGTTGACTGGCCATGAGTCAAGTTGATGGAGGCATTCATTACTTGTTTTCATACTCAACAAACAAGAGTTACATATGATGTAATTAGCAAAGGTGTTGCTTACCTATGTCATTAAATTTCTAGCAGTGATGCCAAAGCTCATAGTGTTTAATGAATATGGATCTTGAATACTCACTATGTGTCTATAAAAGGACATAAAATAGGAGTGTCTTTAATTAAAAAGTTTAATAAAAGTTTTACATAAACATAGTGCTTAGAATCTTTGCATATTTTTGTTGTAGTTCAATGGCACCTTCTCCTACTCCTGCTACACCTGGTTTTGCTTTGAGATCGGTTTTGGAAAGGGAAAAACTGAATGGAACTAATTTTGTTGATTGGTATCGCAACTTGAGAATTGTTCTCAAGCATGAAAAGAAGGACTATGTTCTAGAGAATCCAATTCCTGATGAACCAGCCGAAAATGCTCGCTCGCAATTTGAGGGTTGAATATGAAAAGCATGTTAATGTTTACAGAGAGTCACTTTGTCTCATGCTAGTCACAATGGACTCGAGCTCCAAAAGCAATATGAGGACCAAGATGCTTACAATATGATTGTGGGCTTGAAGGGCATGTTTGGGAATCAAGCAAGAGCTGAGAGGTATGGTATCTCAAAGCTTTTATTTGCTTGTAAGTCGGGTGAAGGCGTCCGGTCGATCCTCATGTGATCAAGATGATTGGTTACATTGGGAGATTGGAAAAACTTGAGTTTCCCTTAGCCTCGGTTTGGCCACAGATGTTATTCTCCGCCTCGCCTCGAGCTTTGAGCCATTCATTATGAATTTTCATATGAATAGCATGGAGAAGAGCCTAACCGAGCTACATGGGATGCTCAAGGCTGCGGAGGAAAGCATTAAGAAAAACCCAATCATGTGATGATGGTTGAAAACAACCGCTTTCAAAAAGAGAAAGGCTAAGGTGGGGAACGGGAAAGAGCAAGGGCAAGGGCAAGGGCAAGGCTCAAGATGAGATCGCGAGCCTCAAAACTAAGCTTGAAGCTTAAAGTTGGCCCTCAACACGATACCCAATGCTTCTATTGCAAGAAATCGGGGCATTGGAAGCGGAATCGCGAAAAGTACACAGCGGATAAGAAGAATGGAAATGTGGTTTCCACTTCGTATTAATGTTATAGAAATTAATCTTGCTACTTCTTCACTCAGCTCATGGGTATATGATACCGGTTCGGTTGCTCACATTTGCAATTCGTTGCGGTGATAAAGAGTAGAGACTTGGCAAAAGGAGAAGTGGATCTTGGCGTGGGAATAAAGCAAGAGTTCTGGTCTTGCCGTTGGCACATACCATTGCATTTGCCTTGAGATTAGTTTTAGAACTCAATAATTGTTATTTTGTTCCATCTTTGAGTAGAAACATTATTTCATCTTCTTGTTTGGAACATGAAGGTTATGATTTCAGAATAAAGAACTTTGTTTGTTCAATATTTTTGAATGATATGTATTATGGTCGTTGCCCCATGGTGGATGGGTTGTACGTCCTTGAACTCAAGAAAAACACATCTATAATATTAATGTAAAAGGCACCGCCTAATGATTTGAACCCTACCTTTTGTGGCATTGTCGCTTAGGTCATATAAATGAGAAGCGCATGAAGAAGCTCCATGGTGATGGACTTCTAACCTCATTTGATTTTGAATCATTTGAAACATGTGAATCTTGTTTACTTGGCAAGATGACAAAAGCCCCTTTCACGTGTTTTAGTGAGAGAGCAAGTGAATTATTGGCCCTAGTACATACAGATGTATGTGGACCAATGAGCTCATTGCTAGGGGTGGGTTTGATGCTTTGTAACTTTTACCGATGACTTGAGATATGGATATATCTATTTAATGAGGCATAAATCTGAAACTTTTGAAAGGTTCAAAGAGTTTCAGAACGAAGTACAAAATCAACTTGGCAAAACAATAAAACACTTACGATCCGATCGTGGTGGCGAATACTTGAGCCAAGAGTTTGGTGATCATTTAAAGCAATGTGGAATCGTTCCGCAACTTACTCCGCCAGGAACGCCTCAATGGAATGGTGTGTCCGAACGACGTAACCGGACTTTATTAGATATGGTTCGGTCAATGATCAGCAGGTGCTTGGGATTTGATGGCCAAGCGGGGCTTGAATTGAATCCTGATACATCATATTTGGCCACCAAAATCTTACCTTCAAATCCTGATACATCTTTGACTCCCGGGATGAATAGAGTACTTCGAGTCATGAGCTTCCTCAAGAATCAACTGTTTTAATTCCTTTTTATTTGGTATACAAATTCGACCTTTCATCCATAAGGTTTCTGCTCATCCAAAGTAAAAGTCTTAGCTTTACCTCCATCCATCTTGGACTTAATCCTCTTAATTTTGGAGTCATCTTTTAGTCGTTCTCTAATTTGATCCTCCAAGGTTGGCTTCACCTCCATGGTAGCTAGAGACCCTTTTGACACCACTTCCAATTTTAGCTTATGAAATTCCTTGTATAACTCAGTTGGATCCTTCTGCACTAGCATGCTACCATTGTAACTTTTTCTGCTTAAAGCATCGGCTACCACATTAGCCTTTTCAGGGTTGATGAGACCATGCTCATCCTGGATAAGGCCAACGCTATATCAGTTTGGCAACACTTCACGGCATCCTCTGCATCGTCTACATCTACAAGGATGGTTGCATCTACATGGCTTCACTACTACAGAATGGTACATCACTATCGCTTCAGCTGGTCAGCTCTTAAGTTTTTAGGAAAAAACGATTATGATAAATGACTTAGGAGGGGTGTTAATAATAATCACTATCGGTTCTCAGGTTAGAAGTGATTGTGATGTAGCACTGGACACATCACAATCGGTTCTTATGTGAGAAGTGATAGTGATGTGCATGAACATCACTATCGGTTCTCACAAAAGAACCGATAGTGATGTGCACGTCCTCATCACTCTCACATAAGAAGCGATAGTGATGATCATGCACATCACTATCGCTTCTCACATAAGAACCGATAGTGATGTGCACGTCGTCATCACTATCACTTCTTATGTGAGAAGCGATAGTGATGATCATGCACATCACTATCGCTTCTCACATAAGAACCGATAGTGATGTGCATGTAGTCATCACTATCGCTTCTTATGTGAGAACCGATAGTGATGAGAATGCACATCACTATCGCTTCTTACATAAGAACCGATAGTGATGTACATGATCACATCACTATCGCTTTTCAAGTGAGAACCGATAGTGATGTGTGTGCATATCACTATCGCTTTTTAAGTGAGAACCGACTGTGATGTGTCTCGCTAGGTTATTTATACCCCTTAGGCTAAACTCTCTTCTGTTGTTGTTCTAGAGGACATTTCTTCGCCGCTACCTGAAAAAACAGCTCATATTCTTTGGTTGGAAGCAATACTTGGGTGAGAAAAATTGAAATCCTCAAGGGTGGATGTTAGGAGGGTAAATTTGAAGCCTAGCTTGAGGAGATTTCCCCACATTTTGCAGAATTTATGGTTTTCTTCAAAATGTGAGCATTCCTTCAAACCCCTTCAATTTTGCACTATGTAATTTTGATATGTTGCGAAGAAAGTTTAGGTTAGATTGGTATTATGTATATCCTATCAAATTTTGCACCCTTTATTTGACAAGCACACATGTATTTAATTATCTTAATTTATAATACTTTCGTGTTAATCTGAAATTATTGTTGCTGTCATATGATAAATGTTAGAGTTTAGGCTGCGGAACCTACGTCTCCCGTTCGAGAGTGCTTGTTTATAAATATGCTGAATGAAATAGAATATTTATAAGCGAGCAGTCTCGAATTGTCCATGTTTTTTTGGACAGTTCGAGGATATGTGGTTCAGACAAGTTCTTGAGTTGTGTTGTACAACTTCAGAGTAGATTTCGGTAGCATCTCCCTGGTGTTCTCCAGATACACACCCTCTTGACCTCTTGTCGAGACGTGTATCTGGAGAACAGCGGGGAGATACTGCCGAAATTTTCTCTGGAGTTGTACAACGGCTTAGAAATTTGTCCGAACCACATATCATCGAATGGGATTAGGACCTAACCTATTTAGAGATCAGGGTTCATCGTTGGTACTCTTGTTTTGTTTCATTGAAGTTAAAAGATTTGAAAGCTACTGCACTATATAATTAGGTTATTCGATATCATGTTGATGTTAAAAATATATGTATCTTATCTAGGGAATTGGAAGCTCTAAAGCAGGGAAGAAGCTGGTATCGATCGGGAGTACATATTTTATATATCTTGGAACTTTTTCTCTATTTTGCAATGGTAATACTAATCGACATGATGTCTCAATATTTCAAATAGCTAGCTAGGTGTCGCTCCAGTTTTTCCTTAATTTATTGTGTGAAGTTTAATTGCAGATGGACCGTGAGGAATGGATGTATCACAAAAGTCGTGTCTGTGCTGAATTTCAGAGGGGTGTTAAGGAGTTCAAAAAAATTACAGAAGAGGATATGGTGAGGAGGGGTGTAAACTTCATATATTGTCCTTGCATTGATTGCACCAATATGAGGAGATTTAACAACTTCGCTCAAATTGAGGACCACATGATTTGACGTGGCTTCGTGAGGAATTACACGTGTTGGATCCATCATGGGGAGACAGGTAGTACCCTTCCGGTATGCAACAAAGATACGGTGGAACCGGATGACGAGTTGCAGCTTGATATGTTTAAGGAGGATAATTTGGAGCAAATATTGCGGGATGTCGAGGGTAACTACACGGAAAGAGAGTTAGAAAAGTTTAAAAGCTTGATGGAAGACGATACCAAACCGCTGTTCTCGAGTTGCAAAATGGAATACACCAAGATGGGTTCGATCCTTGCATTATTCGAACTGAAGGAGAAACACCGTTGGACACATACAAGTTTCAATGCACTTCTAGTTCTTCTATCGGATCTGCTTCCGGAGGGAAACGAGTTGTCAGCAAGCATTTATGAAGCGAAAAAGCTACTATGTCCCATGGGAATGGAAATAGAAAGGATACATGCATGTTCGAATGATTGCATCTTTTATTGTAACGCACATCAGGAGTTTCACGTTATTTCTTTAATGCGATCTCCTGCAAAGTTATTGACCCTGATATGCTAGACAACTTACAGAGTGAGATGGTGTAGACTCTATATTAGCTTGAGATGCATTTCTCACCATTGTTCTTCGACGTCATGGTCCATCTTATTGTTCACCTTGTCGGAGAGATTAAGATATGTGGTCCCGTATTCCTACGTTACATGTATCCGTTTGAGAGGTACATGGGTATATAAAATTCCTACGTGAGGAATCGGTCAAAGCCTGAGGGTAGTATTGTTGAAGGTTTTGGGACTGAAAAGGTTATTGAGTTCTGTGTGAACTATCTCGGGAAAAGACAAGCAATCGGTGTTCCTCTATCTCGCCATGAGGGTAGAATTGCTGGAAAAGGAACCGTTGGGTTGAAACTAACGAGGCCACAGTTTGACATGTATTGCAAAGCGCATTTGTGATCTTACTGACATAAGCGCGAGGTTGCGGTACATCGAGCAGCACAAGTTGATATTACGGGAAGAGAATCCACATATGGATGAGCTTTCCATCATGCGAAAACACAATGATAGATTTGTCACATGGTTCAAACAAAAGGCGAAGGATTCTGTTAGTGAGACTGTCAAATGGTTGGCTGATGGACCTAGATTTAATGTACAGACATGGCAGGGGTACGATATTAATGGGTACACCTTTTACACTGAAAGTCAGGATGCGAAGAGTATTGTTCAAGGCAGTGGTGTAAGCATAGATGTTTTGTTCGATGAACATCACTCAAAAGGAGGATCCTCAATGGCAATGAACTCTTACTACGGGGTGATCAAAGAAATTTAGGAGCTCGATTACGGAATATATAAAATTCCATTGTTCCGATGTAAATGAGTAGGACTTCCCCATGGAGTGAAGGTCGACAAGAGAGGTTTTATTCTTGTGGATCTCAACAGACTCGCCTATAAAGATGATCCATTCGTACTTGCGAAGCAAGCAAATCAAGTCTTCTATGTGTGTGATCCAGCCAATCCGAGGTTGCACGTCGTCCTTTATGGCAAGCGGCGGATAGTTGGTGTCGAAAATGTCATAGATGAAGAAGAATACGACCAATTCGATGAAATACCTCCGTTTGCGGATGGGGCCTGTCTTAGCGGCGACGGCGACACACATGGAAGAAATTATATGCGTGTTGATCATCAAGAAGGGTTGTATTGTAAATAAAAGGAGTTTCGGGTTGTATTGTACGTCATGTATCAATTGCTATGTGTTTGAAATATTTGTATTGTACATAACTGTAGTTTCGGGTTTGGAAAACTTATGTGTACGTAAGAAGCTTTCACAATTTTTGTCAATGGATTCTAGTGTGTAGCTTTCTTGCAAGAAAAGGAAAGCACTCTTCATCAAATCAGTTCTGGAAATTTTCAAAATAATTGGACTTTATTTCAAAAGGTTTTGACTTTTCTACTCTTTGAGCAAAAATCATGCCTACAAAGTGAATTTTTGGCTTTCTTTTTCAATGCTAATTCTTTTTGCCAAAATTCTTTTTGGAAAATATTTGTAGTATCACAAAGTATGTTTCTGCAAAAATTCAAATAATTTCAACTATATTTGCAAAAGTTATGGCCTTTTCACTTTTGTTCACGTAATTCTGAAAATTCAGACTTCATCGTTTGTCTGGAAAGTCAATAGTGTAGTGAACTACATTTGTGTCGGTTTTTCAAGAAAAATCGATAGTGATAATAATTTGTGTTGGTTTTATTCATAAACCGATAGTGCTATGATCACATTTGTGTCGGTTTTTCACAAAACCGATAGTGCTATCACAATCATTTGTGTCGGTTTTTATAAAAAATCGATAGTGATACGTAACATGTTAGTGTCGGTTTTCTGTGAAAGAACGATAGAAATATGGGACATAGTAGTGTTGGTTTTCTATAGAATTCCGATAGAGATATATAGCTATTAGTGTTGGTTCTCTACCTAAACCGATACAAATGAATACGTACTTGTCAGGCAAATAGGAAATTATTCCTATCGGTTCTATATGAAAACCGATACAAATGTATCGATCTCATTTCAATCGGTTCTTTGTATAAACCGACACAAATGAATGCATACTTGTGAGGCAAATAGGAAATTATTCCTATCGGTTCTATATGCAAACCGATACAAATCTAGATATCATTTCAATCGGTTCTTTGTGTGAACCGACACAAATGAATGCGTACTCGTGAGGCAAATAGGAAATTATTCCTATCGGTTCTATATGCAAACCGATAAAAATATATGGATCTCATTACAATCGGTTCTTTTTATGAACCGACACAAATGTACACAAACTACACCTAGAGAAATTATTCCTATTGGTTCTATGCATGAACCGATACAATTGATTATTAGTTCAGTCGGTTTTCTTGTGGACTGACACAAAGAACATCAATTATTACAATCGGTTTCTTGGATAAACCGACACAAATATTTGACGCTTATTTCAGTCGGTTGTGCGTGTAAACCGACATAAATGATTGAGTTTTAAATAGATTTCCTTACCTAACCCTAACCTCACTACCGGACCGCACACGCCTCCCTCCCCCACGGGACTCCTCCATTGTCGGCGCCTCCCCATTGAGCTTTCCCACAGTTGGCCGGCGGCTCCCCCACCGTCTTCATCTCCCCACGGAGCTCCCCCACCGTCGGTGCCTCCCCCACCATCGGCGACCACCCCCATCGTCAGCGGCTCCCCACTGTTGCTGCCTCCCTCCGCCGCACCCCTTCGCTGTCGACACCGCCTGCACCCCTCCGTCGATTGAGCCAGTTCCGGGTAAGGATCGAACACACGGGTGTTAAGATCGAGCTGCTGGGTTAGATAGGTATAGGCTATGCTCCTCTCCCTCAAATGCTTCCTTTCTTCGATTGATTCTGAACATAGGTTCCCTAGTCGGCTAGTCCCTATGATGACTGCATCTATAGGATGCTGTATTCCACTATTAGCATGCTTATTGTTTCACGTGGTTGAATGAACTATTTGTTTGTAGAAAAACCAATTTGAACAATCAGGTTTTGTTGTGCTGGAGATTCATTGCATCATTCTTCCAGCCAATGTTGTTGTGAATTTTTACTAACATGATAAAGTATAGGATTTCATTGCTGGAGAAACTGGAAAAAAGATTGTTCTTGAGCATCGGCTCTTTCTGTTGTTTATATTTGTCCATTGATAGACTACCACTAGTATAGCTTGTAAAATCTATCAATTGTGGCTTAACCATGGTCCACGAACGGATTCACATACTGATGGTATGCATGTTCGAAGTTGTGCAAAAATTTTTGAAGTACTATCTAGCCAAGTTTTCGGAAAAAAAATCTGGTAACATTAATAACGTAAGAGAGGGAGGGAGAGCGCATCTTAGTATATTTTTTTTAAGACTCACATCTCAGTAGCTTACCTGATGAAATGTTGATAGCACTAGTTCAACATCATTCTTGGAGTCACAGAGGTCTCTGGGCATTTGAACAATGATCATTGTCTACTTGAAAACCATGTGCTTTGCAGGCAGCAGTTGATGCCAAACAAGAGGGGGCAGCAGTTGTCAGCTTATTATGCAAGTTTTGATAGCAATGTTCAATTATAATTTTAGTCCTATTTCTTTTGACTTTGTTAATTGAGTCCGTTATTTCAATTGTAATTGCATACTACTTTTGTCTTTTATCTCAGCATATGTTAGAGTTTAGCTAGGTTGCGTAACCTACGTCTCCCGTTCGAGAGTGCTTATTTATAAATAAGCTAGAATAGCATATTTATAAACAAGCAGTCTTGAATTATCCATGTTTTTTGGACAGTTCGAGGATATGTGGTTCGGGCAAGTTCCAGAGCTGTTGTACAACTCACAGAGTAGATTTCGGTAGCGTCTCCTTGGTGTTCTCTGGATACACACCCCTCTTGACCTATTGTCGAGACGTGTATCTGGAGAACAGTGGGGAGATGCTGCCGAAATTTTCTCTAGAGTTTTACAACGGCTTAGGAAATTACCCGAACCATATATCCTCGAATGGGATTAGGACCAAACCTATTTAGAGATTAGGAGTTATCATTGGTACGTACGGAGTAAATGTTAATCGATAGACTTTTCTTGAAGATCATTCGTTCATCTGTTAATCTACTGTAGTATGCTAGAACAATTAAATACTATGAATTATCCATTTAGTTGTTGCTTTACATGATTTATTGTCAAGTTCACATAATAGCTACGAATTACTTTCTCTTATGCCAAATATATGACCATGTTAGATAAGAAAACTCAACATGTCGCAATTAGAGAGCATCAGCTCATCGCCAAATAGAGTAGAAGGTGCTCCTTAGGGGCCGAGCCAATTTCCAAGTGTTGAGCCGTGCCAAGTTCCAAGTGTTGAGGGGCCGAGTAAGGTGAGGAAGGCCTGAGGACTAAACAAAGGGGCCACAGGGAGAACGGCGTAGGTTCTCCACTTCAATACCACGGGGTTTGCATGGGTCCTCCTGAGTACAAGGGGCGATATCACTCATTCCTCGGCCAATTGGCGAGGCAGAGAGTTCCCATAACGATTAAGGATTGGAGAAAGGAAGTTAGTGCCGAGCAGAAGAATCGGCTGTGGGACGAGGTAAGGGCAAATGGATTATAGAAGAGGAGGATGAAAACAATGCCAGGCGGTACACCTTGAAGAGGATGGGTGTGGCTCTAAGGCACTTCAGGGTCTTCATGCACAGTGAGTACGCGTTGAAAGGTCGTACGTCATTCGAGAAGTATCCATTCGTGACTCCTGATTTTTGGGAGGAGTTCACGAGGATCAAGAGTATGCCCGAGGCAGAGGAGCTGAGACAGAAGAACATTGATACCCAGAGGCAGAACATGCACGCACACCACCTCGGTGTAGGCGGCTATGAAGGGAAGAGAGCAGAATGGGCACGACTAACCGAGGAGTGAGCGAACTCCGGGACAAAGATGCCTTACTCACACATATGTGAGGAGCGGGCACGTGATCGGGTGTTAGCGAGGACAAAGAAAACTACAGATGGGCAGCTGGTAGTACCAAACCCCTTTACAGCGCAAGTCGTCTCCACCATCGTAAGACATCAAACTTAGTACATTGCATTCGACCCTTCTTGTTGTATTTCAGATCTAATTCATACTCGCTTCTTGCAGAAGGAGGTAAGCCAGAGGAAAGAGCAGGGGCCTTTCTTAGCCAAGGGTCAAATGACATCCTGTCCTTTGCGATCGGGAAGCCAGACCATAAGGACCGGGTTCTTGCTGCAGGGGCGGGGCATACGAAGAAGTCCTACTTCTAAGATGACGTTAGGAGTACCAGATCAAGATCATGGGAGGCACATGCAGAGCGCCTCAAGGACACGCTCAAGGAGCAGCTGAGGGAGGAGATCAAGGAGGAGATGAGGGGGGAGATGATGGCATGTGAGGAGGAGATGACGGTGGAGATAATGGCACATGAGGAGCGCCTGCGGGCCTAGATGAAGGCGATGATCTCCCATAGTCAGTGCCAGATGCCCCCGCCTACCGTAGAGAAACATGTGCCTCAACCAAGTAGCTGTGGTTCCAAAAATTATAAGTCTGATCCCCAGCTGAAATTAATAATTAATTTTGCCTAACTTAAAGGTGCAATGGTAACTTCATATGTTTTCTCTCAAGATATGCACTTTTTGTAGGTGCCTACCAAGTGCCAGCTCACCCTAACGGAAGATAGATTTTCTGTTGAGGCTGCATGCGGGATTGCATTTCCATGCAAGGAGACCGACTCGGTGCATGGTAAGCCATTGGGGAAGGGCTACATGAGGTTCCAGGTGGACTACGTCCACATCGCCTTCTTATCACATGTGCTCGAGTTCCCCCCAATGAAGACATCACCACTCTCAGACAAGCGCGGATGTCATTCATCAAGTGGCCCACGACAGGTGTCATACTGGTCAAGGTAAAAATCCCCCGCATCTTCTGTACCATTCCAGTAGTACGACAACAAGTTATATATTCGCATGCTTCATAGGTTCCTACCGTACATGAGCCTGCTCCCACGACCATGACGAGTCCTGCACAGAGTACAGAGCTAGGCGTAAAAGAACTAGCACGACAGCCACAGAACCACTGCAGGCCTCGGAGACTCCTGCTAAAAAGGCAAAGCTCATAGATGCCACAGAGCCCCCTGAGGTAAATGAAAAGCCTACTGCCCCAGCCTCGGAGACTCCTTCTGCACAGAAAGGAAAGTCGGCACAGGTCACGGAGAGGCCTTATGATTTTAAGGCCTACGTACATGAAAAGCCCTTTCTGCCTTCCAGCAAATTGAATCCTCTAGGCAAGTGGACTCGACAGCTCCATGGATGGTACGTTGACAAAGTGAAAGAAGGCGAGCGGTGAGTCGACTTCAATGTTAAATACAGAAAGGGACATTTCCACCGTGAGGAGGATGGGACAATCCTAGTTAGTTTTGAGGATCTATTCCATCTGTACCAACTGATAGCCATCGACATTTCTACTGTACGATCCTGGACGCTGTGAGTATCGCACCATATAGCACGAGCTTATGACTTCCATAAGATTTTGCATTATGTTTTTTAACATTCAACACGAGTTGCAGGGCAATGAGGCAGCAAGTCGTGACGAATCGATAATTAGTTGGGTTTGTCGACCCTGAGCTTGTGTCCGTGACCATGGCTAGGCTTCAACTGGAATGGGTTGCTGGCTACATCAAGGGGGCATTGAGAGCTGAGCCGAAGAAGGACTTTGTTCTACTCCCGTACCATGAGGATTAAGTACTACTTTACTCTTCAATTACTTGTACGTATTTAAACCGTATGTGAACTTATTTCCTTCGCTACATACCATTTAAAAAGCAACCATTGGGTTCTACTCGTGATCGTTCTGAGTGACAACATAGTCTACACTTTTAACTCGATCGAGAAGAGACCGATGGCCTTACGCGATCAAGCCTCCTTTGGACCAGTAAGTGCACTACTCTTACCTAACATTTTCTGTATTTAACTACGTTAATTTTTTTGACTCAACAACATCTCTCCAATGTATATAGGGGTTTCTCGAACTACGTCGCTGAAGGAGGAAAACACGATGACAAAAAGGGCTCGAAGCTGGAGTATGTGTGCTTCAAGGTACAAGTGCCTACCATATATAAGATTAATATTTTCTGACATCTATTATTCATCTCTTAATTTCTTTTTCTTTCTTCACAATGTCATCAACATGGTAGCGACGACCACTATGGTTTGTACGTCATGCAGCACATGATGATCCTGGTCGGCGGCTCAGACCTTTTCCCTAAGGTATATGTACATGCATAATAATACAATTAGCCTTTCACATAGAAATTTCAAAACTTAAATTAGAGCACTTGTTTCTATTTTGCAGCATATCAATATCCCCCAGAAGAGCTTAGACAACTCTGCACTCAACAAGTTACGAGACCACTTATGCCAGTGGTATTGGATGAAAGTTATCTCGCAGATGGGTAGGTTTACAGATCCTGAAAGCTCTTACTAGTTCATATGCGAACAATATTACATATGTGAATTGATTGCATGTGTACTGACTGTGAAGCATGTTTGAGTTCTGTTTTGTGAATGAATGTGATATGTGTTGTAATAAAATGTTTGTGTTCTGTGAATGTGATATGTGCATATGTGTGCTATTGCTGTGTGAATGTGATATGTGAATACTGTGTGAAATATGTGCTGATTGGAGAGTGAATTAGAAAATAGCACACCCCTCATCTCTATTGGTTCTGAGAAGAAAACGATAGAGATAAGGGGGTCATCTCTATCGGTTCTTTGCAATAAGCGATAGAGATGACCACATCATCTCTATCGGTTCTTTAGAAGAAGCGATAGAGATGACATGCTCATCTCTATCGGTTCCTTATAAGAAGCGATAGAGATGAGTGCGTCATCTCTATTGGTTCTTTGTAAAAAGCGATAGAGATGATCACCTCATCTCTATCGGTTCTTTAGAAGACGCGATAGAGATGACACGCTCATCTCTATCGGTTCCTTATAAGAAGCGATAGAGATGAGTGCGTCATCTCTATCGGTTCTTTGTAAGAAACGATAGAGATGATCATCTCATCTCTATCGGTTCTTTAGAAGAAACGATAGAGATGACACGCTTATCTGTATAAGAACCGATAGAGATGATCAGGTCATCTCTATCGCTTCTTGTAAAGAACTGATAGAGATGACACACTCATCTCTATCGGGCAAGAACCGAATGTAATAGCGCCGCCTCATCTCTGTCTCATGATTTTGTGTCACCACCAGAACCGATTGTGATGATAAAAAATAACCATTCATGTAGTAGTACTTCACCGATCCCCACCAGAGCTAGGTCGATCGTACAGTTGGCCTCCTCAGCTTTTGGACATGAAGCCATCACCTTCATCAGTTCGGTCGCCGCCTTGCCTGCCTCCCATGCTTGATGGCGTATTCAAGAAAGGCGTGTCTCCACCTTTACCACATCCACAACTAAAACAAGACACGTCGGTTCAAGGAAGGCCTACGAAAAAGCCCAACTCGACTAAACCGAAATTACAAGAAGCCAACCAAGGGATGCTCAGGCGTGAACCATTCTGAGCAAGAACCATGGGCACACCAAGGTTACTCGGGCTTGATCCATCGACCATCGACCAAGGTTGCTCGGGCATGATCCATCGACCATCAACCAAGAACTCCAACTCATGTACAACTCGGTATCGACCAAAGGACTCCGATTCGAACACAACTTCGAGTTCCACTAGGATTCAGCTTCCCTGATAGCACCAACTTAAAATGGAACAACTTCTGATCCAGAAGGGTGTTCGGGACACATGAGTACTTGATTGAAAGATTTCTTCGCCCTCTTTCGAATGGATCTGGTTTCACCTTAAAATTCCATTTGAGAAGCCCAGAATCGGCAACACAAATCACGTTATTTTTTCAGTCCGTGTCAAAGTGGGCTTTGGACCTTGTAATCAAGTTGTATTCGGTCTCCCTAGGTTTTGGATGACCTTCTCCTCCTCTTATCTCATAAATAGCCAGCCACACCATCATCTAGGGTTTGGATTTTGTTTGATTAGTTTAGCCAAGTGCAAACTTTGAGTCTTCAAGTTGTGCTAGACAACCACCTTGTCAAGATCTTCAATAGAACCCTATCTTGTTTTTGCCTTCAATTCTTATTTGCAATTTCGTACTACTTTTACTATTGTTTTTGCTTGTTCTTCGGTTGCTTGCAGGAATTGAACCTTGTGTTCAGGTTGTTCGGAGTTGGTTTAGTGATTCCTAAGGTGCATCGTCGTTGTATGTTGTACTCGGATGTCAAAGTCTGTTCCACCAAATCGAGAGTTACCCTTCTCATCGAAAGATCAGGACACAACCTGATATCAAGTGGTATCAGAGCACCAGGTTGATCGGTGAGAGATTTACCGTTCTATTATTTATTTTACCGACAATCCAAAAACTTGCCACAAAAAAAATTCCCTTTGGTCCAAGACAATTTGAGCCTTTTGTTCTACTGCCTAGTCTTTGCTTGTTGAATTTTCTGTTGTATCGTTGTGTCGTGTGCTGGTTTTAGTGTCTTTACCTTAGAGTTTTAGTTCGAGTCACGTTTTGGTCACCGTTGATTTCTCGTCGTCGACATACGTCCGTACATCGTCGTTGACATCGTCGCGTCCAGTTCGGGTATCTGCTGTCCAGTTTGGTAGTTTGTCAATGATTTCCTCATACGAACTCAGATTTTTGCGTTCTTGCACTCGTTCGAAAGATCTCCAAATTTTCCATAAGATCAGTCTATGCCTTTGGCAAAACAAAATTTCCCAAATTCGGCCTCCATCATTGAGAAAAGTTGCCATCTTTGTCGGCTTGCAGAGTTTAGATCTATTACGAATTGCTTCGGTAAAACTGCCATATCTTGAGATTCCTATCTCTATTTTTGAGGACCTTGTACTTGTTCGAAAGAAAAAAAGGCAAATGCAAAAAAAGTGCTGCACCAAAAAAAAAGGAAAAAGGCAAGTGCATATAAAAGAGCCGCACAAAAAAAAATCTAGTGAAAAAAGAAAGAGCTACTGGCTTTGCTTTTCTGTGAGCTAGTTGGTATTCTGTGACGTCGTTTGTATCCCAGCTCACGCCTCTAGTACGGTTAGGCCTATGACCAGCACGGTGCCGTCGTTGAACGATTATTCAACTTGCTTTAACTAACGTGGTTCTAGCTTCTCCATTGTATTGTTTTAGCCTACCTAGCTCCACATATTCTACAATGTGAGTTTGTTTAGTCCTTTGGCAATCGCTTTATTCAAACTTTGGGGATCTTTTGACACCGCCAACGGTCGACAACCCCTGCTGCACGGTAAGAACTTGTAAGAGCTTTGGTACCGGCTCGAGAGTTGAGCGACTTTTTCACCACATCCTATGTAGTGATAGGAACATTATACCTGTGATGTTGTTCCTTGTCTTCTACTAACCATGTCAGGTGACGAGAGTTCGCTGCATCACTCTCCACACACGAAGGGCATTGTTGCTCACTTTGAGAGGATGACGAGGGTCACCACCGAGGGCCTTAGTGAGGATGTACGACTCACTAATGGCGAATGTAGCTGCAAGAAGACCGTCTCCGATCCATCAAGACTGCTCAGGGAGTTGCTAACACTACCCTTGCTACTATTTTGTCTAGACTTGGTATGCTTGCTGCTTCCAGTCCTCCGCCTCGTCTCCTAAGCAACAATAATGGTATACTACATGCACAATGGGTTCCCATTGCTGTCCCGGTTTCCCAATATGGCCCCACTACCTCGACTGCTCGCGACATCAACATCGCCACGGCTTCATCAACTGATGATGAATAAGGTAAAATCAAGATTGAATTGCCTCCTTTTGGTGGAAAGTTCGATCCTAAAGCATATATTAATTGGGAGATAGCGGTAGACAAAGAATTTGCAAAGTATGACTTATTTGAAAACCAAAAGATTAGTGCCGCAGTTAAAGTGTTAACGTCGGATGCAATATATTGGTGGAAGCACATATCTAGATATGATAAAGAACATAAAACTTTGAATGCCATGAAAAGACTAATGAGAGATGATTATGTTCCTGAATATGATGCTAAATATTTGCTTACTAAACTTCAACGCTTAAAACAAGGTTCTAAAACTGTTATAGAATACTATCATAAATTGCAAAATTATTTGTTGCATTGTGGTTTACAAGAATGTGAAGAAGTTATTGAGCTTAGGTTCATACGTGGACTTAATCATGAAATTTAGGATGTTTTTGTTGATGAAACATATAGTTCTCTTTCAGACTTAATTAAATGTGCTTGTAGAGCTGAAAACATGCTTACTAAATCTTTGAAAGAGTCTTTAGCTTCATTTGAGGTGCCTATTGTTGCACCTTCTGTTGTAGCTAATGTTTTGCAGAAAAGTGAGCACCATCGAGAGAAGGATGAAGAAGAAAATGTGCAGAAAGAAGAGTTCTTTGCTGCTCCATACGTACATGAAGAATTAGAAATTGAAGTTGCACCTATAACTAATAAGAATGATTTAGAAGGTAACATAAAAGGTAAGAACTGTACACATGGTGAAAATAATTTTGAAGAGATAAAACTGTCCATGAATCATGCTATCATAGAGCAACTATTATTGGAACCCATTGCTAATTTTCTACTGTTACAAGATGATTTGCTTACTATTCCTCGTGATAAAGAACAATTGAGTGATAATGCTTTACTTATATCCACGCCACAACTACTGAATGAACATGAAACTTTTATATTTGAACTAAATACTTGCACTGAATATAAACATGTTATTCACATTGCTAGTGAAGAAGATGAGCTTAAATTGATGTCTTCTTTAAATACTTTAGGTTACATTGAATTTGATGTTCTGTGTGATCTAAATAGTTTCAAGGAGAAGATTTTTGTACATTCTGATTTGCCATGGTTATCACGAAATATTTTTCATGTTGGTAAACATAATGATAAAGGAGAGTACAAAGTGCATAGAGTATACATTTGTTCAGATCTGAAACATCTATTTCCTATGCCACAACGTGATCAATTTGATAATTTCAATATCATATCAAGTACCCGTACTTTCGTTTATAATCTATATAATAGTTTTCACGAAAGATAGTGTTTGGGTGATTGTGATTCTCAAGCCATTGATTTGATCACAAAAAATATGCATGTTGCTTTGCTCTTTGTCGCTACTAACATTTTGCAGGAGAATGTGATGGAGTCGAGGACGACTCCAATTCAAAAAAGGGAGAATGATGAGACCATACTTATCCTGGATAAGACCAACGCTATATCAGTTTGGCGACACTTCACGACATCCTCTGCATCATCTACTAGGTTGGCTGCATCTACACGGCTTCACCGATCCGCACCAAGGCTAGGTCGATCACACAGTTGGCCTCCTTGGCTTTTGGACATGGCGCCATCACCTTCATCAGTTCGACCACCACCTTGGTCGCCTCCCATGCTTGATGGCGTATTCAAGAAAGGCGTGTCTCCACCTCTACCACATCCACAACTCAAACAAGACACGCCGGTTCAAGGAAGGCCCACGAGAAAGCCCAACTCGACTAAACCAGAATTACAAGAAGCCAACTAAGGGATGCTCGGGCTTGAACCATTCTAGGCAAGAACCATGGACAGACCAAGGTTACTCGGGCTTGATCCATCGACCAACGACCAAGGTTGCTCGAGCATAATCCATCGACCAAGAACTCCAACTCGAGTACGACTCGATATCGACCAAAGGACTTCGATTCGAATACAACTTCGAGTTCCACTAGGATTCGGCTTTCCTGACAACACCAACTTAAAATGACTATAACTTTTGATCCAGAAGGGTGTTCAAGACACATGAGTACTTGATTGAAAGCTTTCTTCACCCTCTTTCCATTCGAGCTGCCCGGATCTACAAAACAAATCACATTACTTTTTTAGTCTGAGTCAAAGTGGGCTTTGGGCCTTGTAATCAAGCTGTATTCGGTCTCCCTAGGTTCTGGATGACCTCCTCCTCTTATCTCATAAATAGCCAGCCGCACCCTCATCTAGGGTTTGTGTTTTGTTTAATTAGTTTAGCCAAGTGCACACTTTGAGTCTTTGAGTTGTGCTAGACAACCACCTTGTCAAGATCTTCAATAGAACCCCACCTTGGTTTTGCCTTCAGTTCTTATTTGCAATTTTAGATTGCTTTTACTATTGTTCTTGCTTGTTCTTCGGTTGCTTGCAGGAATTGAACTCGTGTTTAGGTTGATCGTGCCCACAGCAAGATCAATAACCCTTCGGAGTTGGTTTAGTGATTGCTAAGGCGCATCATCATTGTACATTATAGTCGGATCGTTAAAGTCAGTTCCACTAAATTGAGAGTTACCCTTATCACCGAAAGATCAGGACACAACCTTAATCCAAAGGGTGATAATGAATCTCCAGGTTATAATCCTTGATTAATTCTAACCATCTTCTCTGCCTCATATTCAGGTCTGACTGAGTGAAAATATACTTTAAACTCTTATGGTATGCGTATATTTCACAACGATTTTCAATAAGATAATGACACCATATCTGTAAGGCATGCACTATGGCAGCTAATTCCAAATCATGTGTCGGGTAGTTCTCCTCATGTGGCCTCAACTGTCTTGATGCATATGCAACAACCTTACCATTTTGCATTAGCACACATCTAAGTCCTTGACGCGAAGCATCACAATAAATATCAAAACTGTTCTGAATATCTAGCAACACTAATACTGGTGCTAATGTTAACCTTTTCTTCAATTCTTGGAAACGCTTCTCATAATCTGGCGTCCATGCAAATTTCGTCTCTTTCTTCAACAACTGCGTAAGGGGTCTGGAAATTATTGAGAATCCTTCAATGAATCGATGGTAATATCCAGCCATTCCAAGAAAACTGTGAATCTGAGTCACTAACTTCAGCTATTCCCAATGCAATACTTCCTCAACTTTACTAGGATCGATAGCAACTCCTTTAGTAGTCATTACATGACCAATAATTCCACTTTCTTTTTCCAGATATCACACTTACTAAATTTTGCATATAATTGCTGCTCTCGAAGCTTTTCAAGAACTAGCCTCAAATGTTCTGCATGATTTTCTTCTATCTTAGAGTAGACAAGAATGTCATCTATAAATATAACAACAAACTTATCCAGATATTCAATAAAAACTTTATTCATCATATTCATGAAATATGCAGGAGAATTTGTCAATCCAAATGACATGACTGTGAACTCATAATATCCATATCTTATTGAAAATGCTGTCTTGGGCACATCCTCTGCACGAATCTTCAACTGATGATATCCTGATCGAAAATCTATCTTTGAGAAAATTCCAGCTCCTCTTAACTGATCAAACAAATCATTGATCCTGGGTAGTGGATACTTGTTCTTTATGGTCACTTCATTCAGAGCTCGATAGTCAATGCACATTCTCATGCTTCCATCCTTCTTTTGAACAAACAAAACAGGTGCTTCCCATTGCGACGAACTTGGCCTTACAAAAATTTTTTCTAGCAACTCTTCAATCTGTTTCTTCATTTCTACCAACTTATCTGTAGGCATCCGATACGGTCTCTTGGCTATTAGGGCTGTACTAGGCACCAATTCAATCACGAACTGATATCTCGATCAGGTGACATTCCTGGTAAATCCTCAGGAAAAACATCTGGGTATTCATTAACAACTGGTACTCCTTCATTGCTGACTGCTTTAGCACTATTAACTATCATCTGACCATTATGAACTGTGGTTGCTTGAACTTCTACTCTTTCGTCTTTCGGGCTATCAATTGACACTATTCTCCTACCACAATCTAACACAACCTTGTGCTTGGTCAACCAATCCATTCCAAGGATAACATCAAAG
This sequence comes from Otatea glauca, assembly GCA_036346275.1. Classification (NCBI taxonomy): domain Eukaryota; kingdom Viridiplantae; phylum Streptophyta; class Magnoliopsida; order Poales; family Poaceae; genus Otatea; species Otatea glauca. The sequence continues at coordinate 21,457,258 of CM070731.1, read as the reverse complement.
GTTTCGGTATCCAAGATAACGAGGTTCGCTAGGAACTCTATCCCATTCATGAGCATCTTAACTCCCATACATCCTAGGTTAGATCGCAGTTCTGATCCAGGGGATTGGACCAAAAGCATGCACTTAAGGTTCATCACTTCTAACCCATTCCCAACAGTAAAATCTCGAGAAATAAAGGAATGCGAAGCTCCAGAATCAAATAGAACTGTAGCAGGCACTGAGTTAACTAACAACTTACCCAGTACGACGTCCGATACTTCCTGAGCCTCATCAGTCGTGATATGGTTGACATGACCTCTCACCGTGGCTTGAGTTGTGGCTCTAGCTTGAACAAATCCACGGTTCCCTCCTTGTGCAGGCATCTTGGCCGGCGTAGTCCAAGGTTGAAGCGAACAGGTGTAACATCTCCTCTCTTCGGACAGTTATTGGCGAAATGCCCTGGCTCATTGCAATTAAAACAGTGCCTGACTGTAGATTGTTGACCACCTCCTGGTGCATTATTGATCCGAATAGGTGTTTGAGAATTCTGCACACTAGGGTGCGGTGCGGAAGAAGGCGTCTTGAAAATTGCCTTGGGCTGAAACCTGACAAACTGGTGTGGTGCAACCCTCAACTTTTACTGTCCTTGGCGAGCTCCTTGCTGTGCCATCCTGCGCTTGCGGTTATCATCTAACTCTCTGCGCTTGTCCTCAAGGATAAGGGCCTTGTTAACTAATTTTTGAAAATCAGGAAAATTGTGGGTGATCAACCCAACCTGCAACCCATAATTCTGTCCCTTCATGAAGCTAGACTATCTGGCCTTATCGGTCGCTACATCTTCAGGTGCATAGCGAGCTAGCTGTGTTAACCGATTCAGGTATTCTGCCACAGACTGGCCTCCCAGCTTGATAGCTCTAAATTCTTCCCTCTTTAAGTCCATGACACCTTCTAGAACATGATACTGACGGAAAGCAGCAGAAAATTCTTTCCAAGTGATTTCCTGTGGGTTCTCTTACGATGCGCAATAATTCTCCCACCATTCCGCAGCCGTGCCCTCGAGCTGATGAGAAGCATAGAGCACCTTCTCATTTCCCTCACACTGGGTGATATGCAACTTCCTCTCAATTGTCCTTAGCCAGTCATCAGCCTCAATTGGGTTAGCATTCCCAAAAAAATGTTGGCAGATGGGTCCTCATAAAATTTGATAGCTTTGAGTAAGGATGGTTTCCATTATTAGCAGCTTGGTTTGCTTTGTTGGCCACTGCTTGATTGGTGAAGTGCTGCATTTGCTGCATCATGGTCTGCATAAGCTGAGTTTGTGCAGCAAGAAAGGCTCCAAAATTACTCATGTCAACTGGCAGTGCTGCTTGAGGAATTGGCGACTCATTCTGGTTCTCATTCTGGTAGCTTCCACTTCCACCAGCTCTGTTGTTTCCGCGAGTCTGAACCATCTGCTGATCACTCCAAGGTTTAGAGAAAAGAGGGAAATAGCATAGACAAGTAATATAAGGACTAATGTGGGGGAAAAGTTTGAAATGCAAACTCCAAATATATTAAACTTTATTTAATGCTTGGTATGACTTCTCACAAGTGCCTAAGGGCAATGCAATGCATACTGCACACTCAAAAAGACCATTAAAACTCTCATTAACCTAAACAAGCATCACTAATCGACTAATGGCAAAACTCTAAACTTTAGACTTATGCGACTCAAACACTTGAGTCACTACTACTACTAAACTTAAGACTCTACCTAATCACTAAGCCATCCTCTGGATCTTCCTCGGACTCCTCCAACTCAGATGCCTCTTCCTTGAGGTAGAGAGCCTCCTCTAGCTCGGCTATCCTCTCAGAAGCCATCCTCCTAGCCTCTCGAAGGTCCTTCTCAGCATTCTCCAATGCCTCATATACCTCCGTAAGCTCTTGATTTGTAGCCTTGGTGAGGTTCTCCTGCGCTGAAGCAAAACGTGCAAGATGGACTATGGTGGCATCCTCCTCGCTCCTGACTCTGTCCTCGGTGACGGTGTCTCCATTAGGATGGTATTTGAACACCGTTGTCTCCAACTCTGCAATGTAGTCATGAGTAAAACAGTGAAGGGCAAGACGAGCGGCCACTTGGATCCCGACTTCAAATGTTGCTCTTCTCACGGAGATGTTGACGGAGTAACTTCCCATGTTGTTGTCCCTGGCGTAGACCGTGACCTTGCAAATTGTACCTCGTACCTTCCCGCTCACGATCCAGTTGGTACCACGGTAGATAGGACAATCAAAGCCTCCCAACAGCAGCAGTATCTTCCAAAGCTCAGTGGCAAATCCTCCCTTGCGCTCTCCATAAAGACACTCCATCTCAACCTGCAGAAAGTGGCTATCGTAAAAATCACAACTCCAAAACAAGAGAAAAGACAGAAAAATTCAACAAAGGTCGAAAGAAAGAAAGAAGGAATAAGTCAAGATCCTTTTAATCTTTCAAGTTACTTTTCCCTTTAGAAAATAGTTTTGGACACTCCTAAGACTCCAAACTAGCTAGGGCTTGACCTACAGTTAGTATGGCTATGAAACCACCTCTGTCGAGAGACCCGAATATGCAAATTCAGACCCTCTATGTATTCCGCACTAGTCCAGGATCATACTAGTGCACACAGACTCAACATTGATGAATATCACAATCATACTCAATGGTAACATAATAAAGATTTCATCAATATTAAATATAACTGTTGGACGACCTTGTGGTCAACCTTACATGAGTACGCCTCACAGGGCTAAAACTGAAAAGTAAATAAATAGCAGCGGAAATAAACATAAGCATAGAAAACCCTTCAATCAACCACAAGCAACTGACAATGTTCGAACCCTAGTTATTCGCCTCCTCCTGGTACTCTTCCTCAAAAGAAGTCATCGCTTCTTCTCCAAATGGTGATGTTTTGTTGCAAGGGGGTGAGTACATAAAGCACTCAACAAGTCGTGCATAGAATGCAAGTCTAATATACTATATCCATGGCTTATTACAAAAGATAGGCTAACATGGTTATTTTGCATAAATAGCATTTGTAAAGGAATATCATAAATAGATTGAAAGACAGTAAAACAAATAATAACAATAATATATTTTCTATTTGTTTTTCCAATAACCAACTCATAACCTTATTCCACATTTCCACATCTATGTCCACATTTGTTTTAATAAAATCTAACCCTTGACTGTAATCACCGAGCAATGCTTAATACCGCGAGCATGGCTATTCAAATAAGTTTTACACTCTGCAGAGGTTATACACTTTTCCCATAAGATACAACCATACACCACAAAGGCGAGTGATTAAAACAAAGCCTTTCCAATGCCCGTCTAAACTCGGTACTACCCGCTAAGGTTTCAACACTGGTGGGACAGGTTACCACATCTAGGGCCCCCTCTTGCGCCATGTGAGCACACCCGTGCGATGACTAGTTACCACTATCCGGGCCTCACACCACCACAAATAGTACCAAAGTTTAGACTCAACAAATTAATCAGCTAGGTCTATTCCATACCAGACTTGTGGTTGTATGAATGACTCAGTTCAAATTCTTGCAAGGTTAAGTCCTTAATTGACGAAGGCAAGAATAACTAAAAATCATCATAACCACGAACCAACCATTATCATAAAAAGCAATGCGACTGCCCAAGTGCCACATTGGCCCACCACAAATACATACCACTTGCCTCAGTCTAAATCATTTTAACACCCCGGTTGATTTACCAAGCACCACGTGCCATCAACAACAAATAACATTGTGTGACAACACACGACACACAAGTTAATAAATATGTTCCATAATCATTTAGCAAGATTAACCATTTTTTCATAAAATGATGACTCGTTGCGCGGCTAAGCATACTACTTGCGTTCTAACTAACCACATTCGCAATTATAACTACCAATCAATATTAAACCATTATAGGGTGACAAATGAAATGCGACATATGACATGGCAAGGTGGATATATCTCGATTGGACGAATAACTATACCCAACATAATTGAAACAAGTAATAACTGAATTATTATGCAATACATTGAAACAATATAGTATTTTAAACATGGTTCAACATAATCAAAGCACAACATTCCTTCAAATAGCTTCGACTTCTACTCTCGACCTCGCTTGGGTGCTGGCTCCTCAACCACAAACTCACTGGGCAACTCGACGTCTATGCGAAACGAGAGAGAAAGCAATAAATAGAAAAAACAGAGAGCAAGATCAACTCCAAAAATTAAATAAAATTCACCATTAAATAAAGCTTCATTTTCCAAATTTTTAGAAATTAGAATAACCTCAATCGGAGCTCGGATGCAAAAGATATAGCTATTCAAAGTTTGAAATAAAAGATAAATAAAAAAATTGGAAAAACCGAAATATTTTTATACTGAAAAATAGCATTTACGATGTCATGCTGACGTCAACACCGAATATGATTTTTGGCTAATTATTTTTCTGAAGAAAACTAAATTATGATGTCACGCTGGCGTCAGCAGACACGTGGCGCAACCACAGTGCGACACGTGTCACCAGCGTATGGACTCAGTCCACGATCGGCGCTAGACCATGGTGAACTAGCGGCACTGTGCTCATGCACCGGCTGACGTAAGCAGCACACATGGCACCATCGATCGATGACTCATGGCACAGATTCAACAGACGAGATTAAGACGCGCGGCGATGAAGATCTCAACCGATCACGCTAGATCGGACGGCGAAGATCAGAGGTGATGACGTCAGCGACGATCGACGGTGGTGACACCTCGGTTTTCATGTGACACGCGGCAACACGGGATTGGCCCAGCACGCGGTGCGATCACAGCCGTTCGATTTGAATCCAACGGCTCAGATCTGGCGACACAGCGACGCTGGCAGATATACGTGGCACGATCAGAACTGACCGGCATAGATCCAACGGCGACGGCAGTTGGAGCGGTAGACGTTGAAGTGGCGAGATCTGAACCACACGATCCAAATCTAACGGCTACAGCAGATGGAGCAGTTTACTATAGATATGGTGACGTGGCTTGATCTTGAGCTTTGATTGCAGATCCGACGATCCTCGAGCTTCGATGCGCGGTGATGGCGTGAGGTGGTGAGGGCTTACCGGAGATGAACACGACGACGCGCGGCACAATGTATCTGAGGGTCTTCGGCGAGGAAACTTGGCGCGTTCCAAGCGTCTTGATGCGGTGAGTGCACGGGTACTGGTGTCAATGGCGGAGACGGCTGAATGGCGGCGGAGCGAAGCAAAAACGGCGGCAGAGCGATGCGGCAACTTCAGCGAGCTCCTGCAGGCGAACAGCGGTGGCTCAGAAGGTGTGTGCTAGGGCTACGAGTTCATCTCAACATGCGCAACACATGGGTGGCAGCGGCGCAATAAATAGAGCCCTCGGCTTCTGTGTAGGGCATAGATACCCAAACGGATTTGGCGGCGGCGACGGGGATTCGATCCTGATAGGCGTGTCGACGTGGCACAAGCACGACCATCCACGCGGATCCGATCGAGCGGCTGGCAACGAGCAATGGTGCGGCGCGATCACAGCCGTAGGATTGAGATCCAACGGTCGCGCGGCTAAGGTTTCGGGGTGGCTGGGCTACGTGGGCCGATGGCGCAAGCGGGCTGGCTATGGCGTAGGAAAAAACGAGTCGGACCAGATGGGTTTCGGCCCAACACTATTCCAGTGATTTATAAATCATTTTCGAATTAAAATAATTCAGATAATTAAACAAAGCCCAAATAAATAGCAAAATACCCAGAAAAATCCAAAAAAAATTAGAAAATACTTTAAGACATTTGGAACCCAAATAAAATATTTCCAACAAAATTTCACTAATACTTTTCACTAAATAAATAAAAGATATTAGAAGGCTTAATTCGATATATTCCAACTAAATCAAATAAAATCCCAAAAAATTCAATAAAAAGAGAAAAGCATAATAAATCCAATAAAAGCAAAATTTGGGATGTTACATTAGGGTTGCCTCCACTATATAAGGAGATGTAGTGAGAGGTGAGGACTAGAAACCTTCGACTTAGCCACTAGGAGTGTTAGGGTTTCCCATAAGATTTTGTGTTCTTGTGTGGTGTATGTGTGCTCCTTGTGAGCTTTGCCCTCAGGTGATAGGCTTTGTAATCCATCCTCATGCTTTGAAATAATGATCAATTTCATGCTCAAGATTTGGCTTTTGTTCTTGACCTTTCTCCTAGTTTCTTGATCTTTTTTGTTGGTTTCTTTTTCACTTGATCTTGTGTTGCCAAAGATGAGTGATTGATGGTTGTATCCTCTGAAGATAACCCAATCATCTAGGCAAGCTCTCTCATAATCATCAAGAGATCTCTCAAGAAACAGGGTTTTGGCTTGAGAAAGAAGGATTTGAGGTAGATCTTGATCCTACTCGTTTGAGGGTAATAGTTTTGAAGTTTTTTCTTGCTGTAACATGTGGGAGGTCATATAAGATCATCTTGTTCATCAAAACTCCACGAGCAAGCTCAGGGTAAAGTTTTTGCTTTTGACCCGATTTTGGTGCAACCTTTGGTAAACTCGAAAAAGGTTAGAATTTTGACGTTAATCCTTGCAATTGAAGGTTGGAACAAGTTCCTAACATCCATAGGAAAGTGCATACAAAGTTTCACGGGTTTTTGATCAGCCGATCAAAAGATACACCGATTTTTTTTGAAGTCATGATGATTTACAGTTCATTTGCATGTTTTTACTGTTTACGTCACTACCACTACAGTAATCTGATAGTGCTGTGGTTACTATTCATTCCGACACTACTGGCCTCTATAGCATGGTAGTGCACCAGAGAGCTGATTTTTAGAGAGATTTTATTTTTTAGCTCTTCTGAGGTCTTGGGATGTTTTGGTTGGATTTTTTAGGGAAATTTGTTGTGTGATCATTCACCCCCTTTGGTAGTCATTTCTAATCCTTCAGAAGGAGGTGTTAAAATTGAGAAGTATCCCTCTTCTTATTTATCATTTTTTAAAGGTGATAGAGAATTATATCTTTGGGTGATCAGAAATAAATGCTTATGTGATTATCGAAAATACGGGCATAGTATGAAAACTCATATTAAATGGACACAAAAGATGAATATATTTCAAAAAAGATTAAGCAGATCATATGCTCTACATCTGGGTTCACAATATCGATATTGTGATTATCGAACGATTTATTATTTTAAAAAATCGATAAAAATCGGTCAAAAATATGTAGAAACCAAAGAAGTTCGAATTAAAATTTTCTGAACTCTGCGGGGTAAAAAAATAAAAAATCGAACGATTTTACTGATTTTTGCCTGATTTTCTTCAATTATGGAGCTTCAATTTTTGAGCGATTGTTTTCGATTTTCAGCACACTAAAGCAAAACCAAAAAAATTTATAAAAAATTGCAAAAAAATTGAAATTTTTTAAAAATCATAATTAATCTACAAAACACCACAAATAAATTTAAACAATTTTTAAATTCATTTAGTGCTTTTGGAAAATAAAAAACAATAATAATGAAAAGGAACAGAGACAATATTAGATTTTTATAAAAATTTACATTATTGGTCATTCTCTTAGATTTTAATAGTACCACAAAGAGTTCCCAAGGATCATGTATTAAAATTTTCAGAAATATTAGACTTCATTTAGTGCCCCTAGAAAATCAAAAATAGCAGAGCATATACAAAGACAATAGCACTATTAGAATTTTGAAAAAAATACACATTTCTGATCATCATCTAAAAATTTTACAGATTCATTAGAATTGCCTCTGGACCTCACAAAATTTTTTTAAGAAATATTAGATTTCATTTAGTGCCCCTATAAATTAAAAAATAGAATAGTATATAAAAAACAATAGCATTATCATAATTTTTAAAAAATACATAGATATGATAATCATTTGAAAATTTTACTGTGCCTAAGGACCTCATACAAAAATTTTCAAAAATTTTTACACTTTCTAATAAAATTTTCCAAATTTTTTGAATTTGCATTTGAATTCCACCGGTTTACCAAGTGGTTTTAGATATCAAACCGGCTCGATATGGTTGATAATCGCGATATTCGCGTGATTATCGATGATATTACGAATCCTACTCTACATGTACATAGGAGGGAACAATAGTTTTGTGTTCATGTTTTTGTTTGGTGGAGTTTTGTTTTCCTTTTTGGTATTGAAATTGTTTATTCCACAGCTGAAATTTCAATAATCAAGATATTAGTGAATTCTAGAATTGTAATAAAAAATTAATTCAACAAAATAAAAGTATAGAAATGCACATATAGACTATGGATCAACATGAACAAAATTTTAAATTTATGGTAAAAAAGACATGAGGCTGCAGTAAGTATAAACTGAACTGCTATTTGAGAACAAAATGTCCTCGTGTATTGATTAACATTTGAGTATACATTTTACACAATTTACTAAAACTTGTTTCGTATTAGAATTGTTTCCAAATTTATTTTAGTTCCGATACTTATTTTTCCAGAACTTAAAATTATTTTGAGTTAAATTGTAGAGCTGAATTTAAATGTATTTAATTTCGAGTGTCTTATGAAAATTTAGTTTTAGTTCAAAATTATATCTAACATTAATTATATTTTGGTATTATATTTCATTCCAACTTTTATTTATTTCGGATTTATTCTAAATTATGAATTCAGAGTTATGTAATTAAATTACTTTTATTACGAATTTTATTTGATTTTTCAAAATTTAAATTTATTGTAGATTTATTTTACATTCCAATTTTGAGTTCTGAAATATCAACATTTGACTTTAATTCCGAATTTGCAGAGATTTTATTTTACATTCTAAATTTGAAATAAAACATTTTTCCAAAATTTAATTTTATTCAGAAACAGGGATGGATTTTATGTTGGATTCTTCCTCGAGAATCTCCAAATGGACTCTACTCCGATGCAATCCTGAAAGAAATGTGGGAATGTCTTGCAAGTTTCTTGTAACACCCTAAAAATTTCACTAATTTAAATTTTGGAGTTATTTTGACTTTTGAAATTTTTGGAGATTTATTGAAAAGAAATTTGGATTTATTCAAATATGGTATTTCTTGAATTTAATTAAACTAATATAAAAGTTGATGCAAAGTTTTATTGAAAATATTTTATTTGAATTTAGAATGTTCCAAAATATTTTCCAGAATTTTTCTGGATTTTTTCGGGTATTTTTGCTATTTATTTTGGCTTTGTTTATTTATCTGATTTATTTTAAATCAGAAATGTTTTAAAAATCGGGTGAACAGTGTTGGGTCGAAACACTGTGCAGCCCAGCCCATCGCGTCGTCGGCCCGCACAGCCGCTCGAAACCCTAGAATCGTGCCGTCCGATCTTGATCGAACGGTTGTGAGTGCGCCGCGTCATCGTGCGTTGTTGGCCTTCTGATCGAATCCGCGTGGACGGATGAGATGGAGCCACGTCACTCGTTCACGCTTTCACAGGAGAAGATGTCACCGACCATTACCGCCAGTGTTGTCCTGTCCTATACTTCGGCTCTGTGTGAGGGAAGTGATATTGAAGGTAATACCGGAGAGGTTCATTGGTTAAGGTGGAGATTCCTAAAAAGGCTTTGTTACGGGCTATCACCTGTGTGGTGAGCGGCTGTATCTTGTGGGTAAAGTGTACAACCTCTGCAGAGTGTCAAACTATTCGAATAGCCATGCTCGCGGTATTGAGCTTTGCTCGGGGATTACAGTCAAGAGTTAGATCTTCAAAAATAAAATGTGGAGAGGGTAGCTGTGTGCTATTGCTAAGAATGAACTGTTTAAGGCTGTGTGCCGAGAATCTTTGAAGTAAAACTGTTTGAAGAACCTAGCATTATATATAACTGTTTCACTGCTTTTAATCTAAATAAGATTCTAGTTTAAAAATGTTGTTTGATGCAAAAGAACCTAATAAGCCATTTCTTTGGAATAAACTTTGCATGTAGTAATAGCATCGCATTATGTGCATTACTTGTTGAGTGCCTCGAGTACTCACCCCCTTGCCTATCAATCTAACATCAGTGGAGGAGTCTACACCAGCGTGGGAGGAGGAGTACATTGAAGAGCCGGACAATTAGGGGGCAAACCCAGTCGGTTGCCTGTGGCAAGATGAAGGCTTCCACGAAGTTTATTGCTTTTCGCTGTTATCTTTTAATTACTCTGATAATATAAGCTCTGCGTGGTTAATCTTATGTAAGGAGACCATAAGGTCGTACAACTCAATTTATATAAATGTTTGCACTATTTATTATGATATCGTTGTGAAGTTCTGTGATGTTCAACCCTGTAAAGACTGTGTGTGCTAGCGTGATACTGGACTAGCACAGAATACATAGAGGGTCCAGATTCTCAGAATCGGTCCCGACATTTTTTTTCTGATTATTGTAGAAATTTTTAGTTTGTTATTTTATTAGAATTAATGTGGGGCTTTTATAGAACCTCTCGATAGTATAATAGTTCGATTGATGGAACTTTTTTTAAAATTATATATTTTTTTATTCAAATTGCAAAAAACATACCTCCATCTTAAAAAATTACAAAATATACCTCTGTGCCCTTTGAATGGACGACAGGGGCTACAGAGGCCTCTGTCGCCCTCTGAATGGGCGACATGTCCCCTTTCCTGTAGTCAATTTGTAAAGAAATTCATAACTTTTTCATATGATTTCGGATTGAGATGAACTTTATATGAAAAGTGTAGCACTCGACGAGATCTACAACTTTGGTATACAAAAGTTTTTCATTTGAATCCATTTAGATGGCCAAAAACGAGATAGAATATTCAGATCTAGTTTTTGGCCATCTAAATTGATTCAAATGAAAAAAATTTGTATATCAAAGTTGTAGATCTCGTCGAGAGCTACAATTTTTATATAAAGTTCATATCCATCTGAAATCATATGAAAAAGTTATGATTTTCTTTAGAAATTGGCTATTGGAAAGAGGACATGTCGTTCATTCAGAGGACGACAAGTGCCAATATTGCCCGTTCAGAGGACGACAGAGGCCTCTGTAGCCCCTGTCGCCCATTTAGAGGGCGACAGAGGTATATTTTTATAACTTTTTAAGATCAAGATATATTTTTACAATTTAAATAAAAAATATATTATTTAAAAAAAAAATTCGATGCATGTGTCGCTCAACCGATCTCTTGTCTAATCTTTATCTTTACTCGTATAAAGCTGATAGGATTGCCGGCTTCCTAGTCACGCCACATCACCCACTTCGCGAAAAAATCCCCGTAATCTGAAATTATGTTCTGGTTCTTTCACTACCTCTTTTACAAAAAAATCCTCATAGTTCTTAAAAATCGCGTATTGCTCTGGAAATTACGTTTAGGCCCTCCCTGCTCTTTTGCAAAAAAACCCCTATGGTTTGCATAAATTAGCGAAGAGGTCCTATGCGATTTAACACAAAAGCCCTTGGGTTTCCTGTAATTCCAAAAAGGCCCTACGCCCTCTAGCAATTTTACACATAGGCCTTCGGGGTCCCGAAAATTTACGAAGAGATCCTCCGTGATTTTACACGAGGATACAAGAATTCCGAAAATCCAGCATATCACGTCCGGCGTGGCGTAGCACGCAAACCCATCTAGTTTTTTTTATATGTCAAACCATTGGAACCCCACGTAGTTTATATGTTCTAATCCACACGTATCCGTGTGTTTTGGTAGCTTCCAGTTAATCCTTGTAGAATTGGATTTGTCTAATTTTTTACGGATAATCATTGTCTCTGCATGCAGGCCATACCATGATTCCATGCACCTAAGATCATCGATGTTCAATACAACTGCAATCTAATTGCTTTAGCACTTCTAAATTGTACGTACTTGCTTTTGGCATAATTTTTATCTCGAGAAGAAAAAACATTCTAAGTGTGGTTCCATGTTGTTTGTTTTCCATATAACTCATGTAAAATTTAGCAAGAATCGAAGACTTTTATGTCCATTTACTTCCATGTAAAACTACAATATAAATTGGCACGTAATTGATATGCCCGTCTTTAACTATTCCGGTGCTTTTTTTATTGTGGTGGCAAACATTTTTGCCCCGGGAAGGTTGTGTCTTGGTATCCATCTCGGTTACATGTGTTGGGATACCAGTGGTCCAATAGAAAGTCCACGATGGTCCTTTAGTCGAAACCCTAGGAGAGCGCTATATAAGGAGGAGGGGGTCCCCCCTATGTACAAGCAATCAGAAATCAATAAAGAATTCTGCCGTCGCTCCCCATATACCTGTGTCTCTCTCTCTGTTCTCCAATTTAGATCTGTTCGGAAACCCCGGACTATTCGATAGCGAGGTTCCTTAACACGTTATCAGCACGAAGCTCTACCGGAAATCAGAATTGAAAGGTGAGAAAGGTGGGATTTCAGCAATTGAATCTAAACGCTTGTCGTTTCTATGCATGCATCTATCCTACGCATCTTGAATCATTTTCGTCACGTGGCACGAAGCCACACGACGATCGCTCGAAACTACTTGGCATCAAGCTACAGCATCGCTCGCTGCAAGACACGGTTATCAGACACACACAAAAATGCATCGGCTTGCGCCGCCAACTTGAAGCTCCGCCGTGCGCATTGTTGCGGCGTCGCCGCGTTCTCGGTTCAGCGCCAGAGTCGGCAGACGACTCGGTCGCGCGCACGGCACCGTGACCGAGCCTTGATGTCATCACGTGCCTCGGCTTGCGGCGGCGCTAAGCCAGCTACCGCCAGAGCCGCCCGCATCGCCGGCCACCGCGCCCGAAGCACCGACGCCTCCTCGGTATCGCGCGCACGACACGGTCGCCGGCGCCACCGCCTCGACCTCCGCCAAGACCGCCCCGGCCTCGGCCCGGCGTGCGGCTGCTCGCTCCGCCGCTTGAAGCCGCCCGACGCGCTGCCGCCGCGCTTTGCCCGCTTGGCCCATCGCTGCGTCGCCGCTCCCTCGCTTGGGCCCGCATGCATCGCCGCCACCGCGCTCGGCCGGGCTGCGCCCGCCGCTTGGCTTCCCGCGCCACGCCGCACGGCGCTGCCGCCGCCGCCACACGTCGTTGCCGCTTGCGGCCGTCTTAGCCACGGCGCCACCCGACCGCCTCGACATCGGCGCCCGCCGCGCTTTGCAGCCGCCTCGTTGGCCCGCCCGACGCCCACACGGAGCCCGGCGCCGCTCGACGCCCGGTGCCTCGCCGTGCCGCCGCCGCCTCGCCGAGTCGCACCGTCGCCGTGCACGAAGCACCCGAGCGCCGCACGTCCCCTCGCCGGCACCGCCTCTCCACTAGCCCGCCCCGTGCGCAAAAGAATCGAATGGCGGCTAGGGTTGGAAACCCTAGCCGCCGTGTCTTAAGGAAGTGCTGTGGGCTAAGGCCCAAAGGCCAGACGAAAAAAAAGAAAGAAAACGACCTGGAGGCCCAGTCGGCCGGTTCGTCCGGAAAGAAAAAAAAAGGAAAAGAGAAAAAAAAGAAAAAAAATTCAGAAAATTTGGAAAAATTGCTAGAAAATCAGGAAGATTTATTTGGCTCTGTTTTTTTTCTTGCTTTATTTCTCTGTTTTATGAATATTCTTTATGAATTTTGAATTCATTGCTTTATTTTATATACTGCAATGCATAGCTATTTATTTTCTACACTTTATGCTTTTTGCAACCATTTTCTATTAGATTACACGCAGTAATCTAATGTCGGAATTTTGAAATCATGCAGATGTCCGGCATCGTGAATCGTGAGTTTGAAGAACTGGCCCTGCACGGTCAGAACTACCTCACTTGGGCATCGGACGTGAAGATCGTTCTTGGGGGCAAGAAGCTCCGCGCCGCGATTGGTCTAGGGTCCTCGCAGGACGCAAAACCTACCACCGAATAGAACGATCAAGCCCTGCACATTCTCAAGCACCACCTCTTAGCCACTTTGAAGAACGAATACATGGCTGAGGAGAGTGCACATGAGCTTTGGACTGCACTTCAGAAGCGGTTCGAAAAACTCAAGTACACCATCTTGCCCCAAGCACAGCAAGATTGGGTACGCCTGAGATTTGTAGACTTTAAAACAGTGGCCGAGTAGAATTCTGCCTTGCACAGAATTTGTACCAATGTCTCCCTATGTGGCAAGAAGATCACTGATGAGGAGAAGATTGAGAAAACTCTCTCCACCTTCCACTCAAATGCTATCCAGAGTGCACACAGCTATCGTCAGGACGCATACAAGGAGTATAGCGAACTGATTGATGTAATGCAAGTTGCGGAATCGCAAGACGATGTTCTACGCAAGAACTATGTCTCGCAGCCACCTGGACGAGACACTGGCACAGAAGTCAATGCCAATAGCTACAAGTTGAGAAAGCCCATTAATAGAAAGAAGGGCAAGCAGGGTGGAAAAGAGAGGACTCAGGCCAAAGGAAAGTCCAAAGCCCCAGTGAAAAAGGATGACAAAGAAAAGGCACACGTCAAGCCGTATGGACAGCAGAACCAAACGTACTTCAAATGTGGTACTTGGGGACACTGGTCGAAGATATGTCGGGAATCCAAGGAAGTGATCAACGCATATCAGGCTAAGAAGAAGGCAAAAGAAAACGCCCTCGCAGAGGCGCACTTCGCCACTATCGGTGATGATGATGCCATGGATGAAGATACCCCACTTGTCTCATCCTCACAGAATAGCCTGGACATCGATGCTGTAGCCAATATTATGGCAAATGAAGAGAAAACCTCTGTCGATGACATAGAAGCAGAAATTAATACATATTTTACAGATTCTGTTTAATGCATTTTTTTTATTATGGTTGTTAGCATTTTCTTTTGGATAAATTGTAAGCTCTAGAAGAGCATACTTCTCTAATGAATAAATATGCAATTTATTCTTTATTCCAGTATTCTTCAAATTTGCAAGCAATATTTGGTTTATTTTGCCTCTATCTGATTAGAATTATATTTCTTTTATCTAGAAATCGTGTAGCGCCCAAATGTAAGAGATATGCATTGTTGATAGTGACACAACAAATACCATCTTAAGAGAGTCTAAATACTTCCAGTCGATCACGAAGAACGCTGGAAAGATTACTACGATCGCAGGAAGCGACTCATATGTAATCGGCTCAGGAAGAGCCACTATTATATTGCCTATGGGTACAACTTTGGTAATTGAAGAAGCCCTTTTGTACCCTGAATCAACGCGCACTCTCTTAAGCTTCAAAGACATCCGCACCAATGGTTTTTATGTAGAAACCAACGAAGAAAATGGCAAAGAATACTTGTGCATTGTGAAGCACGCGGTATGTGGAAAAATGGTATTAGAAAAATGTCCTCATATGAATCGGGTTGTACTACACGAATATTCATGCACCAAGTGTATACTTCCTTGAAGACTGTTTTTATAAGCTCTGAGTTATTTTCTTTATGGCATGGTAGATTAGGTCATCCTGGTCTTAAAATGATGAGGAATATAGTGAACAACTCACAAGGTCATGGTATTAATGTTAAAAATTTCCCGAATCATGAAGATTTTATGTGCCCTACATGTGCCACCGGGAAATTAATAACTAGACCCTCTGTCATGAAAGTGCAAAGTGAAATCCCTGCATTCCTAGAACGCATCCAGGGGGATATTTGCGGCCCGATTCAGCCCTTGTTAGGGCCATTTCGATACTTTATGGTGCTCATCGATGCTTCCTCGAAATGGTCGCATGTATGCTTATTGTCAACAAGAAACCATGCTTTTGCAAAGTCGATCTCGCAGATCATAAGAATTAAGAATGCTTTCCCGATCATCGCGTGAAGTCCATCGAATGGACAATGCCGGAGAATTTACTTCAAAGGCATTTAATGATTATTGCACGGCAACGAGGATAGCGCTTGAGCACTCCGCACCGCACGCCCACACGCAGAATGGACTAGCGAAGCACTAATAAAGAGGATTAAATTCATTGCCGTGCCGCTTTTCAGAGTTGTAACTTGCCCAACACTTGTTGGGGACACGCATTCCTGCACGCAGCAGCTCTTATCAATTTCGCATCGTCGGCCTACAACATCCATTCTCCTATGCACTTGTGCACGGATCATCCCGAAGATCTCCCATCTCACGAAATTTGGGTGTATGGTATATGTACCTATACCACCCCCTCAGCGGACTGCAATGGGCCCTCTCCGCAAGTCTGGGATATACGTTGGTTATGAGAGTGCATCCATAATCGTGAATGGAACCTATGATCGAGACTTGCATACACCCGATTCGGCGATTGCATCTTTGACGAGGATCGCTTCCGTCAATAGGGGAGGAAATCAACCTTTGATGAAAAATGCCGGAAATCATATGGCATTCCACCGAGATCCCGCACATGACCCCGCACTAATGAAGCAAATCAAGAAGTCCGAAGATAATTGATTTGCGAATTTAGCAAATAAACCGCTGATCATTTTGTGATCCAAGGGCGTGGTTAAGTCGCATGTACCCGCAAGAAATGCACCGAGAGAGTGGAAATACCAAAGAAAATGAGAAGGTATCCATCATCCTGCTCAGAGGCCTCAAAGAAAAGAACAGAAATCTGCTCCTCAAACCCAAAGTACCCGGAGACGCTTTGGAGAAAATCAAGCAGAGGACTTACCATAACCAATCACGAAAATACCCCAAGGAAAGAAGGGGAGCGGTTGAGACTGCACCGAAAGAAGCCAACGGAAAAGGCAATTCCTGACTTGAATATTCCACCGCAGAAGCCACCAAAATAATGTGTGCGCACACATAGGCGATAAAAGCTAAAGGAACTTGCTCTGTGATAGGGAAAAGCAAATAAGAGCAAGTAGAAGTGCATGAAGCACCCCATGAAGAAATGGCCATAAACTTTGTAATAACAGGAGAATCCCTGAATAGAGCAACAGCCAACGTTGATGCATACTTCGCAAAGAAGATTGCCTCGATTATTGATCATGATCCCGAGCCTGCATCTCTCGCAGAGTGCAAGAAAAGGCTAGATTGGGAAGAATGGAAAAGGCAATCACTGCAGAGTTAGTCTCTCTGAACAAGAGAGAGGTGTTTGGGCCCGTATGCCGCACACCTCCCCATATAAACCCCGTAGGTCACAAATGGGTCTTTGTTCCGAAGAGGAATGAAAACAATGAAGTTGTATGGTACAAGGCAAGGCTTGTAGCTCAAGGTTTCACTCAACGTCCTGGAGTTGATTATGAAGAAACCTATTCTCCGGTCATGGGAGGAATTACCTTTAGATATTTGATCTCAATGGCAGTCAACTTGAAGTTGAGAATGAAGCTAATGGATGTTGTCACAGCATATTTGTATGGAAACTTGGATTCGGAGATATACATGAAAGTACCGGAAGGAATTCCTATCCCGAACCAAGACGGAGCAAATAGAAACATGTACAGTGTGAAATTGGAGAAATCACTGTATGGGCTTTGAAGCGATCAGAAGAATATGGTACAATCGCTGAGTGACTTTCTCTGCAAGAAAGGCTACACAAACAAATAAGATTGTCCATGTGTGTTTATACAATGATCCCGAATGGATTACAGATAATCTCCGCCTATGTAGATGACTTGAACATCATTAGGACGGATGAAAAAATTGAAGAAGCATGCTCATACTTGAAGTCTGAGTTTGAAATGAAGGATTTGGGTAAAACCAAGTTTTGTTTAGGCTTGCAGCTTGAACATGTCCAAGGAGGAATCTTGGTACACCAATCAACCTACACGCAGAAAGTGTTGAAAAGGTTTGGATTTGAAAAAGCATATCCTGCGAAGACTCCAATGGTCGGAAGGTCACTCCAAGCAGAGCTAGACCCATACAGACCTAGAGAAGAGGGGGAGGAAGTCCTGGGAAAAAAATTCCTATATCTGAGTGCAGTTGGAGCGCTCATGTACCTTGCGAATAGTACTAGGCCGGACATTGCGTTCGCTGTGAATTTGCTAGCTCGGTACAGTGCAGAACGCACCAAAAGGCATTGGAAAGGGATCAAGGACATCTTCCGTTACCTCCAAGGAAGCAAAGACCTCGGTTTGTTCTTTAGACAAAACAATGAATTGAATTTGGTTGGCTACGTCGATGCTGGGTACTTATCAGACCCGCATACTGGCAAGTCCCAAACTGGCTATGTTTTCCTATGTAGAGGAACAACAATTTCTTGGAAGTCGTCTAAACAGACTCTCGTCTCGACGTCGACAAACCACTCAGAAATCATCGCTTTGTATGAAGCATCTCGTGAATGTGCATGGCTCCGAAGAATGGTTAACCACATCCAGAAGTCATGTGGCTTGAACATTGAGCAAACTCCCACGATATTCTATGAAGATAATGCAGCTTGTGTTGCCCAAGCACAGATGGGTTATGTGAAGAGCAATCTCACGAAGCATATCAACCCCAAGTTCTTCTATGCTCACAAATTGCATAAGATGAACGAGATCAAGATATTGCATACTAAGTCATGTGAAAATCTTGCAGATTTATTCACTAAATCACTCCCAGCATCTACCTTTGAAAGGTGCGTAAAAGGAATTGGAATGATGAGACTTAGAGAAGTGCAGATCTCAGGGGGAGATATTTCACATACTCCAACATAAATCTTGAAGATGAATTATGAATACCCAACATGAATCTCGAAGATTAGCGATTGAAGTTTGGGTGAATTGTACTCTTTTTCCTTAACAAGTTTTTTTCATGAAGTTTTCTTACATAAGGTTTTAACGAGGCAATTCGTGCAACATAGTAAGCGTATGCTATGTACTCTTTCTTCAAGCATTTTTCACACTGGGTTTTCATGGAGTTTTAATGAGGCATATGCATCTCGCTGCAAAGGGCCCAAGGGGGAGTGTTGGGATACCACGTGGCCCAATAGAAAGCCCACGATGGTCCCTTAGCCGAAACCCTAGGAGAGCGCTATATAAGGAGGAGGGGGTCCCTCCTTATGTACAAGCAATCAGAAATCAATAAAGAATTCTGTCGTCGCTCCCCATATACATGTGTCTCTCTCTCTGTTCTCTAATTTAAATCTGTTCGGGAACCCCGGACTATTCGATAGCGAGGTTCCTTAACAACTTGTATGTATCAACTCTTTAATCACAGTCCATCTTCCAAGTTATCTGGGAGTTTATATTGATCGATGTGGTTAATGAAATCGTGCTACACGTACATTAGATGATCCGAACAGTAGGATACATCAATCTGAGAGTTGAACAGGAAGATTTTTTTTCCGATTAACGTGAGAATTTTTATTTTTTCTTTTTTTCTATTAATTTGGTAATTTCTAGATTTTTGTCTCTTAGATTAACATGGTGCTTTTTTGTCACGGTGGCAGACTTTTTTCCCGGGATGGTTGGGCCTTGGTATCATCTCAGTTACGTGCAAGGATTCAAACTTCGTTTTCGATAAAATTTCGCCCCGGACCGGATTCCGAAATATCGCTGAAATTCGGATATTTTTAGACAAATCTTGTTCGAAATTCAAAAACAAAAATTCAAATCCAGTTTGTTTTCTACTGAGAAAAATTAAATTTCGCCGAAAAATACCAAAATTTTGGTGTTTTTGCAATGGCAGAAAAGTGGGTCAAAAGATGTCAAAAATTTTTGAAGTTGTTTTTGGAGATTTCTAACACATATATGATGTTTCCATAAAAATTTCAGATAATTCTGAAGTCTGTGGAATTTTTAAAAATTTAAACATTGCTACTGTCCTGATAAAACGCTGACGGCAAATTTGAACCAAATGCAAAATGGTTCAAACCACGTTATAAACATTTAAACAAATTTTTGCAGGATTATTATGTATCTTTAATGCTCTCATAAAATTTTTCAGACGATGATCAAACTGTATGAATTTTTAAAAATTTGAACAGTACTACTGCCCTGTTAAAAGGCTTACCGGCAAACTTGAACAAAATGAAACATTATCTAAACTCTGTTAAAAACTTTTGAACATTTTTGTGAATGGTCCTGATGTAACATTAATATTTATTTAAAATTTTTAGATGATGATCATTTCCAAATAATGTTTAAAAATTCAGACAGTGTTATGTCCTAATAAAAGCCTAATGATCAATACATAGATTTGCTTTAGCAATAAAAAAAGTTTAAATTTTTTTAAATTTTACAGAAGGGTGATAAGGAAGTTATTAATATCTCATAAAAATTTTGAATTATGATCACACTCCAGTGAATTTATAAAAGTCTTACAAGGCACAGTACCATTTATGTTCTTTTCTTTTTTATTTTTGAAATATAATATAACAAACGAAGTTCAATGCTTACATAGATTTGATTGACCAAAAAAAAGTTACAATTTTTTTGTAAAATTTATATGATGGTACTGAGGTAATTATTAATCTCTCAAAAAAATTAGATCATAATCACACTCAAGAAAATTTATAAAATTCTGACAATGTAACTGTCCCAATTATGTTCATTTTGTTTTTGCTTTTTGAAGGATAACAAATTAAGTTAAATTATTTTGATATTTTTTAAGTATGATCCTAAGCTACTAAAGATAGTACCATAAAATTTTCAGCTCATTATCAAGCTTTTACACTTTTAAAAAATCTAACAGTGTTTCTGTCAAAATTTTAAAATATCTCAAAAATTCGGTTTTTCAACAAATTTTCATAGGAGATGACTTTCCTAAGGGTTATTGGACCAAATCCGGCCTTAAAAGTTTCAAAACCGGTCAAAAAATATGAAATTTCGGCAAATTTGGCGAAATTTCGTCGAGAAAAACGAAAATTTGGGTTACTGTAGCAATTTCAAATTTTTTAAAATGTTTTTATCCGGCCGGTAGTTTAGATTTCGGGGTGGTCCGAAATCCAAATTTTGGCAAAATTCGGCGAGATTTGAAACCCTGGTTACGTGTACGTGTCAACCCTTTGAATTACAGTCCATCTATACTCCTTTATAATGCACCTAAGCAATTTTTCCTACGTCCACCCTAAATAATGCACCTCATTAGAGATGGCCCAATGTTCGTGCACCCAGCAAAACGTCCCAGAAACTTGCATTCATCAAAATGAACGTCTCAGATCTTTCCTCAGTTTTACTCACCCACATCTGATGGCCATTATTTAGTGTGTCTAATCATCCCTGTGGCCCACAACAGACCTCCCCCACCTACATATTTGGAAGGAGAGCGAATCAAACAAGGAAATAAATAAGAAGGATTCGCATGCAAGGAAACCAGACTTGAATTTTTTACTGGCCAAAATTGTACGTACTACATATTTGGAAGGAGGGTGAATCAAACAAGGAAATAAACAGGGAGGATCCGCATGCAAGAAAACAATACTTGAATTTTTTATTGTTCTAGCATTGTGATCGTATTTTTTTTCCGAATATGACCCTCTCGAGACTTTTTTACGGATCTAACCCCATAAAGCCAAATTTCAGCGCACGGAGAGCGCTGAATTTTTGTTTTTATTTTTTATCTAAGGAACCAACGGTCTGTGAGTGTTGCTTATCTATACTCCTTTATAATGCACCTAAGCAATTTTTGCTACGTCCACCCTAAATAAAAATAATGCACCTCATTAGAGATGGCCCAATGTTCGTGCACCCAGCAAAACGTCCCCAGAAACTTGCATTCATCAAAATGAACGTCTCAGATCTTTCCTCAGTTTTACTCACCCACATCCGATGGCCATTATTTAGTGTGTCTAATCATCCCTGTGGCCCACAACAGACCTCCCCCACCTACATATTTGGAAGAAGAGCGAATCAAACAAGGCAATAAATAAGAAGGATCCACATGCAAGGAAACCAGACTTGAATTTTTTACTGGCCAAAATTGTACGTACTACATATTTGGAAGGAGGGTGAATCAAACAAGGAAATAAAAAGGGAGGATCCGCATGCAAGAAAACAAGACTTGAATTTTTTATTGTCCTAGCATTGTGATCGTATTTTTTTTCGAATATGACCTTCTCGAGACTTTTTTACGGATCTAGCCCCATAAAGCCTAATTTCAGCGCACGGATAGCGCTGAATTTTTGTTTTTATTTTTTATCTAAGGAACCAACGGTCTGTGAGTGTTGCTTAATTTTTTCAATTTTTCTCATGGAACCCGGTAATTTGGCGAAGCGTGTTTAATTTTTATCTTTTTTCCTTGGATCCAAATGGCCGGCGAGCACAGTTTATTTTTCCATATTTTTCCGAAATCATCCCTGTGACCCACAATAGACCTTCCCTCACCTCCAGCATCAACAAGGAAAAGGAAACAAACATCTTGGAATCAAGGAAAAGGAAACAAACGTCTTGGAAAAGGAAAGGACCATACATTACGTGCTGGGAAAAGGAAACCGGGAGAGGGGGCAGCGCGGCCGGGAGAACGTAGGTCTGCAATGGCTCCACGGTCGCCATCGGTGGCTTTGCCGACGCGACGAGGTTCTTGGGTCGGCGACCTCCGGTTCGCCGTGCCTCGGCAAATTTATAATTTAAATTTTTTAAAAATAATTTTATTAAGTACAAAATAATCGAAAGTTTTTTTGAGAATTTTTCTAGAATTTTTTAACCTAATGTGCTATCTTTTCAAAAATCCTTCTATATTTTAAAAAAATGAAGGCAACTCACCTGTAGCTTCTTTTAGTCAGCAGCTGCACTGCAGAAGCTTCTTCTCTTCCCTCCCTCCATTAAAGCAAGAAAGAAGCTCCAAAGCTCCATCAATCCCGCACCAAATCTCCTCTTTTCATCTATGGTGTTAATTCCCCAAATTTCGTGCTCTATTGCCAAAATTTCCTCTCAATCTGATTTGATCCAAAATTATGGTTTCCATAAATATGCTTGTTTCGGGCTATAAAAGCCGTGAGCTCTCCTCCACCCCATCGCATTATGTAAATCCCCAAGTGCTCCTCTTGTAAAGATCGCGGATTTTGGAGGTAACCCAAGCCATCACCGTCATCTTTCCCGACGAAATTCACCGCAACCGTGACTCCTCCCGCAGCGCTGGTGCCGCGATCTCGCCGCACTGCCGACCCATCGCGACCGCCGCCACCCCGGCCTTCCTCCCCTTGTGTTGGTTAAGCCCGGAGAGCACGTTGTGCTCTCTGTGGAAGCTACAAAAAATAATCTAAAATCAGAAAATTTTTATTTCTCTTTCTTGATTTAAAATCTTTTGGGAGCCCATTTTCGCCCATTCGACCTCCATTTAGTTCCGTTTTTCTTTCTAAATTCATTTAAAATTCTAAATTTCTCTTTTATTATTAAGTGTTGTATTCATACTTATCTTCTCATTTAATTGATAAGCGGGTGTACTGCCGTTGTAGTGTTAGCAAAGGCACTATACTAGTCTTCTAAGTTATCTGAGCGTTTGTATTGGTCAATGCCACTGATGAAATTGTGCTACACATTAGATGATTCGAGCCGCAGGATACATCAGTTTTAGACATTGGACGATCAATATTTTTTTCTCCTCACTTAACGTGGGTGTTTCTACCTTTTTTTTCTTTTTCTTTTTTAATTAGTGTGATAATTTCTAGATTTTTATCTCCTACGATTAATATGGGACCTCCCAGAGGAGCCCATTAGCATAGATATAGATATAGACAGATAGATAGATTACTTCTTACACCCCGGCACTTCAAGTTCATAAGATATTACTATAACCTACTTTTTCCATTAATTTTACCATGATTTTAACAACAATTTCAGCAAGCTTACCTTCGATAATAAACAAGATTAACAAGAATTTGCATAATAACATGAACAAGAATAATAATAATAATAATTTAGGAACCACGTGCCCAAAAACGTCCGAGTTCACGCGCTTAGGAACACTTAAGCCCATGCGCCCAAGAACGTTCAGATCAAATACTTCTGGGAGTAATATTTATTCATCGTCGACGATGGAGAACAAGGAATTATAGGCAATAATTAAACAACTAAACTTCTTAATTAATATATAAATTCAACTAGGTCCACATGACTATTATTGTGATACAAAAGTTCAACAATTCCACTGACTAGATACTTTATTAATCCAAGAGTGATCACTAATACTAGAAAATTACGGTAGATTATGCAACATGTGAAGTAATGGTTCTACTTTCATCCCATGTATGTCGTCTTCATTGATCACCTAAAAATAGTAAAGAAGCAAGAGTGAGTCCGCGACTCAGCAAGGACATAATAAAACAATAACATAACCATTTCATCATATAAATCTCATTAGCCATCGATGCAAATCTATCTAAATGCTCATATATTCATCATATAACTAATACTGGTATAGTTAAGTGCACACCTGTCGACCGTCGATGTCACATCTTCTCATCATTTCCTCTATCCTATGGAGGTGCCAACCGAAGTAGGCCTTTCATGCCCACACAACGTAGGTCATGGAGGCTAACACAGGTATCCTCAACTATTATAAATGCATTATATGCAAATGACATGATTTATTAGCATTTAACATTTATTCATCATCATATAATTTCCATAATATATAAAAGTGATCATGTAAAGAAATATGAGAAACAAATTGTCAATAAGAACAACATGAGTTAACAAACAAATTATCATTCTATCGTGTGTGCACTTGCCTTTTTACCCACAAGGGACATAATAAAATGCAGTTAAAGCCAAACCCGAAGTCACTTCTCTTACAGTAGCTAATCCTAACTCAACAATATGCCATAGCAGTACATAACATCAAACATAATAATATCACTCCTACGCATGGTCCCGGACTTAACTTTCCCACATGCCGGACAGTCTCCCCTTTGTTGTCCCGACGATCGGCGGAACATAAATCCTAGCTCAGGAATCTAAATATAGCAAAAAATATATATTCTGAAAACTACACAATATTACCTATAATTTTCTAGTTGGTCACATTTTCTAATCAATTTATTTAACCCATCATTTCTAGCCTTAAAGACCTAATGGGCTTGACAATTTCATTGTTTGACTAGACAATAGGCTTTACGATTTCATAACTATTTTTATACAACTCCAAATATAGCAAACCATAGCATATATACAATATATGAAAAATTACCTAACTTTCTCTAGATATGGACATAATTTAATTTGACCATCAACTAGCCCTAGACAACAAATTAACACAACTGCACTCAGTGGCGACTGATTTCTGGAACAACTTCTACACGCCATAACTTTCTAACATATAACTAAATTTAACGTTCTTCTACTCTAATAAAACTTTAGACAACAATCTACATTTTCAATAACTCAACAGGATATGAAACTGACCGTAGATACCCTAAAACTAGCCTCAAAGATTGATACAACTATTAATCAAATATCGATCACTCGCAAACACCTTCCCAATGCTCTCCAATTTCCCCATATACCACTAATATGACTATAACATCGCTCTATTATAGCTCAAACTAGTCGAACAACAATCTGGGGTTTATACCTGTGTAACAAAATCTCGTTGAAAACATCGACAACGTCTATCCTATTTGGTCCCCACTCCTTGAAAGGATCAAGTTGGCCTAGAGGGGGGTGAATAGGCAACTTTAAAAACTTTTACTTCTTAAGAAAAACTTTTCTCAATAAAAAAAATTAGCAACAGAAAACAATTAGAATATGGATTCAGCACAACTCAATTTCAGTAAGATCAGTATTGTGAAGAAGAACTTGAATGAAAACTGACAATAAGATGAACACACAAAGATAAACCAATATCAGGACGACTCAAGGATTTTTCACCGAGGTTCAGAGACCAATCACCTATGTCCCCGTTAGAGCATTTCTTCAGAAGTATTGCTCCACCAAATAGCCAATCTCAATGGCTTTTGTTTTTTCACTAGCTTGACTCTTCCACCACTCCGGTGAGGTGAGTCTTAACCATTTACAGCAATGGTGGCCTTCCATAATCTCTTTTGGATAGGTCGCACCAACAACTTCTCCAACCGTCTAGGAACAGCTAGTTCCAAGAGTAATAGACTATCCACAAGCCCTAACTTCTTGGTTCAGTAGCTAGATGCTAACTAGACTCAGCTTGGAGCAAGAACTCTAAATCTTGAGAATGAGAGTTTGTGGTTTCTGAGTTGAAGCTCAAACTCTTTGATGGAATGAAATCTCAGGAATGCTAAAGATCAAAGAGATGTAAATGATTTGAAAGATGTTAACGGTATTCAGAATGTCAAAGATGTGTATATGCAAAGTTTTCTTCTTTTTTTAAGTGAACACAATCACTGTATATATAGATCTTAAAAGGAAAGAAACGTTGTTCCTGCCATTTGCCCGTTAGGAGTGTCACAATGGAGTCACGGGCTGCCCCTTTTATAAGTGTTTTAAGGTGTATGAGTCATACCGAACTGATATGATGAAACATATGCACGCGCCAGACTGAATATATTGGGCCGGAGTACATTGGAATTTATCAAGGTTGGTGCGTCGTGTGTTGTGCCGGACCGACAATATTGGTCCGGTGTACACATGCTTTGTTCTATTTGAATACCAGTAAAAACAACATTTGCGCCAGACCGAAAAAGTTGGTCCGGCGTAGAAGGAAAAACAGCGGTTTTACCAGAGAGAATCACGTTTGCGCTAGACCGAAAAAGTTGGTCTGGCGTACACTTAGAATTCGGTCCGCCGTAAACGGCATGTTGTCGGTTAAGATTTGAGTAAAGAAATTCTTAACGCCGAACTAGAAATGATGGTCCGGAGTGAAAAGACAACATACGCCGGACTAAAATTAAGACTAAATTCAAATCGGTCCGGCGTGAACGGTGTACGCTCGGTTGAAATAAATCAGAAGAGAGCTGTTAGCGCCGGACTGAAAAAGTCGGTCCGGTGTACATGGAGTGTGCTCGGTTAGAACTTGAAACTTGAGTTTTCAGCGCCGGAATAAATGAAGTTGGTCCAAAAAAAGAACTCTTTTGGGCTGAGAGAGGGAAGATTTGGATTTCTGAATGAGAGATATGAAGTGTCCTATGCTCTAAGTAATCTTATTGATTTTTGCATATGAACCAAGATTACTACTTGTGTATGATCCCTCTTAATAGTACGGTTATTCTAACTATATGGCTTTAATCAACTCCCAAGCCAAAACTAAGAATAAACACCTGAGCCTTGTTCTTCAAATATAGATGTTGTCAGCTAGGTATGCTTCTTGATCATCAACACCAAAACCTATATAATAAGCACAACTTACAAAAATAGGGGGCCTAGATGATCTCCATCTCCCCCTTTTTGATGATTGATGACAATATTTCTAATTTTATACTTAGAGAGCTAAAGGTGAATTACTTATTTCTTTTCCTGCAAATAAAAGTTAGTCTGATAGAACAGATAATGCTTAAATAATAAACAGTATTTCATACTCCCCCTGAATGAATGCCTGGGATGAATTTTATTTGAAAACATAAGCAATATAAAAGTCATTCAGAAAGGGTTTTCAGAATATTCAGATTAACTTAAAGTAAAATCAAACAAATATCAATAAGTCCAAAGAGGAAGCAAAACAAAAAGAAGCAAAATCCATAAATCATTAAGATAGACGTAGAGACTATTAAGAGACCTATTTCACTATTCTTTAGACGTAGAGACTATTAAGAAACCTATTTCACTGTTCTTCTCCCCCTTTGGCATCAATTTCCAAAAAGGTTACTTCTTGCGCTTTGAAAAGGTTCTCTTCAGCATGCTTGTCATTCTGGAGCTTGTACTTCTTCTTGGAGGAGAGGGAGGTGCTTGCTCTTGGTCATACTCAGAGTGTGAAGTAGCCATTGCCTGATCATGCCAACTGGGATAATTTGGGTCGCCGGGCTGAGGATTGAAGGTTAGCTCATTGAAGTCATGCTCGACATCTCCGATCAGTTCTTGAGTGTCATTAGTCTGGTCAAGCAGAAGCTATGCTATTTGCTCTTGATTGTAGACTAAGTTGTTTCTAGCATCTTCACAGAAGTCCCTAAGGTTTTCTAGTTCGTCCCCTTGCCAATCCAAGCAGTTACCAGTTTTCTCAAAGTTCTTGTACACTGTCTGAGCAAAGTTGTCAATTTTGGCATCTTGGGCATTCTACTTTTTATTTAGATCATATAATCTGTCCTTGACCACCAGCTGTTTAGTTTTAATTTCTCCTATCCATTTCCTCAGATCCCATTGGTTGCCTCTGATCATATCAAACCTTGTGTAAGTTTCATCCCTAAAACTGACTTGGTCTTGATAGATCTTTTGCAGTATTTCTTGCTGTTGTTGAATGGCTGCCATTTGCTCATTTGGTCTCTGGGCTGCCAATATTCTTTCTTCTTCAAAGCTCTCTTGAGCATGTCTGCGATCAGAGCTATATTGTTGCTCAAACGAGGTGAACGATCCTGGCTGAGTATCCCACCAAGACGGTTGCTGACCAAAATCATGTGCAAGCTCAGGGCCAACAAATTGTGAGTGGTGAGAATAATGAGAATCCTCAGAGAATTGCTGAGTGAGAGCTGGCATAGTGTCCTGAGGATGCCTATAACCACCTGCTTCATGGTCATTTGTGAACTTCTTCATCTTATGGGACTCTGAGCTGACAAGGATTTCAGTACTTTCAAGTTGTCCAGATATCTGTTGACTCAAATGTTCAGAGCTGTAACCCAACACTTCTGTAGATGTATCATGATGTGAATAGGCGGTAAAGTGAGAAGCTGGAGAGTAATATTCCTATTCATGGTAGTTGTGACTTGGAGCAGAAAGAGTTGGAATTTGTCCATGACCTCCACTGTCACTATCTAAATTGTCATTGTCATCAGTGTCTTCTTGAGCACTTGGCTCATGTACTGCTGGTGGTGGAGGAGTAGGAAGTCTATCTTGCCTTCCTTCCTCAATTGTTGGCTTGGGAATCTTATATTGTTTAGGTCTACAGTTAAAATCCCTGTTCATCTCATGCTGGGAGATGATTCCTTGAGCCAACAACATCTGAGTAATCTGCATGGCAAAAGGAAGAGGACTGCCCATTTTCCTGTAGATTGCTTCTTCCATCTCTCCAAAGATATAATCAATCAGATCAATAGGCTGCCTTGACAGGATCAGATGTAGCAACCAAGCAAGACATGGTGTTGCTCCCTCTTTATATCCAGATTTTGGGTAAATAGTATGCCTGAGTATCAGTAACAAGGCTTTGGCTTCAGTAGATAAACATTTTACCCTATTTGCATTGAAACCAGGCTTATGAATATTTCTGTAAATGTGGGCTGACACTTGCAACTCGCATATCCCCAATCGCTTCCATCTATTACCAGAAACATTCATCATGAATCTTCGTTCTATTCAAAGAAAGGGCTTGAGGCATCGATGGCAGCCTCAAACTGAGGAGACCTTACTTTTCTTTTCTTTCCATCAATGGTGAACAGAATATAGTGCCTATTCTTATTCACTAGAAGAGATGCATAGAATTCTAAAATCCTGCTTTCATTCCAAGCTGGCCCAGCAGATGACATTAGAGCAGCAAGACTAGGGGTTGATCACACACAGTCAAGTATTCTATTTGAAATAAGGACTAAGCTGATCTGGTTCTAGTCCACATACTGATGTCTGCACAAGGCTGACAGAGGTTTTCCACTTTTATTTTTCCTTTTTTGTAACTCGTATAGATGTTTTTCTGAAAGGTAGTGATGAATTGCTCATTTAGAGGGGGTCTTTCAAGAGGAAACCAAATCCTTTCAGGCACCAATCTAGTTGTTCTTAGTTTCTTTCCCCCTAAAGAGGCTAGATCATGCCCAACTATTATGTCAACTTCATCACTAAGCTCTATTTCTTCCTCAGAAGAGATATTGGCATTAGGCTCATAGTCACTGTCTTCTGAAGAAGATGAGGAATCATAATGCACTGGCTGTTTTCCTCTTTTTGGTGGTTTAGTGGTGGTTACTTTCTTCAGCACTCTACCAGCTTAGTGAGTATCTTCTATGTGTACTGGTTGCTGAGGTTGACTAGAGCTATCTATTCTAGCTTTCTTTTTCCCTTTAACTTTATCAGCAATTTTCTTAAGAAAACCTCTTTTCTCCGGATTCTTTTACCTCATCTTTCTTGACTAAGATTTCTTCTCAAGTAGAAAGAATGAACTAACCTTGTTGCCAACAACTGAAGAACAGCAGAATCCTAGGAGCAATGCCTTGAGCAATCAGGAGCACCATTGTCAATTACCCAGTCAGGATGTGTGCTTCAGTGAAGAGATGAACTTGTGCTCAAGAAAATATTGCGAGAGGATTCATGAGGTGCAAGAAAGCTCTGAGAAATTTCTGAAGGAGGTGGAGGTATAAATAGCACAAGTTCCCAAGAGTAAAGTCAGGAAACTGCTGTAGTAAAGGAATACGGACAAAAGAGGGAAAGAAACGACTGCAAATGCCTTATTTTGAGGAAGTCTCTTTATGAAAGGGTAGTTGGGAACCAGGGAATCCAAGAAATATAGTTACCAAATTAGACAGGTTTAGTAGGGAGAAGTCCTAAAAATAGATGAGATTTTGTCGTGATTAGGAAGGATAAGTGCCTTTTGAAGATAGAGAGGAACACGGTTTGAAAAAGATAAGTACTGAGATAAGAGAGCTATTGTCGTACGTGCCCCGGACTGCGTTTTGGTTACAAAAGATAACCTTCCATCTACGTCGGACCGAGTCCGTATAAAGGAATACTTGGTTCGCCGTAGTTGGAAGCCTCTCGGTTTACTTAGTTACGGTTAATGCAACAGTCCGTGGTACATGGACAATTTTTCGGAAAAATACAAATATAACTAAACTTCTTAAAGATTTTCAAAGATCCCTTTTTTTAAGAATAACACATAAATTGGTGGAGGGCTCTTAGAATAATCTTATGATCAAGATCAATGAACCAATAAACTCAGGAGACGTTGATCTCAAAAGGAAATATATAAGCCCTAGTTTTCATAAGAGCATGAGTATGATTAACTTAATCTCAAAGAAAAGACTCATGTGCTGAATAATTTAGGTTCTCAATATTTTGTATAAGTATTTCCTTCTGAAGCTTACTTAACCTAATTACTGTGTTTTAGGAAATTATAATATAGTAATAGAGAAAGGGAAGGCTTTCAGCAGCAATTTTATGACTTTTAGTTTTCAAATAAACTTTTCATTTAGAATATAGTCCTATTATTATTTCAACACTAGTAATTACTTTGTTCACATAAAGATAGTAAGATATGCATGGCACGCAGACTTGACTCCCCCTTAGTGTGTCATTCCAAGGAATCAGGCAACATTTGAAGAAGCAAGAATTTTCAGTTCATTTCTCAATTTGGAAAATCTGGCATCATCAAGTGGTTTAGTGAAAATATCAGCCAATTGATCCTCAGTCCTGACGTGACTAAGCATAATGTCACCATTAGCAACATGATCACGTATGAAGTGATGTCTAATTTCAATATGCTTAGTTCTAGAATGCTGGACTGGGTTGTTGGCTATTTTCACTGCACTTTCATTATCACACAACAGAGGCACATTTTCAAACATAATACCATAATCCAAAAAGATTTGTTTAATAAAAAGAATTTGAGCACAACAACTGCCTGCAGCAACATATTCAGCCTCAGCAGTTGAAAGTGCTACTGAATTTTGTTTCTTTGAACACGAAGATACTAAAGATCTTTCAAGTAAGTGACAACCCCCAGAGGTGCTTTTTCGATCAACCTTGCAACCGGCATAATAAGAATCTGAATAGCCAAGAAGTTCAAAAGAAGAACTTTTTGGGTACCACAAGCCAAAACATGGAGTATGCTTTAAGTATCTAAAAATCTTTTTTACTGCACTAAGATGCACTTCTTTAGGTGCAGCTTGAAATCTGGCACATATGTATACACTAAACATGATATGTGGCCAAGATGCTGTCAAATAGAGTAAGGAGCTTATCATAGATCTAAACAATTTTTTATCAACAGACTTACCTCCCACATCTTGATCAAGATGTGTATTGGTTGCCATAGGACTTTTGAGAGGCTTGCATTCTTCCAGATTAAAGCGCTTGAGAAGGTTTTTAGTGTACTTTTCTTGTGAAATGAAAGTCCCTTCCTTCAATTGCTTGACTTGAAATCCCAGAGAGAATGTAACCTCTCCCATCATTGACATTTCAAATTCTCTAGCCATTTGTTTACTGAATTCTTTGCACAGAGAGAGATTAGTACTTCCAAAGATAATATCATGAATATAAATTTAGCAAATCATTAATGTACTATTGAAGTCTTTTAGAAACAGTGTTGGATCAACCTTCCCAATTTTGAAATTCTTTCCTAGTAGAGAGTCTCTAAGGCGCTCATACCATGCCCTAGGGGCTTGTTTTAAACCATATAGTGCCTTGGACAACTTATATACATGATTGGGAAATTTATATCTTCAAAACCAGGAGGTTGTTCAACATATACAGTTTCTTCAATGATTCCATTAAGAAAAGCACTTTTAATATCCATTTGAAAAAGAGTTATATTGAAATGACATGCAAAGGCTAGAAGGAACCGTATGGCTTCAAGTCAAGCTACAGGTGCAAAAGTTTCTCCATAGTCTAAGCCTTTAACTTGAGTGTATCCTTGAGCTACCAGCCTTGTTTTATTGCGTGAGACCACACCATTTTCATCTTGTTTATTTCTGAAGACCCACTTAGTTCCAATGACATTATGATCTGTAGGTCTTTCCACCAAGTTCCAAACTTTGTTTCTTTCAAAGTTGTTGAGCTCTTTTTCCATTGCCATAATCCAGTCAGCATCCTTCAAAGCTTCATCTACTGTTCTGGGCTCAACACATGAAACAAAGGAGTAATGTTCACAAAAAGAAGCTTCTTTAGAACGAGTTTGAACACCCTTACTAAATTCACCAATGATTTGATTTACAGGGTGATCCTTTGTAATGGTGTGATGGCTCTTTATGAAACTTGATCCTCCATCCTTCTTTTCATCCTCTTCGAGTTATGATCCATCTTGAGGTACTATTGATATTATTGGTAGATCATCTTTGTCTTCTTTGGGCTTGATCTCACCAATTTATATTTTCTTCATAGATTCTCTTAGAGCTTCTTCTCCTACATTAGCTAGATTCTCATGCTCACTTTGTGAGCCATTAGATTCATCAAACCTAACATCATAGGTTTCCTCTACTAAACCAGTTGAATTATTGAAAACTCTATAAGCTTTGGATTTAGAAGAGTAGCCTAGCATGATACCTGTATCACACCTCTTTTAAAATTTACCTAAGTGTATTCTCTTTTTATAGATGTATACCTTGCATCAAAACACACGAAAATATGTGATATTAGGTTTTCTTCCTACCAGACGCTCATATGAGGTCTTCTTGAGAAGTCAGTGAAGATAGAGCCTGTTGATCGCATCACATGCAGTGTTGATGGCTTCAACCCAGAAAGCATCAGGAGTGTTATACTCATCCAACAATGTCCTTGCCATTTCTATGAGAGTTCTATTTTTCCTTTCAACCACACGATTCTGTTGAGGAGTTTATGTGGCTGAAAGTTCATGCTTTATATCTAACTCATCACAGCATTCAACAATGTTAGTATTGAAAAATTCAGATCCATTATCACTTCTAATCTTCTTAATAAGACAGTCAAATTCATTTTGAGCCCTTTTTGCAAAAGTTTTAAAAAAATTCCAACTTCACCTTTGTTTGGCAAAAAGAATACCCATGTGAATCTAGAGAAATCATCTACAATTACAAGGCAGTATGAGTTGCCACCTATACTTGCATATGAGATAGGACCAAAAACATCCATATGCAGAAGTTCTAGAGGCCTAGTAATGGACATGACATTTTTAGCAGGATGAGAGTTAGCTACTTGTTTGCCAGCTTGACAAGCACTACAAAGTTTATCCTTTTCAAATTTAACATCTTTCAGGCCCACTACTAGCTCATTTTTTAAAAGCTTTTTGAGATTAGACATACCCACATGCCCAAGTCGTCTGTGCCAAAGCCAACCAAGTGAAACTTTAGCAAGCAGACAAGTTGAAATGCATGAGGATTTAGAATTAAAATCAACAAGATAGAGATTTTGAAATCTGAAACCTTTAAAAATAAGCTTTTCATCTTTGTCAAGTACTATTAACCCGTTAATGGAAAAGGTACAATGGAAATCTAAATCACAAAGTTGAGCAACAGACAATAGATTAAAATTTAAAGGTCGACCAGTAATACATTTTCAATAGAGTGATCATTTGAGATAGCTATCTTACCATTTCCCTTTACCTTTCCTTTACTGTTATCTCCAAATGTGATTTTGTGACTTGGATCACTCTCTTTTTCAACTGAGGTGAACATCCTTGAGGTGCCGGTCATGTGTTGTGTGCAGCCACTGTCAATAACCCACACTACTACAGAAAGGCTTATATTAGACGCCACATCACAGACGGTTCCTCAAACCCGTCTATGACGATTAACATCCCTGACGGTTTTATATTGAAACCGTCAGTGACATTATCACAGACGGTACTCTACAAAAACCGTTAGTGATATACATCGATGTCACAGACGGTTTTAGTTCAAAACTGTCTGTGAAGATATCACAGACGGTTTTTTTATAAAACCATCTGTAATATCAGGTATTGTCCCAGACGGTTTTATAATAAAACCGTCTATCATATATCACAGACGGTTTTATTATATAACCGTCTGGAATACTATGTTTATCATTGACGGTTTATTTATAAAACTGTCTGTGATATCTCTCAGTGATATATAATACAGAGGCCCGAGCCACTTAGTGTATTTTAGGGTTTCGGGATCTATTTTCATTTGGCTGCGGCTGTGAGACGATCTGGTAAAAGAAGACCGTTGATTTTGAAGGGTGATTGAGGATCCATTTGATTTTGGTGATCTAAGGTTAGTAATGGTGTCTAATTGCAGTATGTTCAAGATCTAGCTTGGTAAGGATAGAATTTGATGGATTTTTAGATTTAGCTTGTAGATTCATGTGTTATTTCTATATAAGGGTAGTAATGGGTTTTAATTGCATTATATTCATGATTTAGCTTGGTAAGGAGATAATTTGAAGAGAGATTAATTGTATATAGATGTAGCTTGTAGATCCATGTACTGTTCTTTTCTATATTTAAGCAGGTTAATTAGTATATAATTTCTTAGATTCTAATTAATTGCTTTATATTCAAGATATTACTTAGAAGAGAAATTTGAAGATTGTTTAGATCTAGCTGGCTTGTAGATCCATGTGTGATCTTGTTGATCTAAGGTTAATTTAGTAATGGGTAATTATATTATATTCAAGATCTAGCTTGGTAAGAAGAGAATTTGAAGATTGTTTAGATCTAGCTAGCTTGTAGGTCCATGCATGTGCAAGTTCTTTGTGATCAAAGGTTAGGAATTGGTTAAATCTAACTGCATTATTATATATATATAAGATTTAGGTAGCTAGTTTGGTAAAGAGAGAATTAATTTAAAGATTGTGTTTAGATATCTAGCTTGTAGATGCATTTGTTCGTTTTGTTCGAATGTAGTAATTGGTTATAATTTAGCAATGTGTTCATAAGGACACCTAGTGTACTTTAATATTTAACACTAAATGCTATATGCTTGGCGTATATGGACCAAAGCTGGATGTACACTAAGAACCGTGTGAGTGCCGAGTACATTAATTGCGTGTCCGCTTTTAGAAGAGCTGCAGAAGAGGATATGTTTAATAAGGGGGTGCAGTTTATGTCTTGTCTGTGCATTGACTGTGAGAATCTGAAGATGTTTCGAAACTTTACGCAGATCGAAGCACACTTGATTATGAGGGGTTTCAAAAGGGGGTATACATGTTGGACCAGCCACGGTGAAGAGCAGGAGATACAGGAAGCAGGTAGTATTAACATGGTTGACGAAGTCAATGATATGTCGGATGATCATATCGATTGTGGTTCCGATGAGGATAGGTTGCAGGAAGATAATTTGAATCAGATGTTGCGCGATGTAGAAGGGAACCGTGATGATAGAGAATATGGTAAATTCCGAGGCTTGATGGAGGACTCAGAGAAACCTTTGTTCCCAAGCTGCAAGTCGAAATACACAAGGTTGTCATCCGTCAAGAGTTTCACAGCGCTATTACGTTTATTGACGGACATGCTTCCAAAGGGAAACGAGTTGCCGACAGCCACCTATAAAGCTAAGAAGGTTTTTTGTCCCTTGGGAATGGAAGTAGAAAGAATACATGCATGTCCGAACGACTGTATCCTATTCCGTCAAGAGTACGCAAACTTGCACATATGTCCTGTGTGCAACGCATCCTAGTACAAGTGTAAGAGTCATTCAGATGATGACAGCGAGGGCATCCAGGTGATGAAGGACCTCCTGCTAAGGTGGCATGGTATCTGCCTATAATTCCTCGTTTGAAGCGTTTGTTTGCGAACCCAAATGAGGCAAAACTGTTGCGTTGGCACTCGGAGGAGCATAAGAACGATGGAATGCTAAGGCACCCTGCTGATTCCATCTAGTGGAGAAACATCGATAGGAGGTTTCAAGAATTCGGTGAGGATCCGAGGAATATAAGGTTTGGATTGAGTACAGATGGAATGAATCCTTTCGGTAACATGAGCAGCCGGCATAGCACTTGGCCCGTGAATCTCTGTATCTCCAACCTTCCTCCTTGGTTGTCTATGAAGCGGAAGTACATTTTGTTGTTTGTACTTATCCAAGGACCGAAACAACCTGGAAACGATATTGATGTGTACCTAGCACCATTGGTGGAAGATCTGAAAACACTATGGGTTCCCGGTGCAGTATGGGATGCGTATAAACGAGAGAACTTCACTTTGCATTGCCTTTTGTTCGCACCATAAATGATTACCCCGCCCTTGGTAACCTATCGTGCCGAGTACAAAAGGAACCAAAGCCTGCACTCACCGCTTAGACAATACCGAGAGTGTGGGTCAATCACTCACGCAAAACCGTTTACATACATCACCGTAGGTTCCTTCGGAGGAATCACCCATACCGCAAAATGAAAAAACAATTTGATGGAACGAACGAAGACGGTTCAGCTCCAAAGCCTTTAAGTGGGATAGATGTTCATGATATAGTTAAGAACTTGGATGTTGCGTTTGGAAAGGGGCGTAAATCGAGGTCCCGTGAGAAGAGCACGTGGAAGAAAAGATCAATATTTTGAGACCTACCTTATTGGGAGCACCTAGAAGTTCGGCACTGCATCGATGTGATGCACGTAGAGAAGAATGTCTGTGATAGCTTGATTGATCTCTTATTGAATATTAAAGGCAAAACAAAGGACAATATCAATGCACGGCTTGACTTGGTCGATATAGGCATAAGACCTGAGTTAGCATCGAAAGAGACAGATACATGCCGAACATACTGTGAACCTGCTTGTTACACCTTGTATAAGGCTGAGAGAACTGAACTGTGCGAGTGCTTGCATGGTGTGAAAGTTCCATCCGGTTACTTCTCTAACATGAAGTGCCTTGTTTCGATGCAAGATTTGAAATTAGTTGGCATGAAGTCTCATGATTGTCATGTGGTGATGACACAAATGCTCCCTGTGGTAATTAGAAGTATTTTGCCAGTCAAGGTCTAGGAGATAATCACGAGGCTATGTTATTTCTTTAACACAATTGCTCAGAAGGTCATCGATCCTGAAGCACTAGATGCACTGCAGGCTGAGGTGGTGATGGCTCTATGTAATCTTGAGATGTATTTCCCTCCGTCGTTTTTCGATATCATGCTCCATCTCGTTGCTCACCTTGTGATAGAGATAAAGATATACGGACCCGTGTTCCTACGTAGCATGTACCCATTCGAGAGGTATATGGGAATTCTCAAGTCCTACGTACAGAATCGATCTCGCCCGGAGGGTAGCATTGTCGAAGGTTATGCAACTGAAGAAGTCGTAGAGTTCTGCGTCGATTACATGGCTCAGGTTGAACCAATAGGTGTGCCTCGATCTCGGCATGAGGGGAGACTCCAGGGCATTGGGACCATCGAAAGGAAAGCAATCACGCCTGATCCGGCTTCCTATGCTCAAGCTCATTTCACGGTTTTGCAACACATGGTTGTAGTGTCCCCGTATATCGACGAGCATAAGCACTGGCTACGGCAAGAGAATCTAATGTGGCAAGAGTCTTGGATTACGAGACAGTATAACCTTCAGTTTAACAGATGGCTGAAGGAGCACCCATCACTGGGACCTCGTCAGGTGATACGCTCACATGGTTGGAAAAAGGGCCAACATTTACAGTTGTAACATGGAAAGGATACGACTTAAATGGGTACACATTTTACACGAGAGATCAGGATATGAAGAGCACAAACCAAAACAGCGGTGTCTGCATAGATGCGTTCAACACCGTTGGGTCAACGAGGAGGTCCTACTATGGGTTCATAGAGGAGATTTGGGAGCTCGACTATGTACTATTCAAGATCCCTTTATTTCGGTGTCGTTGGATCCACCTCTAGCACGTGAAGGTTGACAAGTACGGTGTCACTACTGTCGACCTCGCACGCGTTGGATACCAAGAGAACCATTCATACTCGCTAACCAAGCTATTCAAGTATTCTATGTAATCGACCCATGCAACAAGAAGAGACATGTAGTTCTTCAGGGAAAAAGGAGGATTGTCGGAGTAGAGAATGTAGTAGATGAGGAAGAATACAATCAATTTGAACCGTTGCCCCCTATCGAAAAGAGCATCACAGTCCAGGAAGAACAACTCGAAGAAGCTAGCTACACATGCGTCGATCATCATAAAGGTCTAATTTTTTTACAAAAGAATAAGCAAGTGGAGTTATGATTTTATGTGTACTCTAGAAGATAATAGAGTTGTTTGAAATGAGATGCTCGAAATTCAAAACAACTTTGTGTATATATGCATCTGATTTATTTAATATAGTTTCCTTCCCTTTACTGATATTGCTTCATCTACAATTCCATATACATTATACATTATCCACTATCGATTGTATATCAAGAAGGCGAAACTCTGGATTTACCTCAGCAATGAAGGTCTATGTCATGCTTCATCACAGACAATTCTATAATAGAACCGTCTGGTATATTTTATATCACAGACGGTTCTAATACATAACCGTTCACGATAAAATACTATCGCAGACGGTTCTAATGACCTATAAAAAGGCCACTCTTGCAGATCATTCATTCTCCACTCACGCACTCAAAACCCTAGCTATAGCTTTGTCTCCCGAGCCCACCAGCTTCGTCTCCCATTCCGACGCCGCCCCCTCGCCGGCGCTTCCCCATCGCCGCCTCCGCCCCCTCGCCGACGCCTCCCATCGCCGCCGCCGCCCCTCGCCGACGCCTCCCCATCGTCGACGCCGCCTCGACGCCACCCCATCGCCGACGCCGCCCCCTCTTGGACGCCGCCCCATCGCCGATGCCACACCCTCGCTGATGCCTCCCCATCGCCGCCTCCCCCTCACCGTATCGATTTCAGGTTAGTAAAGGAATTCTAGTAAGAAGATATCAATTTTTAACTATATTGTGTGTCTTTCTCTGCCAAATAGCATGTTGCTGTTAGTGATGGTAGTCGGAATAACTTGTATCTTACCATATTAGGTAGGTTTTCTATGTACCCAGGAACACCTAATCATAAACCTCAATCTGATATGAACTTAGTAAAGTTGCGATCATGTTGTGTTAATATATGTTTATGTTGAGAAATAAAATCGAAGTGTAGGAGTGTGAATGATGAAATGGGCATTTCATTTCTCTAGCTGTCATGTGCAATGATAAAATGTTTGCTTCTATTTCACTTGTTTGATTCCGTACATTGCATTGGAAAAATCCATACCACCCCACCTTCTGCCCTGGGTACCATCAAAATTGTGTTACTACAAATCCACATATCAATTATGCTCCACGATGGCAGCTATAATGTGTTGATCGATATTGATGATTACACAAATATATCTGTCCACAGTTTTTAAGCTGTCTTTATGCTTATGATATATGTGATTTTCATTTCATGAATGAATGAATGATACGCTCGCATGAATGAATGAATTCTCAATGCTTGTTTGTTCTTCTGAGAACTTATAACTAAAATATCATGAATTGTTTTGTATGTTGTCACTTGTAAGCAGTACTAATTCTCTTAACTTACCTTCTCTTAAATTTTCTTCTCTTAACCTTGCATCACACAATTTGAACATAATTTAAGTTTGAGTCTCAACTCTAAAGATTGACACACGAATAAGCTTTTGGGTCTAATATATATACTACCATTGTACCCATTAAATAAAAGCAGCCATCAATTGGTAGCCTTCCATGTTTGATTACTTTTCTTTCCTGTTAAGCCACGACAACCAGCCTAGAATGCAAGATGGTGTCCCCTCATTCGTTGTCTCAAGGATGTGATGAGTCATCGAAAAGAAAACCTCCTCGAGGTCCAAAAGGAGCAAATAAAAGGCCCAAGGAACGATATACCATCACGGCGGTTGATCGAAAGGATGGGGCCCCCACCGAACCAACAAAGGTGATGAATGCATTTAGGACATTGTGCGGGATAGTCGCACGGGAACAGGTCCCCATCACCTGTCCATCCTGGAAGTCGCTAACTGATGAGAGCTGCAACGACTTGGTGACAGAAATTATGTCTTCGTTTGATATCCCAGAAGACTTTGTGAGCTTAGTGCGACGGTATGCACTGCTAGTGGCAGGAAAGGCGTGGAAGAATTTCAAGAGCACGCTTGTCAAGGAATATGTCAATAAGGACAGGACTCCCTTCTCTAAGTACTGGTTCATTGCTGAGGACGTATGGCAAAATTTTGTTGAGGCGAAGACGACGGACGAATTCGTGCGTCAAAGTGAAGCCCACAAGGCCCTACAGGCAAGGAGCACCCACCCCCACAGACTTGGCACCGCTGGGTACGCGGGGAAGAGGGACCAATGGGAGAGGGAGAACAAGGAGGCCTATGTGCCATTTGCATGTATCATTGACCGACGCGCCAGAGACTGGCTGAGAGCAAGGTCAAGTGCCATGTCTTCCGGCACCGTCTCCTTTACAAACCCCGCGGACGAGGAAGTCTGCCAATGCATGGTAAGATATCGGACTTCCAATTTTGTATGTAATTAGTTTGTAATTTTGTAAGTGAAATAACTTTTTGGGATCTTGCAGGTAACATTGAGTACACAATCTTCCGAGGGCACTTTTTTGCCAGACAGGGAGAAAGATGTACTCTCCACAGCCTTGGGAAATAAGGAACACCCTGGTCGCACACGAGGCATGGGGGATTTTGTTCCCTGGAAGTCGGGATTTCCAGACGACTCAGACAAATACCGGAGTAGGAAGAGAACCAAAGTAGAGCGAGAGGAACGACTGGTACGAAGGATTGAGGAAAGACTAAGAGAAGAATTCAACAATAAGATAAGAAGCCTCGAGGAAAGGCTCAATAATCACCCTGCGCAAGTCCCAGATGTATGTGGGTAAATCAGCCCCATTACCAAAAAGAGCAGCTGTGCGTCCGCCACTCCCACAGATGAACATGGCAAATTTCCTGTCTGTGACATCAAGGTACTTATATATATGTCTTGAATGCTCCATACAAATAGATGTTGGATGCAGTAGCTAATTGTGTACCATTATGTAGGTGGCCACACGGTGCACTCTCCAAGTGAGATTTGTCCATGGTGCCATTCTTATTCCGGCTGCTTCGGAGGTCACATATCCGTTTATTGAAGGGGCGCTGGTGCACAGCACCCTTGTGGCACCGGGATTCAGGAAGGTTAGTGTGGATGGTATAAATGATAATTTCAAAACTGTCCCACTACCGATGCCCCCAAACGACGAGATTGTGACACTGAGGGACGCCATTCGCACTTTTATCCAGTGGCCCAACAATGACATCTCCCTGGACGCCCGTCCTCCATCACCAGAGCTTCCCCAACTGCCTGAGTCATCTGCTGCATCTCAGTAGGGCACCAAATCGGCTCCCGTGCCCCCTGCATCAAAGGACTTTCAGTGGGATGGTGCCCACTTGTCTCCCGTGAAGACTCCTTATGGCAGAAAATAAGTCAAGGGCAAAGCGAAGCAGATCACGAAGAAATTGGACTATCCAATTGCCCCGCTGGCCCGAGTATACCAGCTAGGAGAGCCTTTTGTAACAAGAGAGCGCATGAAGAACCTTTCTATGGCTTGCGTTAGATTGCAGAATTGATGCATGGAACAAGCTAAAAAGCCAGTGCAAGACCGCATAACGAGTATCTCGGTCAGTTTCAAGCCTAAGCATCTATTCAACGATTCATCGGGGGCGTTCTTCACAGCCGACTTCAAGGACCTTTTTGACATCTTCAACCTTGACGCCCTCGACGCCGCGCTCTTGAGATGCTGGACATTGTAAGTGTGTGTATTCACAGTCTACATTCGTGTAATACCGATAAAAGTCATATATATATATGACTCAATGCTTTCGTATATTTAGATACATGAGTCATGAAGCGAGACAGAACGAACAACCGGTGGGTTTCCTGGACCCACACATAGTCTCCAAGCAAACAATACACAAAGATTTAGTACTTGTCGATAAATACTTCGGAGAGGCCTTGGCGGCTCAAAAAGATAAAGAGTTCATACTTTTACCCCACAACCCAGGGTAAGTGCTAGTTTGATTTGCACTATGCTCACAACTCGCTCATTAATTGACTATGCCGACATACCCGTGTAGGTTTC
Source organism: Otatea glauca (assembly GCA_036346275.1). Taxonomy (NCBI): domain Eukaryota; kingdom Viridiplantae; phylum Streptophyta; class Magnoliopsida; order Poales; family Poaceae; genus Otatea; species Otatea glauca. The sequence continues at coordinate 21,414,728 of CM070731.1, read as the reverse complement.
ACTGGTACTCATTGTAATTCATCCATCGACTAATCGGGTCATTTACCTTGATTCCTTACAGAGTGGCAGCCACGACTTACAACCTCATCGCAAAATTAATCACCGTAATTAATCACGCTTCCTCCAACGATAACATGCTCATGTAGGTTGTTCAAACATGTATGTTTCTCCGAATAGCCGAGGCTAACTTCTTGCAATCATGTAGCGCTCAAAGTGTACAAAGCTTATGGAGGGCCTTCGGCAAGGACAGGTAAGTCAATCACGATTTTAAGTTTTCGGTATCCGCTGTACACAATAATCCTATGTAAGCTATGTAATAATGATTCTGGAATTAACCAAATCTATATTTGCAGTGCCACCAGCAGGGAAAGGGAAATAACCGTTGTGGATTTTACGTTTGCCACAACATGGAACTCCTTGTCACTAAGAAAACGCCCAATCAGGTAACAACTGCGTTGGAAGAGGCTGATCTGGAGCGAATTCGAGGACAGCTTTGTGCCTTCTTGCTCAGTCAAGTCTTAAACGAAAAAGGCGAGTTCCACGCTGCCTTATAACTTGAGGAGTTGTATTTTTTCTAAATTACCATTTGGGTTAATTGTCAAACTTGTGTTGTGGATTTGTAAATTGTAGTTGTGTATTCTATTAATTGGTTAATGGTATTGAGTTACATTTGATTAATATATCTGAGTTCATTTCTGAAAGAGATGTGCCGTGCAATATTAATCTATATGTAATATGCTTCGCGCTGTGATGTAATCTGAGTTGATTGATGAATTGGATGTAATGCCTATAATCTGAAATGGTTGTAATGTTTGTAACGTGAGTTTAGTTATTCTGTAATCTGATTTTTTCCTAGAGGGCGTGGCTAGCATTTCCTGAGGCTAGCCAATAAATAAAAAAATAGTTGTCTGTTGGAAGTCTTATCACATACGGTTTTTAATTAAAAACGGTCTGTGATGTAAAGATGTAACAGACGGTTTAAAACTAAAACCGTTTGTGATATCATAAAATCACAGACGGTTTTTATTAAAAACGGTCTGTGATGTGATGATGTAACAGAGGTTTCATCACAGACGGTTTTTAATTAAAATCGTCTGTGATGTGATGATATCACAGACGGTTTTTTGTTTGAAACCGTCTGTTACATCATTACATCACAGACCGTTTTTAATAAAAACCGTCTGTGATTTTGTGATATCACAAACGGTTTTAGTTTTAAACCGTCTGTGATATCTTCTATCACAGATGGTTTCTAAACCGTCTGTGATATGCCGTAACATCACTGACACATGGTTACAGACGGTTCGGGAAACCGTCTGTGATGACAGTTCTGAACCGTCTGTGATAAGCCTTTCTGTAGTAGTGCCAGTGCCGGCCACCACTCTTGTAGTTCACCTAAAAGAGTGTTCATCTCTTGATTTTAGGTACCCAAATACTTTTGGGTCCATTAGTGTTAGTCTGAACAACTTTGGGGCCAAATGGATTAGTAAGTAAAGATTTAGGCACCCAAATAGCTTTAAGATTTTTGTCCAGATTAGAGGGGCCAACATATTTAACATTCATTTTACCCCTAAAATCCTTAAACAGCATGTAATGAGCATCAACCATGCATCTTCTATTTACCTTAGCATATGAAGCACTAGCAAAAGTGCAATTTCTAGAAGTATGATTGTATTATGACAGTAACAGTATTGAGTCCTACTCTTGATAAAATTTATCTTAGGTTTTGGCTGTTCATTCTTTCTGGGCACATATTTGACTTTATAACCTAATCCCTTTTTACCCAGAACAATCTTTTGCTCCCCAAGAATTTTATCTAGAGTGGCACTGCCAAGGAAGCATTTTTCTAGTCCTTTGTCAAATTTAGCTACCTTGGATTTCAGCTCACTGTTTTCTGTCGTGAGTTCTTTAGCATACAAAGCATTTTTGCAATCTTTACTACAAATGCTAGATGAGCTAGGAATAAACATTTCATCAGAAAGCAAATCACAGTAATTGAAACATTACAAGATGAGATACTTTTAGATTTGCTAATTTGCATCTCATTGTCAATTTCTAGCTCATAGTATTTATCAAGCAATTCATCATGATCTTTAACAAGCTGCATGTGTGTGATTTTCAAAGAATCATGAGAATCAGTAAGAAGAGCTTGATCAGTATTTAGTACAGAATGAGCATGTGAAAGTTTTTCATATTCATCTATAAGCTCATTTTGACTAATCTTTAGCACATCATATTTTTCTTGCAAGGTCTTAATGTCAGATTCAAGTGTTTCAACTCTAGCAATAAGCATATCATTCTTATTCATCAAGCTAGTAGCATTTTTCTTAAGAGCTTTATCTTTAGCAGTTTTAACACATAAAGCATCATTAAGCTCTTTAATGATCTCCACTAGCTCTTCATAAGAAGGAGAATCACTCACCTTGTCTTCATCATTTCTAGCCATGAGGCATAGAGGTAGTGAAGATGAAGGTGAAGGTGGTGTGGATTCATCCAGAGCGAGCCCAGCTAGTCCTTTGGACCTTGGCTCTTCTTCATCTAAGGAGGAGGAGGATTCTTCACTTGAGCTTTCTTCATCAGTGATCCATTCACCAATGTGTGCCTCCTTCTTCCCTTTTCTCTAATGTTTCTTGGAGTAGCTCTTCTTGCGATGACTCTTCTTGTAGCTTTCTTGAGCTTTCTCTTTATCATTGTCATCCTTGTTCTTGCCTTTGCCTTTCTTGTTACTTTTATTTGGGCAACGAGCAGCTATGTGTCCTTTCTCATTGCACTCAAAGCAGATAATGTTAGAGAAATGGTTTCTTTTTTAGAAATGGTTAGAGGACTTACCTTTGGCATTTACCCTTCTCATGATTTTATTTGCTGATCTCATAAGCAATGCCAGTTTTCTTACATCTTCATCCTCTTCATAGCTTGTATCTTCTTTTTCTTCATCAGAGGAATCTTGAACTTTCTCCTTGGCCTTGAGAGCAATAGATTTTTTCTTGGTCTCAATTTCATCAACCAAGGTAAGCTCATGAGCTGAGATTTTGCCCAATAGTTCAGTAGGTGTGAGCTTCTTCAGGTCGCCACTATTAGATAGGTAAGTGATCAGGCTGTGATAGGCTCGTGGTAGAACCCTGATCATCTTCCTGCATACTTCAACATCATCAACTTTAGTTCCTAGACCTTTAAGCTCATTTATAATGGGATTTAGTCTAGAAAACATATCATTAGCATTTTCCTGAGGAAGCATTTTGAACTGATCAAATTTTTCTCTGACAACAAAATATCTTTCCTCTTTTACATCAGAGGTACCCTCATGAATCTCTTGAAGAGTAGTCCATATATCATGAGCAGTAGAAAGATTGCTGACTCTATCAAAAACTTCAATGCTGAGACAAGAAAAGATAGCATTTCTAGCCTGAGCATCATATTGCAAATTTCTTATTTCCCCAGGTGTAGGTTCTGAGGATGTGTGTTGCCCTTCAGGTATGACACGTGGAGGCAAAGGTCTTTCTATGACTCTCCACACATCATGATTTACGGCTTCAAGATAGCACCTTATTCTAATTTTCCAATAAGCATAATTTGTGCCATCAAAAATGGGAACTCTTCCTACACTTACTATAGCTGATCCTATTCCCTCGGCCATTTTACCCAAGCTGTTAAGCTTTAAAATTGTTAACCTTGCTCTGATACCACTTGAAAGGATCAAGTTGGCCTAAAGAGGGTGAATAGGCAACTTTAAAAACTTTTACTTCTTAAGAAAAACTTTTCTCAATAAAAAAAATTAGCAACAGAAAACAATTAGAATATGGATTTAGCACAACTCAATTCAGTTAGATCAGTATTGTAAAGAAGAACTTGAATGAAAATAGACAATAAGATGAACACACAAAGATAAACCAATATCAGGACGACTCAAGGATTTTTCACAGAGGTTCAGAGACCAATCTCCTACGTCCCCGTTAGAGCATTTCTTCAGAAGTACTGCTCCACCAAATAGCCAATCTCAACGACTTTTGGTTTTTCACTAGATTGACTCTTCCACCACTCCGGTGAGGTGAGTCTCAACCTTTCACAGCAATGGTGGCCTTCCACAATCCTATTTGGGTAGGTCGCTCCAACAACTTCTCCAACCATCTAGGAACAGCTAGTTCCAAGAGTAATAGACTATCCACAAGCCCTGTCTTCTTGGTTCAGTAGCTAGATGCTAACTAGACTCAGCTTGGAGCAAGAACGCTAAATCTTCAGAATGAGAGTTTGTGGTTTCTGAGTTGAAGCTCAAACTCTTTGATGGAATGAAAGCTCAAGAATGCTAAAGATCAAAGAAATGTAAATGATTTGAAAGATGTCAACGGTATTCAGAATATCAAAGATGTGTATGTGCAAAGTCTTCTTCTTTTTTTAAGTGAACTCAAGCACTGTATATATAGAGCTTAAAAAGAAAGAACTGTTGTTCCTGCATTTGCCCGTTGGGAGTGTCAGAATGGAGTCATGGGCTACCCCTTTTATAAGTGTTTTAAGGTGTATGAGTCATACCGGACTGATATGATGAAACATATGCACACGCCGGACTGAATATATTGGGCCGGAGTACATAGGAATTTATCAAGGTTGGTCCGTCGTGTGTTGTGTCGGACAGACAATATTTGTCCGGTGTACACAAGCTTTGTTCTATTTGAATACCAGCAAAAACAACGTTTGCGCTGGACCGAAAAAGTTGGTCCGGCGTACGCTTAGAATTCGGTCTGCCGTAAACGGCATGTTGTCGGTTAAGATTTGAGTGAAGAAATTCTTAACGCCGGACTATAAATGATGGTCCGGAGTGAAAAGACAACATACGCTGGACTAAAATTAAGGCTAAATTCAAATCGGTCCGGCGTGAACGGTGTACGCTCAGTTGAAATAAATCAGAAGAGAGCTCTTAGTGCCGAAATGAAAAAGTCGGTCTGGCGTACATGGAGTGTGCTCGGTTAGAACTTGAAACATGATTTTTCAACGATGGACTAAATGAAGTTGGTCCGAAAAAAGAACTCTTTTTGGCTGAGAGAGGGAAGATTTGGATTTTTGAATGAGAGATATGAAGTGTCCTATGCTCCAAGTAATCTTAGTGATTTTTGCATATGATCCAAGATTACTACTTGTGCATGATCCCTCTTAATAGTACGGTTAGTCTACCGATATGGCTTGAATCAACTCCCAAGCCAAAACTAAGAATAAACACCTTAGCCTTGTTCTTCAAATATAGCTGTTGTCAGCTTATACCGAGTATGTTTCTTGATAATCAACACCAAAACCTACATAATAAGCATAATTGACAAAAATAGGGGGCCTAGATGCTCTCACTCCTTCACACTTCCCGAAACTTCTGCACCATTGTAGGAACCCGAATATGCAAATCTGGACCCTCTGTGTATTCAGCACTAGTCCAGGATCACGCTAGTGCACACAGTCTCAACATAGATGAAATATCACAATCATACACAGCGGAATATTAAATAAAGACTTCATCTATTAATATAGAACTATTGAACGACCTTAAGGTCAAACTTACACTTGTGAGGCCTTGGTGGCTTCAACTCAAAATAAATAAACAGCAACGGAATGAAGAACGTCGACGAATGCCATCAATATGCCACAAGCAACTGACAAGGTTCAACTCCAAGATATTCGCCTCCTCATGGAACTTCTCCTCCTTCGAAGTTGTAGTCTTCTCCCCAACTGATGATTTTGTGTGTTGCAACGGGGTGAGTACATAAAGCACTCAACAAGTTGTGCACAGAATGCAAGACTAGTATTCTATATACATGGCTTAGTACAAAGGTATGGCTATCATGGCTATTTTGTAGTAAAGCAGCATTTATAAAAGAATACAGTAAATAAATTAAAATTGCAGTAAAACAAATAATAATAATAGATAGATTCAACATTTGACAAGTAAACCAAGTTTCCAATCCTAAGTCAATTTCCACTTCCCATGGCATCCTGTCATCCCAATAAGTTTTGTTTAACAAAAGTGTAACCCTTGACTGTAATTCTCGACCATTGCCTAATACCACGAGCACGGCTATTCGAATAGATTTTACACTCTGCAAAGGTTATGCACTTTTCCCACACGACATGATCGTCCCTTGTTGCCAAGCTATTGGCACACTTCCTTTGGTGTGCCGGCAGGGTAATCATGACAAAGCCTTTACAATGCTCTGTGTAGACCCTATACTGCTCGCTGAGGTTTCAACACGGAAGGGACTGGTTACCACAATCCGGGCCCCCCTCTTGCGCCATGTGAGTCTACTCTTACACCCGAAAATCACTATACACTACAGTAGTACAAAAATCTAGACATCACAAATTAGTCGACTAGGCTGTCCCTTTCCAGACATGTGGTTGCAAGTAAGACTCAGGTCAAAGGCTTGAAAGGTTAAGTCCTTAGGGTGACTAGGGCAAGACTTCCATATACCCTCTGCCAAATCTGGCCCACCTTGGCACAGTGCCCCTCGCCACTTGCTCCAATCTAAATCATTACCACCCCAGTTGATTACCAAGCACCACATGCTATCAACAAGTCAACCTCGTTGCGTGACATCCACTCATCACCACAACGCAATCTCATTGTGTGACCACACATGACACACAAGTTCATAACATTGTTCCATATTCTATTAGTCAAGATTAATCAGTGATGATTCAACACATGTGATGACATGGCATGGCTAAGCAATCTACGACAGTCTAACTAACCCATGTTGATTATCAATATTAACCAACTATTAATTAACCATCCTAGGGTGACAATTAGATCATGGCATACAATGGCATGGTAGGGTATAGATCAAATTGGTATAATAGCTAAGTCCCAATTTAATTTGAAACAATTGTATACTTGAAATAATATGCAATAGGGTAAAACAAATATAGCAATTTTACAAACATGGGTTCAACATGATCAAAGCACAACTTGCCTGGCCTTGCGATTTTTACTGTTCTTTACTCTTTATCTTTGATTCTTGATCTTCGACCTTCAATCTTTACCTTCTTGATCTTCAGCTCCTTAGAACAACTTCCGGATGATATGTCTAACGATTAAAGAAGAAGCAAATACAAACCAACTCAAAAGATAAATCAAATAAAATCCAAATTGAGAACAGATTGTATTGGATCACAAAGGCTTAGATGAATTTAGGAACTTGAATGGATTAGATCAGAGATTAGACAAAAGAGAACTAGCTTTCGGAATACACCGAAAAAGAAAAGACTGATAACTGAGAAAGAAAGGATAATATTCCAAAGAATATTTCTTCTAAAGTTATTATCTTGATTGGATAGACAAATACATATGGGCTCTCGATCTATAAACCGGGTCCATAAATATACGTTAGTTCGCAATGAACTAAACTGATGCTCAATGTTGACTTTTGTTGACTAAACAGATACACAATCAAACAAAAGAAAGATAGACTAATAGATTAGATATAGCACAAGGATATGACATTGGCCAATGGTCTATCGACAAAGTCCACGAATGACTTCTAGGTCAATGGCAGATTAGATTTTCAAGAATAGGACATGGACAAGTGGGTCGACATTCATGCGATTCGATCTGCGAGTTGCGAGGTTTACATGACATGATGCATCGTCAACGACAGACCCAAGGTTAAGTTAGGGCTTGAGAGGAATGACTCGCGGATAGATCCACTTCGCATAGGGATAGGATAGGTAGGGCTGGCTCTGCAATAAAAGATTACCAAGGGTGGCTAACCGAAACAAGATCCAATAATGAAAGGGACTAGATCGAAGACGACGGGTAGATTTTAGAATATAGCATTGATAGCAACCGAAGACCAAATGAACTCTAACGATGGGCAAACTAGACAATGATGGCCTACTGGACATGACGACACGACCAAGGCGAACTAAGATGGTTGGCGGCAAAAGACGGCGCGCGGCACTGACGAAAGGCGGCGGCTAACGAATAATAAAATTTTCGGTTGATGGAACAGCAAAGGAGAATTGAGCACCACGTAGAACGCGGAGATACGAGCTCAAAGGTATAAGTGGATTTGGCGGCAACCCAATGGACTGATCACAAACTACCGATGAACGGCTGCTAAAGCTAATAGATCAAGCGGTCATAACTATTAAAATAATGGATGAAATCTAACCAAATTTTACAGAGAGCTATCTGGGACCCTAAGGCACAATATGACATGAAAGGATCAGAGTTTTACCTTTTGGATCAACAGGGAACGCAAGAGGAAGTTTTTAGCTGTACGTACGCATTCTGATCGGGGAAGATTGAATTTTCTACAGAAATCCCTTGGACAAAACCTTGAGTTAGGGTGAGCATCGGGTAGAGGACATCAAGATGAGTCTACAGTAAAAAGGGCACGGTCAAATTCGCAAAAACGAAGGAGGACGGGAGACGACAAGACTAGAGATTGGAACGCCCGAAACTTTTGATTTTGAGGATGAAACTGCACCAACTTTTGTGGAGAGCTATATTAGACCATAAGGCACGATATGACGCAGGATAATTTCAGAAAAACTCACAGGAATGACGAGGAACGCGACGTCAAGTTCAGCCGACTAGACTAGAACGGCCCACCGGAAGAGGATGGCTGCAATTTTTCGGGTTTGGAAGGTGCTCTGGTTATTAGGGGTGCGTGGGAGGGGTCTTAGAACACTTATATTGGCTAGGGAGTTGTGCCATGCAAGGAAACACGATGAAAAACCAGATTTGGATTGAAAACGGATCGGATCGAACACCTGGCGCGCAATGAACAGTAAAGGATGATGTGGCGCATTGTAGTGCTTCGGATGGGGATCGGAGGGCTGCTGCTGGGTGGCGACGTGGCTGGCTCGGGAGCTAACACGTGGCGGTGCGGAAATTAAGCCAGAAATTCCGGATTTAATCCACTTTCCAAATTAAAATAATTCCAAAAATTAAACAAATTTGTTTAGAGCAATAAAAATGCCAAAAAAATTCTAAACAAATTCTAGAAAATATTTTAAGACATTTGGAGCTCAAATAAAATATTTTTAACTAAACTTCATTTAAAATTTTGTAGTACTTAATAAAATTTAACAAGAGGCTTTATTTAAATTAATTCCAAATAAATTGAAATGAATAGCAAACAAACTCCGAAAAATCTCAAAGAAATTACAGAAAATTCCTTGAAGAACAATGAACTCAAATAAAACTAAATTTATTTTAATTGAAGTTTATATTAGTCAAATTAAATTGTTTAGTACTAAAAAATTCCAGATTAAGCTTTATTAAAGCGAGAAAATCAGCGGGGATTTTTGGAAAGATGAACTAAACAAATGATTTTTGAAAACCCAAATTTTGGGATGTTACAAACCTCCCCCTTAACATAATCTCGACCCCGAGATTAAGGTTGTCTATAGAAATAGGTTCAGGGGGACTCAACTCTTGAGACTTTCTTGAACTTCTAAGCAACTGCATACTAGGCAATGTTGCTTTCGAACAAAAGCTTGACAACATCCAAAATTTTTAAGCTGCGCGATGCGGATGAGATCCTTTTGCAATTCCAATCGACTTCCACGATTATGCGCTTTTACGCACAAGAAGGTACTCCTTCTGTTGGGACTCTTGAAACACATCACGCACTCAGACTAACGTTCTGGCATCTCCTTTGACAGGCTCTCTTGCTTTTCGTCCTTTACCACTCGGTTTTCTGCTTCTTCTAGAAATTGGACAAGTGGCATTTGACAGTGAAACTTGGTTGCAACTCTGCGGTCTTGCACAACATTCTTGTTGGTCTATTTCTATTTTATCAGCTTGATTCTCGGGTACTGCCTTAAACTCTAGATCAACTGAATATTCCTTCACATTGGACTCAAGCTCCAACTATTACAGAGGTAATGGCATGGTTCTGCTGGCATACACTACGGTAGCTAAAGTAATTAGTCAGGAAAACAATTATCCTTTGTAATTATTAAGCATACGCAACAACTCCTTTTCTTCTGATGTGATGGCACATCCACCTTCTTGGCTCAACCATAACGGAACAACCGGTCCTTAGCTGTCTCCGATATGCTGAAGATAAACTGATCACAAATCTTTCTTGAAAAACACTCTCGCTCTTCTTAACTGATCAAATCTTTGACCATAAACCAAAACTGCCTTACACATAGGTAACCAGCTAATTCCAGGGATAAACATCTCAAGCATGGGTTTCCAATATGATAAGATTTATTAGGAACTCAATCTCAACAATAGACGGGTTAACTCTCAACATCCTGGATTACATATGATTTTCAATCAGTACAACATCTGATGCCTTCTAAGCTCAAGTAGTCATAATGTGGTTGACATGATCTTTTGCTAGCTCTGGCGGCATGGCTTCAGCTTGAACTGCTCCACAATTCACTTTCTGGTGCAAGTGTCTCGGTAGGTGTAGGATTAAGATTGAAGCGGACAGGTATAACAACTTTCTCTTAAGACAATTGTTGGCAAAGTGTCCCAGTTCATTGCATCTGAAGCAACGCTTGACCGACATCTCTTGACTTCCTTCTGACATAGCACTAATCTTGGTAGGGGCAGAGCTGAGATTGATGCGATCCGCAGTGATCACTTTCTTCTGCGGGCAGTGTTTAGCAAAATGTCCTGGCTGGCGACAGGCAAAGCAACCTCTAGGAAGTAAGCTTCCTCCTTGAGAACTTTTAACCAGGGTGGTGTTATGAAAATTCTGACTATCAGGGTGAGGCACAGGTGAAGGTGTCTCGAACAAAGTCTGAGCAGTATGGCAACTGAGTTGTTGAGGGGCACTCATTTGCTGTTGCGGTGGTCCTTCTTACTCTAATTCCTTGCGCTCATCTCCTAGAATAAGGGTCTTGTTAACCAACTCCTCTTGCTTCAACTGACTCTTTGAGCAAGTTACTCCTGCAGTTTTACCACTCACTCTTGGGGTTATAAACTTTACTCAAGTAATTTCTAGAATGATTATGGCTTCCAAAATTGCTTGACCTTTCTATGGGCATTCCTTAACAAAATGACCTAACTTACCACAGTTGTAGCGCGAACGTCTGGGTCATCGTGTCTGGTTAGGTGTAGTCATATGCACAATATTGTCTTTTTCAGGCATCACCACTTGTTGGTTCATACAGCATTCCCTGGCCCAATGACCTTGTTTATAGCTCAAGAAACAATTCCATAGTGACCAAGTATCCCTTATTCTTTGAGGCAAACGGACAAAGTTGACATGTTTCTTCTTCATTTCATCACGTGGCACAGCAAGTGCGGATGACAATCCTTCTCTTTTTGCTAACTCTTGAGCAATGACGGCTCGAAAATTCACTCACTGATGCCGACTCACGGCGGTCACAATTGAATCCAATGGACATTGAGCTAGACAATGATCGCGTCCTTCACAAAGATAACATGTGATGTTGCTCATAGGACATTCTCCAAGTAAATGGCTTCCTTCTCAGCTGGAATAATTGATTGCATGCTCATCAGCAGTGTGTCCTATTCCTCCACAATGGAGGCACGCATGGTCTTCTGATTTGTTTGGTTGACAACACATCAGGGAACAACATCGTGGTACAACAACGGGGAAAAGGGGTTGTACACTTCTCTGCACTTGCAGTAGTCATACTGACATTTGACAAAGCAACGAACTGCTGAAAAGCAGCGACGAACTACAACCAAGTGATTTCTTCTGGTGTCTTGTGGGTAGCACGATAGTTCTTCCACCACTCCAAGGCATCTCCTTCCAATCGACATGTGGCATAGGGAATCTTCTCTTCATCTTCACATTGCACCAAAGTCAGCTTCTCTTCTATGACACGAAGCTAGATTTCTGCATCTTTGAGAGTGGCTGATCCACCAAACGTGGGTGGTTTGGTCCTCTAGAACAAGGCAAACTTTGACTGTGAATAGGTGGCTGTGACTGTGGTTGTAGGGGCATTGATTTTGGCACTGATAACATTTATCTGTTGTATCATTTTCTACATGAGCTGAATTTGAGCAGTGAATAACTGATCCAAATTCTGAATTGTCACTATCGGTACAGTGGACGGCTACTGGTCACAATCTACTTTATTACTAACACCAGTAGTAGCAACTGTACTGACTTGAACTGCCTCGAAATCACTGTTGTTGTCGGTCCTTTCCATCTGTTGACCACTCTAGGGTTTAGTTAAGAGGAGAAAAGCAAAGATAAGGTTCAAGAATCCTTGTGCAGGGGAGCAGGTTTAACCCAATAACTTATACAAATATTATTAATAACTTGGTATGGTTGCTTACAAACGCCTAAAAGCTATGCAACGCATACTGCACACCCAGCAACCAAGGAAAAAAACCAAATTAACCTAAGCACACAACAATCTAGCGTCTAAAAGGGTAACACTTCTATCTTAGACTGACGCAACGCTTCACACATGAGTCTCAACTGGCTACCAAAGTACTAGTTCTTCTAACTTCTGGAACACTTCATCGATCCACTTCTTTTTCCTTGAGCTCGACGATTCCTATCTTCACGATCTTTAGGATCAGCAGCAAGACACCCAGTACTTTCTCCTTAAGTGTGAAACATCGTTAACTACTTAGAACAACTCAGGTAAGATTTTTATTTAAACCAGTGGGGAAAGAAGAAGAATTTTAGCAAAAGGGGAAAGAATGGAAGAATAAGATAAGTCAAGAACTTATTATTCTTTCAAGTTAAATTTTCTCTTTTAGAAAATACTTTTGAAGCTCATAAGGACGACCAAACTATCTAGGGTCAAGACCTACAGTCAGTATGGCTCTGATACCACCTCTGTCGGGACCCGAATATGCAAATCCGAACCCTCTGTGTATTCAGCACTAGTCCAGGATCACGCTAGTGCACACAGTCTCAACGTAGATGAAATATCACAATCATACACAGCGGGATAATAAATAAAGACTTCATCTATTAATATAGAACTATTGAACGACTTTAAGGTCAAACTTATACTTGTGAGGCCTTGGTGGCTTCAACTCAAAATAAATAAACAGCAGCGGAATGAAGAACGTCGACGAATCCCATTAATATGCCACAGGCAACTGACAAGGTTCAACTCCTAGATATTCGCCTCCTCGTGAAACTTCTCCTCCTTCGAAGTTGTAGTCTTCTCCTCAACTGATGATTTTGTGTGTTGCAAGGGGGTGAGTACATAAAGCACTCAACAAGTTGTGCACAGAATGCAAGTCTAGTATTCTATATGCATGGCTTAGTACAAAGGTATGGCTATTTTGCAGTAAAGCAGCATTTATAAAAGAATACAGTAAATAGATTGAAATTGCAGTAAAACAAATGATAATAATAGATAGATTCAACATTTGAAAAGTAAACCAAGTTTCCAATCCTAAGTCAATTTCCACTTCCCATGGCATCCTGCCATCCCAATAAGTTTTGTTTAACAAAAGTGTAACCCTTGACTGTAATTCTCAAGCATTGCCCAATACCGCGAGCACGGCTATTCGAATAGATTTTACACTCTGCAGAGGTTATGCACTTTACCCACACGACATGATCGTCCCATGTAGCCAAGCTATTGGCACACTTCATTTGGTGTGCCGGCAGGGTAATCATGACAAAGCCTTTACAATGCTCTGTGTAGACCCTATACTGCTCGCTGAGGTTTCAACACGGAAGGGACTGGTTACCATAATCCGGGCCCCCCTCTTGCGCCATGTGAGTCTACCCGTACACCCTAAACTAACTATACACCACAGTAGTATAAAAATCTAGACATCACAAATTAGTCGGCTAGGCTGTCGCATTCCAGACATGTGGTAGCAAGTAAGACTCAGGTTAAAGGCTTACGAGGTTAAGTCCTTAGGGTGACTAGGGCAAGACTTCCATATACCCTCTGCCAAATCTAGCCCACCTTTGCCGCCTGCCCCTCGCCACTTGCCCCAATCTAAATCATTACCACCCCAGTTGATTACCAAGCACTACAAGCTATCAACAAGTCAACCTCGTTGCGTGACATCCACTCATCACCACAACGCAATCTCATTGTGTGACCACACATGACACACAAGTTCATAACATTGTTCCATATTCCATTAGTCAAGATTAATCAGTGATGATTCAAAACATGTGATGACATGGCATGGCTAAGCAATCTACGACGGTCTAACCAACTCATGTTGATTATCAATATTAACCAACTATTAATTAACCATCCTAAGGTGACAATTAGATCATGGCATACAATGGCAAGGTAGGGTATAGATCAAATTGGTATAATAGCTAAGTCCCAATTTAATTTGAAACAATTGTATACTTGAAATAATATGCAATAGGGTAAAACAAATATAGCAATTTTATAAACATGGGTTCAACATGATCAAAGCACAACTTGCCTGGCCCTTGTGATTTTTACTGTTCTTTACTCTTTATCTTTGATTCTTGATCTTCGACCTTCAATCTTTACCTTCTCGATCTTCAGCTCTTTAGAACAACTTCCGAACGATACGTCTAACGATTAAAGAAGAAGCAAATACAAACCAACTCAAAAGATAAATCAAATAAAATCCAAATTGAGAACAAATAGTATTGGATCACAAAGGCTTAGAGGGTTAGATGAATTTAGGAACTTGAATGGATTAGATCAGAGATTAGACAAAAGATAACGAGCTTTCGGAATACACCGAAAAGTAAAAGACTGATAACTGAGAAAGAAAGGATAATATTCCAAAGAATATTTCTTCTAAAGTTATTATCTTGATTGAATAAACAATTACATATGGGCTCTCGATCTATAAACCGGGTCCATAAATATACGTTAGTTCGCATTGAACTAAACTGATGCTCAATGTTGACTTTTGTTGACTAAACTGATACACAGTCAAACAAAAGAAAGATAGACTAATAGATTAGATATAGCACAAGGATATGACATATGGCCAATGGTCTATCGACAAAGTCCACGAATAACTTCTAGGTCAATGGCAGATTAGATTTTCAAGAATAGGTAGGACATGGACAAGTGGGGTCGACATTCAGGCGATTCGATCTGCGAGTTGCGAGGTTTACATGATATGATGCATCGTCAACGACAGACCCAAGGTTAAGTTAGGGCTTGAGAGGAATGACTCGCGGATAGATCCACTTGGCATAGGGATAGGATAGGTAGGGTTGGCTCTGCGATAAAAGATTACCAAGGGTGGCTAACCGAAACAAGATCCGATAATGAAAGGGACTAGATCGAAGACGACGGGTAGATTCTAGAATATGGCATTGATGGTAACCGAAGACCAAGTGAACTCTAAAGATGGGCAAACCAGACAATGATGGCCTACTGGGCATGACGACATGACCAAGGCGAACTAAGATGGTTGGCGGCAAAAGACGGCGCGCGGCACTGACGAAAGGCGGCGGCTAATGAATAATAAAATTTTCGGTTGATGGAACAACAAAAGGGATGTGAGCACCACGTAGAACGTGGCGAGACGAACTCAACGGTATAAGTGGATTTGGCGGCAACCCAATGGACAGATCATAAACTACCGATGAACGGCTGCTTAAGCTAATAGATCAAGCGGTCATAACTATTAAAATAATAGATGAAACCTAACAAAATTTTACAGAGAGCTATCTGGGACTCTAAGGCACAATATAACGTAAAAGGATCAGAGGTTTACCTTCTGGATCAATAGGGAACGCACGAGGAAGTTTTCAGCTATACGTACGCAGTCTGATCGGGGAAGATTGAATTTTCTACAGAAATACCATGGACAAACATTGAGTTAGGTTGAGCACTGGGTAGAGGGCATCAAGATGAGTCTAGAGTAAAGAGGGCACTGTCAAATTCGAAAAAACGAAGGAGAACATGAGATGACAAAATTAGAGATTGGAACGGCCGAAACTTTTGGTTTTGAGGATGAAACTGCACCAAATTTGGTGGAGAGGTAGATTAGACCATAATGCACGAGATGAAGTAAAAGGATTTCAGAAAAACTCAAAGGAACGACGGGGAACGCGACGCCAAGTTCAGCCGACGAGGGCGGCGCACCGGAAGAGGACGGCTGCAATTTTTCGGGTTTGGAAGGTGCTCTGGGGATTAGACGTGCGTGGGAGGAGTCTTAGAACACTTATATAGGCTAGGGAGTCGTGCTATACAAGGAATGGCAGGTCGATGTACGGCAGAGAAGGCACTTGTGATGTGTTGGTGTTTCGCGGTGCTGGGACGACGCGGCGTGGCTTTGGGCCACACGGGACGGGTAGGACGGTAGCTAGGGTTTTCAGCCCCCCCCCCCCCCCGCGCTCTCCTATATAGCCGGCTGGGACTGAATTTGGCTTGGTCGGCCCAGCCCACTCCTTTTTTCTTCTAAAATTTTCAGATTATCGCATGCTATTGCTATCTGTACTTCTCGCAAGTCTCTTTCCTGATGGTTGGAAGTAGGACAGCATCTCACTTTAAGAACTTGAGGTTTTAGCGGTTATATATCCTGTCACAGAGGACCTTAAATTGATTCCCTTGTAACCTGGCTTTGTCATAGCCATGGAGAAATACTTTCTGTCTTGTCATGTTGGTAGGATTCTATTGCTCTGCATGTCAATTGCCTATCATAACTATTCTCAGGTGAATCACACCTTGCAGGTATTTGATTCTTCTACGTAGGCAAAATTTGTCCCTTATACATTCCTTGCAAATTGTTCCATCCATATCTTTACAAGATTTGTCCAAGTGTCTGTGTGATGGTGACTACTAAACAAATTCTGTACTCAAAAAGTTTATTGTCAGTTACAAAAGAAAATTTTAATGGGGGAATTTCTGATCATTTTATTCTTCCTGATATTTCCTATATTTACCTAAGAAAAAGATGAATATGATAGGTCCAGTGCGAAATAAGAAGATATTATCTATCAAAACACTTTTGAGGCAAGAAATATTTGTACGGCAGTACAAATGCAAATTGTGTCGACTCATCACATTTTCCGTGAAAATGTTTTTACTACAAAATAATAATATTAATTAGTATGGCTAAACTGTTTATCTGTTAAAACGTGAGTATATTTATTTTGTTCCACAGAGTATGCTAAGTCCTTTTCATTAAGCACCATTAGAGCTAAATTGTAAAAGGACTTCCAGAATAGCAGATATAATCAAAATTACGCTACTTGCAAACAGTAATGATAATCCAGTGAGTATGTAGGTAGAGAAATTGAGAAATAGGCCATCACAGGACAAGATTGTAGAGGAACATAATGAGTCACCGACAATAAGGGAAAACAAGTTAAATCAAAGATCTAAATGATACAAATTACCATGCAATTGTAATACCTAATCTTTAATTAGTATTGTAGTATAAGGTTGGGCATGAAAGGACAATTGGGGAGCAAAAGGAAGAACTTATTTCGTATATACAAAAGATTACAATAGCAAAATTTTTAATGAGAATATTCTTTTGCATGAGTAGTTGATATCCTGGTAGGAGGGAGATATTATGTGAAAATGAGCACTTTTGTGAGAACAGTGTAAATTCCAAGTGCTCATACGGGTTCTCGAAAATTCTAAGAATATTACCAGACATACATAAGTGCATGGTCTACGTCAATTTTGCATGAACAAGCTCTATTTGTTATTAATTTAACGGATGATGAAGGATCCACATGCGAGTGCAATAAGTAGAGAAATTAAAAAAGAGCTCATGCTTCAGAATTGGACAAATTGGCAGTCCCATATTTCCAACCATGGTTAGGACAAGGTTAAAACAGTCAAATTCAGACTTCAATGGAAGAACGTAATTGAGATTCATTTTGGCTTACTTAGAAAGTCGTTGTGTTACATGGGCGTTTAAAAAAATAAAAAGTTATTAACTTGAGAGACTTATATTTTTTTCCAAAAAAAAAAGACCCAAATGCTATCACGATGGATGATTAGGGTTATTAAAAAAACTTATTTGATTAACACTGTGATCATGGCATCCTCAGCGTAATGGTAGTATACTTAACCAGGGACTAGCAACGACTAAGGGGCTTAACATTATGTTGGCTAAAAGGAGGACATAATAATGCGGAGGAAGGAACAGTACCCTTAATTAGTTGTGTTAATGAATTAGATTGACATCCAATGGACCTCCTAGATATGCAATTCTTATTTATGAAGGAACTTTGTACACATTGTATCCTTGCACTGGTCTATTATGAAGATTAGTATGCAGTTTTATAACTTTGTTCTTCTGGATATTGTTTTATTACATGAATCTCAGGTCTATGAATGACCAGATAAAGTTCTCCCTTGCGCCTCCATTGGCATATATTCGGTTCAATTTCTTGAAAAATGAACTTGTTTTGATCTGTCCAAATCCCCAAACAGGTTAGAACAATTATCTCCACAAAGAACTTGACTCCCAACGTCCAAATCGTAGTTACCAGAAATTCAGTTCGTTCGAGTCACGGTACGGAATTCGAGTTCACAATTCGTCATTTTTTCTTCCAATTTTTACTACGAACACGGACCCTATACGCTAAACCAGTTCGAATTCGACAAATCTGATTCACGATTTACAGAGGTTTACAGCGAATCCAGTAACTTAGCCCAAAACCCATGTAACATCCTATTTTCGGTTCTTTTGTTAAAAATTAATTTAAATTAATTAATTCAAGGATTTGGGTTTACTTTGGAATTTTAGTTAACCTGGCATTCCTTTCCATCCAAAAATGGAATTTATTCCATTCGCGTCCGGAAATTCCATTTCATCCAGAAATCCAAAATTCAAATCCAATTCCAAAATTCTCTAAAAATTATGAAACAAATTTTATTAGGTCAAAAATATTATAAAGTATTTTTGAAATTTTTCCCAGAATTTTTAGAACTATTTTTCTATTTTTCCCAAATCTATTTAATTTTCAGCATTATATTAATTACTATAAGAAAAATAACAATATAATATTATCCAAAAATATTTATTCTTGCTTTATTTTCTAAAACGGTTTTCTACAAAAAATCCCAAATTTATTATGATTTAATTGCTATTTTTCCGAATTTAATCCGAATTTTTAGTGGAAAATTAAGTGTTTTCTGTATTTATTTATTTTCGCGGTTACTGTTCATTCAATCCGCTTCACTTCAACTTCCCGCCCGTCTCTACAGTGCACCCGTCAACTACAGTGCAACGTCGCTACAGTTCCCGACCCGATCCGCAATTAAAGTCCACTGTTTCTTCATTTAACTCCGGCGATCTCAGTTACTATTCTGGGAAAAACTTCAGCGAGCGTTTTCTGACGATCCGCTAGTCCGATTGTCCTATAAATTTAACCCCATGTTCCCCTTCTCGTTCTTCACATCCTTAGCTTAGAGTTGTTCCAATCCATCCACCAGATCTCCCTGTACAAGCCATTCTTTTCGAACTCCTGTGAAATTTTGGTGAGCTCTCCCAGCTGCTCCCGACCTCCATTTGTTCTCAAATATTTACTGGAACTTCCTCTGAGTGCTCTTTACATATGGTAAAATCATATTTTCAAAATTCTCATAGGAGCTCTGTCAGCAACCATTTCTTCTCTAAGCCCGGCGAAAGGTCAAATTTTGAATTCAAAATATCCGATCTCTGTCATCTTAAGTCCAATTGACCTCATTATTCTTCCTAAATTCATCTAAATTCATCCTCTATCTGCAAGTATTTTTATTATAATTTTTAGTTTTTATTTATTTTATTTTATTCATTTCGTGCACCGTTTTGCGCGTAGTCGAAGAAGCGATCGTCGTCGCGAAGCGAAGGAGAAGACCTTCATAATAAATGAACGCGCACTTCGTCGACGAAGGCAAGTCTCCTTGACGCACATTGATCCCATTGTTTATAACTGTTTTATAAAAAGTTTGCAACTTATATGGCTATTTACATAAACCGATGATGTTAAAATATAGAATGTTAGTTATGCCCATTTCGAAATAACATCCTTGCTGTTTGATTACCATGCCTTTGTAACCTTAAGATTTAATCATGAAATCATGTATTATGTGATTAACCTTGTTTCGCATTTATAGATCGTGCTTAGGATTGACGTTGATCAAAATGCCTATGGTGGGATAAATTCTAAAATGTTGTTGAAATGTGTTTTATCGAAGCGTAGCAAGGTGATTGCTGCTGTGATTGTAAAATAAAAATAAAATAAAAATGGTTTAGATTGGGGCGGAATGGTTTGTCGGGGCGGTTGCGGATGGAGCATGGGTTCTCGTTTGTGAAAGCCGCCCTAATCAATTTAAGGACCGACGCTTATGACTGTCCATTCTAAGCATTACCGTGCAACCACAAGTCTATAATGGGTACGACCTGGCTGAATAATTTGTAGAAACCTAACTTAGACTCGCCAGTTGGTGGAATGTGGGTGCCGGATGGAGGCAAGTCGTATTCCTCACACGGCGCAAGAGGGGGCTTCTGTACTGGGTGGATGGAACCCTAACAGCGGTGAAACCTCAGCGGGTGGGTCGGGTTAGGCGTATACATTGTAAAGGTCTTGTCATAATCTCTCTGCCTGCACACCAATGGAAGTGTGTTCGTAGCGCTTGGCATTAAAGAGATGATCATGTCTTGTGGGTAAAGTTGTACACCTCTGCAGAGTAAATCTATTCGAATAGCCGTGCCTACGGTCAAAGGAAAAGCGAAGAATGCTTTCATACTGGTAGACATAGTTTTGGTTTTCAAAATAACTGATGCTTTGGGATTCGGGAGTGGTTGGAACTCTCGAATGTTTATTTAGCAGATTGAGCCAATCAGGTAGATGGAACCTGTTTTGAATCATGACAGATGGAGTCATGTGATGGTTTAATAAGATCTTTCAAAATGGGCGGTTAGAGCCTGTATACTAGTGTTGGTAGTTGGAACCTTCACTAGAGTTAGAAATAATTTCAATAGTACAAATAATTGTTAAAACTGCTTTGTGAAAATTATTATTAATATTGTTTGTTAAATCTGGCTTTGTGCAAAATAACCCTATTAAGCCTTCCTTGGAAAGCCCTTCATGATGCATTTTTCCAAGACTTGCGGAGTACGTTTGTACTCATATGCTATACATGTCATCAGAGAATTACCAAGATGCGGTCGAAGACAATGAGTTCTATGGTGAAAAATTCGTGGGCGATCGCCAAGATAACTAAGCGCGCGCTCCTAGTCGTCGCCTGTAGTGTCTTTTGGGTTTTATCTTATTGTTTTTTTTTGTTTCCGCTGTTGAGAACTCTGGTCATGTGACCAGGAGATGTAATAAATAGCCATGTGGCTGGTAATTTATATTTATGCTATTTTTTTTTCTCTTCGTTCTGTTCTGGTTATGATCATCACTGCTTCACTGTGTGTACTAGCAACTGATCTGGAACTAGTACAGAAATACACAGGAGATTCCGAATAGTAAATCTAGGGTCCCACAACCCTAAACAGGGACGTTGGAACTTTATCCTCTAGGTACTCTGTTACTTGAAGCATCGAGAGATTTGAGTTCCAATCTGGTTGTGACTCCCTCCAGCAAGCAAAGAAAAGATGTTGCACCTGTCTCCTCTCCTGTACTTTGACAAAAGACACAAGAGTAGTCATCCAAACCACAGTTCTTCCTCCTAAGCAGATTCCTGTGTTTAATCTGCCTTTCAGGTGCAGCCAGAGGTCTTGCCTAGCCATTTCTAGCAACAATGGACTAGGATGACGTAAAAAACACTATAAAATGTAGCCAACTCATCAGCTGCATTGTCAATTGTAATTGTCACTTGGAGAGATTGGACGTCTGCAGACCCTGCAAACAACAAAGCAAAACCACTGAACGAATGATTAATTAACCAAGAAGTTTTTGACCACACTGAAATAGAAGCCACCACGTAAGGATGGTAATGCAGACTTTTTATATTAAATTAAGCATGTCCGTTTTAGTACCATATCCCTAGCTTCCTTGTAAACTTTTCTGTAACATCCTAAAATTAGCACAAAATATTTTATTACTTATTTATAATTTTCTGATATTTTTGTTGAATTTTCTGGAATTTATAAAACTGTTTTCTATTTTTAGTTTTACGAAAAGATTACTGCAGCAAAATTAGAAATCACAAATTTATGAAATTTTTACAGTAAGTTGAAAATGTCTCAAGGTATTTTTGAAAAAAATTCTAGAAATTTTGAACCTTATTTGCCATTGTTTCAAAATCTTTTTTATTTTCAGTATTAATTAAATTCGAAAAGAAATAATAAAGAGCCCCACATGTCATATGTCATCTGCAACCTCAGGAAGCCAGCAGCTAGCATGCGTGTTCTCTGTTTTTCTCCATTGCCAAGATTTTGAAGTCCCAATCCAACACGTTTTTTCTCTCGAATTCATGCCCAATACGTGTTCCACCTTATGCTCAACCAATTCCCGTGATTCTTCATTCTAATCCCCTCTTTTTGGGAGAAATTCGAGTTTTTTCCGATACGAACTCCTCTTGAAATGTGTCCGTATCTATCTCTACGATCCACTTGAGCTTATTTAAGGTGAGCACTGTGATCTCCTCTCATTGCTCAACTCGTTCTTCCGCTTATTCCAATCTCTTGTAGCTCCGTTTGGCTGGAACACTGCAAGATCTAGAGCGTGAACTGAACGTCGGCTGACGTGCCCTAGCAAACTTCCCAACCCCTCAGACTTCCCTATCCAAAACCGTCCGCGTCACATCGTGCCACCGATCATTGCGAAGCTAACTCCTCAATTAATTTCAAGATTGGTTCACCGTGCACAACGAATTTCACGATTTCTCGAAATGTGTTCCTCGTCATTCGTGTATTCTTGTCGCAGCCGTTCGCCGGTTGGCCGACCGGTGAGCTCACCGTTGAGCCGCCGCCAGAGCTGTGCCCTTTGCCTTGCCTTTCCTTGGTCCCTTGCGCCATAACCATGCTGTTCGTGTGCGCGCCTGTGCTGTTGTTGCGCTGTGCTCCCAGTTCCCTCGGGCGAACAGTACACGACGGTACTGTAGCAGCGCAGGAGAGAGGTCGTTGGTCCCAAAAGAAAAAAAGGAAAAAAAATATAATAACTTTTTTTTATATAATTTCAGATTCAGTTTACTAATATTTTTCAGTAATTTGGATTTTTATTTTTTTTAGAAAAGTAATTTTAAAAATTCGAAAATCCTTTCTTTATTGTTTTATGTGATTTGAAACTTCCAAAATCCCGTTCTCTCTCATACGAACTCCAATTGAGGCGATTCAAATTTATAAATTTTTATAAAATTTAACTCTACATCCTAGAGTAATTTATTTTCAATTTTTAGTATATTTAAGTATATGTTTATTATTTATTTGTATTCGTTGCTTTCTTTTTCAGTAGACTCTAATCCTGAGGGAGCGAACGGATAATTTGAAGATCAAGACTCAACAATAGATCAACAAGGTAAGTCATAACCTTTGATCATATTGAACCTATGTTTGAAAAAGTAATTTGTTTTATACAATTGTATGCTATTTGTGTATCAATGATTAATTGCTAGGAATGGCTATATACCTAGTTGTCATTATGAAACCTTGATTATTGAAATACCATGTGTCCATTGTTATCCCTAGGTTGGAATATTATAGTTGGACATAATCATATTACCAACATTGAGATATCGTAGATATGCTTAGACCTGCTTAGTTGTACGATGGGATTCATATCACATGTTGAATAATGTTAATCCTGACTTCGTGAGATATTGAATTGTCGCTAGTAGCCACTGTTGTAAAATTTGTTATACCATGGCCGGGTTTGCCATTGGTCTTGGTTGAACAAAATTGTTTTCCCTCAGACAAGTGATCGTGCAGTAAAGGGGGTGCCGCTAGTACACTTAGGATGTTGATGTTTTGGCTGAGATAACTTAAGAACTTAATCTTATGCTCCATTGAACTGGGCCTAATCGTACAACCATATATCTTGTATGGGACAAACCTAACTGATTAATTTGCAATATCTAAATTTGTGTACTGCCAGTTCGTGGTGTGGGTTACGAGATGGACGGATAGATTCACATGGATCAAGAGGGGGTCTTGAGGAGCAAAACCTTAGTAGATAGTACTGAGTTTAGACAGGGTATTGTAAAGGTTTTATGATGATCTCTCTGCCGACATACTAAAGGAAGTGTGTTAATTGCATGGCAATAAGAGACGATCATGTATTGTGGGTAAAGCAGTACAACTCTGTAGAGTAAACTATTCGAATAATTGTGTCCGCAGTTATGAATATGCCCGGGAATTTCATATGAGGTATAGGTTGTTTTATAAAATGTTGGAAGGTGGAACTGTTGGGATATATTCACTGCTATTTTTGTTGTCTAAAGATAACACTGATGAATTTAGTGGTTTGATAATGGTTTTAGATGGTGTTGGGTGAAGCTTCGCCATTTTGTTCATATTGTCTACCATTGATTTACCAATTATTTATTATTTTTTTTATAAATATGCTTTGAATATATTTATTGTATTTAAATTCAAGTTATTATTTTTTGCAAAAGAACCATATGACAATTCTTTATGTCTTTATTGATTAGTTGCTGAGGAAGGACCAGAAAGTACAGAGTTCTATAAGGAGAAGTACTATAAAGACTATGTGAACTAGGAAGACGTTCTCTAGACGATTGCCTGTGACATGTCGAATACCCTAAGTAATTTAATTTTCGTTGTAATAATTTATTTGTTTCTTAAACACTAAAGGCATAGTGGTGTAAACTTTAACCATAAGGTCCGTTTTTTTATTTAATAATAATTTGCTACTTTTTTAGTTAATTCGTTGTATGGTATGGTATTTTATCTATGTTATCACTGTGTACACTAGTGTGATTCTAATCTAGTGCAGTATATACATACGGTTTCGAATTCGTAAATCCGGGCTGACATTTCCCTTACTCAATTCCCGTCGAGTGCTACGTCGACCCCGCTCTAGCAACGGCGACTCCTAGGGTTTGGGATTCTTCCTTAGTGTGTGTGATAATCCATCACGTAGCACACCAATCTCTCGCTCTCATTTAACATCCCGATCTTGGGGTCTTTCCCTGGGGTTTTCCGATCTCCGCTCCTGCCGCGACTCGGGATGATCCAGGGGCGAACTTTGCTCTCGCTGCCTGTCCGTGGTCTGCATTTTCCTTGATCGTGGATTGGATCCTTCCCCCTTCGAAACCCTAGTTGGGAGGTCAAGGGCGAGTGTTTGTGTTCCTGCTATCTTGCTTCCTATTCATCGTTCTCAGATCGTACTTGAAATGAAGCGTATGGTGGGCGGCAATTCAGGTCTGGTGCCTGGGAGAGAGGAGGGACAAGGTGACGACGTGGGCGGATACTCATAGAAATAATCTTGTAATAGAAAAAATTTAGTTTGGAAAGTTTGTATTAAGAAAGTTTAGGATGAGGAGTTGAATTAGGATAAAGAAATGGAATCCTATTCCATTTGTAAGGTTTGTAGTGTTGAGTATAAATACAGGGGTAGATCTGAGTTTTGTAAGCAAACAGAGTGAGAAGTAATAAAAGAGAAAATTACCCCAAAGTTTTTGGCGTTCTGTTCCAACAATTGGTATCAGAGCCTAAATATTTCAGATCAATCCGCTGCCTCCAGGAGGAGGAGACTCCCAAAGGTCCCAGAGGAGACTCCCGGAGGCGGCACCAGAAGAGCCAGGCGGCACCTGAAGAGGCTATCGTCGGTCAGGCGGCGCGGCGCAACAAGCAGAGAAGTTTGATCTGGTTTCGGCGATTCGCAGTCGTGCGGCAAGCGTGTCCCGTGCGGTGCAACAGGAAGTAAGCGACAAGCGATTGATTTCGTGAAGCAACCAACAAGCAAGCAACAATGTCCCTGCAAACAAGCCAAGCAGCAAACTTCTTTTGCTCTTCACGGCAGAAAGCTTTTTCACGGATGAGTGGTTGGCGCTGTTGATTGGCGAGGCTGTCTCTGTGCGTGCGGACCTTCGCGGGCGAGCACAAGCTAGAGGCACCGGAGGAGGGCAGGCCGTATGGTGGCCGACGCGAAGGCGCGGAGGCGAGGCTCGTTCCGAGGGGGGCGAGCGGGCTGCCAGAGGGCGCGGTGGCACCTGGCGCCCGGCACAGAGAAGGCGTTGGGATGGCCGGTGGCGGAGACGACAGCAGGCACCCGGAGCCAAAGCACTAGCGCAGAGGACGGCGATGCCGAAGACGAGTCCGGTTGCGCAAAGGGGGCACCAAGCGATGTGGCTCGGGTCGTGTGTGAAGTGGCCGCTGGCGCGGATCAAACAAATAACAAGAAGAGAAGAAGCAATGTAAGTTCGTAGCTCAGTGGTTTGTTGAACAGCAAAGGAAAAAAGGCGGCGTGAAAAAGTATGCTGCTGCAAAAATTGGTCGAAGAAAAAACCTGGCGACTTGCTCGTGGTGAGAGCAGCTGTGCAAGGTTGTAAAGAAAAAAAGTGAGTTCTTGTATGAGTTGTATTTACAGGATAAACGTGTGCGAGTTCCTCAGAGATGTCGTGCACATCAAAAGAGATTGTGCTGCACGAGAAGATCAAAGGAAGCCATTGCGTGTGCTAAGTCCAGTCTGTCAAAGTTTACTCAGGGGTGTTGAAGAGATGCGTTCGCCGTCTAAAGTCAAGTTCACCAGAGTTGACTCCGGGGTGTTGAAGAGGTGTGTTCGCCGTTCAAAGTCAAGTTCGTCGAAGATGAGTCCGGGATGTTGAGGAGTTATGGCCTTCGTTCTAGATGTGTGTGCGCATGAGAGTTCTTGCAGGTGTGTCCAAGTTCTCTCGTGGGTAAGCTCTAATGCGAGTCTGCGTCGCCGTCAAGTTGTATTACCGGTGAAAAGACAACTGGAGCAGAAGCAAAAGGTTATAATCGTCGGCGTGGTGCGTCACCGGTGGTATAGCCAGCAAGAAGAAGACGAAACTCCTTGGAGATACGTTCATCATCCTGTGTCGAGTGTTTGGGCAAATCATAGTTGAGATCCATTGCCTCAATGAGTTAGAGTTACGTTACAAGATTAAGGAGGTGATTGATAGAAATAATCTTGTAATAGAAAAGTTTTAGTTTGAAAAGTTTGTATTAAGAAAGTTTAGGATGAGGAGTTGAATTAGGATAAGGAAGTGGAATCCTATTCTATTTGTGAGGACCATAGTTTTGGGTATAAATACAGAGGTAGACCTAAATTTTGTAAGCAAATAAAGTAAGAAGTAATAAAAGAGAAAATTATCTCAAAGTTTTTTACGTTCTGTTCCAACAGATCCAAACCTCACACTGAGGATTTGATGGCCCGCTGAACCTCACAGCTGAAGAGGATGAAGCTCTAGTCACGGGGGATGCTATATCGACGACGATCTGGAGTCGGCAGAATGGGCGATCATTGGAAAGTGCCTATCGTCCAGTGTTCTCCATACACAGACTATCCTTGCTGCGATGAAGCCAGCATGGGGGATAATCTTTTCATTGCAGAATTTGCAACTCATCAACAGGGGCTGATCTAGGACACTTCATCGGGGTCGTCACAGTCAATATAAACTTGTAACATTAATATGTAACTTTTAATAAGATTATCATATATTTATATACTAAAGAAACTATGTGGAGTATATTAATTAGAGGGCGTCAGTGTTATTTGATCCCAGTTTATACACCGTAGATCTGCCCCTATCGTCAAGATAAGGAACAAATCTTGGATGGCTCTCCGTGGACGATAGGCATGCACGCTGTTTTGATACAGGATTTTGGTTGCACCCTTAAACCGACAGGCATGAAGTTTTACATGGCTATTTAGGCGCGAATCGATCCTTAACCTCCCTATTGGCCTGACGAACGCTCGCTGGGGCAAGGAGATTGCCACTGCTAGCATGCTCGGGAAGGTTGATAGGGTGGAGGCCAATACACAGGACCGAGTTTGGGGCCATACCTGCGAGTCAGGGTGATTGTAGATGTGGAGAAACCTCTCAGACGAGGTGTATCCTTACTTTCTGCGAGGAGGCTATCCAAGGAATGGTACTGGGTTTTGTATGAGAAAGTACCATGGTATTTTGCCTCTCATGCAGAATTCTTGGGCACTCGTCTCTAGAGTAGTAGTGTGTCCAAACCCAAATATGGTTTATCCGAGTTGTGATACGAGACTCGGGGTCACGGTTCGTTATTTTTTTCTAATTTTTATTACGAATACAAATTCTATATCTTAAACCGGTTTGGATTCAACGAATTTAGTTCGCAATTTGCGGAGGTTTACAACGAATCCGGTAACTATGCGTGTCCGAGAGGAGAAGAAAAAGAAGCAGATTGACAGAGCTGGAATAGCTCATCCTCTGTGGGGCGTGGCTCAAAGTCGTCTGATTTTCGTGATTCAGCTGCTGCTTCGGTTGGCACGGAAGTGAACAACGGAAAAAAAAGGCAGCAAATATCCTGGACTAGGAGAATGACGAGGTTACATCTCCATTGAAACTCTCGTCAAACCAAGAGACGGCACTGAGTGGAGAGCTACTTTTGTCTACGGTGAACCCAGGACTGAACTGCAGCACATCTTCTGAGATCATCTTTGCTCTTTTGAGATGCCAGAGAGGAATGGGTCGTGGATGAGTGTGGGGGATTTCAATGAAGTGACTTGCGAGATGAGCATTTGTGTGCAAGCGAAAGGTACGAGCTGGGACCTTCCGCGAGTGCTTAGAGGACTGTGAATGAATGGATATGGGATTTATTGGTCCATGATTCACATGGTCTAATAAACAGAATGCCGAGGACAATGTCAAGGTGAGGCTGATCGGGCCGTGGCAAATAGAGAATTCACAAATTTGCTTGACGCTTGTCAAGAAGAAAATGTGATAACTACTTCATCAGATCCCTATGCTTAGGGTTGCAATCGGATCGGATAATTTCCGACCGATCTACCGACCGATCAGATGTGTTCGGATCAGATTTGGATAATTTTTTCAGATAGTTTTCGGTTTCGGATTCGGATATTTTATTTCGGATTCGGTATATAACTATACGTCGGATTGGTATATTCCGAAACTTTTTTCGGATATATCCGGTAGAAGGTTACTCGGATATTCGATAAACTGATAAGTGATAACCCTGGTTCTTGATTCTTCTGATCTTCTCGATCTCGAGTCTCGACTTTTCCCATAGGCTGTGAGTCCGTGTCCTCCAGGCTTCCAGCCGTGAGCCTCCCGGCGACCCAGGCGAGGGGAAGGAGACGAGGACAGGGAAGGCGACGAGGACTCCCGGTGAGACTCCATGAGCCGTCCCGTCCTCGTCTCCACGACTCCACTCCCCAATCCGGCAATCCTCATCTGATCTCATCTCATCTGGTGATCTGCCCGACTGCTGCCGCTAATCTCCCACCAGCACCCTGCCACCGCCACAAGGACGAGGGCTGTGACGGAGGTCGGCCTACGGCGGCAGCGACCGGATCCCTGCATGCGCGATTGGATCCACTCGTCTTCCTGTCCTTCCTCACCCTAGGTGTGTCTTCCTCTCCAAACTGAAGGTATGGAACCTAAATCACCCAAATGACTAGTTTGTCCATTTGCTTCAAAAAAGATATTGCCGAAATGTGTAAGGCGAACTTGCAATTGTTCAGAATTGCATTATATCAAGAGCGAAAGCAGAAGGAAAAAATAGGCTTTGCTGTGACTTACTGGGCTATGCCGCTCAGCATCCAAGAATACCACCCGCAGAATTTGCTCAACGGCAACCTGGTCTTTCTGCTCATCGAACTGAGACACAAAGGTAACACTTTAAATCGTGCGGTGGTTAAAAACTTAAAATGGAGAATAAGTGGAGGTTTCCAACAACTAAAGTGACTTTCTTTCATGTTACTATTACATATGTGCATATGCAGACATGTACAGATTTTTGTCTGTACATGTAGGATTGACAAGTCCATTAATTCACCATGGGCATTGAGTTTCCTAGTTTTTTATCTGTACATGTATGATTTTTATCTGTATATGTAGGATTGATAAGAGGAAACAAAAGGGAATGCACACCAAAGGTAATCAAAATTAAGTGGCCACCCAAAAAAATCGATGGCATTCATCAGCTTTGCATTACCTGTTGCTATAATGGATACTGTACATTATGTTTGTTGATATTTTAGATGCAATTGGTTAACATATTATAAGTGTATCAAATGTAGAACCTTAAAATTTGTTAATCAAACCAATTTACAACTTGAAGGCTTGAAGCCTTATGAAAGTTTTTGTTATTTCAGTGTATTGGAAAGGCTCTGGAAGAATGTGAAAATGATTTGGATTCAGCAATAAAGTGGTTGCTTAATCTACATTTAGAACCAACAGAATGTACTGTGAATCTTGTGTATTCTTGTGGTTTTGCATCTGTCCTGTGGGATTTAACTAGAACATTATCGACTTGTCGTATTTAAAATTTGTCATACGTGTACCGTTCAAATTTAGTGTATCTGTTTTCGCGCGTTATCCGACAAAAATTATTCGATACCGTATCGATTCCACTCCGTATTCGATTCGAATCCGCGACCGATATTATCCGCACCGTATTCGTATCCGGTACTATCCGAATCCGATTCCAAATTCGACAAAAAATATGGTTTAAAATATGAAAAGAGCGATATCCGATCGAATTCAAGCCGATTGCACCCCTACCTATGTTGCCTCGGTGATATTTATTGACAGATTGAATCGGACGGTTCAAAACGTTTCCAACTTGGTGATTACTACTTTCCACAGCAACGAATAAGACATGTCCAACTTCATCACGATTCACGGCATCAATGTTGCTACTTCGACGTGAACTCAAACGTGGAGTCATGTGCTAATTTGTCACCTTCCATGTGAAGGTTATGGATGGATTGGTTGTGGTCTTGTGGATAAGGACGAATGAATGGTCCGATGCAATCAAGTGTCTTAACAACTAGACAATCGAGCGCGGCGTGCCACGCCGCCGCTCCCTACACGAGCAAATCGAGAAAACGTGCGACTATCGCTCCCAACGCGAGTAAATCGAGAAAACACGCGAAACGGTTGAAAGGATATAATCTGCGATTTCGCTGGAAAAGAAGGTCCGCTCGGGAAAAACGGAAAACATGAAAAAGGACCTAAATTTTTTTTCAGAAAAGGACCTAAACAAAATTTTGTTTTTTCGAAAAAAGGCTTAACATAATGCTAAAAAAATGGAAAGGACCTAAATGCAAGGTATTTTTTTTCAAAAAAAAGGACTCGAAAGTATTTTTTTTTTGAAAAAAAGACCTAAACGTAATTTTGATTTTATGAAAAAGGGTCCGAGCGCAATGCCTAAAAACGCATAAAGGACCTAAACGTAATATATATTCTTTTTCGAAAAAAGGATCTAAACGTAATTCTTTTCCCAAAAAAGGACCTAAGCGTAAATATTTTTTCAGCTCGGCTCGAGCCACGAGCCGAGCCTGCTCAAAGCGCCACGTGGCATAGCTCTCCATCCAGGAACTCTATGGAGTATAATATAGGAAGGATGTTGGGATGGCCCATCCAAACTGCACACCGTTTCACTCATTGTGGGCTACTGTATGTTCACATTATTTATCTATTTATTTATTTTTGTTAATGAACAAACAAATAAATAGATACGTTTAGACCCAACAATCATTATATGCTATACTAACTAATTTTTGGGTTTGGTAATTTGAGGACGTCCTAACCAATGGTTAGGAGGGAAGACGAGATCTCGTTGTGATAAATGGTAGCACCTCCTTCCTCCTCAAAGGCTCCCTCGTCGAGATACTTGCTGCCATCATGTTCATCCACCTTTCCTCACATTTCATTCCATTGAATTACAATTATTTCAACAGATTCGGACAATTTCCTATCAATCCATTCAACTTTTTGATCGATCTAGATAATTTTTCGATATGGCTTCAATCAACTCGGTTATTTGTCGGCTCAAATATTTATAGATATGGCTTATGCTGTTGGAAAATTCAAACACATTTGTTCTTAATAGGAAACTTGTAGATTTAAGTATCTAAAAATGCATAACAACTGTAAATACGTAATTTATTATTTTAAACATAATGAAGCTCGGATATTTTGTCATTGTCGGTTTGTCGAAGCCACATGAAGCTCGAATCATAACGTAAATACGATGAATCAAAATCACCCCAGATGGAAAAGTATCGAAGACGGCTGATGATGGCCAGCCTCTTTTGAGTACTACACGCTATTTTAAAGTTTCTTAAACAGAGTAATTGTGAATTGAAATGTGACTTCATATGTCTATGCATTCATCATATTCAAAAGATTTGTTGGGATTCTTATTATCAACTCAATGCTAGAGAACTTGTAAGACTTGTCAAGGATAGCAGATTTACCTTAACTAACGAGTCAGCACTGTTAGGTATTCTATCAGGCAGTCTCCTTCAGTTGTTGTGCTCTTTAATTGAGCAAAGTGACCTGGAAGACACAGACGGACGTCATATGTATGCGAAGCTTGTAGATGTAATTCCTAAGTTAGAGGCTTTCTTGCAAGAGTAACAAGATGTCAGTCTCTCAATATTCAAAGAACAAAATTCTGGTAGTTTCAGACTGAGCTCTTCTGTTTTGGCTACATGAACTTTTTTATTGCTTTTGTACAGTAAGTTTTTTTAAATGAAATTAAAACAATCTGCAGTCAAACACTCATCATTGTAATTTTTTAATGCAGATGATAATGATGCGGCTTAAGCCTTAGATGCAGGCATGCAGCAGGATATTTAGATCATATTACTACACATTACTGGAGAGTTGCTTTTTATGTTGGGTGTATCTTAAGCCTCATTGGGATGTCATGCCCATTATGCATTTATGCCAGAGAGTTGCTAATGCTTTTCTTCACGCTCTATTCCTCTGCTCTTCAGTCCCTGTTTTTTCGAACTAATTCAGCTAAATGCTTAACATGTTACTCTCTTGATTGAGAAATTCCAAATAATATTGGTAATATGTTCCTTCATATTTCAGGACGACATGCTATTTAGACTTTTCTTACGGCTATTGGATGCTCCACTCATTTCCTTGAAAATGTAAGCACGAGATATAACAGTTGATCATAGAAAGTAGTTATCCAGACAATAGGTGCCTTTATAATTTGTGACCTTTCGTCCATACTTGCAGAGAATACTACCAAAATTACATGGACGAGAATTGCAAGGTCATATCGTACGGCAAGAAATGAACTACCATGGGAACTAAACTACAATAGATTACTTGAACCATAGATGTAGGTAGGCACACAAGAACTAAACTACACGAAAGAACAGCTTTTGCAGTACGATACACACAAATTTATCAACCTATCAACATGAGTAGTTCGTGCAAGAATCCGTAGTCCCAAGAAACCGAACAAGATTTTGCTTTGGCCAAGAAGATATGCTCTGAACCTGAGGGACTGGCGCATGGGCGACGGGGAGGCGGGCTTTGTCCTGGGCGTGCCAGCGGAGCCCGGCGTCTCCGGCTTCCATCGCCAACGACCGCGACCACTGCCGCCACCAGCACCGGCGGTAGCGGACTGGTTGAAGCGGTGGGCGAGGTCGAGTATGCCTAGCTTTTGCATCCATTCCATGTTCTTCTGGAACCTCGCGTCCCTCTCCTAGCCGTAGACGTCGGACCAAGAGGATATGGCACGGAAGAAGCAGGTGGCGCCGTCGGAGCCGGAGAGGTCACTGCGGCACTGGAAGAGGCCAAAGACGGATGCAGAGGAGGAAGATGAGGCTGATGAGGAGGATGTCTTGCAGAACTTGGTGGAGGCGGACTGGGAGGAGAGGGCGGCGACGGTTGGGGGCAAGCTGCTGTCAGGGAAGATGGGATTTGAGGATCTCAGTCCTCAGATCTGGGGGCGCCGAGCTAGGCGCAAGGATTAAAATCTCGCGGGATTGGTTTTGAAAATACCAGTCGGAGTAAAAAAATCAAAAAAACTGAATGTTACAGTAATTTCAAAAATCTCGACGAATTTTGCCGAGATTTTGGGGGTGTGGACCAAAATCGCTACAAAATTTACCCTATTTGATGTATTTAGGACCGGATTTGAACCGGAGTGTGTGGTAGCTCAGTCGGTAGGGTCCTCAGCATCGGGGTCCATGGTTCGATTCCGATTGGGTGCAATTTTTGGATCATTAACCATGCAACATCTTATATAGTAGGGACATTCCACATATGTCAAGAAGAAGATGTAGCTCAGCTAGTAGAGAGCTTGGTTAGCATGCAAAGAGGTTGAATGTTCGATTCCTAGCCGACCCATTTTTTTCCAGTATTTTTTTTCTTATGCGGATTGTCTTCTAAACTACCTATTTTTAGTCCTAGTAAATTCATGGTACTACCATTGATATTCCCAATGGTTCTGTCGAGAAGAAAGAAAATAGAGAAATAACTCTTAATTATCTCAACCATGACATGGTAATACTGAGTGTATTGCGTAATCAATTTCGATGAATATTTATTGGGCAAAACTTTACGAACTCTCTGTTCAGCTTTTCCTGCCTATACAAAAGGATTTCTATTGGTACGTAGCAGTCGTAAACCCTACAAGGCATGAGATTCAAGTGCTGGACTCGATGGTATCAACCAAAGAAGGTTATGCCGAAAGGAAAAATGAATGCATGAAGGATCTGAAACATGTGGTGAGCTTATTACGTTGTTCTTATATTTAGTCAAAATTGTTAATTCATATGCTTTATTTTTTTTAACACTGAGATTTTTCTCCTGCTAGTTGAAAGGAATGGAAAATTATCTAAAGCTCGTCAAACAAGATCACATGGATGATGCAAGAAATTGGCCTGATCAGCAAATATCATCTTGGAGGTTAAGAATGCCACCAGGTTTACCACAACAAAATGACGGGTAAATTACAATCATCGATTACCGATTTCAATATTTGTAATGCTTGCTAATTTCAAGCCGGAGTAGTAATTGATGTTCATTTGTTGTAGCACATCATGCGGACTATTTATTCTAAAGTACATGGAACATTGGAATGGTGACTTTCTGCCTAAAATGTTTAACCAGGTATGCTGCTTTTACTATGCACGTATATTATGGAGATTTGCTGGATGTCTGCTAATCATGTCCTTCGATATAGACTAGTTTAGGAGGAAGTTGGCAGCACTTTTGGTGAAGTCCCCACTGAACAGTATCATGCTCGATAGAATCAAGTATTGACAAATGGATGCAACCAAGTCTCGAGTTATTTAGATTTATGTACTGTCGTAGTTTTTCCCCAGAAAAGTGAAAACCTGTGCATAAAGAGTATTTTTTCCAGTTTACAGCTTGACAATTTGTCTAGATGATTTATTGAGACTTGCTGTTGCTGTGCCTTACAAAATTTTGGCATGAGGTAATTAAATTGTTCCGAACCATCTTTGGTGGTGCCGCTTACTGGGCCTTGACGCTGCTCTCTTCTGGCTCGTTTGCCAGATGCTAGCCCTCAATGCAAGAGCAGACTATTTAGATGAGGTTTATACTGCTGATGTTGACGGTTCAAAGGTCTGAGCTTGTGGTTTGCTACATGAAAGATCGAAAAGGCGACTAGAGGAGGGTGAATAGGAGCCAAATAAAATTTTCGAATAAATTCTCCCCCTAGAATTCAATCCACCAAAAGACCAGAAAGAAAGAACTGAACCATCGATCAGGCAAATTCATGAACAGAGGCTCCGACCAGTTAAGGTCGGATGAGCGATAAAAACTGACCGGTCGGGTAGCTCGGTCGGATGAACGATCGCGAATCGGTCGTCGATCTCGGTCGGATGAATAATACTCGACCGAAGTGGTCGGATGAACGAGACTCCCGACCGAAGTGGTCGGATGAACGATACTCGGGTGGCGGATCCCGACCGGACGAGCGACGCCCGACTGCGGAGGTCGGATGAATAGTGCTCGGATGAGCGGTACCTCCCGACCGATGAATGATGCGTTCGACCTACGAGGTCGGATGAACAAGATGCGGTCGGATGAACAAGAAAATCAGCACGATCTTAAACGAGAAATCGATGTAACTTTTGATCGGTGATCCAAAAGCAGTGAAACATGGTGTGCACCTCCCTAAGGATGTCAGAACCTATTTCACCATCAATCGAAGGAATTGATACCAAGGTTCCGTCCCTTTCGCTTTAACAAATGCAACACCCAAAGCAGTCACGAACACAGACTTCACCCTAACTTGCGGTGGGAGTTGATGGTCGAATATCCTTGGATAACTCTCCACAAATCACAGCAAGTAAGTACACGAAGAAACAACCCTTCAAACAGATAGAAACACTATCGAAAAACTAGGCACGTAAATTGGTTTCTTCCAAAACCGAATAGAAGAGGTTGTAGATTGCCTAGATGATTGGGATATGATCTATAGAAGATTCATCCAGCAATCTTTCATCCTTGGCAATAAGAACCGAAGCCAATCAAGACTAACAAACGCAAGTCACACGCTTACGCACTTTAAGAACACAGATTTACAACTTGCAACAAGAACGCAAGGATTGCCTAAATGATTGAAAGCACCAATCCGAGAAGAGTTCATCAATCATGAATTTCAAAAAGACTCAAAAGCATGTAGAAGGAGATGAGGCAAATCCAAATTACGTAAAGTAAATTGCAAGTAAGTAAATGCGAATTTAGATAATGAAATTTAAATGCGTAATGTAAATACGTAATGAAATGAAACAAGAATATAAGTGAAGAACATTTCATTTACGGAAGGGGGTTTACAAAGCCTCACAACAAAGTGGGCAAAACTCAAACGAGCAAAAAAACCTCGGAACCTTCAAAGAGGGAGGCTGCCTACCCTCTATTTATAGTGACACAGGATCAATTCCCACCTTTGGATGTCCCGCTTCAATCCTAAGCTAACATCCAAGAGCCGGATTTGATCCTTACAATCGCCACTCTCAACAACTCTCAACTACTCACGTAGACTTTCCTCACCGCTCACCCCCATGGAGACACCCTCTCCTGTCTATTCATAGCAGGCTTGGAATACCTACCACCCTTGGATGAGCCTCTAAACCCTAGAGCACTCCATCAAGGGCTGAGATTTTACCCACTCACAAAGCTATGCATGGGCTCACCCGAAACCCAACAACACAACGGGTTTTGCATGCTTTTCAACACACACTAACTTGACCCGCTACTCTATCTTTCCGACCGCGATCCAACGGTCCTCCTAGATCGAGCGGCTCCAAGTTAGCATCTCATCCATTCCTTTGTCTTCTCGGCTTGCGGCTACTCCCGGCCTCACCATCTTTGGCGACACCTTGATCATCCGGACCTCGGCTCTCCCACCTAGTCCCGATCCCTTCGCCTCACCATGACCTAGCTCCAAAGTCCTCGCAACCATCATAGACAAGGAAACCACATCACATAGCAATGTCCAACAACACATATCCATTTCAACGAAAGATATACACTACGCCGACCAAGATAACCCCGACCACACGTGGTCCGACCATCGGTCTCCATCCCGACCAACCATGGTCCGACCATCGGTCTCCATCCCGACCAACCATGGTCCGACCATCGGTCTCCATCCCGACCACTCAAGGTCGGACGACCCAACTACTGGTCGGACGGTCGGTCTCCGACCACCACACTCGGACCTCTGCGGTCGGACAAGCGGTCTCCGACCAACCAAAGACTCGACCACTCGGGTCGGACAACCGGTCTCCGACCACCACACCTGCACCACTGGGTCGGACAAGCGGTCTCCGACCAACCAAAGACTGACCACTCGGGTCGGACAACCGGTCTCCGACCAACCACACCTGCACCTCTGGGTCGGACAACCGGTCTCCGACCAACCAAAGACGACCACTCGGGTCGACGATCGTCTCCGACCACCAAAGTCGAACCTCTCAGTCGGACGACCCGACCACTCGGCTCTCGGACGACCGGTCCGCAACACACCAAAGCCCGACCACTCGGGTCGGACGACCCGACCACTCGAGGTCGGACGACCCGACCACTCGGGTCGGACGACCGGTCTGCAACACACCCAAAGCCTCGACCACTCGGTCGGACGACCACCACTCGGGTCGGACGACCGATCTGCAACACAGCCAAAGCCCCGACCACTCAGGTCGGACGACCCGACCACTCGGGGTCGGACGATTGGTCTGCAACACAGCCAAAGCCCCGACCACTCAGGTCGGACGACTGGTCTCCGACCAGTAACTCAAATTGCTCTAGCTCGAAAAACAATCCAAATGAAACTCAAACTT
This sequence comes from Otatea glauca, assembly GCA_036346275.1. Taxonomy (NCBI): domain Eukaryota; kingdom Viridiplantae; phylum Streptophyta; class Magnoliopsida; order Poales; family Poaceae; genus Otatea; species Otatea glauca. Next base: position 21,376,653 of record CM070731.1, on the reverse strand, counting down.
GAGCACACCTTGCTCAGATAAAGTCAAATACTCATCACAAACATGGATGGACCTCCACATGGTCCTTCAATCTCGCCCTTGATGAGTATATTGACAAACCACACAAAAGACATAAATTTGAGTTTGAATGAGACAAGAAGAAAGCAATTTGATTGCAAAGCCAAACTTAGTCCAGAGAGAAAGATATAAAATTATGACCAAGTTGGCAGAAAGAATTTAGAGCAAGACCATGAAAAGAGCAAGTTTTCAACAAAAGCTCTAAAAACCAATCATTAGTGTCAAATGTGATTATGGTCCATAAGAGATAGCAAAGATTTACAAAAATCATAAGAACCAACATGCTTTCACATTTCTATCTCCTCCTTTTCTACATTTTAAATGATGCCTTTTTCTACATTTTCTCCCCCTTTTAGCAATATAGGCATCAAAATAGAATTTTCTCCCTCTTTTATGTATGCATGAAATGCAACCTAAGGGAGCTTTGAAGATTATCCAAATGATCATAATGACAAGATATGACACCAAGCTTATTAATCTCAGATTATAACCAAACTAAGACATGTCCAAGTGCAAATAACAAATTTTGCTCATCAAGAAGTTTTGAAAATGTATCATTTTAGCAAGATTTGACAAGTGCAAAACTTAGCAAAGTTTCAAAACTAGAAACAAAACCACTCAGGGATCAAATGGAAAACCTAGAGTTCAACCTACTCAACACTTTGGGGAAATTTGAAGTGCATATAAGGTCCTTCAAGCCTATTTTTTTTTTCAATTTATGCAAATTTTCTTTAAGACTTCGAAAAACATAGCGGGGTGCAAATGTTTGACATTATTTGCATTCTTTACCCACTTATGTGTTTGATATTTGCATTTTTTTTTTGTTGATTGACTCAAGCCATTTTCGATCATCTCAAGAGTAACTCTTAAGAGAATGATCTTGGTCATACACAATATATTCCAAGTTCATCCCAAATGCAATGGGAGGCAGTCTCGAGAATATAAAGTCTTGAGATAAATTTTGCACAAAAGAGTCAATTTTTTTAATTTTCATTTAGCACATATAAGCAATTCAAGGACTCAAATATGGATCAAGCAAATTTCACCCAAGTTGCTATAAGGACTCTAGAGAATTCCAAAATTTCACAATTCATGGTAAAAGCTCTTAGAGAAGAAACTTAGTAAGTAAAAGCAACATGTTTCATCAAGTTTTCATTTAAACCTTTTAAGTTTTTCAGATTTCAATGAACATTAGCTTGATAAATGAACTTGGACATATCTAAGCTAGTGATTTTCTTCGAAAGATATAGCATGATGTATTTCACGAAGATTGAGTCAAATGCATAATAGACAAAGCTCATAAAACGAAAAATGCAGTCTAAATGCAATGCATGAACAGATTCCCAAACTCCCCCTCAACAATTGAATCAATTTTAAGCTCAAATCTGGTTAAAGTTGGGTTATTATCAAGATTAGGCATAAAGAAAACCGAATGAACTCAATAATAACCGGAAAAAGCAGAATGAGGAGAAAAAGTCGAAACGCAACACCGGATGGCTATTGAGCATAGATAAGATAGAAGAGATTCACTATGGCTCGGACTCGCTCTTATCTTCCCAGAGATGACATAGGAAGTCGACTCTAGATCTCAACTAAGGAGTGCACATGCACTGTCTACCAGGAGGCCACAAAACCTACTAGACTTATAAGGCGTGAGGGAACTCAACCTAGAGAGAAGAGAGAACGACTAATCACGCATGATAGCAACCTAAAGCACAAGATAAGAGGTCCATGCGAGGCATGCCGAAGTCTAAGTGAGTGAACTCAACTCAAGAAAACAAGCCCAAAGTCACCCGAAGAAGAAAGGAAAATCGAAAGAGAATATATAGTACATAATATACAAACCACTCCCTCAAGATAAGCTATATGAGCTCATAAACCCAAGCTCAAATCCCTTGAACACACTCTAAAACTCTCTCCTCACAAGAGATAGGTAGAAAGCTAGAGGAAAAGAGATAAGATCGAAAACCACATGGTCTCTAAGGAGCAAGACGGCTCAAGGTAAAAGCAACCTAATTATGCTAGAAGTCCAACCAAAAGACTCTAGACAAAAAGGACACAAGCTCTACCTACAAAAGAACCACAACCTCCTAAGAGATCCATCATTATCATCAACATTTTGGAGGTACTTACCTACTGCGAGTGTAGAACAAGTAGTGGCAAAGGACACAAGTGGATCCTAAAAGCGAGAGGAAGAGATATTCCTAGGATGATGGTCTCTCACCGTAAAGCCTACACACATGCATCCAACAAATCTATGCTTTGGCGGGGTTAGCGGATCCAGCTTCCTAGGCACGAATGGACAAGATACATGAAAAGCGTGGCAAATGATCATCTAGAGCATGAACATGATGCGAGAAGGTAATGTAAGATCATGTTCACAACCAAGCTAAAGATAGCATCAAGATCCATATATCCATAGACAACGGTGAAAACATATCCACATGATAAACAACGACAAGGTGCATCATAGCACTTTGTCATCTTGGCATAAGAAGCTAAGCAAGGTGTATCACAAAGAACAAAATGCTAGCAGGAATCATGTGCAAGCCTAGAAATACATGGATCAAGATACTACCTAAACATGGCAATGACCATGTAAATGAAGAAATACTATAATGAAACACAACAACATGCTACTAGATATAACATGAGCAAGATAAATAAAGACAACCAAAGAGGATCATGCATAAAACAAACCAATTAGCAACATCAAGATCCATTTATCCATAGTCTCAATAACAATATTTACATGTTTGCGAAAAGGCCCGTCAAAAGAAGGCCAAACAAAAGGTCATGAGGACACAGCGGATGAAAGTAAATGGTGACCATGGACACAAAGATGAGAAGCTACTTATGGCAACACTCTATGCATGATGATGAATACATGCCATGAATGAAGAACACAAGCTCATGCAAAATAGGTATGAAGCATATAAGCATGAAGGACAATAAAGGTGATCATGAACAATATAAGTCATACAATGGCAGCTAGATCATATAACCCTAATCTCATGAAAGGCACTCACATGTAGCACAAAGTCGACAAACAAAGTCTAAACAAGGCTAATCATGGATGTAATAGAAAATCGGGGTCATATAACCTAGATACTACTCATGACAAAATAAAGTAAATGATATATAGCACGTGCCCATAGCTAATACAAATGCTCATACCAAATGAACAATATCATGGACAAGATAAAAACAAGAAAATCACATCTTTGGGAAAGAGCTCATGAATTTAGGATATAATACATGAAGCACAAAGATGGTTGGGGAAAACATGCTATGGCACAAAACAAGACAGACAAAAACTAACAAGACCTAGCAAAGTACATATAATACACATGGGAGCAAGAGCAGTCACAACATGTCATGGAAATGATGATCACAAATATAACCGACATGAGGGTATGAGATAGCTCACCATGGAAGTGAAAGACCCCAATGCTGTTATCATGAAGCTCAACACTTGTGGAGCAAAACACGAGGCAAACAAAGTTGAAAGTACATGCAGGTTAGCATGATGCTCATGATGGTCATGCAGGAAGATCCAATCCTCTAGAAACAAGCCGCAAAGGCCAACTCGGAATTCACATCGAGTGCCAACATTGAAAAGCGACAAAACGATCCTAGATGAGATTAGTAAGGATCAACATGACCAACATACTTACCTGTAACTCTTGCCGTGAGTGGGTACCTTGAGGAAAAACGAGGTCCACTACTTATGCACGGCGAAGATGATGCCTCAGGACAACTCATGGACTAAGAATCGAACTAAGAAAGGACAAGTCCACAAGATGACCCAAATCCACTCCACTAGGCAGTGATCATATCCTCAAGCTAGCCTCAAGCGACTCATGCCATGAAAAAGGCAAAAGGCACTTAAAAGCATTATTGCATAGACATGACACAAGGAATTGACACAAGAGGAAAAATGACTCGATCGAGATAGAGAGAAGATCTGGGAACCCAATCTCGAGCCACACGACGCCTCGTGTACCATCCACAGAAGAAGATCGACTCGAGTGTCTCTCTGACGCCAACTCTCACACGATCGAGCAACTCGTAGATAATCTAGGAGTCAAAGCGGGTTGGCACACCGTGGTGCAAAGCCGGACCATCCCAAAGAAGGTCGCTGGATATCCTACCGGAAAACACCTCACGCCGCGATATCTACCTCGATGGGAAAAGCGAGGAATATCAAGAGGACGGCGGAAGACCGACTACTGACGACTCCAGGACTAAAACTCAAGAACTAGCATGAAAACCAAGTCCCGGACGCCCCAAAAACATGCGACTCTCTAACTTTGTCTAGAAGCGGTGTGTGCCTTAGGAGCACTCAAAGTCCGGGATGACCTCGAATACCCTAAGAGCAACAACACACTCACGCCGAGTGATCTTGGCGTGCTCGGCGTAAATCTACTAGGTGACCATCCTTCTTACGGAAGGTGCATGTGTACTTCGCCTTGCTAGAGACAGAAGCAACATGAGTAACACCCTTCTGGTCAGAAGTCCTATGGACAACCCTAGCAGACCTAAACACGGTGGTGCTCACTCTGGGAGCTACCACAATCTCACCACTCTTGGAGCCGCGCACAATGGTGGGAGGATACGTCCGAGCGTGCTCCAAGGAATCAAATCCTAGAGACCTTGATTGAATCTACTAATTTTGAATTGGTCTAGAATAAGATTGAGCTTCTTCTTGCCTCCAACAAACTTCTCGAGAGTGCTCATAAGATACTGGCAATCTCGGAAGAGAGAAGCACAAGAAGAACAGGGGGAAGGAGAGAAAAAAGAAGAACCAGAAAGAGAAGATCTCTCAGCACGTGCTTTTTGTTCCCTTAGCACGGCTGCCTCAATCTTGAGGGACTCATAAGAAACGCAAGAAGCATTTCTAATCCTATTGGCTTGGTTTTCTAATTTCTTTCTAAGCTCGACATGGATTTTATCCAAGTTATCCTTAACCCCAACACACAGCAGGCAACCAGTTTTTGACTTATCTAGTAAGTCCTTAGCAAGTTGATCACACTTGACATTCAAAGCATCATTGTCAAGTTTTAGTTGCCTCTGACCCTCACATGAGTGGACTGGTCCTTAGAAGCATGCAATTCAAGTTCATCATTTCTAGCGAAAGCTTCTTAAGGTGTGAACTCATGGCATCAATTTCAGCAAGCAATTTAGGGCAATTAGCACAAGGAGTAGAGTGAGCATGAAGAAAACTAGCCTCAACAGGAATATCATCAATAGAACTAGTGCTAGCATTCTTCCTCCTAAGACTATCAAGTTCAAGAAGCACACTATCATGTATGGTCCTTAGGTTCTCCAACTCCACAAGAACAAAGATCACAGAGAACACAGTCACCGGTGACTCGGGAGGAGAAGATCTAAGCGAAGCTAACTCCCGAGTCAAGGTACCTACTTCCTTTTCTAACTCGTAACACCTCGACCTAGCCTTAGCATGAAACTTGCCTAATTTACGTAAGCGACATTTAATTCGTCAGTAGGTGGGTACCTCGTCCGAGTCATTTGACAAATGGGTCGCTTGCTTCAATGGCGCCGCCATGAAGCACATGCCGAGAAGTCGTCGCGCTCTTCTTCACTTGCGGTTCATCCTCGCCGCCGTCGCTCCGCGTCTCAGTCTGAGAGCTCGATATCATCTAGCGGCGAGGACCCGATGAAAGAGCTTCTTGTTTTTGGCAAAGTTGTGGTACTTCTTCTTCACGGCCACGAGTTGGGGCCTTCTTGTTGCGGTTCTTATCGGTGTAGTCGTTCTTGCCCGAACCGCTTTGTTCGTTTCGCCTTCTCTCCACTTTGGGATAGTTTGCTCGAATGTGGTTGGGGCCACCACACTCAAACAGTGATCATCCCACCTCTCTCCTCTCTCTCAATCTTTTGTATGCATATGAAAATTTGCGAGCAAGAAGAGCAAGCTCATTTTCGAAAATTTTCCGATTGGTCATCGCTAGCTCGCAAAGGCGGAGAGAGAAACCAACGAGAAGAATCGAAAAGAGAGGATCCAATGGGATCGGTGACCAAAGCCATCGATCGAGACTTCGTCTTCAGCGAGACGACGTCGATCTCATGAGTCTTGAGGCGGAATAAAGCCCGTCAAGAGTCAAGGTCGACATGTCGGTGGTGTCCTTGATGGTGGTCACTTTCATTTCCCAAACACGAAGATCGAGTGCGGTCAAGAAATGTCGAGCATTATCCGAGTCGTATATGCAACCGATCGCCGAGGTCGCCGTAATCTTTGTAAACCGACCAAAGCACTCGCCAAGACTCTCACCAATGTGCTTTTTCAAACTTGTTGAACTCACGCTTGAATTGGTCCTGTCGAACCGCCTTGATTTGGGTAGTGCCCTCATGGTAAGCATCGAGGGTCACCCAAATCTCATGAGCGTAACGAAGGTGAGAAATCTGTCATACTCATCGCGGCTAAGACCACAGATGAGGATGTTCCTTGCCTTAGCATTCACCTCAACGTCGACCATATTGCCGGCCGTGGCGTTCTCATCGCCAGAACCTCATACGGAGCTTCACCTTCGCCAAAACAGTCACGAACACAGACTTCACCCCTAACTTGTCGGTGGGAGTTGATGGTCGAATATCCTTGGATAACTCTCCACAAATCACAGCAAGTAAGTACACGAAGAAACAACCTTCAAGCAGATAGAAACACTATCGAAAACTAGGCACGTAAATTGGTTTCTTCCAAAACTGAATAGAAGAGGTTGTAGATTGCCTAGATGATTGGGATATGATCTATAGAAGATTCATCCAAAGATTCTTTCATCCTGGCAATAAGAACCGAAGCCAATCAAGACTAACGAATCGCAAGTCACACGCTTACGCACTTTAAGAACACAGATTTACAACTTGCAACAAGAACGCAAGGATTGCCTAAATGATTGAAAGCACCGAATCCGAGAAGAGTTCATCAATCATGAATTTCAAAAAGGACTCAAAAGCATGTAGAAGGAAATGAGGCAAATCCAAATTACGTAAAGTAAATTGCAAGTAAGTAAATGCGAATTTAGATAATGAATTTAAGTGCGTAATGTAAATACGTAAGAGAAATGAAACAAGAATATAAGTGAAGAACATTTCATTTACGAAAGGGAGGTTTACAAAGCCTCACAACAAAGTGGGCAAAACTCAAACGAGCAAAGAAAACCTCGGAACCTTCAAAGAGGGAGGCTGCCCTACCCTCTATTTATAGTGACACAGGATCAATTCCCACCTTTGGATGTCCCGCTTCAATCCTAAGCTAACATCTAAGAGCCAGGATTTGATCCTTACATCGCCACTCTCAACAACTCTCAACTACTCACGTAGACTTTCCTCACTGCTCACCCCAAGGAGACACCCTCTCCTGTCTATTCATAGCAGTGCTTGGAATACCTACCACCCTTGGATGAGCCTCTAAACCCTAGAGCACTCCATCAAGGGTGAGATTTTACCCACTCACAAAGCTATGCATGGGCTCACCCAAACCCAACAACACAACGGGTTTTGCATGCTTTTCAACACACACTAACTTGACCCGCTTCTCTATCTTTCCGACCGCGATCCAACGGTCCTCCTAGATCGAGCACTCCAAGTTAGCATCTCATCCATTCCTTTGTCTTCTCGGCTTGCGGCTACTCCCGGCCTCACCATCTTTGGCGACACCTTGATCATCCGGACCTCGGCTCCCACCTAGTCCCGATCCCCTTCGCCTCACCATGACCTAGCTCCAAAGTCCCGCAACCATCATAGACAAGGAAACCACATCACATAGCAATGTCCAACAACACATATCCATCTCAACAGAAGATATACACTACGCCGACCAAGATAACCCGACCACACGTGGTCCGACCACCGGTCTCCATCCCGACCAACCATGGTCCGACCACCGGTCTCCATCCCGACCAACCATAGTCGACCACTAGTCTCCATCCCGACCACTCAAGGTCTGGACGACCCAACCACTGGGGTCGGACGATCGGTCTCCGACCACCACGGCCCGGACCTCTGCTGGTCGGACAACCGGTCTCCGACCAACCAAAGACGACCACTCGGGTCGGACAAGCGGTCTCCACCACCACACCAGAACCACTCTGGGTCGGACAACCGGTCTCCGACCAACCAAAGACTGACCACTCGGTCGGACAAGCTGGTCTCAGACCACCCCACCCTGACCTCTGGGTCGGACAACCGGTCTCCGACCAACCAAAGACTCGACCACTCGGTCGGATGATCGGTCTCCGACCACCAAAGCCTGACCTCTCGGTCGGACGACCCGACCACTCGGGTCTGGACGACCGTCTGCAACACGCCCAAAGCCCCGACCACTGGGGTCGGACGATCGGTCTGCAACACAACCAAAGCCTCGACCACTCGGTCGGACGACCACCACTCGGGGTCGGACGACCGTCTGCAACACACCAAAGCCCCGACCACTCGGTCGGACGACCCGACCACTCGGGAATGGACGATCGTCTCCGACCAGTAACTCAAATTGCTCTAGCTCGAAAAACAATCCAAATCAAACTCAAACTTGAGCACACCTTGCTCAGATAAAGTTAAATACTCATCACAAACATGGATGGACCTCCACATGGTCCTTCACTACATTTTATAATTCGAGTCACTTTTAGCGCTCAGTTGCGAAGTCATGCATAAGGTTTTTGCTCATTTTAGATTTCAGTGCGAACAACAAACAGCATTCTCAGCAATATCCTGCATTGTTCAATATACAGTTAAACACTTGCACTGCAAAGAATTCTGAACAAGCCTGATGCACCAATTGAAGTTCTTGCTGACAGACCAAAGTATTCAGAGACATGTTAGACTTCAGGTTTGCAAATACTGAAAACCATCACACTGACACACCGCTTCAGTTTCGGTCCTAAAGATTGATGTGTTTTATTATCAATGGTCGCGTAATTGAGTACAGTGCCTGATGGTGACCTGAGTGAGCTGGGTGAGGAAATTGGGGGTCTCTGGCGTGTCATCGCCGATCTGACCGAAGGTGAAGGCGATCAGCACGGCGGACAGGAAGTTGGTGATGGAGTAGTCGAGGTACGTGTGCTGCGGCAGGCGTCCCCAGCTCTCCAGCACGGTGAGGACGACAGGCCAGGTGCCCAGGAGTACCAGGGCCACAGCCATCAGGCAAACCATAAAGAGAGGTGTTCACACATGAAGAGAATCTATTTATTTTGAAAAGAAGGTTTACCTACCCATCCAAATGAGAAGGGAAGGTTGTTTCCAGTTCCCAGAGGCACGGTAGCAACAGGAAGTGGTTGAGAAAGCTTAAGGTCACTAACTACTCCAAGCAGCCAACAATGAGAGCATGATTTAAAACTGCCACTATGGCTCAAGTGAAAGCACATTTTCAGTATTCTGGATTTCCCAAACTGCTAGGCTAGGTACCTGCGCTTCATTCAGAAGTTCACGATATGTATTGATCAAACTGCTTCCAAGTTGGCCACCGCTTCTAGAGTTGATGAAGACTAACACAGGGCAACATGGTGCATTTTCAACAATGACTTGTACAGACTCCGGCTTCAGTATGTAATCTGGAATGTACTAGTCCGTTAGTGGCCCACATGACTTGGAGAAGTAACATTAGTGCCATTTGTATGTCCATCCATGCTGCAAAAGAACTTTTATGAGTGCAAAATGGTAGACATTCTTTGTCTATGCACTTTACAAACACTTTTTCTACCTTTCACAGCACATCCTACAAGTGGGAGGGGAGGAAGTATGAAATTTTATGAAGTGGAAGGAGGATGAAGTTTTGTAGAAATAAGTGATTGTACCATAGCCATCCCCTTTACTTACAGTATATCAGTCATTCTCAGAAGAAAAAAAGTTCTATCAGCATTTTATAAGATTCCTAGTGCAATATGAATAATTATAATAAAGAATCTAGTATTGGCCGGCAGGAACTAATACTAGATTGGAAAAGGAGTGTTTCAGTTACCTGCATGTACCCCACAAATATTTCAAGTATTATTTCTCTTCTATGACTCATGGAATGGCTTCAATCTCTTATTTGGAGCATATTTTGAAATAATCTGTACTGGATCAAGGACTTTGTTTGTAGAGGGTACGTTCGACCCTGAGAAATGTGCCGGCAATGGCCCAAAGGATGTCGCCTCAATGTTCCCATCATTCTGTACGTCTTCATCCAGAATACTCCATATGAAATGCATCACCCTCTCAGACTGCTCTACGCTCTTCGAAGCTTTGAATAAAGCTTTATTACCCATGTTGCGTAGTTCACGGTAACGATCCATCTCTTTTGACCACACATGTGTATTGGTATTTCTCTCAGAGTCGAATGCAACTTTGGCTTCTATTGTCCACCTGACCATAACAAGGAAACGAGGAATGGTGTCTAAATCAAGATACTTCACAACATTCAAAATGTGTGCGCATGGGATGTCTTTGCACTCCATCTTCCGGCAATGGCAGTTAGCACTCTTCAACAACGAGCCATCAAAAGTACAGTTGACATGAACCTGGTATTGCATTTTAGCTTTAAAGGCAATTTCATATCTTGCAATCCCATCTTGTTCCGTCACCTCTACAACTTGCCATTCTAATTGTTCCCTGATATACTCCCTAACCTTCTTAAAAATTAGTGGTGTGTAAATACGCGTAACACTTTTCTCTAATGGGTCGGCGGTTATTCTAGTGAAGGGGACTGACTGCGAAGCTTTTGCATCCAACTCAACCTCATTCCTACAGATACGTGACAAGCAAAACTCATAGTGCTCCACTAAAACAACGAGTGACATTCGCCAGTCTAGATGCTTGTGAAGCCTTGAGTTCAAACTTTCACTCCGTTGATTGCTCTGCATTCCCTAGAAGTATCTCCCTTTAATATAGGCCGTTGACCACTTGTTTCTTAGTTCGTACATCCTGGAAATCCATAGGTCATTTTCTTTTACTCCATGCCTCTCCTTAAACTCGACCCAACATCTCTCAAATTCATCAACTTCCATTGCATAGTGAATGAATTTTCTAAATTTGATAAACTTCGGATCACGGAGATGACGTATCATGTTTTGCTCGATGTGCCAACTGCACAGCTGATGATCTGTCTCTGGCATAACCATGTGGATTGCCTTTGACATCGCATTGTCCCCATCAATGATCAGTAACTTCGGATGCTTCTAGCGTATCGCCTCCAAAAATGCCTCAAGCAGCCACACATAAGATCCAACAGTCTCATCCGAAATGATACCACAACCGAAAACAATAGTACTACGGTGATGGTTAACTCCAATGAAAGGAACAAAAGGAAGATTGTAACGTTTTACATGGTATGTACCGTCAAAAACCAAAATACCACCAAAGGCTCTATAATCTATCCGAGATTAAGAATCTGCCCAAAAGATATTTTTAAGACGTCCTTCATTATTCACATTATATTTGAAGAAAAATTCAGCATCTTCCTCTTGTTCTGCATTCATATGGTTCAGCACAAATTCGGAATCATTACCTTTAATCCTTTTCTTCTTGTGCCTTGCAAAGAAGTTGTACAGGTCTTGGGATACAAACCCAACCTTGTCATAACCACCATGGGTCTTCTCCATAACTCCCATAATTTGGCCTGTATGAAGACCACCAACTCCTAATTTAGCAGCATCAGCTTTTTGAGCATCACTCAACACACGATGAGACCATAAGAAAGCAACCTGATCAGGCTTGGCAAGCAGATGGTCATAATGATCTACATAATCTTTAACATACCATAAACACTTTCCTTCACAAAACTCGATCTCAAGCTTAGCCATGCATCCAGAACGGGTCAGTGGTCGCGGCTCCCTTTTTCTAATATTTTTTTTCAAAATATTTCATCTCTTTGTATCCTTCACCAGAGCAGCAGAATCGCCTCCAGAAAATCATTTTCGTGTCTTTCTTACGCCTGACAGTAGACCTTCTAATACTAAAATCTTTAGACTTTTCAAATGTATTGTAGTAATTGTAACCATCTTTCTCACTTTAAAAACACTAATTTACCACCATGTCAAATCCTTCTATTTCCTCTAGGCTAACGTGCTGACCATCCATAATGTCTGTCATGAACAAGCAATGCAATCATATTTAAAATATTTCACAACATTAAAATAAAACAAAATAATAACAGGATGATGTCCAACATATTAAAACCATTTCTCAACATCTACCTCTTTACAGTTTAAACTATAGTGAGTACGGGAAAAAAACATAATGTTCTCATTTGCTAATTGTTCTTGCTATGACATTTACTATAACGGAATGTGTTCATCCATTTCAAGTATTCCACCACGCAACATGTATTTCACAATTGCTGGAGCAATAGTGAGATCCTATTGCAATATGCCTGGAAGTAATGTATGAAATACGAGAAAAACAACTTTGACATTTTTCTTGCTTTGTACATTACTTTGTGCTTGGTTGATATCCTAACAAATTAATCTCAAACACAGTTTACATTACTTATGAAATACAAGTGCACAGCTCACATAATATAATTTTCTTCATCCCATTGGCTACATTTTCCATGAATAATCTTAACAGGCAATTACAAACAAAAATTATGATCAATCATAATTTCACAATTGATCAATATCATATAATAAATATGAACAAAAATTACCTCGGTGGCCTCACAGATGCACAGGGGCAATGGTGCCTGCCGCAGTGCTCGCCTACACGGATGGACGGCCGGGGCCCTCGGATTTGCAACGGCGGCCGCACGTGAGGCTTCCTCTCAATTGAAATGACCAGCGGCGGCGCGGGGGTCAATCAACCGCCACCAATTCGGGCAACCGCGCACAAATTAGGGATGGCGTCGTCGAAAGTTACTGGGACCGCCTGCGCCGTCGACGTGCCGCACACAATTTAGGGGCAACGGCGTCGAAACCCCTCACCGGGACCGCAGGCGGCGTCCCAGTTCGCTTACGCACTGACAAACGCACGAATTTGAGCACTGGCACACGATTTACGGGCGTCGGATTGGGGAGTTTGGGGGCGATGGTGCACAGATTGGGAAGTTTGGGGGCGTCGACGTGGAATGGAACCACCGTCATAAGCTACGAACGGCAAGAACCATAGGAGGGCCGCAGAGCGGAAGGAATGGTGCAGCTGTGGCAGCAAGGGTAGGAGGCTATGACGGCGAGGAAGGTTGGGCACGAGGCTGTGGAGGCGCTCGACGGCGAGGGCAAGTGGCCGCAATTGAGATGGAGGGCTCCTCAGAGGATAACATGCAGGGCGATGCAAAAAGGCGTTTTTACCCTTTCCAAAACTTAATATTTTCATTATCAAAATATCATAATACCATAACAATCAACGATCAGATGTAATTTTTACTGCTACCATATACTACTAGTATAATCTACGGTAAAAGAGCTCCAATAAAATGGCAAGCACTCTACGGGATTGGAGTAAATAGTCTTTTGGTTTTGTTAGAAAGGAGATCAAGACACTTGAGAGGAGATTAGTTGCCTTGACATCGATTGTTACCCATCGTCAATTTCTAATGTGGAGAAATCTGGTTCAGGATACTGTAGTACCTTTCCCAAATTCGTTCAAACACTTTTGTCCTCATCTATACCCCTTTATAATGCACCTAAGCAATTTTTCCTACGTCCACCCTAAATAATGCACCTCATTAGAGATGGCCTAATGTTCGTGCACCCAGCAAAACGTCCCTAGAAACTTGCATTTATCAAAATGAACGTCTCGATCTTTCCTCGGTTTACTCACCCACATCCGATGGCCATTATTTAGTGTGTCTAATCATCCCTGTGGCCCACAATGACCTCCCCACCTACATATTTGGAAGGAGAGCGAATCAAACAAGGAAATAAATAAGGAGGATCCGCATGCAAGGAAATCAGACTTGAATTTTTTACTGACCAAAATTGTACGTACTACATATTTGGAAGGAGAATGAATCAAACAAGGAAATAAACAGGGAGGATCCACATGCAAGGAAACAAGACTTGAATTTTTATTGTCACGGCATTGTGATCGTATTTTTTCCGAATATGACTCTTCTCCAGACTTTTTTACGGATCTAACCCCATAGAGCCTAATTTCAACAAGACTCAGGCGTTGAATTTTTGTTTTTATTTTTATCTAAGGAACCAACGTTTGTGAGTCTTTGCTTAATTTTTCAATTTTTCTCATGGAACCAATGCACGGTGAAACAACTGCTTAATTTTATCTTTTTCCTTGCGGATCCAAATGGCCATGAGTGCGCTTTATTTTTCCATATTTTTCCAAAATCATCCGTAGCCCACAATGACCTTCCTCACCTCCAAATCAACAAGGAAAAGGAAACAAACGTCTTGAAATCAAGGAAAAGAAAACAAACGTCCTAGAAAAGGAAAGGACCATACATTACGTCTTTGGGAAAAGGAAACCGGGAGATGGGGCGTATAGCCGGAGAACGCAGTCTCAATGGCTCCACGGCCGCCATCGGTGGCTTTTGCCGACGCAAGAGAGTTCTTTGGTCGGCGACCTCATGCAAGCGCCGTGCCTCAACAAATTTATAATTTTTTTTTTGAAAATAATTTTATTAAGTACAAAATAATCGAAAGTTTTTTTGAGAATTTTTCTAGAATTTTTTAATCTAATGTGCTATCTTTTCAAAAATCCTTCTATATTTAAAAAAAATGAAGGCAACTCACCTGTACCTTCTTCTAGCTGCAGCCCAGACTAGAGAAGCTTCTTCTCTTCCCTCCCTCCATTAAAGCAAGAAAGAAGCTCCAAAGCTCCATCAATCTCGCACCAAATCTCCTCTTTCCATCTATGGTGTTAATTCTCCAAATTCGTGCTCTATTGCCAAAATTTTCTCCCAATCTGATTTGATCCCAAATTATGGTTTCCATAAATATGCTTGTTTCGGGGCTATAAAAGCCGACGAGCTCTCGTCCACCCCATCGCATTGCGTAAATCCCCAAGTGCTCCCTCTTGTAAAGATCGCCGGATTTTGGAGGTAACCCAAGCCATCACCGTCATCTTTTCCGGCGAAATTCACCGCAACCGTGACTCCTCCCCCGCAGGTGCCGGTGCTAGCGATCTCGCCGCACTGATCTTGACCCACCGCGATCGGCCGCCACCCTTTCCTTCCCTCTCCTTGCGCTGGTTAAACCCGAGAGCACGCTGTGCTCTCTGTGGAAGCTGCAAAAAAATAATCTAAAATCAGAAGATTCTTTTTTCTTTCTCTTTCTTGATTTAAAATCTTTTGGGAGCCCGTTTTCGCCCATTCGACCTCCATTTAGTTCCGTTTTTCTTTTTAAATTCATTTCAAATTCTAAATTTCTCTTTTATTATTAAGTGTTGTATTCATACTTATCTTCTCATTTAATTGATAAACGGGGTACTACCGTCGTAGCGTTAGTACATGCACTATACTAGTTTTATGTAAAAGGGTTAATTCGAAGGTAACATGACATTGGTTGCCTTGACAACGATTGTTACCGCATCGGCAATTTCTAATGTGTAGAAGTCGGTTGAGAAATTGTAGCACCCTCTCCCAAATTCGCTCAAACACTTTCATATATTACATTCGCCCTCTTAAGGGGGACCACCCCTTGGTACACATCTGTACTTCCGTGTGTTCGGTGCCCTATCCCACTCTGATATACTAACACCTTGGCCTAAATTTAGGCCATGCCAGCCAAACTATGGGGCGGACCCATACACACATAGCACTCGGTTTACATTTCCATCCTCACTTGGTGTAAATGGGTCAACCCGAAGATATTATAATTTGACCTAACAGATATTATATAATACTGTTGGCGTCAAAAACTTGAAGTAGGGTTTCGACAAAGACACACCGCATTTAACACTGTTCAGAGCGTGCGGTCGATTTGACTCAGAATCGACAAGGTAAAAAATATATAAAATTTACTCAAAGTCGATCGTTCTGACAGAATACACCAGATGAACATCTGGTTCAGAGTATGCCAGTCGATTTGACCTGTAACCGACAAGGTAAAAAATATATAAAATTTACTCAAAATCGATCGTCAAGATCAATCGGCTTAAACTCAATCAGCTTGAAGCCGATTAAGATCAAAGTAACAGGGTAAGTCTAACTAGCCGATTAAGGCTAATCAGAGGATAAAGGCAGATCGATTCTGAAGAAGGCGATGCGCAACAAAATCAGAACAAATCGAACTTGGGGTGTAATTTGAAGAAGATCAACAATCGGCGATGCGCAACTTTATTGATCAAGATCGAATTACAAAGACTAAGTTACAAAAGCTACTTCTAGTCGATAGGAAAAAGTAAGAGAGTAAAGGCTGGTTGATTGTATTGTGTTGTCTCTCTTCGCATCTTGCTCGACCCTTCTTTTATACCCGTCGGTCGATCGTATCCTTTTACAATACTTTTGAAGTCCTGATCCGTATCGGCCTTAACTCGGACAATTATTTCCTTAAAGATTTTGCTGTTACCAAATATCTTCAAATCTTTCTAACCTGTCCGTTAACTTCCGGGTATCTGATTTTATTGCCGATTTTGACTAGACTTGCTAAATTTTGGTGCAAACAAATACTATAACTCACTTTATACAAGTAACATGAGACTAATCCGACGAGTGATCTACATGAGCCTTAACGTTAATGGGCTGGGTAAAAAAAGCTCTGAACTTTGTCGGGTGGCTCCGTGAAGGAAACCGAAATATTTCCTTTTTCCATGCGAGGGCAAACGCAAGGAGAACAAATAGAGTAAAATAATTGCTCAAACCTGACGGCTCGAAATGTGAACTTCAGGAGGAACTTAAAGGTATGGCTTCAGATTTCAGTAGGAATTTGTTTACCTCTTGACAAATTGTTCATGTTGATATAGTTTTAGAGGCCATCAATAGTTCAGTAACTCTGAAGTCAATGAGGAATTCTGTAAGCCATGCAGTGACACTGAAATCAGAGCCGCACTCTTTCAAATGGGCCCTATGTAGGTTCCGGGCCCAGATGGTTTCCCGGCGTTGTTTTCTCATAAACACTAGTATAGTGCCTGTGCTAACGCTACGACGGCAGTACACCCGCTTATCAATTAAATGAGAAGATAAGTATGAATACAACACTTAATAATAAAAGAGAAATTTAGAATTTTAAATGAATTTAGAAAGAAAAACAGAATTAAATGGAGGTCGAATGGGCGAAAACGGGCTTCCAAAAGATTTTAAATGAAGAAAGAGAAAGAAAAAAGAATTTTCTGATTTTAGATTATTTTTTTGCAGCTTCCACAGAGAGCACAGCGTGCTCTCTGGGCTTGGCCAGCGCAAGGGGGAGGGAAGGCCAGGGGTGGCCGGCCTGTCGCAGTGGGTCGGCACTGGTGCGGCGAGATCGCCGGCACCGGCGCCTGCGGGGGAGGAGTCATGGTTGCAGTGAATTTCACGGGGAAAGATGACGGTGATGGCTTGGGTTACCTCCAAAATCCGGCGATCTTTACAAGAGGGAGCACTTGGGGATTTACGCAATGCGATGGGATGGAGGAGAGCTCGCCAGCTTTTATAGCCCCGAAACAAGCATATTTATGGAAACCATAATTTGGGATCAAATCAGATTGAGAGGAAATCTTGGCAATAGAGCACGAAATTTGGGGAATTAACACTATAGATGAAAAGAGGAGATTTGGTGCGGGATTGATGGAGCTTTGGAGCTTCTTTCTTGCTTTAATGGAGGAGGGAAGAGAAGAAGCTTCTTCGATCTGGATGCACTAGAAGAAGCTACAGTGAGTTGCCTTCATTTTTTTTAAATATAGAAGGATTTTTGAAAAGATTGCACATTAGGTTAAAAATTCTAGAAAAATTCTCAAAAAACTTTCGATTATTTTGTACTTAATAAAATTATTTTCAAAAAATTTAAATTATAAATTTGCCGAGGCACGCGTGTCGCGTGTAGGTCGCCGATCAAAGAACTCTCGTCGCGTCGGCAAAAGCCACCGATGGCGGCATCGTGGAACCATTGCGCACTGCGTTCTCCGGCCACCGCCCCATCTCCCGCTTTCTTTTCTCAAAGACGTAATGTATGGTCCTTTCCTTTTCCAGACGTTTGTTTCCTTTTGCTTGATCCCAAGACGCTTGTTTTCTTTCCTTGTTGATGCCGGAGGTGATGAAAGGTCTTGCTAGGGCCACAGAGATGATTTCAAAAATAAATCAAGGCCACCGACCGCTGGATACTTAAGGGAAAAAGATAAAATTAAACGAAGGTTTCGCACTACCGGTTCCATGAGAAAAATTGAAAAAATTAAGCAAAGACTCACAGACCGTTGGTTCCTTAGATAAAAATAAAGAAAATTCAGCGCTCTCCGTATACTGAAATTAGGCTCTATGGGGCTAGATCCGTAGAAAAGTCTCGAGAAGGGTCATATTCGGAAAAAAATACGATCACAATGCCAGGATAATAAAAAATTCAAGTCTTGTTTCCTTGCATGTGGATCCTCCCTGTTTATTTCCTTGTTTGATTCACCCTCCTTTCAAATATGTAGTACGTACAATTTTGGCCAGTAAAAAATTCAAGTCTAGTTTTCTTGCATGCGGATCCTTCTTATTTATTTCCTTGTTTGATTCGCTCTCCTTCCAAATATGTAGGTGGGGGAGGTCTGTTGTGGGCCACAGAGATGATTAGACACACTAAATAATGGCCATCGGATGTGGGTGAGTAAAACTGAGGAAAGATCTGAGACGTTCTTTTTGATGAATGCAAGTTTCTGAGGACGTTTTGCTGAGTGCACGAACATTGGGCCATCTCTAATGAGGTGTATTATTTAGGGTGGACGTAGGAAAAATTGCTTAGGTGCATTATAAAGGGGTATAGATTGATAGACTATTGGAGACGAGATTTTTACCATCTTTGAGAGATCCCAAAATTTATATTAAGTTAGTAAGTAAGAAGTACCAAAAAATCTAAATTTCATTGGCCATCTGATGCTTGCATAGCGGTAAGGAGTTTTCTGCAAGGGGAGGAAATACAGGAGGGAACTGTGCGATACTACCATTGTCATGATCCCAAAGGTGACTAATCCTGAAACTTTGACGAATTATCGACTGATTAGTCCTGGCAATGTCTTGTACAAGATAGCTTTAGAGGTCCTTGCGAACAGGTTTAAGAAAGTTCGGCCGGATATTGTGTTGAGGAACAGAACGCTTTTGTCCCTGGGGAGTTTATAATTCCAAGAATCCTTTCTTTGCTTTGAAAATTGACAAGATGAAAGCGTACGATAGGGTGGATGGTGCTACCAGGAAGTAGGTTTGAGAAGGCTATGCAGTCCGTGTTAATTGAAGTTGAGCGACCCGTTCGTGTATTCCAGGGGACTGCAACAAGGGGATCCAATAAGTCCATCTCTTCCTGCTATGTACTGTTGGAATTTCGAGTCTTACGAAAAAGAAAGAAGCTGAAGGCCAATCAAAATGAAGAGAGGTACTTCTATTTTATTAAATTACATAAATATTAAAGTATGAATAAAAGATAGTTAACGACTACTTATCTTTTCGCTTACGATGGCACTATTTTCTTCTCACAGAATGGCCAGCGGAGTGTTAATACGCAGAAGCAAATTTTGATGTCTATTGCAGCGGGTTTGTTCAGCGTGTGAATTTACAGAAGAGTTCTGTATTTTTTTGGCATGCGCTGCAGGGAAGGTGTCCGAAGTAAAGGACTGGCCAGTACATTCAGGAGTACTTCAATCTGTTGTAAAACGGTGACACCCGTCGTATAGCAACAGCAATACATCGATAGAAAAGCAAGCACAAACACAGAAAGCATACACGGTATAGAGAGTCAAAACTATTCTCTCTATTAGATTGATTCTTTTGTACATAGAGGGTGCCATATTTATAGTAGAAAGCAGTAAGAGATAGATTCGAATTCGCTCAAACGAGATTGAGTTCAAACGCATTTTAACAACTAGGACCAAGAGTCTTACTATATCTCAACACTGCCCATTGGGCGAATATCGCGTAATACATATGTCTCATAAGAAAACTCCACTAAAAAACCTATTGAAAAAAAAGAGATGGAGAAAAGAGTACATTGCACATTTGCACTCGCACACTGTGTTACACTAGTTGCCTTATTAAAAACCTTTATATGAGAAAACTTCAGGAAAACTCACCAAGGGGAAAAGAGTGCAACTTTATAATCTTCTGGATTTAAAATAATATCTTCAGGATCATGCAAAGGGTCATAGTCCAGGGATTTACTTTCTCTGAACTCTGCATATCTCTAAGTCGTCTCATTCTAATGCCACGCACACATCTTTAAAAACTTTATGTTGGCAAAAACTTAGTGAACAAATCTACTAGATTTTCACGTGACTTAGTTTGCAGAATCTTTATCTTACCATTCTTCTGGAATTCATGAGGATAGAAAAGTTTAGGGGCAATATGCTTTGTGATATTGCTTTTTTACATAACCTATTTGCATTTGTGCAACACAAGCAATATTATTTTCATAGATAATTGTGGAGGTATTGACGGTAATAAAACCACATGACTTCTGGATATGGTTAATCAGACGTCTCAGCTAAACACACTTACGTGAGGCTTTATATAAAGCTATAATCTCTAAATGGTTGGTAGAAGTAACTACCAAGGTCTGTTAAAAGACCACTAAGAAATAGCTGTATCACCGCAGAGAAACACAAAACTAGTTTGAGATTTGGTACTATGGGGATCAGACAGATAGCCAGCATCTATATATCCCACCATGGTCAAGTCTTGGTATAGGTAGACTTGTGTACAAAAATTCCTTCTGAGAAGTGCTCTAGCTACAGGCCAAGCAATATTTAGTTTTATCTAAATCTTTCATCTCAAACTCCGTTATAACGTAAGAACTTGCTTTCTTTATCTCCTTTGTGATTTCGATGATATTCAGATCATCAATATAAACTGAGATGACATAAAATCCATTCTAGGATTTCTTTATGAACACACAGGGACAATCATCTTTGTTAGAGTATCTCTTCTCACTAAGTCAGTTATACCACATTCTCCTTGACTATTTTAATCTGTGTAGCGATCTCTGCAGTTTGATGCTGCACACATGTTGCGATTTCCTTTATTAGGATCTGGAATTTTGATTCCTTCAGGGACTCTCATATAAATATTCATATCCAGTGACCAATATAAATATGCTATCATTACATTCATCAACTGCATTGATAAGTTTAATCTAGCTACCATTGATATTAAATATCATAACATTATTCCACTCATTACAGGAGAGTAAGTTTCATCATAATTGATACGGTCTCTACGTAAACCCTTGTGCTATAAGCCTCGTTTTATATCTCACCACATGGTTATTTTCATTTCTCTTCAGGATGAAAACCCAGTTTGATCCTAGTGGGACCACTTTAAGAGGTGTTTGGTCAATGTGACCAAATACTTTCCTCTTATTAAGTGAGCTCAATTATGTCTCAAATGCTTCTTTACATTTGACCCAAACTTTGCGCTTTTGGCACTATTCCATTGACTTTGATTCTAGATCCAGGTAAAGCAATTTTTGAGGAAAAATATATGTCGACAATTGTAGTCATTCTCTTATACAACTCTCCTTAATCACTTTAGGGATATTTCTTCATTAATTTGTTCCAACTCCTTGTGATTTCCCACAACGATGGAGTCTGGGTGTTCTAACTTCCCAGCATGAAATTGTGCGCGCAAATATTTGCTAATGTTATCATCTTCATGATGGATCACTTTAGGGATGCGTGTACCATCTTCAGAATGGCTCACTTCAAGGATTTTCTCAACGTTAGGTTGAGCTTCTGAAAGTTCAAGCTCCATGAACTTGGTTTTGGTGTTAATGACAAATCTAATATTGAGACTAACTATTTTGATAATCATAATATTGATTAGTCTCAATTGTTAATTAATGACAAATCTTTCTATGGGAGTAACTCTTTTGTTAAGCTTAACTCTTATTAGTCTTTTTTTGATGAAAAAGATGAAAATATCAAAGGTATGCATTCGAATTCATATTATCATATCTTGTTGCATTCCTTGGATATAATATTCATGGTCATATTGATAAATCCAAATACGAGACTAACTCTTTTATCAAGTATATCTCTGATTAGTCTCATCTCATTGAAAAAGGGAAATCCCAAAGGTATGCATGAAATACAACTCTATTATTTCTAGATGCATTACTTAGATTCAAGATAAAAGATGAATTCCACCATAGTTTCAATCTTAAAATGTGCATAATGTTTCCAATTCTATATATACATGAAGCACATATTTAGGAGGAGTTCATGCTTTATCTCGATGTTTCAATAGTATTGATCCCTTTCATCTTGCTACAAATTTCAAGGATCATTACTTTGAAATAAACTCTTGAGTATATATATAAAATTTGTGTAGTTGTAGTATAATCATGTTAATATGGGACAAACTCCAAAGCAATCTCAAAAATTGAATGTGCGCATATTGATTCAAGTTCAATTATTTGTATGCACACATTTAATGGAGTTTATTCTGTTGTTGATGGTATTAAGAGTATTGATCCCTTTCCACCACTCCAACATAATTTGGATCATTACTTGGTAACCATCAAAATAAGTATATGAAACTTGTGTAGTTAATATATACTCATGTCAAATGGAATTTAAATTGAGTTCGGTTGTTCTTTTAATCATCAAAGAACGCTTTATCATGTGTTGATGGTGTTCCTTTGATTGATTAAGGACAAACGAAAAGTTCTTGAGTATAATGAAGCATTAGTTGCATCAAAGTACTCAAGACACAATTAATCATTCAAATAGATTTGGGCTGTGCTCAATCGATCTCGGGGCGTCCATTATGTGTTAATGGAGTGCAAGTGATGATTGAGACAACCGTGTTTGTTGGACTAACAATCTTCCATGAGTTGTGAACTAGGTTAAGTCAAAGAAAATGAAGAATTGGAAAGGAGTCATCATGTGTTAGTGAGCTTCAAGAAGTGACCCCGAAGTAAAAAGAAAGAGAAGAGGAAGTTCATGTGTTGATGAATAAGAAGAGAGGACCTAACTTGGAGAAAAGACAATGGGAATCATAAAAGCTCCAAGTGGATTTGCTAGAAGCAAAGGTATAACTAGCTAGGGCTAAGGATGTGTTCCTAGTCTTTTACCGGTTTCGATGTTTGGATGGGAGACCGGGTTGCTAGTTAGGATGCCATACTATTAAGATGAGTTGAGTCTTTTAGCTTGAGATTCATCATGTGTTGATGAACTCAATCCGGTTCACTCTAGCTCACTCTCTTATTTGGATTTTGCATGAGTGAAGTATTTGCATGTGTTGCAAATAAGGGAGCTCATGCTTACTTCTTATTAAATCTTAATTGATTTGGAGTTTGCATGGAGCTCTAGATTTGCATGTGTTGCAAAAAAGAGATAGCTTATGTAATTTGATTTATGTAGTTTTGCATGGAGCTAAGTTTTGCATGTGTTGAAAAAGGTGTGAGCTCATGCAATTTGATTTGTATGGTTTATGCTTTGTGTTTGCAAAATGTGTTTTTGCAAAATATTGGTTTAATTGCATCTTATCTTAGAGCATGAAAAAAGCATTTGCAAATATGTTTTGCAAAGTGTTGGGATCATGTGTTGATCATCTCATGGCTCAAGATTTGACTTTAAATTGAATGGATTTGTTATTTGCAAATGTGTTTTGCAAATAAGCTGGAAGTTATGGGTTTCGATCCTAGATCATGTGAATAGGGTTTGCAAATGTGTTTTCCAAATTGACTTGATCATGTGTTGATCATCACATGGCTAAGAGGATTGATCTCATAGGTTCTTGGTTTATTTGTAAATGTGTTTTGCAAATAAGTTGAAATTTAAATGCAATTCTTGGAACATGTATTGAGTATTTGCAAATGTATTTTGCAAATTGGTGTGATCATGTGTTGATCGCCACATGGCTAAAAGAATGTATCAAACTTGTTCTGGAAAGTCGGTCATACCGTCCTAAGGCCGGTAGCACCGGGGGTCTGGTGCTACCGCTCTCAGTTGGCCGGTAGTACCGGAGGTTCGGTACTACCGCCCCTCAGGGCCGGTGTGCTTTTTCTAGAGGAGGTTATTTTGCGTCGAGCTTAAAGCCGGTGCTACCGGGGTTGTGAGCGGTAGCACTGGATTTCTTGTAACGACTAGTTTTTCTAGTCGTTGGCCTGGAGGCCGGTGCTATCGGCCCTAGTAGGGCGGTAGCACTGGGTTTGCTGGGTTCTTTCCTATTTTACTCCCCAACGGTGAAAGCATCTAGGCCTCTAATTCGATTTGGTTTCGGTAATTAATGACAATCACGATTAATGGACTAACATTTTCATTATGAGTATTTTGACCAACCTCCTTCCCACATCTAGCCTCATTAACAGGATTGTGCGAGTTACCGTTCATTCTAAAAGCGGTAACTTCGATGAGATTAGAGGCTATGCCTAGAACATTATGAGTAAAATCATGAACAGGCAAAAGTTTGATGTGGTAGACTTTATTCTTCGGGAGATACTCTCTTCTACTAGTAATCGTGGAAAAAGGATCTACTTCACCCTTTACATTATGATGATAATCAAGAGGGTGACTGGATACTGTGACGGTTGTGGTAGTGCCCACAAGCCGTATAAGCCACGAGAGGAAGGTCCTCAGGTTCAGAGTGGTCAGTCTTCACAGCAGCCACAGCCACAGGATCTTGGAGAGGAGGAGCCATAGACTCATCCATCACAGCAGGTTTACTCTGGTTTGTCTCATGAGAACTTTGATATGTTGCATAGTGCTACGATGAGTAGCTTCGCGAGTCTTAGGACCGACATGTTGAGCAATTTTGCTCGTGTCGATGAGTATCAATCCCAGACTCGCCAGGCCGTTGAGGAGGTTCATGGACGACTCGACTCTTTTGATTCTACCGTTCAGGAGCTTCGTTCGTCGTTCCAGGAGTACCGCACTGAGTAGGCACCGTAGGTGTTTCATCGCTATGGGCTTCACCGTACTCCACCTCCTCCTTCGTCTTGGGCTTGTCTTAGAGTTCCCTTTTTGGTACTTGATGCCAAAGGGGGAGAAGTATAAAGATTGAAGATTAGGAGTTTATTCGGAGGATTAGCTCAAGTTATATATATATATGTATATATATGTGTATATATATATATTCTTATTGTAAGCTAATGAACCTCGTTATCTTGTTACCTTTTTGGTTATGGTTGAAAACTATTGCTTTTGGATGATTGTTCAAGTTTAACGTTGGATGTTGATTTGGATGTTTATCTATGCTTAATGTTTATGGTTATGTATTATGCTATTCATGGAACATTATCTTATATTCATGGTTCATATATTCATTGCATATATTTTGCTATCCTCGGACTCAATATTTAAAGGGAAACTCTGTCAAATTTCTCAAAATCTCAAATATGCAAATAACAATTCTTCACTCATATGCACACCTTTAGGGGGATTTTTCAATTAAATGTTGAAGTTTTAATAATATTTTGCGCCAAACTCTCTACTTCATCTCAAGGAGCAAAATATTGTTAAAACGAAAAACTCTTGAGTATACAACATGATTTATTATTGCTTGCTCAAAATCTTAACTCAAAATTATTCTTACATGAGGATTGTCATCAATTACCAAAAAGGGGGAGATTGAAAGCATTTAGGCCTCTAATTCGATTTGGTTTCGGTAATTAATGACAATCACAATTAATGGACTAACATTTCATTATGAGTATTTTGAGAATAGGTTGGTCCCAACTCGGCGATCATGGAAGCATGAATCATGATGAAAGAGAATATCAACACATCGATAGCAAAGGTATAAAACTTTAGGACCTTTTCATCTCAATGCTCTAGCAATGAATGCTCTATTTGGAGCCTTGAACGCGGATGAGTTCAATCAAGTGAGCAACCTTGACACCACTCATGAGATTTGGATTACCCTCTCAGAAATTCATGAGGGAACATCCTCGGTCAAGGAGGCCAAATTGCATATGCTTCGGATAAAATATGAGAGCTTCATTATATTACCCCCATGAGAACATCAATGAGATGTACTCAAGGCTAAATAACGTAGTGAATGAGCTCAAAGGCCTTGGGGCGTCACTAACCGATCTTGATATTGTTCGCAAGATGCTTATGGCACTTTCGGACAAGTATGAGACTTTGGTGACGTTGTTTATCAACTCACCGTAGTTGCCAAGGATGACGCCCACCCGAACTTCTTGGAAACCTCATCACGAATGAGCTCTACAAGAAGGAGAAGGAAGAGCTCTTGGAGCAAAGCTCTTCGAAGAATAACAACATCGCTTTCAAGGCAAAAGCGAAGTCAAGCGATGAGCCGCTTGAGGACTCCGAAGAAGATGACACAGAGGAGGAGATGGCACTCCTCGTGAGAAGAATGAGGAGATTTATGAAGAGGCGTTCAAGCTCAAGCACCCCTCATAAATTCAAGAAGGGACAACACTCTAGCGCCAACCGATATGCAAATATCCTGTGCTATGAGTGTGATGAGATGGGGCACATCGCCTCTCATTGTCCTAAGAAGAAGGACGACAAGAACAAGTCACCCAAGAAGAAGAAGGCTTTTCAAGTAAAGAAGAAGCTTTTCAAAAGGCTTCACAAGGACGGCAAAGGTGAAGCCCACATTGGAGAGTGGGATTCCGAAAAAGAGTATTCGGACTCTGACTCTTCCGAAGAAGACACACCTTCAAAGAAGAAGGGTCTCGCCGGCATCGTAATTAAGGAGGCTTCTTCGCCCTTCGTCACTCCTTTTTGTCTCATGGCAAAATGAGAGCATAAGGTAAAATCAAATGACGATGATGAGCCAACTTATGATGAGATTATGGACATGCTTGAGGATTGAATGAGTATCTTGCCAAGGAGAAGTCCAAGCATAATACTTTGAGAAAAGAGCATCTCTCTCAAGGACTCTTATAATGAGCTAAAGGAGGCTCATGAGACACTTCTTGCCAAGGAACATTCAAAGCCTCAAATTGATGTTGGCATCAATTGCAATATTATTGATGATATGCCTAGACTAGAAAATGATCTTGTTACTTATAAAAAACAAGCATATCTACTTCTTGTGATGATTTACTTGATATGCCTTCAAGTTCATGCTCTAGCTTTATTTCTATTCATAAAAATTTAATTGTTGAGAATAATGAGCTTAAGGAGCGAGTGAACAAGCTAAGTAAGAGCTTGGATCAGTGTTTCAAGGGTAAGGAGACCCTTCATAAAATCTTGAACAACCAACGATGCTCCTACAATAAAGAAGGCCTTGAGTTTATGCCCAATAAGGGTAAGAAATTAAGTAACAAAGCTCCTTGGTTTGTTAAATCAAATAGGAAGCTTTGTTATAAATGTAATTATATAGGGCATATTCAAGTGATTGTCCATTAGGTAAAGCTCCTAAAAATAACATTTATGATTCTTGCTATGTGCTTAAGAAAAATAGCTTTGGTAAAATTATTGCTAAGTTTGTTTGCACTCCTATACTTGGTCGTAGAAAGAATGCCATTTGGGTGCCCAAAGCCTTGGTTACTAACCTCCAAGGACCCAAACAAATTTGGGTACCTAAAAAAGTTTGATCTTCTTTTGTAGGTGAACTACAAAACTGGTGGATAGCATTGGGTGTTAGATAGTGGATGCACTCAACATATGACCGACGATTGAAAAATGTTCACCACATTCGAAATAGGGAGTGGCCAACATGACAAGATCACTTTTGGCGACAATAGCAAAGGAAATGTATTGGGATTGGGTAAAATCGCTATCTCAAATGATCTTTTCATTTCAAATTTCTCTCTAGTAGAAACATTAAACTTTAACTTGCTATCCATTGCACAAATTTGTGATCTTGGTCTTAATTTTACCTTTTCTAAAGATGGTGTTGTGATTTCTAAAGAAAATAATAATTCATTTATATTCAAAGGTTTTAGATTTGGAAATTTATATTTAGTTGACTTCACCTCAAATGAGTCATGTCTTCAAACTTGTTTAATTGCGACAACCTCTTTGGGCTGGTTATGGCATAGAAGACTAGCTCATGTTGGGATGATATTAAGTTATTTCAAATGGATGTGAAGAATGCATTTCTAAATGGACAAATATCCGAGTTGGTATTTGTTGAACAGCCTCCCGATTTTGAAAACCCTAAACACCTAAATCATGTATACAAACTCTCTAAGGCAATATATGGTCTCAAACAAGCTCCTAGAGCATGGTATGAGCGGTTTAGAGATTTTTTTCTTTCAAAAGGATTTAAAATTGGGAAGGTTGATACAACACTCTTCACTAAAATAATAGATGGAGAATTATTTGTATGTCAAATTTATGTTGATGATATCATATTTGGTTCTACTAATGAAGATTTTTGCAAAGAATTTAGTTATACGATGTCTAGGGAGTTTGGGATGTTCATGATCGGGGAGTTGAGTTTCTTCCTTGGACTTCAAATCAAGCAACTCAAGAATGGGACATTCATGAGCCAAACCAAGTATGTAAAGGATCTACCCAAAAGGATTGGCATGGAGGATGCGAAGCCCATCAATACTCCAATGGCATCCAACGGGCATCTTGATCTCAACGAAGGAGGTAAACCGGTAGATTTAAAACTTTATCATTCCATGATTGGTAGTTTCCTTTATCTTACTGCATCTAGGCCCGATATTATATTTAGTGTTTGCATGTGTGCACTTGTCGGGGATCGGTCATCCTGACACGTGTCCAGGCCCCCCCGGGGCTTTAGGCTGTCCTCCCCCGAGCTCAGAGGACTGTTCCCGAGCTCGGGCGAGGGTGGTCCCGAGCTCGGAAGACCATTTTCGAGCTCGGGCAAGAGCTTCCCCAAACTGCTGCAAACCTCGACGACCTCCTCGACCTCGGCACCCCCGGTCCAAACTTCAATGTAATAGATCTCCTCTCTTATGTATGGATGACCTCCATCCCCTGCGTGGGAACTAGGGTCAACCACTCTTGTCAGTCCCCCCGCGTGGGGACTAGAGGCTATCTGCCCCTGTCAGAATCCCCTGCGTGGGAATAGGGTCAACCACTCCCCAACAACTCTTGTTAGTCCCCCTGCGTGGGAACTGGGGTAAACTGCTCCGGTCAACTCACAAACGGCCACCTGACGTCAGCCTCGGGATCAGCGCCGGGAGCCTATAAAGTGCCCGACCGCCTGGTCGGAAGAGAGATCCAGCATCCAAAGAACCGCAATGGTAACAAGATCGTACACCAAGAAACCTAAGGGGAAAGCGCAGATACGTCTGTAGCAACACTTGTACATTCCACCATTCACCGAGCTTCCTCGGTCGTTGCCTCCTAGCGACACCGAGGCCGGGCTCCCCCTGTAGTTCTCTCCCGAGGAGCTCTTAGACATCTTTCGCCACGGCAAGACCGAGTAGAGTTGCATCGACTTAGGGGCTCGAACCAGTATAAACTTTGTGTCCCCTGTTTGCTCGTTCTTCTTCCCTGTGCTGCACGTCTCCTAACCCTCTTCCCAGACGAACGCGACTCTGGGCCTCGCCCCTTCGTGCGATCCTCCCCCCCTTTTTTTACGGTCGACGGTCCCGATCGTTGGATACCGGCGCCACCGTGGGGCCCGGTTTCGTTCGTCAAAGTTCATTGCCTCGTGGCCAAGACCTTCACCGCCATCGGCACGTCACGATCAGCAAGGCTGGGCTCGGACGCTGTCCCTGAGTGCCAAGGCTCCACCTCCATGCTCTCGCCCTCATTACCGCCTCATGAGCGCCGGGTCTTTATGGCCGGCAGCCGCGAGGCGACTCCTGGGGCGGATGACGACGGCCCAGAGACTCCGCGGGAGGCGCATCGACTCGCCCAGGTCGCCATCAACAAAGCCATCACCGCCATTCGGCGAGAAGAGCGCGGTATGGTCCGCTCTCCGTCCGGACGGCTCAGTCCATCCCGTCCAGACGAGCCTGCCCGAGAGCGCTTGCGGGCCATCGCCTGGGTCATGGCTGACCCTGCGCTGACCGGCTCGGCCCTCTTCCGACGGTCCCTAGCCGAAGAACTCAACAGGGCAACCGACGACATCGCACCTCTGCGGCAAAGGGGACCCCTGGGCTCCGAATCTCGCCCCTTGGCAAGCAGTAGCGCCCTACCGCACGATCACCGGCCGTTCCGCCAGCGGAGTAACAATGATGCTCGCTCGAGCAGCGATGCTTCCGGTGGACTCTCCCCGAACATTCCGCCCAGGCGCCAAAAGGTCCGCAGCCGCCTGCACCACCGCCCTAACAACACTCCTGCCGACCATCGCGGTCGTCGCGGGGTGCACCGCCGGCCGAAGTTTCCCCTTACGGACAATGACTCGACGCCAAGAATGGCGATACGCCTCCCGCACCTCGGCCGCTCGGCAGACTCGTAAGACCTTCGTCGAGTGCGCTAGCCGGCCCGGTTCAAGCCGGCAATAATGGAGCGGTTCAACGGGACCAAGAACCCCGCAGAATTCCTTTCCATATACTCCACCGCCATCTTGGCGGCCGGCGGGGATGAGGCCGCGATGGCCAACTATCTTCCCATCGTTCTGGACGGGGCCGCCCGCACCTGGCTCTTCAACCAGGCGTCCGGCGCCTTCCGGTCATGGCGCCAGTTGCGGAGCGCCCTCCACTCCAACTTCCAGAGCTGCTACGAGCGGCCTGGACGAGAAAGGGACCTGGACCACATTATCCAGGGAAAGGGCGAGCCCCTACGATACTTCGTGCGCTGGTTTACCCGCGCACGGAACTCAATCCCCAACGTCTCTGATGAGACCGTCATCAAGGCCTTCAAGTTCGGTGTTCGCGACACACGCCTCACGGAGGACCTCGAGATCACTACAAGGCTCACCGTCAACAAACTATTCCGCATGGCGGAACGATATGCAGACGCGAACGATGCTGTCCGCTGGAAGCACGACTACGACCGAGGCAAGCTCGGCCTCGCCTTTGGCAAGGCGGGGCCATCCGGCTCTAAGGAAGGAGGTCCGGCCCCGCGCGACAAGAAGCGGGGGAAAGACCGCGGCGCAGGAGGCGGCCGGCTTCGCGTGGTCGCCACGATCGACAATAGGCGCAAAGGGATGGAAGCACGCTAGCCCGACCGCCGAGGGCCTCGGCCTCAGCAGAACCGCCCTCGGCCTCAGCAAGCGCCGCGCTGGCCCCAGCAGGGGCAGGGTCGGTCGGGCCCCTCAAAGGACACCGACCACAGGGCAACGAGGAACAACCCGGCTTCGACGCCAACAAATTCTGCCTGTTCCACAAGATCCAAGGGCACGATCTGCGAAGTTGCCGGACGTGGCTGTTCAAGCTGGACGCCTTTTATAGGGGGATAGAGAAATGCCCACGCTCCCAAAAGGCGACAAGTGGCCCAGCGGGGTCGACGCCGACTAGGCCCACGCGGGCCTCGACCTGGAGTTCCAGCAGGGCGATCGCCGTGTAGACATGATCTTCGGTGGCTCTTCAAAGATACCGTCCCGCCGGTGAAGGGCGGACGCCAAGGCACCGTGTACCAAGCCGCCGCCGGGAAGCCTACCGACCAACCCTGCAGGTGGGATGGTATTCCCATCACCTTCTCTCGGGATGATGCTCCCCCAGGGATGTCCCGAGACTTCAAGACCGCCCTGGTCGTCGCCCCGACCATAAGCAACACCGTCGTTGGCCGAGTCATGATTGACGGGGGCAGTTCCCTCAACCTGCTCTTGGCGAGCGCGTTGGACCGAATGCAGATACCCCGATCGAAAATCAAGAACATAGCGGTCCCCTTCTTCGGCATCGTACTAGGGAGCTCGACCACCCCGCTCGGGCAAGTGGTTCTCCCTGTCACCTTCGGCGACTCGGCGAACTTCCGCACCGAGCTAATCACCTTCGAGGTCGTGGATGGCGATCTCCCCTACAACGCCATCCTCGGGCAGCCGGCCCTGATCAAGTTCATGGCCGCAAGTCATTACAGGCACTGGTGCATGAAGCTCTCGGGGCCCGGCGGCGTCATAACGGTCTGCGGCGACCTCAAGGCGGTGCACGGCTACGAGGAAAAGGCCCTGGCGCTGGCCGGCATGCTGCCCCAGTCGAGTCCTGAGACCGCCCCGAAGAACGCCCGCCGGAAGGCGGCCATCCAGCCAGGTGGCCCAACCAAGGCCGTGCAGCTCGAAGTGGGGAGCTCGTGCAAATGCGTCTGCGCTTCCACCCAGCTCGACCCGAAATAGGAAGACGAGCTCATCACCTTCCTCTGAATTAATAAAGGTATTTTTGCATGGGAACCGGCGGACATGCCAGGGGTCCCACGGGAGGTGATCGAGCATAAACTACAAACAAAGCCTGGCTGCAGGCCCGTGCACCAGAAACTACGGCGCTTCTCCCCCGAGAAAGCGGCGATAATCAGGGAGCACCTTGACAAGCTCTTCAAGGCTGGCTTCATTCGCGAGGTCAACTACTCCGAATGGCTGGCCAACCCTGTAATTGTACAAAAGAAAGACGACAAATGGCGAATGTTCGTCGATCACATGGGTTTAAACGTCGCGTGCCCCAAAGATAACTTCCCCCTTCCACGCATAGATCATATTGTGGATTCCACCGCCAACGCTAAAATGTTGAGTTTTCTCGACGCCAACTCCGGCTACCACCAGATCAAGCTCGCTGTGGGACACGAGGACAAGGCCGCCTTCATCACGCCATTCGGAACTTTCTGCTACATGACCATGTCATTCGGTCTCCGCAATGCGGGCGCAACATTCCAGCGGCTGATGGTCAAGACCTTCGATACGCAGATCAGCCGGAACCTCGAAGTCTACGTCGACATCATCGTCAAGAGTTCTTCTGAAGCCAACCACGTCAACGATCTGGCCGAGACCTTCGCCAATCTGAACAAGTTCGGCATCAAGCTCAACCCCGAGAAATGTGTCTTCGGCACGACCTCCGAAAAGGTGCTCGGCTACATGATCGGGGGCTCGGGCGTGGGCCCGAACCCGGAAAAGATCGAGGCAATCGAGCAGATGGTTGCTCCGACCTTGGTAGAATAGGTCCAGAGCCTCACCGGTCGCATCATCACCCTCAGCCGCTTCGTCTCCCGGCTCGGCGAGCGAGGCTACCCTTCTTCAAGATCCTGCGCCGGCACGGGGGCTTCGAGTGGACCCCCGAAGCCCAGCGATCTCTCGACGAGCTCAAGGCATACCTCTCACGTCCTCCTCTATTGACAACTCCATAGCAGGGTGAGGTGTTGTTGCTTTACCTCACGGCCACGACCCAGGCCGTTAGCGCGGTCCTGGTAGCCGAACGGGCAGGGCGATAACACCCGGTCTACTACGTCAGCGAAGTGCTCCACGGGCCGAAGGAGCGCTACCCCTTGGTCCAGAAGCTCCTCTACGCCCTCTTCTTGGCCTCGCGGAAGCTTCGGCATTACTTCCAAGCACACGCGGTGGTTATCCCGAGCGGGCTCCCACTCGGGGAGATTCTCAAGAACCCAGAGGCCGAAGGTCGTGTCGCCAAGTGGGCTATGGAGCTGGCCGAGTTCGACCTCCGCTTCATGGACCGCACCGCCATCAAATCGTAGGCTCTGGCCAACTTCGTTGTCGGGCAGACAACGAAACCTGCCCCCGAGCCCGAGGTCGAAGTCGAAGACCCTTGGACCATGTTCTTCGACGAGTCAAGGTCGTTTGAATGCTCGGGGGCTGGCATTCTCATCATCACCCCTCAGGGTGACCACCTGAGGTATGTGGTTCGCTTCAGCTTCCCCGCTACCAACAACGCGGCGGAATACGAGGCCCTCTTGGCTAGCCTACGAGCTTGCAAGTCCCTGGGCATCCACTATTTAATTGTCAAAGGGGACTCCCATCTCGTCGTCAATCAGTACAACAAAGACTACCAGTGCTCGGACCCGCTGAGGGCCAAGTACCTTGCCGAGGTGCGCAAGATGGAGAGATGGTTCCCAAACCTGAAGATCCAGCACGTACCAAGGAAGGACAATTCCACCGCCGACCTCCTGTCCAGGCTTGGATCGTCCAGCGACGAGCTCCCGCCGGACGTTATCCTCGAGACCTTGGCCGCGCCGTCCGTCGCTGACCAGGAAGACCCGGTGGCCCTCCTCTAAAGTGTTCCCTCGTGGATGGACCCAATCGTCAAGTTCCTCGACCAAGGGGAGCTCCCCGCCGCTCCGGCCGAGAGGAGCAGGCTCCGACGTCACGCGAGCTCGTACAGGCTCGTCGGCGGGCAGCTTTACCGTCGAGGAACCCTGGGCATTATATCAAAGTGCATCACTCCTGAGGAGGGTAAGTACCTGCTCAATGACATATATTCCGGCCTATGCGGTGCTCACTCTTCTTTCAGGACCATGGTTGGGAAGGCATTCCGGATGGGCTTTTACTGGCCAACGACGCTCGAAGATGCTCAGGGCATCATCCGCGCTTGCCAGGCCTGCCAGTTTCATGCTCGGAAGGCTCGGCAACCGACCTACGCCCTGCAGACCATCCCCCTCGCTTGGCCATTCTCAACGTGGGGCTTCGACATCCTCGGTGCCTTCCCAAGGTCGGTCGGGGGGAAGAAGTTCCTGTATGTCACCATCGACACCTTTTCGAAGTGAATCGAGGCGGAGCCGGTCTCTGCTTTCACAGCCAAAGCCGCGGTAAGGTTCTTCTGTTCCTTCGTGGTCACGAGGTATGGAGTCCCTTGCAGGATCATCACCGACAATGGGACGCAGTTCACCAGCGAGCTGTTCCAAGAGTTTTGCGCAGACATGGGGACCAAAATCTGCTATGCCTCGGTGGGGCACCCTCAGAGCAACGGAGCGGCCGAGCGTGCCAACGGACAGCTCGTCCAAGGCATCAAGAAGCGAGTTTTCGCAGAGCTCGGTCTGCGCGGTCGGGCCTAGGTGGAGGAGCTTCCCACCGTTCTTTGGTCCGTCCGCACCTCATCCAGCCGGGCAACGGGGATGAGCCCTTTCCAGCTCGTCTTCGGGGCCGAGGCTGTCCTTGAAGAGGAACGCGGTATGCTACGCTAGCACAAAAAAAAATCTACCGCGTAACCAGAAAGCTACTCGCAAGAAGGGGATCATAGATAAGATTACCACTAGACGCGCAGTTGCGGAATCCTTCGCGCGTCGATGTAGTGGATCGTCCTCGCCGCAGTCGTTACGTCGATGTAGTGGATCGTCCTCACCTGGCCGTGGAACGTCCTCCCACGCCGCAGTCGCAGAAGCTTCACCGCAGTAGTCCACACGTCCAGAGATGGAACGTCGTGCGTCGGTGTGCAAGCACCTGGTCGCTCGGCAGGGGCAGCGAGAGGAGTAGGCTAGGGTTTCGAGTGAATCACTCCTAAACCGTGGAAAGCACACCTGCGCCTCCTCCTCCCTCCTTATATAGCCACAAGATGAAACCCAAACTAGGGCCCATCAGTGCTAAGCCCACGAGGTTCATTAATTACGGATCCAATCCAAATTAATGCGTCCCACCATTAAGTGTGTGACCTGCAGGTTCACGTGCTTTGGACATGGATTCGAAAACTCCTTTTCAATCCAATAGTTGGTAGCGGCTTATTGCAAAGTATGCCAACTCCCAAACATACTATGATCAAATCGACAAAACCTATCAAAAGTACTCATGCAATAATCCCTTTGCCAAGTATATGAAGATTGATCTCAAGGCGAGAAGCATGTCATCCTTTGATGATTCAATCCATCTCTCGTATCCGTGATATATTAATAAGTTGTGATTGACTCCTCAATCACGGCATGGCCATGCACTTCCTTAATCATATCACACGAGTGGCCTTGTCATATATCTCCGTTTCATTGGAGTGGCAAATTCCATCTTGACTGCTCACTTCCCTCTGCACGTTTCATAGTAAACATGAAAGCTACCTTTATAACTATCCGGTTAGGAAGTAGTGAGTAGTGTTTGATAGCCCCAAGGAAAACTATTACACATGTAGGGAATATGACAATCTCAAGTCTAAGGATCATACATCTACTAGGTATGAGATACACTGATGACACATAAGAATGAAACATTCTCGCAGTGTCCCATTGCGGGTCTATCTAACCCATGTTCTTCAACATGCGTCCATAATGTATAGATGATATCTCCATATCCCATGATCTATGAAGCATGATCATCGATCACTACATGTGCTGATCTATTCATCGTTGTCCTATACGTTGAAATCCGATCAGAGATATTTATCGAATTACATCATTAAGTAAAGAGCTTCATAAGCAAGTCACATACTTGTTGATCAATACAATGATATACATTCAATGGACCAGTAATCATAATATTATTCATAAACATAGTCATGTTACAATCATCTAAATGATTGCCTCAAGGGCATAACACTAACAATCTCCCACTTGCACTTGAGTCAATCAATTAAGTATCTAATACCAATAGACCTTGTGTGCGCCTCATGCTTAGGCTGTGGCATTGTCTTTGTCAACGGATCGGCCACATTGGCTTCCGTATGTACTTTGCATATTCTCACGTCACCTCTATCCACAATCTCGCGAATAAGGTGAAAGCGACGGAGTATGTGTTTAGACTTCTGATGTGATCTAGGCTCTTTTGCTTGTGCAATGGCACTACTATTATCACAATAGATGTCCATTGGACTGGAGGAACTAGCGACCACACCAAGCTCTGTGATAAACTTCTTAATCCACACAGCTTCCTTTGCGGCCTCCGGCCGCAATGTACTCCGCTTCGTCGTAGAGTCGGCCACCGTGTTTTGCTTGGAACTCTTCCACCATCGCTCCTCCATTAAGTGTAAACACAAACCGGATTACGATCGAAAATCATCTTTGTCGGTTTGGAAGCTTGCATCGTGTAACCCTTTGCAACCAGATCTTCCTCACCTCCAAAAACAAGGAACATACCCTTAGTTCTTCTCAAGTACTTTAGGATATTTTTTACGGCTATCCAATGATCATCACCAGGATCCGCTTGGTATCTGCTCGTGACACTTAGAGCATATGAGACATCTGGGCGTGTACAGATCATGGCATACATAATAGACCCAATAGCTGAAGCATATGGAATCTTGCTCATCCTGTCTCGCTCATCAGATGTCGGAGGACATTGATTCTTGCAGAGACTGATGCCATGTGACATTGGTATGAAACCTCTCTTGGATTCATGCATATTGAACCTTTTCAATATCTTGTCAATGTACGTTTCCTGACTTAATCCAATTAACCTTTTTGATCTATCTCTATAGATTTTTATGCCCAAGATATAGCATGCTTCTCGCAAGTCCTTCATTGAGAAACTCCTTTTCAATGAAGTCTTAACATCTTCAAGCATAGGAATGTCATTCCCGATCAATAATATGTCATCCACATACAAAATCAGAAATACAAGTGCGCTCCCACTAGCCTTCTTGTAAACACAAGGCTCTTCTTCATTTTTGATAAAGTCAAAACCTTTGACTACTTCATCAAAACGAATGTTCCAACTCCGAGATGCTTGCTTTAACCCATAAATGGATCTTTGAAGCTTGCATACCATTTTAGCATATTTAGGATCAACAAAACCTTCAGATTGTATCATGTATACATCCTCAGAAAGATTCCCATTAAGGAAGGCTGTTTTGACATCCATCTGCCATATTTCATAATCAAAATATGCAAAGAATAGCTAAAATGATCCTGACGGACTTGAGCATGGCTACCGGTGAGAAAGTTTCATCATAGTCAACTCCTTGAACTTGTTTGAAACCCTTTGCCACCAACCGTGCCTTATAGATCTAAACATTTCCATCTACGTCTATCTTTTTCTTGAAAATCCATTTGCATTCAATGGTTTTTACACCATCAGGAGAGTCGACCAAGTTCCAAACTTGAATGTCATGCATGGATTGAATTTCGGATCTCATGGCTTCAAGCCATTTTTCGGAGTTTGGGTCCATCATTGCTTCTTCATAAGTCGTGGGCTCATCATTGTCCAACAATAATATGTCATTCCCATATCTTATAGGTACATGACGTGGCCTCCTCGACCTACGTGGGGCTGGAGTCTCTTCCACAGGTTGTACAACACTTTGTACATCTTGTGAAGGTTCAGTGGTAGCTTGAACATATTCATGTGATTCTCGAACTTCATCAAGATACACATCACTCCTACTAATTTCTTTTGAAAGAAACTCTTTCTCCAAAAAGACACCATTTCGAGCAACAAAAACTTTGTTCTTGTTTCTTTTGTAAAAGTAATATCCTTTTGTTTCTTTAGGATACCCCACAAAAAGCATTTTTCCGATTTAGGTGCGAGTTTATCGATTGTAAATGTTTTACATAAGCCTCACATCCCCATATCTTGAGAAATGACAACATGGGTCTTCTCCCACCCATATCTCATATGGCGTCTTCTCAACGGATTTTGATGGGACCCTATTCAAAGTGAACGCAATTGCCTCTAGAGCGAAACCCGTAAGGATAATGGCAGATCTGTTTGGTGATCATTGACCAACCATATCTAATAAAGTTCGGTTACGTCGTTCGACACGCCATTCCATTGAGGCGTTCTGGCGGAGTAAGTTGCGAACGATTCCACATTGCTTTAGATGATCACCAAACTCTTGGCTCAAGTATTCGCCACCACGATCGGATCGTAAGTGTTTTATTGTTTTGCCAAGTTGATTTTGTACTTCATTCAAACTCTTTGAACCTTTCAAAAGTTTCAGATTTATGCCTCATTAAATAGATATATCCATATCTCTCAAGTCATCGGTAAAAGTTACAAAGCATCAAACCCACCCCTAGCAATGAGCTCATTGGTCCACATACATCCGTATGTACTAGGGCCAATAATTCACTTGCTCTCTCACTAAAACCTGTGAAAGGGCTTTTGTCATCTTGCCAAGTAAACAAGATTCACATGTTTCAAATGATTCAAAATCAAATGAGGTTAGAAGTCCATCACCATGGAGCTTCTTCATGCGCTTCTCATTTATATGACCTAGCGACAATGCCACAAAAGGTAGGGTTCAAATCATTAGGCCGATGCCTTTTACATTAATATTATAGACAGTTTTTCTTCGAGTTCAAGGACGTACAACCCATCCACCATGGGGCAACGACCATAATACATATCATTCAAAAATATCGAACAAACAAAGTTCTTTATTCTCAAATCATAACCTTCATGTTCCAAACAAGAAGAT
This sequence comes from Otatea glauca, assembly GCA_036346275.1. NCBI lineage: Eukaryota > Viridiplantae > Streptophyta > Magnoliopsida > Poales > Poaceae > Otatea > Otatea glauca. The sequence continues at coordinate 21,337,498 of CM070731.1, read as the reverse complement.
GAAATAATGTTTCTACTCAAAGATGGAACAAAATAACAATTATTGAGTTCTAAAACTAATCTCAAGGCAAATGCAATGGGTATGTGCCAACGGCAAGACCAAAGAACTCTTGCTTTATTCCCACGCGAAGATCCACTTCTCCTTTTGCCAAGTCTCTACTTTATCACCCTTGCAACGAATTGCAAATGTGAGCAACCGAACCGGTATCATATACCCATGAGCTGAGTGAAGAAGTAGCAAGATTAATTTCTATAACATTAATACCAAGTGGAAACCACATTTCCATTCTTCTTACCGCCAGTACTTTTCGATTCCGCTTCCAATGCCCCGATTTCTTGCAATAGAAGCATTGGGTATCGTGTTGAGGGCCAACTTTAAGCTTCGAGCTTAGTTTTGAGGCTTGCGATCTCATCTTGAGCCTTGCCCTTGCCCTTGCTCTTTCCTGCTCCCCACCTTAGCCTTCCTTTTTTGAAAGCGGTTGTTTTCTCAACCATCATCACATGATTGGGTTTTTCTTAATGCTTTCTCGGTAGCCTTGAGCATCCCATGTAGCTCGGTTAGGCTTTTCTCCATGCTATTCATATGAAAATTCATAATGAATGGCTCAAAGCTCGAGGCGTAGACTGGAGAATAACATCGTGGCCAAACCGAGGCTAAGGGAAACTCAAGTTTTTCCAATCTCCCAATGTAACCAATCATCTTGATCACATGAGGATCGACCGATCGCCTTCACCGACTTACAAGCAAATAAAAGCTTTGAGATACCATACCTCTCAGCTCTTGCTTGATTCCCAAACATGCCCTTCAAGCCCACAATCATATTGTAAGCATCCTGGTCCTCATATTGCTTTTGGAGCTCGAGTCCATGGTGACTAGCATGAGACAAATGACTCTCTGAGATGCATTAACATGCTTTTCATATTCAACCTTCAAATTCGAGCAAGATTTTCTACGTTCATCAGAATTGGATTCTTTAGAACATAGTCCTTCTTTTCATGCTTGAGAACAATTCTCAGGTTGCGATACCAATCAACAAAATTAGTTCCATTCAGTTTTCCCTTTCCAAACCGATCTCAAAGCAAAACCAGTGTAGCAGGAGTAGGAGAAGGTGCCATTGAACTACAACAAAAACATGCAAAGATTCTAAGCACTATGTTTATGTAAAACTTTTATTAAATCTTTTAATTAAAGACACTCCTATTTTATGTCCCTTTATAGACACATAGTGAGTATTCAAGATCCATATTCATCAAACACTAGTGAGCTTTGGCATCACTGCTAGAAATTTAATGACATAGGTAAGCAACACCTTTGCTAATTACATCATATGTAACTCTTGTTTGTTGAGTATGAAAACAAGTAATGAATGCCTCCATCAACTTGACTCATGGCCAGTCAACCTGCCCCAAGGGCTCACATGAGGAGGAGCACTTCCGTATTCGGTGCCAATTAAGAAACCTGCCTCATGTGTGTTTTCCTAGACACCACTTGTCTTGTATAGGTTCCTTCATTATCAAATCAAATCCCAACCACTTATGTCCTCAAGCCCAAAACCGTTTTGATAGCTTGATTAAATCTACCATTGTTATGCGTGATGTGTCCAACACATCCCTATCATCTATTGAGATAGCCATTGATATACTACTTTGGTAGTCATATCAATAACGATCTAAATTCTTGATAGGTGCAACAATTGGATGGACAATTTGATTTAAAATTTTTAACTATAGGAAGAACAAAGATTACTAAGAACATGGCATCACATGCAATGAGCATAAAGAAAATAGCAAGGATTAAACACACATCCACGTAAAATCAAAATAAGTCGTGAAATAGCATGGCCCTTAGCATTAAGATCTCCATCATCATGCTTGTTTGTTCACCTAGCCACCTTGCTTGATTTGTTCACCTAGCCATCTTGCTTGATACCATCGTCTTCATCATTATGGATGCAACTCCTTACAACTTTTGATAATGAATTTTACATGAGGGTTTGTAGCATCACAAGTCGACACGCAGGTCGTTATACAATTTAAATAGCCTTATGGATTGACACGGCACGCAGGCCATGTGGAAATTACATGCATCACATGCACATAGGCCATACTATTTCACATAATTCCCTGCAAAAACGAGTTAAACAAAAGCAACCCTACGACTCCGGGGTTCGAGGGGCAGCGCCCCTGGCGGGTCGAGGGCAGCGCCCTTGGAAATTTTTTTAGAGGCATGTCTTCTGACATGGGAAAACACCCTCAAAATTTCCACGGATCAACCAGATTGACCCAATCCGATCTAACATGATTTGGTTGGTCCCATATGGATACGCTTGAAACCACGATGGCGGTAACCCGACCGTAAGGGTAACGTCGCACCATGAACGGACTCACCCAAATCAATATTGAATCTGTTTGCGCTACCATGGATCAACCAAATTGACCCAATCCAACTCAATCGATTGGCTTGGTCCCATATGGATACGCTTTGAAACCCCGATGGCGGTAACCCGACCGGTAAGGGTAACGTCGCACCATGAACGGACTCACCCAAATCAAGATTGAGTCGGTTTGCACTTTCTCAAACCCTAAACCGATCGATCTCATCGATGGTCGCCACACCAATTCATCATATGAACTGGTTGAACATGTAATAGATCCAATCTACTAACCTTACACATCATATGTGCAACATCCAGATCACAAAACTATACGAGATGGCTCTGATACCATTGAAGAGGAACACGGTATGCTACGCTAGAACAAAAAAAAATCTACCGCGTAACCAGAAAGCTACTCGCAAGAAGGGGATCATAGATAAGATTACCACTAGACGCGCAGTTGCGGAATCCTTCGCGCGTCGATGTAGTGGATCGTCCTCGCCGCAGTCGTTACGTCGATGTAGTGGATCGTCCTCACCTCGCCGTGGATCATCCTCCCACGCCGCAGTCGTAGCAGCGTCACCGCAGTAGTCCACACGTGCAGAGATGGAACGCCGTGCGTCGGTGTGCAAGCACCTGGTCGCTCGGCGAGGCAACGAGAGGAGTAGGCTAGGGTTTCGAGTGAATCACTCCTAAACCGTGGGAAAGCACACCCTGCGCCCTCCCTCCTCCCCTCCTTATATAGCCACAAGATGAAACCCTAAACTAGGGCCCATCAGCGTGCTAAGCCCACGAGGTTCATTAATTACGGATCTAATCCAAATTAATGCGTCCCAGCCCATTAAGTGTGTGACCCTGCAGGTTCACGTACGTTTGGACATGGATTCGGAAAACTCCTTTTCAATCCAATAGTTGGTAGCGGCTTCTTGCAAAGTATGCCAACTCCCAAACATACTATGATCAAATCGATGTAACCTATCAAAATTACTCATGCAATAATCTCTTTGCCAAGTATATGAAGATTGATCTCAAGGCGAAGCATGTCATCCTTTGATGATTCAATCCATCTCTCATATCCGTGATATATTAATAAGTTGTGATTGACTCTCAATCACGGCATGGCCATGCACTTCCTTAATCATATCACACGAGTGGCCTTGTCATATATCTCCGTTTCATTGGAGTGGCAAATTCCATCTTGATCGCCACTTCCTCTGCACGCTTCATAGTAAACATGAAAGCTACCTTTATAACTATCCGGTTAGGAAGTAGTGTTTGATAGCCCCAAGGAAAACTATTACACATGTAGGGAATATGACAATCTCAAGTCTAAGGATCATACATCTACTAGGTATGAGATACACTGATGACACATAAGAATGAAACATTCTCACAGTGTCCCATTGCGGGTCTATCTAACCCATGTTCTTCAACATGCGTCCACAATGTATAGATGATATCTCCATATCCCATGATCTATGAAGCATGATCATCGATCACTACATGTGCTGATCTATTCATCGTTGTCCTATACGATGAAATCCGATCAGAGATATTTATCGAATTACATCATTAAGTAAAGAGTTTCATAAGCAAGTCACAACTTGTTGATCAATACAATGATATACATTCATTGGACCAATAATCATAATATTATTCATAAACATAGTCATGTTACAATCATCTAAATGATTGCCTCAAGGGCATAACACTAATAGTCCTGCCACCCGAGATCGCGCTCGGCTCCGTCAGGGCAAGCTCGGTCGACCAGGTCGACCTCGAGCAAGAGCGATCCCTTGACCTCGCCCTGGCGGAGGAAGTAAGGTGCTGCGCACTGCTGCGCTCGGCGCGATACCTGCAAGATCTCCGCAGGCATGTCGCCCGAGCTATTCGACCCAGGGGCTTCCACATTGGGGACCTAGTCCTAAGGCGAATCCAGGACCGTTCCAACATCAACAAGCTGTCCCCGCTATGGGAAGGCCCCTACAGAGTCGTCTCAGCATGTCGCGCGGGAGCTTACCGCTTAGCAGCCCCCGATGGCAGGGAGCTCACGAACTCGTGGAATGTAGACCAGCTTCGGAGGTTTTATGTCTAATGCTCCTCCTTCGTCTGTTTTGAGATAGAATGATTCCCCTTGCCATTATGTTTGTCTCTCGTATCTCGAGCAAACGCGACCTGGGCCGTGACCCGGATACTTCTCTCCGGGGATCGAACGCACAGTAAGCCGATCCTCATCGCGGTAAGCCGGCTATCCCCCCGTCGCAGGATCCGTCCCGTTGGTCACGCTCGTGGGCTCGCCAAACTCGAGATACTCGAGTTTTGGCCCTCGGGCCCCCTACTCGAGCCACCGTGGCAGTCCCGTGGTTCACTTCCGGGGGTCGGATATGCGGTAAGCCAATTCTCATCGCAGTAAGTCGACCATTCCCTCCGTCACAGGGAACGGGCCCGGGACCATCACCGGTAAGGTCTCCGAGCTAAGGGGCTCGGCCTAGTTTTTTCTCACAATAAACTATGCTGCTTTGTCATCTCTTATTTCCTCTTATGCTATCTCACATCTTGAGTAAGCATGTCCAAAGGTCGTCATGCGAGGATCGACACCAGGAGGTCGAGCGCACAGCGAGCCGACCTCCCCCCTGTCACCTCCTCAACCCCAAGACGCAGGAGGTCCCGGCCTAATAGCTCACCTCCGGGGGTCGATCGCGCGGAGCGCCTGGATCTCTTAACCCTTATATCGCCGCACTCCGGTCTGACCCAGGTATGCGCCCGTGATAAAGATCTCCTTTGCTTCCAACACTAACCTCCTTCGGTCTCTAGGGGGGGCGTGACGTCCGGTCACGGTCCCAAGTTGCCGGTTCTTCTGTGGAAGGTCACGCTATCTTAAAGATCTCGGCCCCGAGGCTCCGTTGGCTTTCTTTCGGCCGAAAGTCCTCTTATTTTATCATAGAACGCCTTGAGCGACGCGACCTCGCAGGGTGGCCATAAGGGTAACCATAAGGTCACGCGGCGAGCTCGGCCTCGAGGCGTCCATGCGTGTTCTGTTTTGCAGCACCCTGGGTCGCGTTCTCTAGGTTCGCCTCGGGGATGACCACCTGAGCCTGGGCATTCCCAGGATCGGAGGCCACAATAAGGCGATTGTTATCGGGATAAGCCGGCCATTACCCCGTGCTGCCAACCATTGAACGTTCTCAGAGGGCGCCCTGAGCCCGATGACATTTCCCGGGCTCGGAGGTCGCAGTTTTAAATTCACCACCGGGGATGACTCGGTCGCGATAAGCCGGCCTGCGCACTAAGCTGACCTTTCCCCTGGGGCCAAGTGGCCAGGTTCGAATTTCTAAACCGCCCTCTGAGGGAGTCCCGCCGAGCTTGAAGCATTTTCGAGCTCGTCGGGTTGGACCCGAGGCCCAAATCTGGTCCGAAGCCTGAGTAGTCTCAGGCCGGCCAGTCCGAGTCGTGCCCGAGCCTGAGTACTTCCAGGCGAGGCCTCGGTTAAATTGAGGCCGCATTCTCTAGGTTCGTCTCAGGGATGTCCGTGTCCCGAGCCTAATGCATTCCCGGGCTCGGAGGCTGCAGTAAAACGATCCTTATCGGAGTAAGCCGGCTATTCCCCTGTGCTACCGACCATCGAATGTCCTCAAGGGGCACCCTGAGCCTGATGACATTCCCGGGCTCGGAGGTCGCGATCTCTAAAATCACTGCTGGGGACGATCTCAGTCGCTATAAGCCGCTCTGCCGCAATAAGCCGACTAATTCCCCCGTGACCAGGTTTTCAAGCTGACCAATCCGAGTCGTGCCCGAGCCTGAGTACTTCCGGGCGAGGCCTCGGTCAATATAACCTCGATATATTCCCAAGGGCAACCGGCTCGACCTAAGAGGCACAGGTAAGGCCTGCCTTCTTTTTCCGTTTAGTACTTGCGCCTCGAGCAACACAATCCCACGGCGTGACCATAAGGACTGCCTCAAGGAGGTCGATGCTACTGGTGTAAGCCAATTCTCATCGCTTCAGAGCTCCCTCCCGTCGTAGGTCCGGACCAGAGGTCACGCGGAGTGGAACTCGAGACGTCTATGCGTATATTTTTGCGTGTTCCTTTTTGCAGCGCAAGAGGTCGCGTTCTCTAGGTTCGCCTCGGGGACGATCACCCGAGCCTGGGCATTCCCAGGATCAGGGGCCTCGATAAGGCGATCGTTATCGGGATAAGCCGGCCATTCCCCTGTGCTGCCAACCATTGAACATTCTCAGAGGGCGCCCCGAGCCCGATGACATTTCCCGGGCTCGGAGGTTGCAGTTTCAAATTCACCACCGGGGATGACTCCAGTCGTGATAAGCCGCTCTGTCGCACTAAACCGACCTTACCCCTGGGGCCAGGTGGCCAGGATTCGAATTTATAAACCGCCCTCTGAGAGAGCCCCGCCGAGCTTGAAGCATTCCCGAGCTCGCCGGGCTGGACCCGAGGCCCAAATCTGGTCTGAAGTCTGAGTGATCTCGGACCGACCAATCCGAGTCGTGCCCGAGCCTGAGTGATTTCAGGCGAGGCCTCGGTCAAACCCGACCTCAAGCGTCCCTAGCTCGGTCAGCCTAACCTAAGTGGTTCAAGCCGAAGGCTATAGCTCGCCCTTGAGTCCCTGCCGAATAATCCTGCTACATACGTCTCGGCACGACGTTTCTCGGGATCTTCTATAAGAACGGGCTAAGCAAGCTTATAAAGGCAACGTGGGCAAACAAGCAAGCTAAGTCTTCTAAGGAACACAGCTTTATAAGTTTTGGCAAGAAGATACATTGTCTTTACAAGGGGTACGAATCTTTCGACCCCCACCTGTGTACTAACTTAATTTCCTAGTCCACAGACATGTCCCGAGCAAGTTTTTCCTGCTCGAGGTTGGAAACCCTCCTCCACAGAGCGAGCACCTCAGCCTCCACTTTGTCGACCCGATCGCGGTCGCTCTGAAGCTGGGCCAGGGCAGTCTTCCCCGCTTGAGTTACCTGGGCCAGCTTCTCCTCGAGCCCGGTGACCTTCGCCTTAGACTTGGCTGCCTTCTCGTCCGCCTCGGCCGCCTGCGCCTCGGCTTCGGTAGCCCTCATCCCGACCTCGACCGCCTTCGCCCCGGCCTCGGCGGCCCTCGTCTCTAGCTCGGCCGTCCTCTCCTCGAGCGCGGCCGCCTTCGCCTTAGCTTCGGTCGCCCTGACCTTGAGCCTGGCCACCTCAGCCTCAAGTTCGGCGGAGGCCATCCCCGGAGCGACAGAAAGCTCTTCGAGCCGTTCCTGGAGAGCTTCCGCCTCCTCGCGTGTAGTCTCTGCCGCCGCGCGCGCGGTGGGCAAATCCGCCAGCCTTACCCGGAGCTCCTGAGCCTCTTTCTGCGCGGCTTCCGCCCTCAAGCTGGCGTCAGAGAGCTCAAGCTCGAGGCGCCGTACCGTCGCCGTCGCGCTCGAGCGGTTCTCGTCAAGAGCCTCCTGCGCCTTCTGTCGGACTCGGGCGAGGGCATCCTCCGCCTTCTTCTGCTCCTCCTCGACTGCCTTGGAGAGCGTCGCGGCATGGAGGTCCCTCTCGACGTTCAGCTCGCGCTCGACCTCTTGGGCCCTACGCTCCCGCTCGACCTCAACGGCCCGTGCAAGCTCAAGGGTCTGCGCCTCCCTCAGGCGCACGACCTCCTCATGCCCGCGCACCGCAGCGGCTTCGAGCTCGGTGACGTCCCTCTGGTTGGCTTCGATTACGTCCCAGAGGGCCTGGAAGCTGAGCATGTGCCCGCGCACGACGTTGTACCCCCAGGAGATTAGCCGCAGGCGCTGCAAGGACGAAGGAAAGGTCCGAGACAGATACACTCACCGCCGCTAGCTGGTCCTCCAGCACCTGCAGATCGATGGCGCCGTTAGGACCCTGAGGCAGGTCGCCCGCAGCGGCTTCCTCGGCGGTCCCCATCGCCGTGGAAGCACCGGCACCGCCCGAGGTCCCGGCGCGATCCGCCCCAGCCGGGGCGATGGTGATCGAACCCCTAGGGCTGGCGGCCGGCTCGGGGGCTCCTCGGTTGCCCTCGCCGACCGCAGCAGATACCCCGAGACTGGCGCCCAGCTCGGGGGCTCCTTCGCCACCCTCGGCCGTGCCACCCTCGGCAGCGTCGCTCTCGACCGTGCCGACCTCTGCTACGCCACCCTCGGCTGTGCTGCTCCCGGCCGCGTCACCCTAGGTCGCACTCTCCTTGATCGCGTCGTCCTCCTCGAAAGCCGTGGAGAGCAGCACTCGCCGCATCCTAGGCCACGGCGCGAGGCAAAAATCGTCCTCGTCGTCCTCCTCCTCGGCCTCGCCCTGGACCACGGGAGAGGTCGGTGCCCCTCAAACGCTTGAACGTCGCGGCGGGGCGGGGTGACGAAAAATGTACGAAGGCCGTACCTGGTGCGACGACTCCACGGCGGCGGCAGGAGAACTCCTCCCCCGGGTGCTTAGCGCCAGAGCTCATTGCTCTAGCTGCGCATCCAGGGCCCACGCAGCGGCTGCCGCCTCCTGCTGCTGACAGAGAAGCAAGGATCAGCGAAAGAAGAACCAAAAGGAAAGCATGGAGAAGCGAGCTCGAGCTCATGTGACCCCGAGCTCGGGGCATTCGACCTACCACGGTCCGATCACCCCACTCAACGTGGGGCTTCTTGGCGACCGACTTCGGGGCATCAGGGGCCAACCTCCTGCTCCCCTTCTTGCCCTTGCTCACCCCTGGGGCGGCAAGATCTCGCCGCCCGTGTCCCAGAGCTCCTTGGTCACCTGCACGGACTCACCAGGGTTAGCGCTCGGGTCCGGACTCTCGGGGCCGAGACAAGGCAAGAGCCATTACCTCACTGCTCCGCCCCAAGATGTTCTTAGGGATGTTGCCACTGAGATCGTAGGTGGTGGCTGCCTTCCCGAAGATTTCCTGCATCCTCGAGGCAATCCAAGCTGCCTTCGGTGCTGCAAGAAGCCAAAAAGAAGAACGATAAGAAGCAAGGAAACTTCGACCAAGCCCAAAAGAACTCGGGGTCATACAATGCTCACCCTCGTGGCCTTCCCGCGTGGCGTCGTGCCTCCCGGTGATCTCGAAGAAAGGGTGCAGCCTCTTCCGAAGAGGAAACGCCCGGTTCCGCAGGTAGTCGTGGACGACCGCCTGCCCCTTGAGCCCGCGTGTAGCGCAGATGTGGATGAGCGTGACCACCGCCTGGTCGGCTGTCGAGTCCTCGGGCTCCGGGGTCTCCCGCTTGCTGTCAACCGCGGCGCCGTTGTAGGCGAGGCCGCTTCCCTTGCCCTTCTTCAGGTAGAACCATTTCTCCGCCCACGGCCCGAGCGAGTCCCGGGTCGGGATCTGGAGAAAGGAGCAAGGGAGTCCAGCCCGCAGCCAGAAGTTAAGACACCCGACGATGGGGTCCTTCGCGGTGCGGGACAAGGAATAGAAGCGAAAGAACAGCGATGGGGTGCGAATGATGCCCAGGAACCCCTCGCAAAGATGAGCAAAGATAGAAAGGTGGAGAAGGGAGTTGGGACCAAATTAACGAGCTCAATCTCGCACTGCGCAAGGACCGTAGCCAAGAAATCGCTCTCCAGGGTCCGCAGCCCAAAAAGCATGTAATGCTCCGTGCTCACGACCTCGTCGTCCCGAGGCTGCGGCACGTTCTCCCCGGCCGGAAGCCGCCAGGTGAACGGGTCCAGCAGCCCCAAGGTCTCCATCTCCTTCATCTGCTCCGCGGTGAGCGCGCTCTTCCCGAACTTGGCCATGGAGTCGGGGGAGGGTACGAGGTTGAAAGCAAAGGACAGAGGCGTCGGCGCGAAGATGCAAGAACGAAGAGGGCAGAGAGTACGAGCAGTGGGGAAGAAAGGCTTCGAGGAACGAGGCCTCCCAGTTTTAAAGGCGCCTCGACGGTGCACCCGCAGCCGACAAGCAGTAACCGAGGCATTGTGACCCTTCAAAACCCTTGCACGGATGCGACTTTTCAAACGTCCACTAACCATCCCTCCGACTTCCTCGTCCACGAGGATCGGGCACTTCTGGGCCCCCCTTTGTCCCCTCAAGGCGGAGAAAGCCCAAGCATCCCGGGCGTCATCAAGCCTGCTCAAAGACAAGGCTTTAAAACTCAAACATTCCTGAGCTCGGCCAAAAGGGCGATCCCTCCTCGAAGACTTCAGACTCAAGAACGCCTAGAGTCTCAGACCATTTCTTGAGCCTCGGGGGCTGGTTGTCGGGGATTGGTCATCCTGACACGTGTCCAGGCCCCCCGGGGCTTTAGGTCATCCTCCCCCGAGCTCAGAGGATTGTTCCCGAGCTCAGGCGAGGGTGGTCCCGAGCTCGGAAGACCATTTCCGAGCTCGGGCAAGAGCTTCCCCAAACTGCTGCAAACATCGACGACCTCCTCGACCTCGGCACCCCCAGTCCAGACTTCAATGTAATAGATCTCCTCTCTTATGTATGCATGACCTCCATCCCCTGCGTGGGAACTAGGGTCAACCACTCTTGTCAGTCCCCCCGCGTGGGGACTAGAGGCTATCTGCCCCTGTCAGAATCCCCTGCGTGGGAACTAGGGTCAACCACTCCCCAGCATTTCACTGCCGTCCCCTCCGTGGGAACCGGGATAAACTGCCTCACAACTCACAAACGGCCACCGACGTCGCCTCGGATCGTGCCACTGAGCCTATAAAGCGCCCGACCGCCCTGGTCGGAAGAGAGAACCAGCATCCAAAGAACCACAACGGTAACAAGATCGTACACCAAGAAACCTAAGGGGAACGCGCAGATACGTCTGTAGCAACACTTGTACATTCCACCGTTCACCGAGTTCCCTCGACCGTTGCCTCCTAGCGACACGGAGGCCAGGTTCCCCTTGTAGTTCTCTCCCGAGGAGCTCTTAGACATCTTTCGCCTACGGGCAAGACTGGAGTAGACACTACTACAGAAAGGGGTATATTAGACGCCTCGGCACAGACGGTTCTGAGGAACCGTCTGTGACAAATAATATCACTGACGGTTTTATACTTTAACCGTTAGTGAAATTATCACAGACGGTACTCTACAAAAACCGTCAGTGATATACATCCATGTCACGACGGGTTTAATTAAAACCGCTCGAATATATCACGACGGTTCTTTGTTAAAACCGTCAGTAATATCACATATTATCCTGCATGCTTTGTAATAAAACCGTCATTATATATCACGACGGTTTTATTATAAAACCGTCTGCATTTCTATGTTTATCATTGACGGATTTTCTATAAAACCGCTCGAGATTTCTATCGGTCAGATAAAATATAGAGGCCCGAGCCGCTTGGTGCATTTTTAGGTTTCGGATCTATTTTCATTTGGTCGCTACTGCAAGCGGTGTGAGGCGATTGGGTAAAAGAAGACCGTTGATTTGAAAGGTGATTGAGAATCCATTTGATTTTGGTGATCTAAGGTTAGTAACGGTGTCTAATTGCGGATATTCAAGATCTACCTTATTAAGAATGGAATTTGATGATTTTTAGATTTAGCTTGTAGATATTCATGTGTTCTTTCTTTGTAAGGGTAGTAATGGGTTTTAATTGCATTAACACTAAATGTTGTATTGCTTGGCGTAGATGGACCGAAGATGGATGTACACTAAGAACCGTGTGAGTGCCGAGTACATGAATGGCGTCTCCGCTTTTAGAAGAGCTGCAGAAGAGGATTTGTTTAATAAGGGGGGCAGTTTATGTCTTGTCCGTGCATTGACTGTGAGAATCTGAAGATGTTTCGAAACTTTGCGCAGATCGAAGCACACTTGATTATGAGGGGTTTCAAAACGGGGTATACATGTTGGACCAGTCACGATGAAGAGCAGGAGATACAGGAAGCAGGTATTAACATGGTCGACGAAGTCAATGATATGTCGGATGGTCATATCGATTGTGGTTCCGATGAGGATAGGTTATAGGAAGATAATCTGAATCAGATGCTGCGTGATGTAGAAGGCAACCGTGATGATAGAGAATATGGTAAATTCTGGGTCTTGATGGAGGACTCGGAGAAACCTTTGTTCATAGGCTGCAAGTCGAAATACACAAGGTTGTCATCCGTGCTTGAACTGCTGAAATTGAAAGCAAGCAACGGTTGGTCCGATAAGAATTTCACACACGTATTACGTTTATTGGCGGACATGCTTCCCGAGGGAAACGAGTTGCCGACAACCACCTACAAAGCTAAGAAGGTTCTTTGTCCCTTGGGAATGGATGTAGAAAGAATACATGCATGTCCGAACGATCAGATCCTCAGATCGCCAAGAGTACGAACTTGCACATATGTCCTGTGTGCAACGATCCCGCAAGCGTAAGAGTCATTCGGATGATAACAGTGAGGGCACCCAGGTGATGAAAGGACCTCCTGCTAAGGTGGCATGGTATCTGCCTATAATTCCTCTTTTGAAGCGTTTGTTTGCGAACCCAAATGAGGCAAAACTGTTGCGTTGGCACTCGGAGGAGCGTAAGAACGATGGAATGCTAAGGCACCCTGCTGATTCCATCCAATGGAGAAACATCGATAGGAGGTTTCAAGAATTCGGTGAGGATCCGAGGAATATAAGGTTTGGATTGAGTACAGATAGAATGAATCCTTTCGGTAACATGAGTAGACGGCATAGCACTTGGCCCGTGAATCTCTGTATCTACAACCTTCCTCCTTGGTTGTGTATGAAGCGAAAGTACATTTTGTTGTCTCAGATTTATCCAAGGACCGAAACAACACAGGAACGATATTGATGTGTACCTAGCACCATTGGTGGAAGATCTGAAAACACTATGGGTTCCCGGTGCAGTATGGGATGCGTACAAACGAGAGAACTTCACTTTGCACTGCCTTTTGTTCTGCACCATAAATGATTACCCTGCCCTTGGTAACCTATCAGGCCAGAGTACAAAAGGGACCAAAACCTGCACTCACTTCTTAGACAATACCGAGAGTGTGTGGCTAAATCACTCACGCAAAACTGTTTACATGCATCACCGTAGGTTCCTTCGGAGGAATCACCCATACCGCAAAATGAAAAAACAATTTGATGGAATGAACGAAGACGGTTTAGCTCCAAAGCCTTTAAGTGGGATAGATATCCATGATATGGTTAAGAACTTGGATGTTGCGTTTGGAAAGGGGTGTAAATTGAGGTCCCGTGAGAAGAACACGTGGAAGAAGAGATCAATATTTTGGGACCTACCTTATTGGGAGCACCTAGAAGTTCGGCACTGCATCGACGTGATACACGTGGAGAAGAATGTCTGTGATAGCTTGATTGGTCTCTTATTGAATATTAAAGGCAAATCAAAGGACAGTATCAATGCACGCCTTGACTTGGTCGATATGGGCATAAGACCTGAGTTAGCACCGAAAGAGACAGATACAGGCCGAACATATTGCGAACCTGCTTGTTACACTTTGTCTAAGGCCGAGAGAACTGAACTGTGCCAGTGCTTGCATGGTGTGAAAGTTCCGTCCGGTTACTCCTCTAACATGAAGAGACTTGTTTCGATGCAAGATTTGAAATTAGTTGGCATGAAGTCTCATGATTGTCATGTGCTGATGACACAAATGCTCCCTGTGGCAATTAGAAGTATTTTGCGGTCAAGGTTCAGAGACAATCACGAGGTCGTGTTATTTCTTTAACACAATTGCTCGTAAGGTAATCGATCCCAAGCACTAGATGCACCGCAGTCGAGGTGGTGATGACTCTATGTAATCTTGAGATGTATTTCCCTCCGTCATTTTTCGATATCATGGTCCATCTCATTGTTCACCTTGTGACAGAGATAAAGATATGCGGGCCCGTGTTCCTACGTAGCATGTACCCATTCGAGAGGTATATGGGGATTCTCAAGTCCTACGTATGAAATCGATCTCGGCCGGAGGGTAGTATTGTCGAAGGTTATGCAACCGAAGAAGTCGTAGAGTTCTGCGTCGATTACATGGCTCAGGTCGAACCAATAGGTGTGCCTCGATCTCGCCATGAGGGGAGACTCCAGGGCTTCGGGACCATCGGAAGGAAAGCAATCACGTCTGATCCGGCTTCCTATGCTCAAGCTCATTTCACGGTTTTGCAACACATGGCTGTAGTGTCCCCGTACATCGATGAGCATAAGCACCGGCTGCGGCAAGAGAATCCGACGCGGCAAGAGCCTTGGATCACGAGACAAAGATAACCTTCGCTTTAACAGATGGTCAAGGAGCGACCCATCACCGACCTCTTCAGTGATACGCTCACATGGTTGGCAAAAGGGCAAACATTTACAGATTGTAACATGGAAAGGATACGACTTAAATGGGTACACATTTTACACGAGAGATCGTGACATGAAGAGCACAAACTGTATCAGCGGTGTACGATAGATCGCTCAACACCATTGGGTCAACGAGAGCTCCTACTATGAGTTCATAGAGGATATTTGGGAGCTTGACTATGTACTATTCAAGATCCCCTTATTTAGGTGTCGTTGGGTCCACCTCCAAAGACGTGAAGGTTGACAAGCACGGTGTCACTCTCGCTGACCTCGCACGCGTCGAATACCAAGATGAACCATTCATACTCGCTAACCAAGTCGTTTAAGTATTCTATGTAATCGACCGTCCAATAAGAAGAGACATGTAGTTCTTCAGGAAAAAGGAGGATTGTCGGAGTAGAGAATGTAGTAGATGAGGAAGAATACAATTAATTCAAGAGTTGCCTCCTATCGGACGAGCATCACAATCCAGAAGAACAACCCAAGAAGCTAGCTACGCACGCGTCGATCATCATGAAGGGCTAATTTTTATACAAAAGAATAAGCAAGTGGAGTTATGATTTCAAGTGTACTCTAGAAGATAATATAGTTGTTTGTAATGAGATGCTTGAAATTAAAAACAACTTTGTGTATATATGCATCGATTTATGTAATATAGTTTTCTTTCCTTTACCGATATTGCTTCATCTACAATTCCATATACAGATACATTATGTCAAGAAGGCCAAACTTTTGGATTTAACATAGCAATGAGTCTGTTAAATCTTCATCACGACGGTTCAAATATAGGACGATCATGATAATTAATATCACGACGGTTTTGTTACATAACCGTCGCCATATGAACTATTTCGCACGGTTATAATATAGAACCGCTCAGGATAATTAATATCACGACGGTTCTATTTACGCACCGCTCGTGATATTTTATATCGACGGTTCTTATGTAGAACCGCTCGTGATATGGGTGACCTATAAAATGCGCACTCTGCAGATCTGTCATTCTCCACTCTTCTACTCACGCGCTCAAAACCCTAGTATTCGTCTCCGCCCCCGCGCCGACGCCTCCCCATCGCCGACGCCGCCCCCGTCGTCGACGCCTCCCCATCGCCGACTCCTCCCCCGACGCCTCCCATCTCCGACCCGCCCCCGACGCCTCCCCATCGCCGACGCCGCCCGCTGACGCCTCCCGTCGCCGCCGCCGCCGCCTCGTCGTCGACGCCTCCCATCGCCGACTCCTCCCCTCGCCGACGCCTCCCCATCTCGACCCGCCTCCTCGCCGACGAAGACCATCGCCGACGCCGCCCATACGACGCCTCCCCATCGCCGACTCCTCCCCTCGTCGAACCTGGTACGGATGAACTGAAATTTAATTGTTGAATCGTGGTGGTTTATGATTTGATTCTCTCGCTTAGGTGTACTTCGACAAGATTGTTTAGGACCTAGGAGATATACTAATCGCATCATTGCCATGAATGTAATGTGCAATGCCACCAAATTTTATTTATTATCCTGCTGTGATTAATCTATTTGTGTATGCATTTGTGCTGGCCTTTTTTTCAATCCTATTGTTGACCAATTGGATATGTAGCTGAATGGCATCTTTGGTTTCATTTGTGTCAATTTCGATGGAGATATTTTCAGGATTTCTGAAAATGGTGCTCTAATGACGTTGGCTATTACATGTTTATTTTATTCTGTTGCATACTGAGATGCTTAGGGAAGCAAATATCAAGAAGGTGCATGAAAATCTTTTGAGGTTGTGAAGAAAAGAAATTATGTTCTGTTATGAATGTAACTTTTACATTTACCTCTTGTTTCATAGCCTTTAATGCACTTATGTGCTGCATGTGCTCTAATGGGTGTATACATAATTGTCTGCACAAAGATCCACTTTTAGTGAAGGTGAATAAGGCAAAAATTTTTTTGCCGGATTAAGGGAAAATGCCAAAAAAAAAGCAGAACAACCATACTTCTCTCAACTTACCTTCTTACCTTCTTTGAACTACCTTTGTACCCATTAAATAAAAGCAGCCATCAATTGGTAGCCTTCCATTTTTGTTTACTTGTCTTTCCTGTTGTGCCACGACATCTAGCCTAGATTGCAAGATGGTGTCCCCTCATTCGCCGTCTGAAGGATGTGATGAGTCATCCAAAAGAAAACCTCCTCGAGGTCCAAGAGGAGCAAATAAAAGGCCCACGGAACGATATACCATCACGGCGGTTGATCGAAAGGATGGGGCCCCAACCGAACCAAGAAAGGCAGTGAATGCATTTAGGACATTGTGCGGGATAGTCGCACGGGAACGGGTCCCCATCACTTGTCCATCCCGAAGTCATTGATGATGAGAGCCGCAACGACTTGGTGACGGAAATTATGTCCTCGTTCGATATCCCAGAAGACTTTGTGATCTTAGTGCGACGGTATGCACTGCTAGTGGCGGGAAAGGCGTGGAAGAATTTCAAGAGCACGCTTGTCAAGGAATATGTCAATAAGGACAGGACTCCCTTCTCTAAGTACGGGTTTATTACTGAGGACGTATGGCAAAATTTTGTTGAGGCGAAGACGACGGATGAATTCGTCCACAAAGTGAAGCCCACAAGGCCCTCGCAGCAAGGAGCACCCACCCCACAGACTTGGCACCGCTGGAGTACGCTGGGAAGAGGGACCAATGGGAGAGGGAGGACGAGGAGGCTCAGGCGCCATTTGCAAGTACTCGTTGACCGACGCGCGAGTAGACCTGCTCGAGCAAGGTCAAATGCCACGCCTTCCGCACCGCCTCCTTTACAAACCCCATGACGAGGAAGTCCGCCAACGATCGTAAGATATTGACTTCCAATTTTGTACGTAATTTGTCCATAATTTCGTAAGTGAATTAACTTTTGGGATCTTGCGGGTAGTGTTGAGTACACAATCTTCCGAGGGCACTTTTTGCCGACAGGAGAAAGATGTACTCTCCACACTTTGGGAAACAAGGAACACCTGGTCGCACGTGAGGCGTTGGGGTTTTGTTCCTCGAAGTCCGGATTTCAGCGACTGGACAAATACCGGAGTAGGAAGAGAACAAAAGCAGAGCGAGAGGAACGATGGTACAAAGGATTGAGGAAAGACTAAGAGAAGAATTCAACAATAAGATAAAAGCCTCGAGGAAAGGCTCAATAATCACCTGCGCAAGTCCCGCACTATGTGCGCAAATCAGCCCCACTACCAAAAAGAGCAAATTGTCGGCCCGCCACTCCCACAAATTGAACATGGCAAATCTCCTGTTTGTGAAATCAAGATACTTATATATATGTCTTGAATGCTCCATACAAATAGATGTTAGACGCAGTAGCTAAGTCTGTACTGTTATGTAGGTGGCCACGCGGTGCACTCTCCAAGTGAGACTTGTCTGTGGGGCCATTCTTATTCCGGCTGATTCGGGGGTCGCGTATCCGTTTATTGAAGGGGCATTGGTGCACGGCACCCTTGTGGCAACAGGATTCACGAAGGTTAGTGTGGACGGTGTAAACGATAATTTCAAGATCGCCCCACTACCGATGCCCCCAAACGATGAGATTGTGACACTGGGGACGCCATTCATACTTTTATCCAAAGGCTCAAAGAATGACATCTCCCGGGACGCCGTCCTCCATCACCGAGCTTCCCAACCGTTCGAGTCATGTGCCGCACCTCGGAGGGCACCAAATCGCTCCCGTGCCCTGCATTAAAAGACATTGTGCGGATGGTGCCCACTCGCCTCCGTGCGCACTACTTATGGCGAGTAAAAAGTCAAGGGCAAATCGAGCGATCACGAAGAAATTGGACTATCCAATTGCCCGTCACGCCCGAGTATACCAGCTAGGAGAGCCTTTTGTAACCGGAGAGCGCATGAAGAACCTTTCTATGGCTTGCGTTAGATTGCAGAATTGGTGCATGGAACATGCTAAAAAGCTAGTGCAAGACCGCATAACGAGTATCTCAGTCAGTTTCAAGCCTGAGCATCTATTCAACGAGTCATCGGGGGGATTCTTCATAGCCGACTTCAAGGACCTTTTTGACGTATTCAACCTCGACGCCCTCGACGCCGCGCTCTTGAGATGCTGGACATTGTAAGTGTGTGCATTCACAAGTGTACATTCGTAATATCGATAAAAGTCATATATATATATATATGACTCAATGCTTTCAGATATTTAGATACATGATCCGGAAGCGAGATGTAACAAACAACCGTGGGTTTCGGACCCACACATAGTCTCCAAGCAAACAATGGACAGAGATTACGGATTTGTCGATAAATCGCCGGAGAGGCCTTGGCGGCTCAAAAGATAAAGAGTTCATACTTTTACCCCACAACCTGTAAGTGCTAGTTTGATTTGCACTATGCTCACAACTCGCTCGTTAATTGACCATGCCGACATACCCGTAGGTTTCACTGGTACTCATTGTAATTCATCCATCGACGAATCGGGTCATTTACCTTGATTCCTTACAGAGTGCAGCCACGACTTACAACCTACCGCAAAATTAATCACCGTAATTAATCACGCTTCCTCCAACGATAACATGCTCATGTAGGTTGTTCAAACATGTATGTTTCTCCCGAATAGCCGAGGCTAACTTCTTGCAATCATGTAGCGCTCAAAGTGTACAAAGCTTATGGAGGGCCTTCCGCAAGGACAGTATGGTCAATCACGATTTTAAGTTTTCGGTATCCATTGCACACAATAATCCTATGTAAACTATGTAATAATGGGTTTGGAACTAACCAAATCTATATTTGCAGTGCCACCAAAGAGGACAGGGAATAACCGCTGTGGATTTTACGCTTGCCACAACATGGAACTCCTTGTCACTAAGAAAACGGCTAATCGGGTAACAATCGTTGGAAGAGGCCGATCCGAGCGAATTCGAGGACGCTTTGTGCCTTCTTGCTCACCAAGTTATAAACAAAGAGGGCGAGTTCCACGCCCGTATAACTTGAGGAGTCGATTTTTCCGAATTACCATTTGGGTTAATTATCAAACTTGTGTTGTGGATTTGTAAATTGTAGTTGTGTATTCTATTAATTGGTTAATGCTATTGATTTACATTTGATTAATATATCCGAGTTCATTTATGAAAGAGATGTGCCGTGCAATATTAATCTATATGTAATATGCTTCATACCGTGATGGAATCTAATCGCTTGATTGATGAATTGGACATAATAATGCCCGTAAGTTTAAATGGTTGTAATGTTTTTGTTACATGTGTTTAGTTATTCGTAGTCCGCTTTTTTCAGAGGGCGTGGCTAGCATTTCCGAGGCTAGCCAATAAATAGAAAAATGGTTGTCTGGTGGAAGCCTTATCACGCATTTGCGGTTTTACTTAAAACCAGATGTGATATAAATATTTAATGACGGGTTTTAACTAAAACCGCTCGTGATGTAATAGTTTAACAGACGGTTTCACACAAAACCGCTCGTGATATGATAATATCACGACGGTTTTTTTAGAAACCGTCAGAATGTGAAATATCACGACGGTTTCAACCGCTCGTGATATGGCGTGACATCATCGACATGGTTACTGCATTTGTTCGAAACTGTTCGTGATGACGGTTCCAAACCGTCTGTGATATGCTTTTCTGTAGTAGTGAGAGCTGTTACCCGACTTAGGGGGCTCGAACCAGTATAAACTTTGTGTCTCCTATTTGCTCGTTCTTCTTCCCTGTGCTGCACGTCTCCTAACCCTCTTCCTGGACGAACGCGACTCTGGGCCCCGCCCCTTCATGCGATCCTTCGCCCCTTTTTTTGCGGTCGACGGTCCTGATCGTCGACAGCACTCTTTCAAGCTTCTCCTAAAGAGTGCCATTTAGTGGCCGTTAAGAGAATTCTAAGATATTTAAAGCATTCATCAAATATAGGATTATTATATCCTAAGGGTGTTAAATTTGATTTAGTTGGACATTTGGATTCCGATTATGCGGGTTGTAAGGTGGATAGAAAGAGCATCTCGGGAAGTTGCCAATTTCTAGGTAGATCCCTTGTTTCATGGTTTTCTAAGAAACAAAATTCCGTAGCCCTACCCACCATCGAAGATGAATATATATCCGATGGTAGTTGTTGTGCTCAATTATTGTGGATGAGGCAAATTTTAATGGATTATGGTATTAACTTGAAAAATGTGCCTCTCTTGTGTGATAATGAAAGTGCCGTTAAAATAGCTAACAACCCGATCCAACACTCAAGAACCAAACATATAGATATCCGCCACCATTTCTAAAGAGATCACGTGAGAAAAGGTGATATTGTGATTAGTCACATTAGAACCGAAGATCAATTAGCGGATATCCTCACCAAACCCTTAGATGAAGCCTGCTTTTACAAATTAAGGAATGAATTAAATGTCATAGATATCTCAAATGTTGCTTCAATGTTTGCACCATGGTTGTTTTCTATTGGATGTTATTTGGATCTTACTCAATTTTTCGAATCCCTTGACGAGCAACACATTTAGGTGGAGTGTTATGCCGTTCATATGTATACCAAATCCCTAGAAATGTGAAAATATCAAATAAGGGCAAATATGTTTTTAAAGGGAATCTCTAGACCATATTAGGTCAACCTTTTTGAAAATTCTCTTAATTTGAATATAAAAATGTTGATTTCTTAAAATTCTCATTATCATAATATGAATATGAAAACCTCATCTTTTGAATATACTTAATTTAATTAATCTCCTTTATGTTGGAAAATAACACATAATGTTTTGTGGTAAAATTTTGATTTTCACAAAAACTCCATTCAATTCAAAATTTGATCTATATTGACATAATTAATGCACATTGTGAGAAATTGCCTTGGAACTAGATTTTTATCATATCTAGTGTCGCAAAAGGTGTTTTATGCTCATACATGCCAAAATGCTAAAGTCATTACAATTCACGGTTTCAATTCTCTAAATTTTCCATTTGGTCAAAAGAAAACTATTTTTAGTAAAAATTATTTGAAAATATTATTTTCTTGATGGATTTGCAGAATTGAAGTGCTCAAATATATCTTTCATCCAAAATGAAATTATATGAGCTATTTTAGTTCTTAATCTTCTCTTTTAGGTCGTTTCACTGATTGGGCCAGTGCTACCGGGTCAAGCTTGATGAGATCGGAGGCGGTATGACCCAAGATCACTTGATCATATCGGTAGAGTCGGGCAGGCGCTTAAAGCCCGAGTTTTTGGGTAACTGGCCCAAAGTCTCTCCTCTCCATACCTTGCCCGTACCCCTCCACCTTCTCTCTCTTTTTCTCATCCCTCTATTCCTCTTTCCTCTCAAGAACTCTCAA
Source organism: Otatea glauca (assembly GCA_036346275.1). Taxonomy (NCBI): domain Eukaryota; kingdom Viridiplantae; phylum Streptophyta; class Magnoliopsida; order Poales; family Poaceae; genus Otatea; species Otatea glauca. Next base: position 21,315,592 of record CM070731.1, on the reverse strand, counting down.
TCCTCCAAAATCTCCATATAGATCAATCCTTGATCTGAGCATTTCTTCTCAAATCTTTTGTCCTCCCCTCGATCTACTACCACAAGGTATCAATTCCCCTCTATTCTTCTTAAATTTCCTTGCATTCTCATGTCCTAGGATTCATATTTGTATTTTTAGGGTTTGATGTATAATGTGGCAAATCATGGTGAAACAGATTGAAATCTTTGGTTAGATTGAGTAGATTATTGACTTTTGATGTTTATTTGTGCCATTCCATGGTCTAATCTACTCAAAACCCAAAATTCTTCAAATTTTAGGGTTCTTGCGACATATGGTCCGTGTGATCGGCCTTAGGGCGGTCATACTGCCCATGCCCAATGCAATCGATCCTAGGGCGGTATGACCAGGCTTGCAGGCCATAAATCCCAGATTTGCACATATTCACCACATTTACATTATAATCCATCTCTAGGGCTTATAAACCTTGTTTTTCACTTCATCTACTACTTGTTGTCTCAGTCACCATGCCGAGGACCAAAAACTTGCCTCCTCCTCGTGGTCGCAGAGTCTTCTGCAAATTTGTTCGTGGGAGGGGTGTTCCATTGCCTCACCAAAGTGACAGTGAAGATTCACAGGCTCGAGCAACAAGGGACAGGGAGATTAGGAGGAAAATTCAAGAAGAGCTTGGTGGAAGCTCGAAAAGAGGAAAAAGGAAAAAGAGCAGTTTCAGAGTGAACGTAGACTTTGAAGAAAATAATAGTGAGGATGAGGAATCTAAGGAAGAGAACTTTGATGATTTCCAACCCACTTTAGATCTGAAGAAGATAAAGGGGAGCGATATTTCTCTCTGTAATAAGCAAATCAGTACATGCTCCCCCGCAGTGCTACATTGGACAAGTTCATATTCATATTCCAACAAAAGGTTTATCACGAGATTTATCTGAACAAGGAGTTCGCAGATCGTAAGTGGGTGAGTTGGGAACATATCAGGAAAATCCCACTGTTTGTTGGAGTGCCTGAGCTCTTTCATGGAGCTGGACTGGCGGAGTTCGTCAGTATGAGGTGTGACTACAAGGACGACATGATTCGTCAGTTTATACCACACTTCATATTTCAGAGTCATATGATGAGATTACATGGATGACAGATTCGGTAGTGTATACAACTTCTAAGGTAGAGATTGAGCAAGCTTGGGGCATATACCACAGTGGGTAGCTGAAGATACACAATGACCCGACTATTCCCCTCTCTGACCAGTATAACTTCTATGATCCAGCAGCTTTTGTCAAGAGGCCAGGTAAAATGACCTCATAAACAGGATTGTGCAAGTTACCGTTCATCCTAAGAGCGGTAATTTCGATGAGATTAGAGGCTACACCTGGAACATTATGAGTATGATCATGAGAAGGCAAAAGTTTGATGTGGTTGATCTTATTCTTTGTGAGATGCACTTGTCTGCTGGAGATCATGGAAGAGGATCTACTTCGCCCCTTTATATTATGATGATCATCAAAAGAGTGATGGCGTGGCTATTGTTGTGGCAGTGCCCACAAGCCATACAAGCCACAAGAGACAGGTCCTCAGTTTTAGAGGGGTCAGTCCTCACATCAGCCACAACAGCAGGATATTAGGGAGGAGGAGCCTTAGTCTCATCCAGCACCGCACCTCTATTTGGGTTTGGCTCATGAGAACTTTGATATGCTGCATAATGCTACGATGAGTAGCTTTGCAAGCCTTCGATCTGACATGATGAACCACTTCGCTAGAGTGGATGAGTATTAGTCGCAGACTCGCCAGGTTGTTGAGGAGGTTCGTGGATGACTAGACTTTATTGATTCCTTCATTCCGGAGCTTCGTTCATCATTCTAGGAGTATCGCACTGAGCAGGCACCGCTAGCATTTCATCGCTATGGGCATCGTCGTACTCCACCTCCTTCATCTTGAGCTTGTCTTGAGGTTCCCTTTTTGGTACTTGATGCCAAAGGGGGAGAAGTATGAAGATTGAAGATTAGGAGTTTCATCGGAGGATTAGCTTAAGTTGTATATATATATATATTCTTATTGTAAGCTAATGAACCTTGTTATCTTCTTATCTTTTGGTTATGGTTGAAAACTATTGCTTTTGGATAATTGTTCAAGTTTAACGTGGGATGCTGATTTGGATGTTTATCTATGTGACGTAAGATTGTTCCCGATCTTTCGATGAGAGCGACAACTTCGATTTGGTGAAACTAACTCTGACGATCAGACTACAAAGTACGACGACGATGCGCCTTAGCAATCGCTAAACCAACTCCGGAGGGTTATTGATCTTGCCATGGGCACGATCAACCTGAACACGAGGTTCCATTCCTGCAAGCAACCGAAGAAACAAGCAAGAACAAAAGTAGTAGCAATCTGAAATTGCAAATAAGAATTGAGGTTCACGAATATGTAGATCACAAAGGTGGGGTTCCACGAAGTAGTCTCAATAGGCGGTCGTTCGACACGTCTAGAGGACAATATAATTTGGCCCTAGGCTAAAAACTATGCTCAACAAAAACTCAAGTTTCTAAAGCGGTGGCTACTGAGTATATGAGAGAGAGGGACGTGAGAGGGTTATCCTAGGGTTGTGTGCAGCCAGGGGGCACACACAACTTGGGCTTGGCCCCCCTACACTTACAAGGCCCGAAACAGCCCGAAACAGTATTATAGTATATTATTTTAATGATTCTGACTGATCCACGATGAATTTAGGGCTGGTACCAGACCCATTGGAAAGGTCTCGTTGTAATCTTTCAAAAAAGTACAAGAAATCCTCCATTGGACTTCGTATGAGGGAGATATGCCCGTTTTAATGAAGGGTTGTTTGCTGACTCCGAACCGAACTCCTCTTTCCTTCGCTTTGTGCTGCTGCCATCATCTCCATTCTTGATTCCTTCATTCCTATGCTCCATAGCTTATCTCTTGTATCCATACTTGGTCCATCATTCCTGAGTATCAAGTAACAATTTGATTTAGGCAGTATCAAATCCTTAGCAAAATTAATATTATCCCCTAGGAATGAAAGTACTTGATAATTGAGTTGACGAGCACGAGCTCTAGTGAGTGGCCCTTGTATTGTTGGAGTAGTGGTAGCAGGTGTTGGAGATGTCCTCATCACTATGCTTAATGTTTATGGTTATGTATTATGCTATTCTTGGATCATTATCTTATATTCATGGTTCATATATTCATTGCACATATTTTGCTATCCTCGGACTCAATATTTAAGGGGAAACTCCGTCAAAATTCTCAAAATCTCAAATGTGCAAATAACAATTCTTCACTCACATGCACACGTTTAGGGGGAGTTTTCAATTAAATGTTGAGGTTTTAATAATATTTTGCGCCAAACTCTCTACTTCATCTCAAGGAGCAAAATATTGTTAAAACGAAAAACTATTGAGTATACAACATGATTTATTGTTGCATGCTCAACATCTTAACTCAAATTATTCTTACATGAGGATTGTCATCAATTACCAAAAAGGGGGAGATTGAAAGCATCTAGGCCCCTAATTCGATTTGGTTTTGGTAATTAATGACAATCACGATTAATGGACTGACATTTTCATTATGAGTATTTTGAAAATAGGTTGGTCCCAAACTCGGTGATCGTGGATGCATGAATCATGGTGAAAGAGAATGTCAACACACCGATGCCTAAGGTATAAAAGTTAAGGACCTTTTCATAGCTTTTGCCGATCTCGGCGTTTGGAGAAAAAGATCGGATTGCTAGAATAGGTACCGTACTATTAAGAGGGGGGATTGCTACAATAGGCACCATACTATTAAGAGGGGTCATTGCTCTTGATATGTCGAAAAATGCTTAAAGGCTAAACTCATGCACAACTGAAAAAATTCCATGGCATTGCATCTAACTAAAAGCAAAATGGAGAAGAAGCACATTTGGGTGCAGTGGGGCCAGTATGACCGGACCCACCTCGGTCATACCGGCTGGCGATATGACCGACGTGTCTCCGGCCCGTTTTTTATAGAAAGGTGCTCTCGGTGTCTAGGTGTTCGGTATGACCGGACCACCCCGGTCATACCGGTCGACGGTATGACCGGTGGCTCTTCGGCCCCATTTTTCCAGAGAGCACATATTTTGGCATGGGGGTAATTTTTTGAGCCCGGTTGTGGAATATAAGGATCCTGGTACCCTCACGATCAGCCCAGAGACGTCCAAGGGATGAGCCCAAGAGGAAGGCCCAGGATGATGTCTCCCGCACTGTGCTCGCTGCAGGCGCGCAAGGGGTACATTCCATAGATAGTTGAACATATATTTAGATATGATAGATATGGTTGTAATCCGAGTCGTTAATAGGGTAGATGAAGATGTAAACTCTATCCTGTCAACCGACTAGAATCTTGTAACCAATCGGAATATCCAAACCGATCAGGACTCTGTAAAGCCGCAGGCATCAAGCCATAGAGCATAGCACACCTCATATCGCCCAGAGCACATTGCGCTTTGAGCATCCTTAGATCCAAGAGATCCATATAATCCCAGCACACAGGATTAGGGTATTACCTCCATCGCTGAGGGCCTGAACCTGTCTAATCCCTTGTCTTGTGTGACCTTCGAGTTTGAGATCTAGCGCTTGCCCCATAATTTCATTGTCGGCTACAAAAGTCGACAGTTGGTGCGCCAGGTAGGGGAAGTGCTATAATCTTTTCCTACAGACTCGATGGCAGCAATCGGCGGATTCATCGCCACCTTCGTCTCTGGCCAGGCCTTCCACTTCGGAAGCCTGGACTTCGTCGCAGATGCGCGCGGAGAGCTGGTCTGTTTGGTCCAAAACCAGATCCAATCTGGTGGAGATCAGGCCAACCCGTCTCAGGTATGCCGCTCTGACTTATCCAGGGAACCAATCGGCATGATGAAAAACTGCTGTGATTTTCGTGGCGTCTTCACGATCGAGGAGCAAAGGACCGATCTCCAACAAGAAGACAAGGAAGCTGTAGAAGAAGATTGCCTTCGTAAGGGTAAGGATGTGCCAGCGCGGTCTCTTCGATCGTGCGGCCGCAATGTCCGCAAAGATATCCTGCAGTCCAGGTTGGAAGACCAATCTGTCTTCCGCACGCCGATGCAGAACGTCGTTGCCTCCAAAACGCTTCTCGACACGCTGGACCCAATGATTGCCTCGGATAGCCCGACAGCCCCGATCGTGGCCCAGATCAATGTTAGTGTTATGCCCTTGAGGCAATCATTTAGATGATTGTAACATGACTATGTTTATGAATAATAATATGATTATTGGTCATATGAATGTATATCATTCTATTGATCAACAAGTATGTGACTTGATTATGAAGCTCTTTACTTAATGATGTAATTCGATAAATATCTCTGATCGGATATCATCGTATAGGACTACGATGAATAGATCAGCACAGGTAGTGATCGATGATCATGCTTCATAGATCATGGGATATGGAGATATCATCTCTACATTGTGGACCATGTTGAAGAACATGGGTTAGATAGACCTGCTATGGGATACTGCGAGAATGTTTCATTCTTATGTGTCATCAGTGTATCTCATACCTAGAAGATGTATGATCCTTAGACCTCAGATTGTCATATTCCCTACATGTGTAATAGTTTTCCTTGGGGCTATCAAACACTACTTCCTAACCGGATAGTTATAAAGGTAGCTTTCATGTTTACTATGAAACGTGCAGAGGGAAGTGAGCAGTCAAGATGGAATTTGCCACTCCAATGAAACGGAGATATATGACAAGGCCACTCGTGTGATATGATTAAGAAAGTGCATGGCCATGCCGTGATTGAGGAGTCAATCACAACTTATTAATATATCACGGATACGAGAGATGGATTGAATCATCAAAGGATGACATGCTTCTCGCCTTGAGATCAATCTTCATATACTTGGCAAAGGGATTATTACATGAGTTCTTTTGATAGGTTCTATTCGATTTGAAAAGGAGTTTTCCGAATCCATGTCCAAACGTATGTGAACCTGCAGGGTCACACACTTAATGGGTCGACGCATTAATTTGGATTGATCCGTAATTAATGAACCTCGTGGGCTTAGCATCGGTGGGCCCTGGTTTAGGTTTCATCTCGTGGCTATATAAGGAGGGGAGAGGAGGGCGCAGGGGTGCTTTCCACGGTTTAGGTTTGATTCACTTGAAACCCTAGCCTCCTCCTCTCGCTGCCCTCGCCGAGCGACTAGGTGCTTGCACACGACGCACGGCGCTCCATCTCTCGGACGTGTGGATCATCAGCGTGACGCTGCCGCGATCGCGGGCGTGGGAGGACGATCCACGGCGAGGCGAGGACGATCCACTACATCAAGCAACGATCGCGGCGAGGACGAACCACTACATCGACGCTAAGGATTCCGCGAATCGCCTAGTGGTAATCTTATCTATGATCCCTTCGCGCAGTAGCTTTACGGTTGCGCGGTAGTTTTTTTTTGTGCTAGCGTAGCATACCGCGTTTCCCTTCAATCAAGGCCATGGTGACGGCGGCTGCAATCCAGCAGAACCAGGAAAAGCCAGTAGGTGAAGTGCACTCGCGCTCCCATACAGCAACCCGTGTCGCCAGTAGTCGGACTGCAACCAGTCGGAACACCAGCAGTCGGCGCCACACACCACCAGTCGGAGACGCACACCGCATCCTCAACCGTGACCTCCGCCAAGATAATCACCGCCAGACGATAGGAGCGGGGCGAGGAAGAGCGACGCGGGCGTTGCGATGACTTCGAGCGTTTTGGCACCGGCTTTGATCGGCGAGGCGATCGAAGATGCGACGACTACGATGACCATAGAGGCCGCCATCCCCGGGGCCGGGATGATGACGATCGCCGAGTCATGAACTCGTCGGGCCGAACTCCACCCCGACGCAGTGACGACCATCGCCGAGCCAGAGGCTCGCCGCGCCGCTCTCCCCCTCATCATGAAGAAAGATCCATCGACGGGATTCGAGCATTCACTCCTCGGCTGCGCTGAGTGATATGGCCCGAAGGATTCAACCCCAAGGGCATCGTAAAATTCAACGAGGAACGAGACCCGGAAGCTTGGCTGCAGGTTTACGCCCTAGTAGTCAAAGCGGCCGGGGATAACCAGAATGTGATGGCAAATTACCTGCCCGTCAACCTTACCCCTTCGACTCAAGCTTGGCTCACGGGCCTCCCTGCAAACTCGGTGGACTCCTGGGGCGATCTCTGCGATCAATTCATTTCCAACTTCTAGGGTACCTACGAGAGGCCCGACACTCCATGGGACCTGTACCAGTTACACCAGAAGAAGGACGAGACGCTGAGAGACTTCATCTGGCGTTTCATGCAGAAGAAGAACACCATCAGGGATGTATCAGAAGCCGTGGTGGTGGCAGCTTTCCAGAAAGGAGTAAGTGATCCTGATCTAATTAAGAAAATGTCCAGGAAGCCGCCAACCTCCGTGAAGGAGATGTTTGCATTGGCCGACCGCTACGCCACGGCCTCAAACGCCCTGGCCGAGCACCAGGAAGATCGCCCGCATCAGAAGAACAAGGGCGACAAGCCCGAGTCCTCCAAGCACAAAGACAAGAAGTGGAAGGGCGAAGAATTGGTTGCAGTGACCGAGCGTGTCCGGCCCCGAGCCATGCGGAGGGAAGGACCTGATTACAGCACCATCATGGAAGCAATCTGTCCTTTCCATCCTAAAGGAAAACACGCCGCCAAGGACTGCTTCACCTTGAAGCGCTTTGCGCGGGAGAGCAACAAGCAGCCGGCTCCAACAAAGAACGAGGCAGCAAAGAAGAAAGACCACCCAGACGGAGACGATTTTCAAGAGCCCGAGCACGAGTTGAACTACATATACGGGGGCTCCACCGGATACGAATCCAAGCGGAAGCAAAAGATTACCGCTCGGAAGATCAATGCGGTGGAACCAGCGCCCCCCCAATATCTGAAGTGGTCCGAGGTACCAATCACCTTCGACCGGACGGATCACCCCAACTGGGTTCTACATCCGGGTAAGTTTCCTCTAGTGCTCGACCCTGTTATACGCAGCGTGAGGCTCAAGAAGGTCCTGATCGATGGAGGGAGTGGACTCAACGTCTTGTTCTCCAAAACTTTCAACGACATGAACATTCCCCTCTCCGAGCTAAGGCCAAGCACTCAGCCGTTCCACGGTGTGATTCCTGGAGCATCGTCCCTTCCACTCGGGCAGGTTTCTTTGCCTGTCACCTTTGGCACCAAGGACAACTATCGGACCGAGCACATAAATTTTGAGGTGGCGGATTTCGATATGGCGTATCACGCCATCTTGGGAAGACCCGGACTGGCTCAGTTCATGGCCGTCCCGCACTACACCTACTTAATGATGAAAATGCCAGGGCCAAGAAGCGTCATCACTGTTCACAACGACGTCAAGCGGTCCCTGGAGTGTGACCGAGAGAACCATGAGCTCGCCGAGTTGCAGGAAGGAGCCGATGAGAGGAGGGAGATCCAAGCAGAAGCAACCGTGATGCGGGAAGAGGGAGATATCCCGTCCAAAAAGCAAGCCACGTCAGGGATGAAGCCTGGCGAAGGAACTAAAAGAATCATTCTCGACCCATCCGACTCGTCAAAAACGACTCTGATCGGGATAGGGCTTGAGGATAAATAGGAAAGCGAGCTCGTCACCTTCCTCCAAGCTAACAAAGACATCTTCGCATGGAAACCATCCGACATGCCGGGTGTCCCCAGGGAGGTGATCGAGCATTCTTTGCACGTCAACGAAAGTGTGAAACCAGTCAAACAAAGGCTTTGGCGGTTTGCTCCAGATCACCGGAACGCCATCAAACAGGAGATCACCAAGCTTTTAGCCGCAGGCTTTATAAAAGAAGTGTATCATCTAGACTGGCTGGCAAACCCGGTACTTGTTCAGAAAAAGAATAAAACTTGGCGCATGTGCGTTGATTATACCGATCTCAACAAAGCATGTCCGAAGGATCCTTTCGGGTTACCTTGGATTGACCAAGTGGTTGATTCAACCGCCGGGTGTGAGATCCTGAGTTTCCTTGATGCTTACTCAGGGTACCACCAGATTCGGCTAAAGGCGGAAGACCATATCAAGACTTCGTTCATCACGCCCTTCGGGGCCTTTTGCTATACCACGATGGCGTTCGGGTTGAAAAATGCTGGAGCGACGTATCAACGCGCGATACAGCGGTGCTTTCACAACCAACTCGGACGTAACATGGAGGCATATGTGGACGATGTTGTAGTCAAAACTCGGGAAAGGAAGGACCTCATCACCGACCTAACCGTGACGTTCGAGAGCTTGAGGGCTTTTAGCATGAAGCTTAACCCCGAGAAGTGTGTTTTCGGAGTATCTTCGGGAAAACTGCTCGGGTTTATCGTATCCCAACGAGGCATTGAGGCCAACCCGGAGAAGATCAGGGCTATATCAAATATGAAACCACCGACTTGCCAGAAGGATGTCCAGAAGCTCACAGGATGCATGGCTGCACTCAGCAGGTTTATTTCTCGACTGGTTATGCGAGGTATGCCATTCTTCAAACTCCTCAAAAAGCAGGACAAATTCCAGTGGACCCCAGAGGCACAGCGGACGTTCGAAGATTTGAAGATTTTCTTAACGACGTCCCCAATCTTGGTTTCACCGATGCCAGAATAACCCCTCTTGCTATACATCGCGGCAACGACTCATGTAGTCAGCGCTACGGTCATCGTAGAAAGGGAGGAGCAGGGCCATGTGCAGAAAATCCAGCACCCGGTCTATTTCGTTAGCGAGGTCTTGAGCGCGTACTCCTCACATCTCGTATGCTCAAGCACTATTTCCAAGAACATACAATTTCGGTGGTCACCTCCTTCCCAATTGGCGATATTCTCCACAATCAGGAGGCCACCGGGAGAATTGAAAAGTGGGCAGTCGAGTTTGGAACTTTTGATATCTTATTCAAGCCTCGCATCGCCATTAAGTCTCAAGCGCTCGCCGACTTCGTCGCCGAGTGGACAGAACTTCAAAGCCCGGTGGTCACCAAGGAACTCGAGTATTGGACCATGAACTTTGATGGCTCCCTCATTCTCAGCGGCGCGGGGGCCGGTATAGTGCTCATATCGCCAAGCGTGGAACGGTTAAGGTACGTACTTCAAATCCTTTTCCCCGCATCAAACAACGCCGCCAAGTACGAGGCACTCATCCATGGGCTACGTATCGCCATATCACTTGGCATACGACGATTGGTGGTTCGTGGAGATTCGATGCTCGTGGTTAATCAAGTGCAAAAAGAATGGTCCTGCATTGAAGACAACATGGCAGCCTACTGCCAAGAAGTACGCAAGCTAGAAGGTAACTTCGACGGCTTAGAACTTATTCACGTGCTCCGCCGGGACAATGAAGCGGCTGACGAGCTAGCGAAGATGGGATCCTGCCGATCTACAGTGCCCATGGGAGTATTCGTCGAAGAAATTCACAAGCCCACGATCAGCACTCGATCGAAGGCGGACACCCCAGTCGAGAAGAACGTAGAAGCAAAAGTCTTAGTCATTACTCCTGATTGGACAACCCCGTATCTGGAATATTTGACGAAGGATGAGTTACCCGAAGACCGAGTACAAGCCGAATGAGTAATGCGCCGAAGCAAGAGCTATGTGGTGATCAAGGAAGAACTCTATCACAAGAGTTCCTCGGGAGTACTACGACGATGCATATCGGAACAAGAAGGGAGAAAACTTCTCAAGGAAATCCACTCGGGAGTCTGCGAGAACCATGCGGTGTCCGCATCCCTAGTTGGCAAGGCTTACCGTCAAGGATTTTTCTGGCCAACTGCTGTCATCGACGCGGAGGACATCGTCCGGACATGCGAAGGATGTCAGTTCTTCGCACGACAGATGAACAAACCGGCACAGGAGCTACGGACCATCCCCATAACTTGGCTATTTGCGGTCTAGGGGCTCGACATGGTGGGACCTTTGAAGAAGGCCTAAGGCGGTCATACTCATCTCTTTGTGGCCGTAGACAAATTCACCAAGTGGGTGGAGGTTGCCGGTCGCGCAATTCTGTGGGCGAAAGCCAAAGAATTCTTCAATGAAATCGTGGTCAGATTCGGCGTCCCAAACCGAATCATCACAGACAACGGCACCCAATTTAGGAGCGGTGTATTTCAAGACTGGTGCGACGAACTCGGAATAAAAATCTGTTTTGCATCAGTAGCGCACCCCCGGAGCAATGTACAGGTCGAGTGTGCCAACGGCATGGTATTACAGGGCCTGAAGGCAAGAATTTTCGATCGGCTAAAGCCGTACGCCACTCGGTGGGTGAAAGAATTGCCTTCGGTACTCTGGGGGCTGCGAACCACCCCTAGCAGAGCAACCGGGCAGTCACCTTTCTTCCTGGTGTATGGCTCGGAGGCAGTCCTTCCCACCGAGTTACAATTCGGATCCCCATGGGTTCGGAGCTATGAAGAAATCGCTTCGGAAGACAGCCGGCTAGAAGACCTCGATCGACTGGAAGAAGCCAGGGACATCGCAACAATCCAGTCGGCAAAGTACCTTCAAGGCCTACGCCGCTATCACGGCCGCAATGTAAGGAGCTGCGCGTTCTCTAATGGAGATTTGGTTCTAAGAAAGAATCAGAAACGCGAGCATAAACTCTCCCCAAGTTGGGAAGGCCCTTATGTCGTTGATGAAGTGGTTCGCCCCGGAGCTTACACACTCAAGCGCAAGGACGGCACGGCGGTCAACAATACTTGGAACATAGAACAGCTACGTCGTTTCTTTGCCTAAATTCTGTAATCCAATTGTTTTTCCATGAATGAAAGTTCAATTTGAAAGCTGCTTTTATATAGCCTTCCCTATAATCATACATCCGAGTGCTTTGCTCCTATGCTAAGACTCTGGGACATGCGTCATAAACCATGCCCCAGAGCCTTGGGGCTGAATCAGTCGGACGAGATGTCCAGTCGGACCGAAACTCTAAGTTGTCAAAACCACTCGGGCATATACACATGTTGCATTCTGATAACACAAGAGCAAGGAAACACCTTTATATATTTTCAATTCACAGGTCTAAAGTTTCTACAATAGACAAAGAGGTGTTTCTGACTTCTTCCCACAGCTCGGTGGCCCGGTCCTCATCTACGTTGCGGGCGTAGCCTTCCTTGACGGCCTCAAGATCCACTCGGGGATAAAGTGACTTGGTAATCGCCAAAGTCTGGCTAGCGCCATTGGCCGCCTTCTCCTTCAAAAGTTTCTTGAGCACCACGGGGGCTTCCTCCAACCGAGAGATGACCTGGTCCCTGCTAAGTGGCCTCTCACCCACGGGATGAAGCGAACTCAGCAGCGGCCCAGAGGCCTCCTGAAGCTTGGCGCATGACGCCTCAAGAGCTTCGACCCTCTCACTGAAGACGGCGTACTGCGCCCATGTTTTGAGTTTATAATTTGCAAGATAAAACATTAGAAAGGGCAATGAAGGCATGATAGTGCCGAGATGCCGGACGTACCTTCAAACTCCTTCTCCAGTTTCGCCCTGGAATCCTCCGCGGCTCTAAGTTGCTCTTGGAGCTTTGCAAAGGCGGAGTCCCGAGCTGACATGGAGACCAGAAGATCAAGAAGCCAGTTGATTAAATATAAAAAACGGGGCAGCCCAATAAATAACTACCTCGATGGGAGCTAACGACGTCTAGCTTCTCCTGGCGCAGAGCACTTTGCTCCTCCCGCGACGCCTGAACCTCGGACCGAAGGGATCACAGCTCGGCCGCATGCTCGGCCTTGACGCGTTCCAAGTCGGCTAAGTATTCCTGGCTCGTCCGGATTTCAGGGAGCATCTTCTGGAAATATTCGGCTTTCTGTTCGAAGCACTCCCCTATTTTATGAAATCATCGCGGAAAAAGGTAACCACATGACAAACGACAGAAGCAGGAATACAACAGTTGTAGAGGAAAGAATGCTTACCTGGGCCGCACGCGCGCAAGCCGCGGCATGAGTATAAAAGTTGTTCCTCTCTTTCTCCTCCTCCTCCGGGTCTTCCAGGAGCTTCAAGCCCTCCTCCTCATCAATCCATGCGGCCTCCGTTATGAGCCGGGGACGAGTAGGGGCTGGTGGGACTTGGTAGATCTCCTCGACCTCGGGGAACGGGCATGAGGTCGGCTCCGGAGCAGCAGGCTCTGGCACCGCAGCAGGAGGAGTAGGAGACGGTGCCGGAGGACTGGGAGGCCCTTCGATATCCTTGAGTGCGGCCCCCACGACCAGTGCGCAAACTTCCGAGGGCTCAGCAACCACAGGGGCCATAGTCAGTGTCCCGACTGGAACATCAAGCGAAGGATCCCTATGAGGAGAATTGTCAGCAAGCTTGCAAAACGGGCCAAATAGGAGTCAGCAAGGTAACAAACCTGTCGGACTTCCTCATCTTCATTGGGGGCTTCTTCCGAGCGGTCGGGCCGCCCCCGTAAGGACCACTCGGAATGCTACCGACTGGTGCCTGGGGCTCCTCTTGAAAACCCGAGTCCTCCTGTGTAGGATGCGGCTGAGCCACAGGCACACGGGGGAGGGGAGCGAAGGCACTGGGGCTCGCGCTGATGGGTCCTGAATCTTAGGACCGCCGACCGGGCGTCGGGATGTCACGGGGTCTTTGGTCAATGTCTTTTTCCCCTTCTTCGCAGTGGGATTCCCCGCAGGAGAGACCTTTCTCGCCACAGGCACACGGGGGAGGGGAGCGAAGGCGCTGGGGTTCGCGCTGATGGGTCCTGAATCTTAGGACCGCCGACCGGGCGTCGGGGTGTCACGGGGTCTTTGGTCAATGTCTTTTTCCCCTTCTTCGCAGTGGGATTCCCCGCAGGAGAGACCTTTCTCGTCGCTTCGGTTAATCGCCTATACGAGTAGGCATTTCCAAAAGAGGTGCGACGCTGAAGAAGGCAATACGATCCTGGAAGTGAAGGTTAAGAGCTAGAAGAAATTCAGAGACAAAGGGAAACAAAATCTCTCAGCCAAGCTCGCCTACCTCAGGAGGGGCGTGTGAAGCGGTGAAAGACATCGGGCATCTTACGGAGGAAATGTCGACGCTCGAGATGAAGAATTCGCCGACCCGAGCGAATATTTGCTCCCTAGATAGCTCATCGGGCCATTCCCGGGTCGGGTTATCTTTCCCCTCGTACGCGAATCCCAGGTGAACTCGCTCTTTCAGGGGTTGTATCTGGCGAGCAACAAAGTGCAGAGCCAGACCTACCCCCGTGAGACCACCCTTCTTCAGCTTTTCAATCAGTGCCAGAAGGTCATGAACCTGATCCATGTCGACAGAGTTGGGGTGGATATCCAAGAGAGAGACACCTTAGGACGACGCCCGCCAAAGGAAGGAAGGGCAGGTTTGGGGTTGCCGCAATAGAACCACTCATGATGCTAGCCCTTGTTGGAGGTTTTGAAAGGAATTGCGAAGTAATTTTTCTTCAGCCCCTCACCTAGCTGGAATCCGGCTCCCCCAACGACCTTAGGGTCGCTCTTGGAGGGTAAGGTTTCAGGAGGTAAAAATGGCGAAAGAGATCAAAATGGGGGCTAATGCCTAGGAAGGCCTCACAGAGATGAACGAAAAGGGAAATCTGCAGGATTGAGTTGGGATTCAGATTCACCAATTTGATCTCATAGAAAAAGAGAAGGCCACGAAGGAAAGCGCAGGCGGGAAGGCCTAGCCCGCGCTGGAAGAAAGATTCAAAGACCACTACCTCTTCAGGGCGAGGAGTGGGGACAGACTCACCGATGGCCGGCCGGGCGGAGACCAAGGCCAAATCAGGGAGGACCCCATCATCCACCATAGATTGCAGTTTCTCCTCCGTTGTGGTTGAAGTCGTCCAATCCTGGGGCGAAGGCGGCGAGGAAGAAGGAGAGGACATCTTCGAAAGAAAGATCTACGACGGCGTAAAAAATGTGAGGAACCCTAACGGCGGAGAAGTCGAAGAAACAGGGAAGCAGAAGAGACCAGGAATGCGCGCTACAGAGATGAATCGATGGGTAACGCCTGGTTCGACCTTAAAAAGGGGGGAAAATCAGGTTTTCGCTGAACCGGCGGGAGAAAAAGATTGCGAAGCGTCATGTCCTTCCGGATTCCCCATAAATGATTTGCAGGCCTGTCATTTCGACTCGTGGAGTTTGACAGGATTTGACCAAGTTATATTGGGGGCACGTCGCTCCACGCAACGGGGCATTTTCTCCACTTTCCGTGCTAAGCGGGACATGGACTATCTCCAATTTGGATAAAAACATATCTTCTCGTGGTACGCCCCACGTTGGGTCGTTAGGTGGTTACCGCACGACAGAATCATGTACCACGAGTCGACCCTAAACAGGCACAAATCCAATGGTATGCCCCACGAGGGTTGGAAAACTGTGCGTCGTATTAAACAAGTACTGATACTGCTCGGATGAAAACGCGATACGCTCCAAGAGAGCCTAAACTGTGTCCGCCATTGGTCGAATACAGGTATCACTCGGCTAAGAGCCACATAAGCATGGTACGCTCCAAATCGAGCCTAAGCCATGTCCTAAGGATATGGGTATCACTCGGCCATGAGCCAGAAGAACCTTGATACGTCCCAAGTCAGACTAAAACTATATCTTGCAGTAGTCGGATATGGATGTCGCTCGGCCAAGAGCCACGATGCGCTCCAAGTTAGGCCTAAGCTATATCCGGCAATCGTCAGATATGGATATCATTTGGCCTTGAACCAGATGGACGCAGACGTCATCAGGATCAAGTAACATGCGAGTTCCGAGACGCCCTAGAATGGGTCTAATCCATAATCAAAGGACAGACAAGAGCTTCATTGACAAAAAGTACTTCTTTATTATATACAAAAATTTCCCTAGGCATTACGCCTGGGAAACTATTACATTTACAAGAGAGCTACACCTCCCCGCGGCTCGCCCGGCCGAGTGCCTCGACAAGAGCTTCCCTAACCCTATAAAGAGCAGGGAAGACCTCGAGGAGTGCGTCGACGGCCACGCAGTCGCACTCCACCGCCTTCTCCTCAAGCAGCTCATCCACAGCCCGGTCGAAATCCTCCCAGAGCTGGGCGAGTCTGGGGTGCACCCTTGCTTGATGGTACCACTACGGCATGACGTAGGTAGAAGCTTGAAGCAGGAAAGTGGAGGGCAAAGAGCGAAGGGATATGTCCTAGAAGCATTGGTTCGCCTTTTTATAGCCGATTTGGCGAAATTGAAGTAAGTGCAAAGATATTTAGCATCGGAAGCCGAAGGGATTCTGAGTTAATGGAGCTTCAGAAGACGAAGAGTTTTTTTTTCTTCGGCAAACATGTTGGCGCAGGAAAACAAGATGGCCTCGAAGACTGTTCAATGGTTATCTGCGAAGAGGATTAAAGCTTCGGGCGGGAGAAATATCCAATCTACGTTCGAAAAATGAGAAAGGTCCACGAGGCTACTCGCGATAAAGCCTGCCCGATAGAAAACTACACTTAGGCGAGGGAAATATTAAGGATCATATTCGAGCCCTTCATAATTTGCTCGTTGAAAGAAGAAACCTTCCAACCGAATGGCAGAACCAGTCGGAAGCCCAGACAAGAAATCAGGAACAGCGATTCAAGCAGAAATTTAAATTGGGAACATAGCGATCAGATCATGAAGCACTCGGGGGCTACTGTGGAATATAAGGATCCTGGTACCCTCACGATCAGCCCAGAGACGTCCGAGGGATGAGCCCAAGAGGAAGGCCCAGGATGATGTCTCCTGCTCCAGGCCCTGTTGCCGTGCGCAAGGGGGTACATTCCATAGATAGTTGAATATATATTTAGATATGATAGATATGGTTGTAATCCGAGTCGTTAATAGGGTAGATGAAGATGTAAACTCTATCCTGTCAACCGACTAGAATCTTGTAACCGATCGGAATATCCAAACCGATCAGGACTCTGTAAAGCCGCACCACCCCCGGTATATAAGGAGAGGGCGGGCAACAACAAGGCATCAAGCCATAGAGCATAGCACACCTCATATCGCCCAGAGCACATTGCGCTTTGAGCATCCTTAGATCCAAGAGATCCGTATAATCCCAGCACACAGGATTAGGGTATTACCTCTATCGCTGAGGGCCTGAACCTGTCTAATCCCTTATCTTGTGTGACCTTCAAGTTTGAGATCTAGCGCTTGCCCCATAATTTCATTGCCGGTTACAAAAGTCGACACCGGTATGACTGGAGTGACCCCGGTCATACCGTCGAAGTGACCAACGGTCACTGACAAGTGCATTAAATGCAATGTAGTGACCGTTGTCCACTGAGGGGCGGTCATACCGACCATAGGGTGGTATGACCAGCCTCCTAGGGCATTTTTGAGCAACTTTTGGCCAACGGTCATATTTGGTTGGTGGGGGTTATAAATACCCCCCACCTGCATTCTAGTGCAAGTTTTGGACTTCATTGATCATCCTTGAGCTCTAGAAAGTCTTCAACTCATTGTGTGCATTAAATTCTCATGTTGACAGAGTTAGGAGTATTTTCAAGTGTGCATTTAGTGATTGAGCCTTTAGACATTTGATTCTACCTCAAGCAAGCATCAAGACTTATTACTCTTGGAGGTTGCTGCCTCCTAGACGGCTTGGAGGCGTTTGTGCGCGGTGAGTTTCTCGACGGTGATTGTGAGAAGCCCCGACAAGTTGTGAAGGCTGGAGTTCGCCTACCCAAAGCGGGGAAGAACTACAATAGTGATCGAGGAAGGCTCAAGAGGTTGGAGCCAGCTTGAAGTTGTTCAAGTCACCTCAACGTGGATTAGGGGAGACCAGCAAGTCTTTGAGACCACGGGATAAAATTTTGTGTTTCATTCTCTTGTGGTTTGAAATTTCTCTCGTGTGCTAAATTTACATTTCTAGTAACTTAATCATTTTGATCTTGTGCTTATAATCATATCTAGCTTATATCTTAATTGTTGGTGCACTTAGTGTATTCTAGAGAACTTAGCTTTAATTGTGAAAAATTGCAATTCTTGCTTAGTAATCACATTGATTGCAATTAGAGCCGAAAAATTTAGAAACCTCCTATTCACCCCCTCTAGTCGGTTATCCTTGATCCTACACCAGCAAAGTTATTGATGATTTTCCTCATCTTGTTCAACTCAGTATGACACAGTCAATCATACTAGACCTTAAATATTTCTGGGTTTTTTATCATAGTTTTTATTGCAACATAAACTTCAGTTTTTATAGATGTATAATATGACTCGGAGGAGAAGGAAGGGAGTTTTTCATCCACACATTTTTTTATACCCGTCAAACTTAGTTATGAGTAGGTATTCTGTACCATCCTCATTTTTTATCTTTATATGGAAACCATTCAGACAAATTTCTTTAAAATCTTTAGAGTACGACTAGACTCAGGGTATAATAGGGCATTCTCTATTATTATACGAGTACCTATAGGGAGGACTATGTTGACTCTTGTAGTGGTAATAATGAGGGCATTGCTTCTGGCGATGGTCATGATATCTCCAGTTTTCTTAGTCAAAGTTTAAAAATATTTAGTTTCCCTAAGAATTGAATTTGTAGTGCAATTGTCTACAAGACAGATTTCCTCCACCATTGGATTATACTTTGTTCTATATTAGAAGTAGGATTTAACAATCAAGCAATTGTTGCAACAGGAACATATTGTAAAATATCGAATAAACATAGCACAGTCAATCAAATATCCTAGGAAATAACAATTTATTTAAATGATAATCACTCAACAGGAGCATAGACCATGTTCATTCTGTAGCTAAGACTAAACTGATAAGAAGACTCTTAAGGAGACTCATGATGATATGTTGTAAGGATCAAGTAGGCCTAGAGGGGGGGTGAATAGGCAACTTAAAAAAAATTAATTCTTATGGAAAAACTATTCTCAATAAAAATAGTAACAGAAACAATTAGTATAAAGTTTCAGCACAACACTGTTTCAGTAAGATTTGTATAGAGAAGAACTTGAATGAGAACTGACAATAAGAGGAACAAACAAACATAAACCAATAACAGGAAGACCCAAAGATTTTTCACCAAGGTTCAGAGCTCAAACTCCTACGTCCCCGTTAGAGCACTTCTTCAGAAGTATAGCTTAACCAAATGCACTTCTTCAGATGTATTGCACCACCAAATAGCCAATCACAATGGCTTTTGGTTTTCCTTTAGCTTGACTCTTCCACCACTCCGGTGAGGTGAGTCTCAACCTTTCATAGCAATGGTGACCTTCCACAATCCCTTTTTGATAGGTCGCACCAACACCTTCTCCAACCGTCTAGGAACAGCTACTTCCAAGAGTAATAGACTATCCACAAACCCTGTCTCTTGGTTTAGTAGCTAGATGTAAACTAGACTCAACTTGGAGCAAGAACAGTAAATGTTCAGAATGAGTGTTTTGGTTTCTGAGTTGAAGTTCGAACTCTTTGATAGAATGAAAGCTCAGAGATTTCTAAAGATCAAAGAGTTGTAATTGATTTGAAAGATGTCAACGGTGTTCAGAATATCAAGGATGTGTAAGTGCAAAGCTCTATATTTTTCTGTGAACTCAAGCACTGTATATATATAGAGCCTGAACAGAAGTAACCGTTGTACTTGCCATTTGCCCGTTGAGGGTTGGCAGGATGGATGAGACAGGTCAACTACTGCCTCTTTTATACGTATTTTAAGGTGTATGAGTCACATGTTGAAATATATACACGCGCCGGACTGAAAAAGTCGGTTCGACGTACAAAAGATTTGAGAAGAGTTATTGTACCCAGTGTGACCCATTTGCGCCAGACCGAAAAAAGCGGTCCGTCGTATACATGTACTGGTAAAAGAAAGTTTGTGCCGGACCGACAAAATTGGTCTGGCGTACACATACTTTGATCTATTTGGATACCAGCAAAACAATGTTTGCGCCGGATCGAAAAGTTGGTCCGGCGTACACATGCCTTGTTTCATTTGAGTACCAGCGAACAACGTTTGCGCTGGACCGAAAAAGTTGGTCCGACATTTATGGGAAAATGGCTAGTTTTATCTGAGTGAAGCATGTTTGCGCCGGACCAAAAAAGTTGGTCCAGCGTGAACGGTATACACTCGGTTGAAATACATCAGAGGATATCTCTTAGCGTCGGACTGAAAAAGTCGGTCCAGCGTACATGGAGTGCGCTCGATTAAAAAAATTGGAAGAGAACTCTTAGCGCCGGACTGAAAAAGTCGGTCCGGCGTACATGGTGTGCGCTCGGTTAGGATTTGAACTTTGATTTCTTGAGCGTCTGACAAGATGTTTGGTCCAAGAGAGAACTGTTTTTTGCTAAGAAAGGGAAGATCTGGATTTTTGAATGAGAGATATGAAATGTCCTATGCTCCAAGTAATCTTAGTGATTTTGCATATGAACCAAGATCATTTCTTATGTATAATCCCTCTTAATAGTACGGTGATTCTAGCTATATGGCTTGAATCAACTCCCAAGCCAAAACTAGAAACAAACACCTTAGCCTTGATCTTCAAATACGGCTGTTGTCGGCTTCTACTTAGTATCCTTCTTGATCATCAACACCAAAACCTACATAATAAGCATAATTGACAAAAATAGGGGGCCTAGATGCTCTCAATCTCCCCCTTTTTGGTGATTGATGACAATATCTTTGATATTATACTCAGAGAGCTAAATAAGAATTACTTTTCCTGCAGATAGAAGTTAGTCTGATAGAACAGATAATGTTTAAATGACTCAAGTACTTTATACTCCCCTGAATGAATGAATGAGATGAATTTCATTTGAACACATAAAGCAATATCAGAATCATTCAGAAGGGGTTTTTCAGATTAACTTAAAATAAAATCAAACAAATATCAATAGGTCCAAAAGAAGCATATGCATAAATCATCAAGAGAAGCAAAATTCATATGCATAAATCATCAAGAGAAGCAAAATTCATAAAAGACTTGAGTTTTTATAACAAGCTTAGATTACTAAGAGAGGAGGCTCTACTGAGAGAACAATTCTATTCTTCTCCCCCTTTGGCATCCATGACCAAAAAGGTTACTTCTTGCGCTTTGAAAAGGTCCTCTTCAGCATGCTTGCCATTCTGGAACTTGTACTTCTTCTTGGAGGAGAGGGAGGTGATTGCTCTTGGTCATTCTCAGAATGTGAAGCAGCCATTGCTTCATTGCTAGTTGAGATGAAGAAGAAGGTCAAAGAGTGGTGAGGAAAAAGTTTCGCCAGAATCAGTTTGTCACCATAGGAAGCGCCTATTCTGGTTGAAGATGGGAGCTTGAGAATGTGTATCGACCGTTGAGCATTTAACGAAGTGAGGATTAAAGGGTAAGTATTCGTTGCCCAGGATCGATAATTTGTTTGATCAGTCAAAAGGAGCTGGAGTTGTCTCAAGGATATAGTTTCGATTGAGTTATCATCAGTTAAGAATGCGTGCAGAGAATGTTCTTAGGTCAGAGTTTTCTACACGATATGGACAACATGAATTTACAGTTGTGTCTGCTAGAATGATCAATGCCATGGCACAAGTTATGAATAGGATGAATGAAGATTCATGAGATCGATCGGTTTAGGGTTTGAGGAAAGTGCAAACCGACTCAATCTTGATTTGGGTGAGTCCGTTCATGGTACGACGTTACCCTTACCGGTCGGGTTACCGCCATCGTGGTTTCAAACGTATCCATATGGGACCAAGCCAATCAATTTGATTTGGTTTGGTTAATTCTGTTGATCCATGGTAAGCGCAAAACAGATTCAATATTGATTTGGGTGAGTCCGTTCATGGTACGACGTTACCCTTACCGGTTGGGTTACCGCCATCAGGGTTTCTGAAACGTATCCATATGGGACCAAGCCAATCATGTTAGATCGGATTGGGTCAATCTGGTTGATCCGTGGAAATTTTGAGGGTGTTTTCCAATGTCATAAGACATGCCTCTAAAAAATTTCGGGGCTCGCCTTGGATCCCGCAGGCGCCGCCCGGACCCGCCTCGACCGCCAGCGGGACCGCCGCCAGGGGCGCTGCCCCTCGGACCCCGGAGTCGTAGGGTTGCCTTTGTTTAACTCGTTTTTGTAGGGAATTATGTGAAATGGTATGGCCTATGTGTATGTGATGCATGTAATTTCCACATGGCCTGCGTGCCGTGTCAAGCCATAAGGCTATTTAAATTGTATAACAACCTGCGTGTCGACTTGTGATGCTTCAAACCCTCATGTAAAATTCATTATGAAAAGTTGTAAGGAGTTGCATCCATAATGATGAAGATGATGGTATCAAGCAAGATGGCTAGGTGAACAAATCAAGTAAGATGGCTAGGTGAACAAACAAGCATGATGATGGAGATCTTAATGCTAAGGGCCATGCTATTTCACAGCTTATTTTGATTTTCTGTGGATGTGTGTTTAATCCTTGCTATTTTCTTTATGCTCATTGCATGTGATGCCATGTTCATAGTAATCTTTGTTCATCCCTATAGTTAAAAAGTTTAAATCAAATTGTCCATCCAATTGTTGCACCTATCAAGAATTTAGATCGTTATTGATATGACTGCCAAAGTAGTATATCAATGGCTATCTCAATAGATGATAGGGATGTGTTGGACACATCACGCATAACAATGGTAGATTTAATCAAGCTATCAAAGCGGTTTTGGGCTTGAGGACATAAGTGGTTGAGATTTGATTTGATAATGAAGGAACCTATACAAGACAAGTAGTGTCTAGGAAAACACACATGAGGCGGGTTTCTTAATTGGCACCGAATCGGAAGTGCTCCTCCTCATGTGAGCCCTTGGGGCAGAGTTGACTGGCCATGAGTCAAGTTGATGGAGGCATTCATTACTTGTTTTCATACTCAACAAACAAGAGTTACATATGATGTAATTAGCAAAGGTGTTGCTTACCTATGTCATTAAATTTCTAGCGGTGATGCCAAAGCTCACTAGTGTTTGATGAATATGGATCTTGAATACTCACTATGTGTCTATAAAGGGACATAAAATAGAAGTGTCTTTAATTAAAAGTTTAATAAAAGTTTTACATAAACATAGTGCTTAGAATCTTTGCATGTTTTTGTTGTAGTTCAATGGCACCTTCTCCTACTCTGCTACACCGGTTTTGCTTTGAGATCGGTTTTGGAAAGGAAAAACTGAATGGAACTAATTTTGTTGATTGGTATCGCAACTTTGAGAATTGTTCTCAAGCATGAAAAGAAGGACTATGTTCTAGAGAATCCAATTCTGATGAACCACCAAAATCTTGCTCGCAATTTGAAGGTTGAATATGAAAAGCATGTTAATGCTTCACAGAGGTCACTTTGTCTCATGCTAGTCACCATGGACTCACGAGCTCCAAAAGCAATATGAGGACCAGGATGCTTACAATATGATTGTGGGCTTGAAGGGCATGTTTGGGAATCAAGCAAGAGCTGAGAGGTATGGTATCTCAAAGCTTTTATTTGCTTGTAAGTCGGTCAAGGCGATCCGTCGATCCTCATATGATCAAGATGATAGGTTACATTGGGAGATTGGAAAAACTTGAGTTTCCCTTAGCCTCGGTTTAGCCACGGATGTTATTCTCCGGTCTCGCCTCAGAGCTTTGAGCCATTCATTATGAATTTTCATATGAATAGCATGGACAAGAGCCTAACCGAGCTACATGGGATGCTCAAGGCTGCGAGAAAGCATTAAGAAAAACCCAATCATGTGATGATGGTTGAGAAAACAACCGCTTTCAAAAGAGGAAGGCTAAGGTCGGGGCACGGGAAAGAGCAAGGGCAAGGGCAAGGGCAAGGCTCAAGATGAGATCGCAAGCCTCAAAACTAAGCTTGAAGCTTAAAGTTGGCCCTCAACACGATACCCAATGCTTCTATTGCAAGAAATCGGGGCATTGGAAGCGGAATCGCGAAAAGTACTGCGGATAAGAAGAATGGAAATGTGGTTTCCACTTGGTATTAATGTTATAGAAATTAATCTTGCTACTTCTTCACTCACTCATGGGTATATGATACCGGTTCGGTTGCTCACATTTGCAATTCGTTGCGGGGGCTAATAAAGAGTAGAGACTTGGCAAAAGGAGAAGTGGATCTTGGCGTGGGAATAAAGCAAGAGTTCTTTGGTCTTGCCGTTGGCACATACCCATTGCATTTGCCTTGAGGATTAGTTTTAGAACTTAATAATTGTTATTTTGTTCCATCTTTGAGTAGAAACATTATTTCATCTTCTTGTTTGGAACATGAAGGTTATGATTTCAGAATAAAGAACTTTGTTTGTTCGATATTTTTGAATGATATGCATTATGGTCGTTGCCCCATGGTGGATGGGTTGTACGTCCTTGAACTCGAAGAAAAACATGTCTATAATATTAATGTAAAAAGGCATCGGCCTAATGATCTGAACCCTACCTTTTTGTGACATTGTCGCTTAGGTCATATAAATGAGAAGCGCATGAAGAAGCTCCATGGTGATAGACTTCTAACCTCATTTGATTTTGAATCATTTGAAACATGTGAATCTTGTTTACTTGGCAAGATGACAAAAGCCCCTTTCACAGGTTTTAGTGAGAGAGCAAGTGAATTATTGGCCCTAGTACATACGGATGTATGTGGACCAATGAGCTCGATTGCTAGGGGTGGGTTTGATGCTTTGTAACTTTTACCGATGACTTGGTAGATATGGATATATCTATTTAATGAGGCATAAATCAAACTTTTGAAAGGTTCAAAGAGTTTGAGCGAAGTACAAAATCAACTTGGCAAAACAATAAAACACTTACGATCCGATCGTGGTGGCGAATACTTGAGCCAAGAGTTTGGTGATCATCTAAAGCAATGTGGAATCGTTTCGCAACTTACTCCGCCAGGAATGCCTCAATGGAATGGCGTGTCCGAACGACGTGTGAACTTTATTAGATATGGTTCGGTCAATGATCGACCAAACAGATCGCCATTATCCTACGGGGTTTCGCTCTGAGGCAATGCGTTCACTTTGAATAGGGTCCCATCAAAATCCGTTGAGAAGACGCCATATGAGATATGGACTGGGAGAAGACCCATGTTGTCATTTCTCAAGATATGGGGATGTGAGGCTTATGTAAAACGTTTACAATCAGATAAACTCGCACCTAAATCGAAAAATGCTTTTTGTGGGGTATCCTAAAGAAACAAAAGGATATTACTTTTACAAAAGAAACGAGCAAAGTTTTTGTTGCTCGAAATGGTGTCTTTTGGAGAAAGAGTTTCTTTCAAAAGAAATCAGTAGGAGTGATGTGTATCTTGATGAAGTTCGAGAATCACATGAATATGTTCAAGCTACTGCTCAACCTTCACAAGATGTACAAAGTGTTGTACAACTTTGTGGAAGAGACTCCACCCACGTGGTCGGGAGGCCACGTCATGTACCTATAAGATATGGGAGTGACATATTATTGTTGGACAATGATGAGCCCACGACTTATGAAGAAGCAATGATGGACCCAAACTCGAAAAATGTCTTGAAGCCATGAGATCCGAAATTCAATCCATGCATGACAATCAAGTTTGGAACTTGGTCGACTCTCCGATGGTGTAAAACCATTGAGTGCAAATGGATTTTCAAGAAAAGATAGACGTAGATGAAAATGTTCAGATCTATAAGGCACGGTTGGTGGCAAAGGGTTTCAAACAAGTTCAAGGAGTTGACTATGATGAAACTTTCTCACCGGTAGCCATGCTCAAGTCTGTCCGGATCATTTTAGCTATTCTTTGCATATTTTGATTATAAAATATGGCGGATGGATGTCAAAACAAAGATTCCTTAATGGGAATCTTTAGAGGATATATACATGATACAACTGAAGGTTTTGTTGATCCTAAATATGCTAAAAGGGTATGCAAGCTTCAAAGATCCATTTATGGGTTAAAGCAAGCATCTCGGAGTTGGAACATTCGTTTTGATGAAGTAGTCAAAGGTTTTGACTTTATCAAAAATGAAGAAGAGCCTTGTGTTTACAAGAAGGCTAGTGGGAGCGCACTTGTATTTACGATTTTGTATGTGGATGACATATTATTGATCGGGAATGACATTCCTATGCTTGAAGATGTTAAGACTTCATTGAAAAGGAGTTTCTCAATGAAGGACTTGGGAGAAGCATGCTATATCTTGGGCATAAAAATCTATAGAGATAGATCAAAAGGTTAATTGGATTAAGTCGAAACATACATTGACAAGATATTGAAAAGGTTCAATATGCATGAATCCAAGAGAGGTTTCATGCCAATGTCATATGGCATCGATCTCTGCAAGAATCGGTGTCCTTCGACATCGATGGCGAGACAGATGAGCAAGATTCCATATGCTTCACTATTGGGTCTATTATGTATGCCATGATCATGCACGCCCGGATGTCTCATATGCTATAAGTGTCACGGCGGATACCAAGCGGATCTGGTGATGGTCATTGGATAGCCGTAAAAATATCCTGAAGTACTTGAGAAGAACTAAGGGTATGTTCCTTGTTTTTGGAGGTGAGGAAGATCTGGTTGCAAAGGGTTACACCGATGCAAGCTTCCAAACCGACAAAGATGATTTTCGATCGCAATCCGGGTTTGTGTTTACACTTAATGGAGGAGCGATGGTGGAAGAGTTCCAAGCAAAACACGGTGGCCGACTCTCGACGAAGCGGAGTACATTGCGCTTCAGAGGCCGCAAAAGAAGCTGTGTGGATTAAGAAGTTTATCACAGAGCTTGGTATGGTCGCTAGTGCCTCTAGTCCAATGGACATCTATTATGATAATAGTGGTGCCATTGCACAAGCAAAAGAGCCTAGATCACATCAGAAGTCTAAACACATACTCCGTCGCTTTCACCTTATTCGCGAGATTGTGGATAGAGGTGGCGTGAGAATATGCAAAGTACATACGAAGCCAATGTGGCGATCCGTTGACAAAGCCATCGCCACTGACCTAAGCATGAGGCGCACACAAGGTCTATTGGTATTAGATACTTAATTGATTGACTCAAGTGCAAGTGGGAGATTGTTAGTGTTATGCCCTTGAGGCAATCATTTAGATGATTGTAACATGACTATGTTTATGAATAATAATATGATTATTGGTCCAATGAATGTATATCATTGTATTGATCAACAAGTATGTGACTTGCTTATGAAGCTCTTTACTTAATGATGTAATTCGATAAATATCTACGATCGGATATCATCGTATAGGACAACGATGAATAGATCGGCACATGTAGTGATCGATGATCATGCTTCATAGATCATGGGATATGGAGATATCATCTATACATTGTGGACGCATGTTGAAGAACATGGGTTAGATAGACCATAATGGGACAACTGCGAGAATGTTTC
Organism: Otatea glauca; assembly: GCA_036346275.1. Classification (NCBI taxonomy): domain Eukaryota; kingdom Viridiplantae; phylum Streptophyta; class Magnoliopsida; order Poales; family Poaceae; genus Otatea; species Otatea glauca. The sequence continues at coordinate 21,288,308 of CM070731.1, read as the reverse complement.
ATTCTTATGTGTCATCGATGTATCTCATACCTAGTAGATGTATGATCCTTAGACACGAGATTGTCATATTCCCTACATGTGTAATAGTTTTCCTTGGGGCTATCAAACACTACTTCCTAACCGGATAGTTATAAAGGTAGCTTTCATGTTTACTATGAAACGTGCGAGAGGAAGTGGCGATCAAGATGGAATTTGCCACTCCAATGAAACGGAGATATATGACAAGGCCACTCGTGTGATATGATTAAGGAAGTGCATGGCCATGCCGTGATTGAGAGTCAATCACAACTTATTAATATATCACGGATCGAGAGATGGATTGAATCATCAAAGGATGACATGCTTCTGCCTTGAGATCAATCTTCATATACTTGGCAAAGGGATTATTACATGAGTACTTTTGATAGGTTCTATCCGATTTGATCATAGTATGTTTGGGAGTTGGCATACTTTGCAAGAAGCCACTACCAACTATTGGATTGAAAAGGAGTTTTGAATCCACGTCCAAGCGTCACGTGAACCTCTGGTCACACACTTATTGGTGGGGCGCATTAATTTGGATTGGATCCGTAATTAATGAACCTCGTGGGCTTAGCACGATGGGCCCTAGTTTAGGTTTCATCTCGTGGCTATATAAGGAGGGAGGAGGAGGCGCGGTGTGCTTTCCCACGGTTTAGGAGTGATTCACTCGAAACCCTAGCCTACTCCTCTCGCTGCCCTGCCGAGCGACTGGTGCTTGCACACGACGCACGGCGTTCCATCTCTGGACGTGTGGACTCTGCGGTGGCGGCTGCTGCGGCTGCGGCGTGGGAGGGCGATCCACGGCAAGGCGAGGACGATCCACTACATCGGCGCAACGATCGCGGCGAGGACGATTCACTACATCGACGCGAAGGATTCCGCAATCGCGCGTCTAGTGGTAATCTTATCTATGATCCCCTTCTTGCGAGTAGCTTTCTGGTTACGCGGTAGATTTTTTTTTTTGCTAGCGTAGCATACCGCGTTCCTCTTCATTCAATTCATCCAAAAAAGTGCTAAGATATATCCAGGTCTTAAGGAAAGGTTTTGGTAGCCTAAGATGAAGCGTGAAGTCGCTGAAAGTATCGCTTGTGTGGTGTGTGTTAGAGAATGAAAGCGATTGCATCGTAGATCGACAAGTTTATTCTGTTAGGTGCGAGTTACGAGTGGAAGTAAGAGGCAAATCAGTAATAAAATACCTAGCGTTGAGAATGGTCGAGAATCCAGAAGGGATATGGTTCGGGCCATCGTTGACCGTTTGGGCCGAAGTTGCTCATTTCACACCATTAAGACTACCTATTCATGAGATCATTTGGTAGGACTATTTATAGTTGTCTGTTTGCATGGTATGTCTAAGAAGATTGTGTCAGATTTAGGTACCCAATTTACCTCGAGATTTTTGGAATAAGCTGCGTGAAGCATTGGGAACTCGTTTGAATTTCAGTACATCGTATCATCCGCAGATAGATGGTCAGAATGAGGGAGTTAATCAGATTCTTGAGGATATGCTGAGAGCTTATGCTTTAGCCTGTGCGATTTTGTGGGATAAGTTTTGCCGTATGCAGGATTTAGCTATAACAACAGTTACCAGGCTAGTTTGCAAATGTCACCATTTGAGGTTTTATATGGACGTGCCTGTCGTACTCTGTTGAATTGGAATGAGACAGGAGATCATATGGTATTTGGACCTGATATTCTCAAGGAAGCCGAAGAGCGAGTTGCTATGATTAGAGAGAGGTTGAAAGTAGCTCAGTCAAGGAAAAAGAGCTACGCTGACAACCGTCGTCAAGATTTGAGGTTCGAGTCAGATGATTTTGTGTATCTCAGAGTTAGTCCTCTCAAAGGTGTCAAAAGGTTTCACGATAAAGGGAAGCTTGCGTCAAGATATGTTGGTCCGTTCAAGATTTTGAGCTGTCAAAGAGAGGTTGCTTATCAGTTGGAGTTGCCGCAGTCAATGGCAAGAGTGCATGATGTGTTCCATGTGTCGTAGTTTGGGAGCTCTCCCAGAGTGCCAGCGGAGCTGATGCCATTGGAAGCAATAGAATTGCAGGAAGATTTGACCTATAAGGAGCAGCCAGTCAAAATTTTGGACATTATGGAACGAAGGACCAGGAACCAGTCTATTCGCTTTTGCAGAGTTCAGTGGAGCAATCATTCCGAAGGTGAAACAACTTGGGAGCATGAAGAGGATTTGAAGTCAGATAACCCAAACCTATTCTTTATTTAACCCTGAATCTCGGGGTCGAGATTCTGTTAAGGGGGGGGAAGGTTTGTAACATCCCAAAATTTTGCTTTAATATCATTTTATTGGTTATTTGTCCATTTTATGTTTTTCTGGAATTTATTGGATTTTTCTGGATTTATTTGAATTAACTTTAAATTAAGTATATTGGTCTTTTATCGAAAACTATTTAAATTTATGCAAAGTTAAAATAAAGTTTTGCCAAAAATATTTTATCTGGGTTCAAATTGCCTCAAAGTATTCTTGAGATTTTTCTTGGATTTTTCCTAATATTTATATTGTCTAAAATTGATTAATAGGTTTATCGGAATTATTTTAATTATTAATCCGGGAAAATTGTTGAACAGTAAAGGGCCGAGCCCATTTACTGTGCGTGCTTGGCCCAAGTCTGTGCGGCCCAATCAGCCCGTCTCACCTAACCCTAGCCGCCCTTGACCTCGGCCGTTGGATTTTGATCGTGCGATCAAGAGTTGCCCGCGTCGCCGATGCTTGTGAGCTGTCGGATTGATGCCCTGTGGACGCGCGTGATGGGGCCACGTCACCGCTCCGTGTTGCCACCGGAGTCCGCCGCCGCCACGAGACCGTCTCCGATTTCCGCGCTGTGCACTACTCCCAAGGGCTATAAAAGCACCGCCGCACCCCCCGAGGTTCCTCTTGCTGCGCCGCAACCGTAGCCTCCTTCGCCGTTGCTTGAAACCTCTCCATCTCTGAGATTGAGCTCGCCGGAGTTGCGCCGTCACCCGAAGCCGTTCTTTCCGTCGTCCAATCGTTTCGGTGCCTCTCCGCCGCAGCCGCGTGCCTCATTGGGTTCACCGAATCACCCTCTCCCAGATCCGCACTGAGTCGCGCCCTATCCGGTGTTATTCCGCCATCAAGAGCATCTTCTTCCTCGGCTCTGGTAAGCCCGCGCCACCGACCTCGCCGTCGCACCGCTCGTTAGATCGTGGTCGTCCGATCTTCTGTGAACACATCGGATTAAGCCACGTAAGTGCCGTCGTTGCCATCATCTGGGACCGTCCGATTTTCCACGGGTGGTTCCGATCTTGCCACGCGTCGGCAATCGGGCGCGCATCGTGGGTGGCGCCAGAGCGATCGACGCGCAATGGCGTGTCGGGTGCCGAAGAGACGTGGACCGGGTCCACGGTGGACTAGATCCAAACCATGGACCGGGTCTGTGGACCGTGGTGATGTGGCGGCTCGTGATTGGTCCTGGCGATGATGATGTCAGCATGATGCAGTAATTCGGTTTTCAGTATAAAAATAATTCGATTAAATCTGATTTTCTAATTTCTGTATTTTCAGTATTTATTCAAACTTCAAAAGGCTATATCTTGTGCATTTTAACTCGGATTTGAGTGATTCAAATTTCTAAAGATTTGTAAAATTGAGATCTAGTTAATGGTGAATTTTATTTGATTTTTGGAGTTCATTTGCTCTCTGTTTTGGTATTTATTTGCTTTTCTCCTTCGGTACGCGTAGACGTTGATTTGTGCGACGCTTCGGAGGAAGATCCATCAACCCAAGAGCAAATTCCAGAGCAAGATCAGAACCTATTCCAAGGCAAGTTGTGCTTTGATCATGTTGAACCCATGTTTATACAAATGCTATATTGTTTTACTTTATTGCATAGTATTTCAAGTATACAATTGTTTCAAATTAAATTGGGATCTAGTTAATCTACCCACTTGATTTATATACCCTACCTTGTTATTTGTACGCCATGATCTATTGTTACCCTAGATTGGTTCATTATAGTTGGTTAGTAATGATAATCAACATGGGATGGTTAGACCGTATTAGTTGCTTAGCCATGCCACGTCATCACATGTACTTGAATCATTGATAATTAATCTTGACTAATGGAATATGGAACTATGTGATGAACTTGTGTGTCATGTGAGATCACACGATGAGATTGAGTTGTAGTGGCGAGCAATGTCACACAGCGATATTGATTTGTTGATGGCACGTGGTGCTTGGTAATCAACTTGGGTGATAATCATTTGGATTGGGGCAAGTGGCAAGGGGCGAGTATGCCAAGGTGGGCCCGATGAGAAGAGGGTATGTGGATGTCTTGCCTTGATCACTCTAAGGACTTAACCTTGCAAGCCTTTGACCTGAGTCAATCATGCAACCACATGTCTGGTATGGGCCAGCCTAGCTGATTAAATTGCAATGTCTTAACTTTGGTACTATCTTGGTCGGTGTGAGTTCCCGAGTTATGGAGTAATTCACATGGCGCAAGAGGGGGGCCCTGGATGTGGTAACTAGTCCCACCAGTGTTGAAACCTTAGCGAGTGGTACCTGGTTAAGCCAGAGCACCGTAAAGGCTTTGTCATGATCTCTCCGCCGACACACCAAAGGAAGTGTGTTAATCCGGAAGGCACCAGGAGACGGTCATGTCATGTGGGTAAAGTGCATAATCTCTGCAGAGTGTAAAACTATTCGAATAGCCGTGCTCGCGGTACTGAGTAATGCTCGGGAATTACAGTTAAGGGTTAGCTTAATTAAATGGACAACTTGGTTGGGATGACAGATTGCCATATGGAAGGTTGGAACTTGATTTAGGATTGGAAACTTGGTTTACTTGAGAAATACTGAATCTATCTATTATTATTATTTGTTTTACGGTCTTTACAATCTATTTATTGTATTTTTTCATAAATGCTGCTTTGTTGCAAAATAACCATGATAACCTATCCTTTGAAATAAGCCCTGCATATAGCTATGTTAGAATTGCATTCTGTGCACAACTTGTTGAGTGCTTTATGTACTCACCCTTGCCAACAACAACATCATCAGTTGAGGAGTCTCATCTATGCTGGAGGAGGAGTTCCATGAGGAGACGAATGTTTAGGGCGCAAGCTTTGTCAGTTGCCTGTGGTATACTGAGGGGTTGTTTACGTTTTCATTCCGCTGCAGTTTAATATGTCATTTAGCCTTGCGAGGTATAGTCATGTAAGTTGACCATAAGGTCATTCCACTAGTAGTATATATCATATGATGTCTTTCATAATGCTTCCACTGTGTATGATTTTGATATTTACTTACGTTGAGCCTATGTGCACTAGCGTGATCCTGGACTAGTGCGATATACACAGAGGGTCCGGATTTGCATATTCGGGTCCCGACATCCTGATTGGAGACTAAGTTGTTTCTTGCATCTTGAGAGAAGTCCCTAAGGTATTCTAGCACATCCCCTTGCCAGTCCAAGCAGTCGCCGGTTTTTTCAAAGTTTTTGTACACAGTTTGAACAAACTTGTCAATTTTAGCATCTTGGTCATTTTGCTTTTTGTTGAGATCATACAATCTGTCCTTGACCACCAGCTGTTCAGTCTTGATCTCACCTATCCGCTTCCTCAGATCCCATTGATTTCCTCTGATCATATCAAACCTTTTATAAGTTTCATCCCTGAGATTTGCTTGGTCTTGATAGATCTTTTGCAGCATCTCCTACTGTTGTTGATTTGCTGCCATTAGCTCATTGTGTCTCTGCGCTGTCAATATTCTTTCTTCTTCTAAACTCTCTTGAGCATGTCTGAGATCAGAATTGTACTATTGCTCAAAAGAGGTGAACCAACCTGGCTGAGAGTCCCACCAAGATGATTGCTGACCATAATCATGAGCAGGGTCAGGTTCAGCAAAATGAGAGTAGTGAGAGTGATGAGAATCATCATATGATTGCTGAGTAAAAGTTGGCATATGCTCCTGAGGAAGCCTAGATCCACCTGCTTCATGATCATGTGCTGCCGGTGGAAATCCTTGTTCCTCCAAGAATCTAGTTGCTACTGCTAGTTCTTGCAATTTGTGTACTTCCTCATCTTCATGATGAGATTACGAGTGACAAAATTTGATTGCCTTCATGCTTTGCCAAAATCGATGGCTCGATTCTCAGAGTATAGCCCACCACTACAGAGGTGTATGTGAATGGGTTTGGGAAGTGAGGAGCCGGAGAAAATGCTCCTGAGTATGATAACTGTAACTTGGAGCTCTACCATCATCATCTGAACTGGCATTTATCTCAGTGTCTTCTTGAGCACTTGGCTCATGTATTGCTGGAAGTGGAGTAGGAAGTCTAGCTGGCCTTTCTTTATCAGTTGTTGGCTTAGGCATCTTGTATTGTTTAGGTCGACAAGTGAAATCCCTATTCATTTCATGCAAGGAGATGATTCCTTGAGCCAATGGCATTTGAGTGATCTGCATGGCAAAAGGAAGAGGGCTGCCCATTTTTCTGCAAATGGCTTCTTCCATCTCTCCAAAAATGTAATCTGTCAGATCAATGGGCTGCTTTGATAGGATCAGGTGTAGCAACCAAGCAAGATATGGAGTTACTCCCTCTTCGTATCCAGTCTTAGGGTAAATTGTGTGCCTTAGAGTCAAAAGCAGGGCTTTGGCCTCAGTAGACAGACAATTAACCCTATTTGCATTAAAACCAGCCTCATTGATGTTTCGGTAAATATGGGTTGATACTTGCAAATCTGGCATATCACCAACCTGCCTCCATCTATTGCCAGAAACATTCTCATCATGAATCACGGTTACATTCATGAAGGAACTTGAGGCACCAATAGCGACTTCAAATTGAGGTGATCTCACTTTTCTTCTTCCCATCAAAAGTGAAGAATATAGTGCCTATTTTTGTTATAAGCGAGAGAAGCATAGAATTCCAAAATTCTATTCTCATTCAAGCCGCCCATGAGAAGACATAAGAGCGACAAGGCGGGGTTGATCTTACACAATCCAGTGCTTTGAGACTAGGACTGAGCTAATTTGGTTCCAGTCCACATACTGATGCTTGCACAAGGCTGACATGGGTTTACCACTCTTATTTTTCCTGCTCTTGTGGCCCATATATATGTTTTTCTGGAATGTGGTGATGAATTGCTCATACAAGGGGATCTATCAAGGGGAAACCAGTTCTTTTCTGGAACCCATCTAGCTGCTCTTAGTTTCCTACCCCCCAAGGTAGCTAGCTCGTGCCCAACAATCATATCAATTTCATCGCTAAGTTCTATTTCTTCCTCAGAGGGGATATTTGCACTAGGCTCATAGTTACTGTCATCAGAAGAAGAAGAGGGATCATATTTGTCGGCGTTTCGAGCACAGGCGAGTGAATTTTTAAGTCTAAGGGGCCGCGCGTTCCCTCTCCTTGAATGGTTAGACTCAAGAGTCCAAGATGTATACTGGTTCGGGCCGAATGTCCCTACTCCAGTTCGTGTGGTGGTGGTGTATTGCCTTAGGTGCAGATGACTGCACGGTTTTACAAGCGGGGGCTGAGGGCTGGAATAGGTGAGAGCGAAAATAGCCTATTCATGAAGACCGAGAGGAGGAGCGCCTTGCCTCTCCCGGAGGGTCCTGCCTCCCTTTATATAGCCGGAGGGGGCAGGTTACATGGGAAGTTGGGAGAGGAAAGGATGAGGTGATCTATGCTAGGAGCTCTGGTCCTTCGTCTTGGCAATTGGTCAGTGCCCGCTTTACCCCACGCCGGGTTGGTGGACTCAGTGAGCAAAGCAGTTTGCCGTTTCATCGGGAAATAGCGCACCTGCCCTCTGCAAGTCAGTCAAGCACTGACGTTGCCTCGGGAGGAAGCGCGTCTTCACACCGTGCGTGTCTGGACGATTGAGACCGGAGCTTGACTTCGGCAACCTCCTCGCTAAATCGGGAAGGGGCCACCTGCCCCCGCACAGTCACTCTTGAGCCGTCGTGTCCGTAGGGCACGTGGCTAGTGGCCGGCGGAGGCCCGACACTTGGCCCTTGGCAGAGATCGCTTTAGCTTGGTCGGAGCTCGCGGGTGTCCGACCTGTGGCGAGGGTCGGACACCCCGTTGGGTCGGGGACGAGCTTGGGGCAGCTCGTTAAGTCGGGGTCGAGCGTCCTTTGTGGCCCCACAGGGTTTTTGATCGGATCCGGGCTTGGGGCAGCCCGTTCGTCACTCTAGGTTGTTGGGGTACCCATGGTATGAGTACTCGTCAATATTGCACTGGTTGCTTCCCTCTTTTTGGTGGTTTAGAAGTTACTTTCTTTACTACTTCACCAGATTGCTGTTGACTAGAGCTATCTGTTCTTGCTTTCTTTTTCCTTTTGACCTTATCAGCAATTTTCCCAAGAAGACTTCTTTTGTCTGGGTTATTTGAACTCATCTTGACAAAGACCTTTTCTTAGGCTGAAACACTGAGCTGACAAAAACTGGCTACTTACTGACAATGCAAAGCGCAAGAACTGAAGAACAACCTAGAGAACAGAGAGATGACCTTAAGATGATTGCTAGCTAAGGTTTCAATCTAAGCAAAGAGAAGAGATAAAGTTGAAGAACTTACAAGATCCTAGGAGCAATGCCTTGAGCACACAGGAGCACCGTTGTCAATCACCCGGTCAGGATGTGCTTCGGTAAAGAGTTGATCTTGCACTCAAGAACAGATTACGAGAGGGTTGATGTGGAGCAAGAAGGCTTGAGATGATTCTGAAGGAGATGAAGGTATAAGTAGCACAAGTTGCGAGGAGTAAAAACAGGAAGTTACTGCAGTAGTTTGGAGTACGGACAAACATGGGAAAGTACCAATTGTAGCTGCCTTATCAGGAGAAGTCTCTTTATGAGGGGGTGGTTGAAAACCAGAGAATCCAAGAGGTACAGATACCTATTTTGGATAGGTTTAGCAAGGATAATCCCTAAGAATATAAAAGATTTTGATGTGAACAGCAAGGATAAGATCTTTTTGAAGTTCGAGATGAACACGATTTGAAAAAGATAAGTGCTGAGATGATAGAGCTATTGTCGTACGTGCCCCAGACTGCTTTTTCGGTTAGACCCGATAACCTTCCGTCTGCGCCAGACCGAGCCCTGATGACTTTCCATTTATGCCGGACCAAGTCCGTAAAAGGCATCCTAGGTCCGCCGCAGTTGGAAAACTCTCGGTTAAGGCAGCAGTTCGTGGTACATGGACAAAGTTCTGAACTAAGAAAAAATAACTAACTTCTTAAGGATTTTCTGAGATCTCCCTTTTAAGAATAACACATAAATTTGTAGAGGGATCTTAGAATAATCTTAATATAAAGATCAATCAACCAATAAACTCAGGAGATGTTGAATTCAAATAGGAATGTATGAGCCCTAATTTTCATAAGAGCATGAGTATGATTAACTCAAGCTCAAGAAAAAAAGAACTCATGTGCTGAATAATTTAGATTTTAATATTTTATATAAGTATTTCCTTCTGAAACTTACTTAATCCTAATTACTGTGTTTTTAGGAAAGTATAATATAGTAATAGAGAAAGGAAAGTCTTTCAACAATAATTTTATGACTTTTAGTTTTCAATAAGACTTCCCCCTCTCTTTTTTAATGCTATTATTTAAAATATAGTCTTATCATTATTTCAGCACTAGTAATTACTTTGTCCACATAAAGGTACCAAGATATGCATGGCAAGCAGACTTGACTCCCCCTTAGTGTGTCATTCTAAGGACTCAAACAATATTTGAAGAAGCAAGAATATTCAGTTCATTTCTCAATTTTGAAAATCTGGCCTCATCAAGTGGTTTAGTGAAAATATCAGCCAATTTATCCTCAGTCCTAATGTGACTAAGCATAATGTCACCTTTAGCAACATGATCACGTATGAAGTGATGTCTAATTTCAATATGCTTAGTTCTAGAATGCCGGACTGGGTTGTTGACTATTTTCACTTCACTTTCATTATCGCACAACAGAGGCAAATTTTCGAACAAAATACCATAATCCAAAAAGGTTTGTTTACTAAAAAGGATTTGACCACAACAACTGCCTGCAGCAACATATTCAGCCACAGCAGTTGAAAGTGTTACTGAATTTTGTTTCTTTGAACACCAAGATACTAAAGATCTTCCAAGTAAGTGACAACCCCCAGAGGTGCTTTTTCGATCAATCTTACAACCGGCATAATCAGAATCTGAATAACCAAGAAGTTCAAAAGAGGCACCTTTTAGGTACCACAAGCCAAAACATGGAGTATGCTTTAAGTATCTGAAAATCCTTTTTACTGCACTAAGATGCACTTCTTTAGGTGCAGCTTGAAATCTAGCACACATGCATATACTAAACATGATGTCTGGCCTAGATGCTGTCAGATAGAGTAATGAGCCTATCATAGATCTAAACAATTTTTGGTCAACAAACTTACCTCCCTCATCTTGATCAAGATGTGTATTTATTGCCATAGGAGTTTTAAGAGGCTTGCATTCTTCCAGATGAAATCGCTTGAGAAGGTCTTTAGTATACTTTTCTTGTGAAATAAAAGTCTCTTCCTTCAATTGTTGACTTGAAATCCCAAGAAGAATGTAAGCTCTCCCATCATTGACATTTCAAATTCTTTAGCCATTTGATTACTAAATTCCTTGCACAGAGAAAGATTAGTACTTCCAAAGATGATATCATCAACATAAATTTGGCAAATCATTAATGTACCATTGAAGTCTTTTAGAAACAGTGTTGGATCAACCTTCCCAATTTTGAAATTCTTTTCTAGTATAGAGTCTCTAAGGCGCTCATACCATGCGTTGGGGGCTTGTTTTAAACCATATAGTGCCTTGGACAACTTGTACACATGACTGGGAAATTTTATATCTTCAAAACCAGGAGGTTGTTCAACATATACAATTTCTTCAATGATTCCATTAAGAAAAAGCACTTTTAATATCCATTTGAAAAAGAGTAATATTGAAATCACAAGCAAAGGCTAGAAGGAACCGTATGGCTTCAAGTCGAGCTACAGGTCCATAGGTTTCTCCATAATCCAAACCTTCAACTTGAGAGTATCCTTGAGCTACTAGCCTTGCTTTATTGCGTGTGACCACACTATTTTCATCTTGTTTATTTCTGAAAACCCACTTTGTTCCAATGACATTATGTTCCGTGGGTCTTTCCACTAAGTTCCAGACATTGTTTCTTTCAAAGTTGTTGAGCTCTTCCTCCATTGCCACAATCCAGTCAGCATCCTTCAGAGCTTCATCTACTGTTCTGGGCTCAACACATGAAACAAAAGAGTAATGTTCACAAAGAGAAGCTTGTTTAGAACGAGTTTGAACACCCTTACTAAATTCACCAATGATTTGATCTACAGGGTGATCCTTTTGAAGAGGAACGCGATATGCTACACTAGCACAAAAAAATATACCGTAACGTAAAGCTACTGCAAGAAGGGATCACAGATAAGATTACCACTAGGCGCCGCAGCGAGTAAACCTTCGTCGTCGATGCGATGGATCGTCCTCGCCGCAGATCGTTGCGTCGATGGAGCGGATCGTCCTCGCCTCGCCGTGGATCGTCCTCCCACGCCGCAGCGATCGCAGCAACATCACCGCAGATGATCCACCGTCTAGGATGGAACGCCGCGTGCGTCGTGTGCAAGCACCGGTCGCTCGGCGGGGGCAACGAGAAGAGGAGGCTAGGGTTTCGAGTGAATCACTTCTAAACCGTGGGAAAGCACACCCTGCGCCCACCCTCCTCCCCTCCTTATATAGCCACGAGATGAAACACTAAACCAAGGCCCATCCGCGTGCTAAACCCACGATGTCCATTAATTATGGATCCAATCCAAATTAATGCGTCCCAGCCCATTAAGTGTGTGACCCTGCAGGTTCACGTACGTTTGGACGTGGATTCAAAAAACTCCTTTTTAATCCAATAGTTGGTAGCGGCTCCTTGCAAAGTATGCCAACTCCCAAACATACTATGATCAAATCGGACAGAACCTATCAAAAGTACTCATGTAATAATCCCTTTGCCAAGTATATGAAGATTGATCTCAAGGCGAGAAGCATGTCATCCTTTGATGATTCAATCCATCTCTCGTATCCGTGATATATTAATAAGTTGTGATTGACTCCTCAATCACGGCATGGCCATGCACTTCCTTAATCATATCACACGAGTGGCCTTGTCATATATCTCCGTTTAATTGGAGTGGCAAATTCCATCTTATTTGCTCACTTCCTCTCGCACGTTTCATAGTAAACATGAAAGCTACCTTTATAACTATCCGGTTAGGAAGTAGTGTTTGATAGCCCCAAGGAAAACTATTACACATGTAGGGAATATGACAATCTCAGGTCTAAGGATCATACATCTACTAGTTATGAGATACACTGATGACACATAAGAATGAAACATTCTCGCAGTGTCCAATTGTGGGTCTATCTAACCCATGTTCTTCAACATGCGTCCACAATGTATAGATGATATCTCTATATCCCATGATCTATGAAGCATGATCATCGATCACTACATGTGCTGATCTATTCATCGTTATCCTATACGATGATATCCGATCAGAGATATTTATCGAATTATATCAATAAGTAAAGAGCTTCATAAGCAAGTCACATACTTATTGATCAATACAATGATATACATTCATTGGACCAATAATCATATTATTATTCATAAACATAGTCATGTTACAATCATCTAAATGATTGCCTCAAGTGCATAGCACTAACACCTTTGTGATGGTGTGATGGCTCTTTATGAAATTCAGTCCTTCATCCTTCTTTTCATTATCTTCAAGTTGTGATCCATTTTGAGGTATTGTGGACATTGGTGCTAGATCATCTTTGTCTTCTTTGGGCTTGATCTCACCAATTTTCATTTTTTTCATGGATTCTTCTAGAGCTTCTTCACCTACATCAGCTAGATTCTCATGCTCACATTGTGAGCCATTAGATTCATCAAATTTAACATCATAGGTTTCTTCTACTAACCCAGTTGAATTATTGAAGACTCTATAAGCTTTAGATTTAGAAGAGTAACCTAGCATGATACATGTATCACACCTCTTTTGAAATTTACCTAAGTGTGTTCTCTTTTTATAGATATATACCTTGCATCCAAACACACGAAAATATGTGATATTAGGTTTTCTTCCTACCAAAAGCTAATATGAGGTCTTCTTGAGAAGTCAATAAAGAGAGAGCCTGTTGATCGCATGACATGCAGTGTTGATGGCTTCAGCCCAGAAAACATCAGCGTGTTATACTCGTCCGACATTGTCCTTGCCATTTCTATGAGAGTTCTATTTTTCCTCTCAACCACACCATTCTGTTAAGGAGTGTATGCGGCTGAAAGTTCATGCATTATACCTAACTCATCACAGTATTCAACAATGTTAGTATTGACAAATTCAGATCCATTGTCATTCCTAATCTTTTTAATAGGGCAGTCAAATTCATTTTGAGCCCTTTTTGCAAAAGTTTTAAAAAAAATCCAACTTCACTTTTGTTTGGCAAAAAGAATATCCATGTGAATCTAGAGAAATCATCCACAATTACAAGGCAGTATGAGTTGCCACCTATACTTGCATATGAGGTAGGACCAAAGACATCCATATGCAAAATTTCTAAAGGCCTAGTAGTGAACATAATATTTTTAGCAGGATGAGAGTTAGCTACTTGCTTGCTAGCTTGACAAGCACTGCAAAGTTTATCCTTTTCAAATTTAATGTCCTTTAGACCCACTACTAGCTCATTTTTGAAAATCTTTTTGAGATTAGACATACCTACATGCCCAAGTCGTCTGTACAAAAGCCAACCATGTGAAACTTTAGCAAGCAGACAAGTTGAAATGCATGAGGAGTTAGAATTGAAATCAACAAGGTAGAGATTTTGAAATTTGAAACCTTTAAAAATAAGCTTCTCATTTTTGTCATGAACTGTTACTCCATCACTGGAGAAGATACAATGGAATCCTAAATCACAAAGTTGAGCAACAGACAAGATATTGAAATTTAAAGAATCAACTAGTAATACATTTTCAATAGAGTGATCATTTGAGATAGCTATCTTACCATTTCCCTTTACCTTTCTTTTACTGTTATCTCCAAATGTGATTTTGTGACTTGGATCACTTTCTTTTTCAACTGAGCTGAACATCCTTGAGATGCTGGTCATGTGTTGTGTGCAGCCACTGTCAATAACCTAGTGCCGGCCGCCACTCTTGTAATTTATCTAAAAGAATGTTCATTTCTTGATTTTAGGTACCCAAATACTTTTGGGTCCATTAGTGTTAGTCTGAACAACTTTGGGGCCAAATGGATTAGTAAGTAAGGACTTAATCACCCAAATAGCTTTAAGATTTTTGTCCATATTAGAGGGGCCAACATATTTGACATTCATTTTACCCCTAAAATCCTTAAACAACATATAATGTGCATCAACCATGCATCTTCTATTAACCTTAGCATATGAAGCACAAGCAAATTTGTAATTTTTAGAAGCATGATTGTAGTCATGACAATAACAGCATTGAGTCCTACTTTTGATAAAATTTATCTTGGGTTTTGGTTGTTCATTCTTTCTGGGTACAGATTTGGCTTTATAACCTAATCCCTTTTTACCCAGAACAATCTTTTGCTCCCCAAGAATTTTATCAAGGGTAGCACTACCAAGGAAGCATTTTTCTAATCTTTTGTCAAATTTCGCTACCTTGGATTTCAGCTCATTGTTTTCTGTCATGAGCTCTTTAGCATATGAAGCATTTTTGCAATTTTTACTACACATGCTAGATGAGCTAGGAATAATCATTTCATCAGACAGCAAATCACAGCTAATTGAAATATTACAAGATGAAACATTTTTAGATTTGCTACTCTGCATCTCATTATCAATTTCCAGCTCATAGTATTTGTTAAGCAGTTCATCATTATCTTTAACAAGTTGCATGTGTGTGATTTTCAAAGAATCATGAGAATTTGTAAGAACAGTATGATCTGTACTTAGAACAAAATGAGCATGAGAAAGTTTTTCATGTTCATTTATAAGCTCATTTTGACTATTCTTCAGCATATCATATTTTTCTTGTAAGGTATTAATGTCAGATTCAAGAGTTTCTACTCTAGCAGTAAGCAGTTCATTCTTATCCATCAAGCTAATAGCATTTTTCTTAAGAGCTTTGTCTTTAGCAGTTTTAACATATAAAGCATCATTAAGCTCTTTAATAATCTTTACAAGCTCTTCATACGAAGGACAATCATTTACCTTGTCTTCATCATTTTTTTGCCATTAGGCACAGTGGTAGAGAAGCTGAAGGTGAAGGTGGTGTAGATTCATCCAGAGCGAGCCCTGCTATTCCCTTGGACCTTGGCTCTTCTTCATCTGAGGAGGAGGATTCTTCACTTGAATTTTCTTCATCAGTGATCCATTCACCAATGTGTACCTCCTTCTTCCCTTTCCTCCAATGTTTCTTGGAGTAGCTCTTCTTGCGATGACTTCTCTTGTAGCTTCCTTGAGCTTTTTATTCATCATTTTCATCTTTGTTCTTGCTCTTGCCCTTCTTGTTACTTTTGTTTGGGCAACGGGCAACATGTGTCCTTTCTCATTGCACTCAAAGCAGATAATGTTAGAGAAAGGGTTTATTTTTTAGAAGTGGTTAGAGGACTTACCTTTGGCATTCACCCTTCTCATGATTTTGTTTGCTGATCTCATGAGTAATGCCAGTTTTCTTACATCTTCATCCTCTTCATAGCTTGTATCTTCTTCTTCATCAGAGGAATCTTGAACTTTCTCCTTGGCCTTAAGTGCAATATATTTCTTCTTGGTCTCAACTTCATCACCCAAGGTAAGCTCATGAGCTGAGATCTTGCCTAATAGTTCAGTAGATGTGAGCTTCTTCAGATCACCACTATTAGATAGATAAGTGATCAAGCTGTGATAGGCTCGAGGTAGAACCCTGATCATCTTCCTTCATACTTCAACATCATCAACTTTAGTTCCTAAACCTTTAAGCTCATTTACAATAGGATTTAATGTAGAGAACATATCATTAGCATTTTCATGAGGAAGCATTTTGAACTGATCAAATTTTTCTCTGACAACAAAGTATCTTTCCTGTTTTACATCAAAGGTACCCTTATGAATTTCTTGAAGAGTAGTCCATATATCATAGGCAGTTGACAGATTACTGACTCTATCAAAAACTTCAACGCTAAGGCAAGAAAAGATAGCATTTCTAGCCTGAGCATCGTATTGCAAATTTCTTATTTCTCCAGGTGTAGGTTCTGAGGATGTGGATTGCCCTTCAGGTTTGACCCGTGGAGGCAAATGTCTTTCTATAACCCTCCACACATCATAACTTACGGCATCAAGATAACACCTCATTCTAATGTTCCAATCAGCATAATTTGTGCCATCAAAAACAGGAACCCTTCCTACACTTACTGTAGCCGATCCTATTCCCTCGGCCATTTTACCCAAGTTGTTAAGCTTTAAATGGGTAACATTGCTCTGATACCACTTGTAAGGATCAAGTTGGCCTAGAGGGGGGTGAATAGGCAACTTTAAAACTTTTTAATTCTTATGAAAAAACATTTCTCAATAAAAATAGTAACAGAAACAATTAGTATAAAGATTCAACACAACTTTGTTTCAGTAAGATTTGTATAGAGAAGAACTTGAATGAGAACTGGCAATAAGAGGAACAAACAAAGATAAACTAATAACAGGAAGACTCAAAGATTTTTCACCGAGGTTTAGAGCTCAAACTCCTACGTCCCCGTTAGAGCACTTCTTCAGAAGTATAGCTTAACCAAAAGCACTTCTTCAGATGTATTGCTCCACCAAATAGCCAATCACAATGACTTTTGGTTTTCCCTTAGCTTGACTCTTCCACCACTCCGGTGAGGTGAGTCTCAACCTTTCACAGCAATGGTGGCCTTCCATAATCCCTTTTTGATAGGTCGCACCAACAACTTCTCTAACCATCTAGGAACAGCTAGTTCCAAGAGTAATAGACTATCCACAAGCCCTGTCTCTTGATTCAGTAGCTAGATGTAAACTAGACTCAACTTGGAGCAAGAACACTAAATGTTCAGAATGAGTGTTTTGGTTTTTGAGTTGAAGTTCGAACTCTTTGATAGAATGAAAGCTCAGAGATTTCTAAAGATCAAAGAGTTGTAATTGATTTGAAAGATGTCAACGGTGTTCGGAATATCAAGGATGTGTAAGTGCAAAGCTCTATATTTTTCTGTGAACTCAAGCATCGTATATATATAGAGCCTGAACAGAAGTAACTGTTGTACTTGCCATTTGCTCGTTGAGGGTTGGCAGGATGGATGAGACAGGTCAACTACTACCTCTTTTATAAGTATTTTAAGGTGTATGAGTCACATGTTGAAATATATACACGCGTCGGACTGAAAAAGTCAGTCCGACATACATAAGATTTGAGAAGCGTTATTGTACCTAGTGTGACCCATTTGCGCCGGACCAGAAAAAACGGTTCGTCGTATACATGTACTGGTAAAAGAAAGTTTGTGCCGGACCGACAAAATTTGTCTGGCGTACACATGCTTTGATCTATTTGGATACCAGCAAAACAATGTTTGCGCCGGACGGAAAAAGTTGGTCCAGCGTACACATGCCTTGTTCCATTTGAGTACCAGCGAACAACGTTTGCGCTAGACCGAAAAAGTTGGTCCGGCGTATATGGGAAAATGGCTGGTTTTATCTGAGTGAAGCATGTTTGCGTCGGACCAAAAAAGTTGGTCCGGCGTGAACGGTGTACGCTCGGTTGAAATACATCAGAGGATATCTCTTATCGCCGGACTAAAAAAGTCGGTTCGACGTACATGGAGTGCGCTCGGTTAAAAAAATTGGAAGAGAACTCTTAGCGCCGGACTAAAAAAGTCGGTCCAGCGTACATGGTGTGCGCTGGTTAGGATTTGTACTTTGATTTCTTGAGCGCCTGACAAGATGTTTGGTCCGAGAGAGAACTCTTTTTGGCTAAGAAAGGGAAGATCTAGAGTTTTGAATGAGAGATATGAAATGTCCTATGCTGCAAGTAATCTTAGTGATTTTGCATATGAACCAAGATCATTTCTTATGTATAATCCCTCTTAATAGTACGGTGATTCTAGCTATATGGCTTGAATCAACTCCCAAACCAAAACTAGAAACAAACACCTTAGCCTTGATCTTCAAATACGGCTGTTGCCGGCTTCTACTTAGTATCCTTCTTGATCATCAACACCAAAACCTACATAATAAGCATAATTGACAAAAATAGGGGGCCTAGAGCTCTCATATGCAACATCTACTAGCAAAGTGAAGGAAATATTTAGGAGACTAATCCAGGTCTCCATATGAGTCATAGGTGTCCTCCTAAGAATCCGTGAGCTTAGTTGGATAAAGAACGATATCATCACACTTCTCTATGTTCGTGTCAACAACAAGTTGAACAGTGAGGTGTGCCTCAATATTGTTCACCTATGTCTCTTTGACATTTCTAATTGATTGCATGTAAAGGTATGCCATATGCTTCAAGGTGCAGCAATTGCGTGATCAATGGCCAGTACATCCATGCCTAAAACAAGGTTGCGAAAAGTTTGTAGCCTTGTTGGTTGACCATTGCTTCTGAAAGCTCATTGATCTTTTACCTCTACTTTTTCACTAGAGCTTGCCTATTCCCTTCTATATTTTTCCATTCTTCCATTTACCCCTTTATACCTTTGGCCCTTTCCGAATCTATGGCTATTGCTGGTCTGCTGAGCATTTGCATATGCTTCGGGCATTGCATATGTCCCATTAGAATGGGCATGATGATTCTTCATTAGGAGTTCATCATGCTTTTCTGTTTCTAGCAAAATACATATAAGCTTAGAGTACTTCTGGTACTTGGTATGACGGTACTGTTGCTGCAGTATCATCATATTGGGGTGGAAGATGCACAATATCTTATCTATTATTTCAGCATCAGTAACTTTCTGGTTACAAAATGTTAGTTTTGCGACAAGCTTATGCAGGTAGAGTTGTATGCTGCCATAGTCTTAAAATCCTAAAAGCGTAGGAGGGTTCATTCATGTTGTTCTTCTGGCAACAAGATGGATCTTTACTGGTTATATCATTCCATTAGGGAATTCCATAGTGCCAGCATATCCTCCTCCATCAAATATTCGACCTTCAGGTCTGTATGGAGATGGTGCCTTAGGAAGTGTAGAGTCACACACTTGGCATCTTCGGGAAGAGCAGGAGTACCAGCTTCAGGCTAAGTAATATTGCACTCCATAAAATTGAGCTATCAAGTTAATCTTGGCATCCATTATTCGGTGAGATAATTGATGCCATTCAGGACAAGCACAATAAATTTCCCCTTTGCGATGTTCGACATATCCTATATGCAGGCAATATTGAATTTTATTGCCGGTAAAATAAATATATTGCATGTTCACTCTTGAATCAGTAAAGTTTGGCCTATATCTATTTAGTAGATAATTATCTAAGATTTTTCAGGATTTTCCTAGCATTTTCATATTTTTTGGTAATTATCAAGCAATTTTTAAAATTACCAAATAATAGAAAAATAAATTCAGCATTTATTAACATGGAATTATGCCAAGAAAAATAAACCCAAAGATATGGAGCTTCCAATGTGTTCTAAGTCTCAGGTTCATCAAATTTATGGAAGCCTACATACCTAGAAAATCATTTTCTAGGATTTACCATAATTTGTTAGAATTTATTAATTATTTTCACAATTTTAGGAATCCTTAAAGCAAAATATCCATGGCTAGCATCAATTTACTATAATACCAGAGGTTAAAACATAAAAATGCTCTTTTTATAGTTTAAACTATCGGGCCGTGCAGTCCATGGACTGCATGGCCCACGACAGCTCAGGTGGCCCATAGGGCCCATGAGACGGGTGGCTAGGGTTTTTAACCCTAGTCGCCACCCATCCAAAACTAGAGGCGGTGCAAGTGGCCACTGGCACGGTAGCACGGTAGCGGAAGGAGCCGCGAACAGGTGGCACAGGTGGTGCGAATGGTGCTGGCGGTGGTGCCAAGGTCTGTGGGCTCGGCTATAACGCTAGCACGGAGCGGTGGCGGTGGTGCACAGGGTGCAAGGCTTTAGGCCGGCGAGCGTCGGAACAACGCACGAGCATGGCAGCGTGAGGGGGCTACAGGCACAAGGCTGGCAGGGCTAGCTAGAGCGGCGTGCGACCAGCAGGGCATCGTCGAGGGGGCCGCGGGCTCGACGGCTACCCACGGGGTAGCCAACGCGGTTGTGCGCTAGCAGGGAAGCTAACAGGCACTACAGGCGTGGTGGAGTGCGAGGAGCCACGAGCTCGGTGGCTGTGGACGAGGTGGCTGGTGCCAGCAGGCCTCAGGGCGCATCGATGGCTGACAGGGTGGCTGGAGCGGGGAACATCGACGGTCGACAGGGCTATCGGTGCGAGGAGTCCACAGTGTGCGTCGATGCCGGATAAGATGGCCGATCGTATGGGAGGTCTACTCGGGCGAAATGGCGGCGTGGGCGGGCTTTGAGTGTGGCACACGACAGCATCGGTAGGTCACATGGCCTGGCTAGGGTCGGTGCTGTGGGCACCGACAGAAGCTCGGCCAGCGCAACACATGGCCAGCATTGCCTTAATGACTTCTTGCCCCCATTTTTATTATTATTGTGATGAATAATACAATGAAGAACCCTAGTGTGTGTTTAGATTAAATAAATAGTTTAGGCAATTAGGGAAAAAATAATCTACATGAGTAAACGACTGTTTAGCTGAGATTAACTTACGTAGTTAGAACTTACGTATGGCTTGTAGTAGATTTAATCACTTGTCGCCATTCTAATTTGATGCAGTGTAGATTGACACGGGCATACAATCTTGATCGGCCTTGGTGGAGCATCATGCTGATAATGTGTTGTAAAATGATGACGAACGTCGTATATCAACCGCAATGTACCAATAGAATCGCAAGCATAAACACAGCGTGCACACACGATATAGGGAGGCAAAACTTTTCTCTCTTTATTAGATTGATTCTCTTGTACATAGGGGGTGCCATATTTATAGTATAAAGCAACAAGAGATATATTCGAATTCGCCCACAACGAGATAGAGTCCAAACGCAAATGAACAACTAGGACCAAGAGTCCTACTATATCTCAACACAATCAACATATCAAGGCATGCCAACATGGGTCGGTCCAACTTTGTAAGGAACACTCAAAGGAACACTCAATTTTATTGCTGATAGGGTATAGAGGAGGTCACAAGGATGTAGTGATTGACAATTGTCTAGGGCCAAAAAGGACGTAATGCTCAAATCAGAAGCACTAAAGAAGTCGAAGCACTATTTAGTAGGATCGGTACTGGTTATTAAAACAGACTAACAAAGCCTCAAATACATCACTGAACAGCGGTTGACTGATGGCATTTATCGCAAATTGTTAATTAAGCTACTAGGATACAACTACAAAGTTGAATACAGGAATGGGAAAGAGAACAAAGCAACGAATGCACTCTCCAGAATCACTCCTTCCGAAGAGACAATGGCAGTTACAGTGGTTGTGCCAAAATAGATTACAGATGTAACTGAGAGCTATCGCAATGATGAGAAGTGCACAGAATTAGAAGCTCAGTTGAGGATTGATGCCAATAGTGTTTCCCCATAATCATTAAGTAATGGTATATTGAGATATCAAGGTAGGATCTATGTTGGAGCAAACTCAGACCTGAGAACACAACTACTGAACTCTTTCCACAATTCAGCATCGGGTGATCATTCAGGAGGTAGAGCAACTTATAAAAGGGCGAAACTATTGTTTTATTGGCTGGGCATGAAGAAAATGATTATTGAATTTGTGAAGACTTGTGCGGTATGTCAAGAATAAATCTGAGAATTTACCATACCCGAGTTTGCTTCAGCCTCTCCCAATTTCTGATATGGCTTGGACCCACATTACCTTGGATTTTATAGACGGTTTACCCCGATCAGAAGGGATGGATGTGATAATGGTTGTGGTTGATAGATTCACAAAGTATGCACATTTTATCTCCATGAGCCATCCATACACGGTACAACAAGTTGCTGATCTCTTTTTGGGAAATGTCTACAAGCTACACGGCCAACCAACGGTCATCATCTCAGGTAGGGACACGATCTTTACTAGTAGTACCTTGTAGAGAGAACTCTTTTCAGCTATGGGGGTTAAAATAAGGTTCAGTAGCACATATCACCTGCAGACTGATGTTCAAATAGAGAGGGTCAATCAATGTCTCGAGAATTACCTTAGATGCATGGCATTAACAAGCTCAAGAAGATGGTATTCTTGGCGCTCACAGGCCGAGTGGTAGTATAATACATCGTTTCATACAGCTTTGCAAATGACACCGTTATAGGCTTTATATGGCATGAGGCCTCATTTGATTACTGAATATATGCTACCAGACTCTGCCACTGGGGAGGTCAGGAACATATTACAAGGAAGACATGCAGCATTTGAGGCCATCAAGGTGAATCTGGAGAGAGCAAGCTCTCGAATGAAGCATTTCGCTGACATGCATCGAACCGAGAGAACCTTTGACTTGGGCGATATGGTTTACCTCAAAATGCAACCATATCGTCACAATGCTTTGGGACTGCATAAAACACTAAGCTACATTCCAAATTTTATGGGCCATTTAGAGTCATTGAGAGGATTTGGTGGTCTGCATATAAACTCCTCTTGCCAGAAGGATGTCCATTACATCCCGTTTTCCACGTTAGCCAACTCAAGAAACATCTTGGATACAAGGCTATTCCAGAAAAAGAATTGCCGCTAGTTGATACTGAAGGACACATTCTAACTGCTCCTGTTGTTGTACTGGAAAGAAGGATAATACCACGGAACAATGAACCGATAGCTCACTGGAAGGTTTAGCGGGCTAATCTTCCTCCAGAGATTGCTATGTGGGAGGATGATGACTTCATGACCATAATCTTTCCGCGATTCCTACCTTGAGGATAAGGTTTCTTTAAGGGAGGAGCAATTGACAGAAACCTGGAGTTCTGAATCCGAAAAGGAGTAGATAGATTTCAGTTTAGTTAATCAACGGCTGAGATTTGAAGATGAAGTTCTGGTAAGATCTAATCCAGCGGATGAGATTTGAAGATGACCTTTGGCAGGCGATATGACGATCTGGGAGTCTCCTTAGATTGTTATGAGGAATCAACGGCAGGAAAGTGAAGATACCATTTTACTGAAGATTTAGATGGCTAAGATCATTAGTTGTAATTACTATTTACTGTTAAGTGATTTACCTTGTTACTATTCCCCGTAAGTTGTCTTTAGTGCTTCTGGCTTTATAAGCAATCAAGGTGTAATTAGACAAGTTGTTAATGAAGATTCCTTTCCCCTTTTGCGATTTGAATCTCCTTACCTTTTAGTTCTTCCCCTTTGTGCATTTGATTTCGCATTATCTTTTCTTATCTTCTTTCCTGGAATCCGATTTTTTCTGGGTCCTAACATCTATTGGTATCAGAGTAAATCGGTCCTTGGCCTAGAAGCAGATCGAAGATTGTTGGATTTGAGTCTGAACATAGAAGCAGGTTTGGGGAAGAACTTAACCTTTCCCTGTAAAATCCCTATTTTGCTATTAGGAGATCTTGTTGCCTAAGGTTGGAAAAGTGCCTGAGGAGGACGCGGGCTCTGTTTTAGTCGCAGAAATGCAGGAGATGAAGAGAGATATGGAGGGGTTATAGCAACAGAGGGGTGAATATTCGACCTTGATGCAAGATCAGATGGATCAATTTCAAAGGCAACTACAAGATAAATCGGCAAAAATAGAACAAGTAATGGATATGCTCAAACTATCAGTGGACAAAACTGATCAAGGAGAGGTAGCAAGTAATTTGGCAAATCTGGAAGGTAACAGGGAACAGTCTAGGAGGGCGGATGTTAGGCAACCGATACCGACTGCTCAATTATTTGGAACCCCAGGCAGTGGGCATTCGATTGCATCAAATACTCATGTAGTTAATCATACTAATGACATTTCCCCCATGCCTCTTGGGATCAACCATGCCATTTCCAGTTTTCCTTCAGGACCACAAACCCTTGCAGTGAGCACTGATGGAACAACTATACGAACAGTTGGAGTAAGTATGTATCCACCATTGATGACTACTGGGTCGTTTGCTCCGCAATTCATTGCCCCCAACCCGCCATATGTACCGTACTGTAGACCACCTTATAATTAGTCGTATCAGCCAGTGGGAGGACTACCTTTTGCTAGACCTAAACAGCCATAGGGTTATTCTTGGCCTAGAGCACTAGAAGGATTAGGAGCAGGACAGGTGAGAGTGGACCGAAACCAGTATAACAACAGTTTCAGTAAAGTGCCTAAAGTTGAATTTCCGAAGTTTGATGGAGAGAATCCTGAAGCTTGGATGCGAAAAGCAGAAAAGTGCTTTGAGTTAGGCAGAACACCTAAGGATCAAAAAGTTGCTATAGTAGAAATTTACCTAACTGGAAGAGCTGATCAGTGGATGAGTTGTAACAGAATTGATACCAAAAACCTCAGCTGGCGGCAGTTTTGTAGCATGATTTATCAAAGGTTCGCTGCAAAAACAAAGATAGAAGTGATTGATAATTTCAGAGAATTAAAACAAGTTGGAACTATTGAGGCATACATTGACCATTTCGATGAAATGATGAATTTGGTAAAAAGGGGCAACCCCAGTCTGACAGAAGGGTATTTCATGGACTACTTCTTATCTGGTCTAAAGAATTATATTAAGGTTCTATTGAAATCCCTTAGCCCTAGAACCTATGAGGGCAGTGTATCACATAAAAGGCAAATGATGTAGCCTACTAGTATTGCTTCTAAGGTGACACAAATAGGGAATGTAAATGCTAAAGGAGGAAGTGTAGTGAGCAAGAAGGAAAATAATGAAAAGTCAAGTGATGTTAATAATAACAAATGGACCGGTGGGAGGTGTTTCAAATGCCAAGAGCTGTGGGTGCCTGGGCACAATAGGGTGTGCAAATTTTAGAAACAAGTTCACCTGATCACCATTGAAGATGATGATGAAGCTCCAAATGAATCCCAAGAAGTTGAGTATAGCACTCCTCCAGGAAGTCCAATGCACCAGAAGGAGGCAGAAGAAGTACTTCAATTGTCAACCCATGTAGTAGCAGGCACTAGTACTAGAACTACCACCTTTACACTGAGAATGAAAATTGAAAAGGTGAGTGCTATAGCAGTAGTTGACAGTGGCAGCACAACAACATTTATCACTCCAGCTGTAGCAGTTAAGGCTAAATGAAAGATCAGTAATCACACTCCAATACAAGTGATGGTGGCCAATGGCATGAAGCTTAATTGTGATTCCAAATGTATGGATTGTGAGTATACTCTACAGGGAAAGCTATTTACCTCTTACTTCAGGGTATTGCAGCTCAAGGGGTACGATGCAATCTTAGGGGCTTATTGGATTTACCAGCACAGTCGGGTTAGCGTGAATCTGAAGACACGGAAGTTCAGCATATGCAAAGATGGATAGAAGAAAGTGACCTTTGTCGATGAGAAACTTCCTCGCGAAAATTGTGTTATCAATGATCAGAAGTTACTAAAATTGATGGGAAAGGGAGTTGTAGGGGTTGTGATTTATGCGAAGGTACTGGTAACTAGTGGGGCAAATCAGATAGTGACCCCTGTAGAAATTGAAGAAGTACTGGAGCAATTCTCTGATGTATTTGCGGAGCCAACAGAACTTCCTCCTGTTAGGGAATGCGACCACCAGATACCACGAGTCCCTGAAGCCAAGCCAGTGAACATTGGACCCTACAGGCTCCCATATTACAAGAAGGATGCAATGGAAGAGTTGGTCGAAGTATTATTACAAAATCAGACCATAAGATCAAGTGTGAGCCCCTACTCTTCTCCAGCTATATTAGTGAAGAAAAAAGATGGCACTTGGAGGTTGTGCATAGACTATAGATGATGAGGACATCACTCCTTCAGATACGTGCAACACGACTCCTCAAGATATACAAGGACCAATTACAAGAGCACGTGCGCGACAATTAAACTACCAGGTGCACTCGTTCCTCGCTGTTCATGTTTTCTTAGATGGTTTGCTACTAAATTCTTGTGATGTATTATTTATTAGGAATACGGGAGAAGCATCACAAGCTTACCTGGACATTATCCCTCGAAGTCCAAGTCTACTTGGACTCAAAGTCGAGCTCAAGTCGAACTCCAAATTCGGTTTGGAGTCTCACGACAATATGTCAATAAAACGACCATATCTGGGTCATACGAAGTCCGATTGAGGCGTTATTTTACTCTACGAAGAAGCCCACGATGAGAGCTTTCCAATGGAAGTGGTTTCACGTCCAAAATCCTTCTGCATCGATGGGCATTGTCAAATTAATATGACAAACAGAATCTGCCAGGTACTGCGCCACCTCCACTTGGGCCCAAAGGCCTTGTACGACTTAGGGTTGCATAGCCAACCCCTTGGCCACCTCCCTTGCCCTCCTCCTCATATATATTCAGTAGCCGTCGCTAGAATAGATGGGTTTTGCTTAGATTACAACTAGATACTTTGTCAGTTTTTCGCCGTTCATCGGTTTGTGGAACCCCAACTCGTGTGCTTAATATTATTTGCAATTTCAGATTGCATCTTCTACGTTCTTGCTTGTGTTCTCGATTCGCATGCAGGGATAAACCTTCTTGGCGAGGTCAACCGTGTTTGTGCGTGGTTGATAACCAAAGGAGCCGTGGTGTAGTGATTGCAGGGTTCGAATTAGTTCTGATTGAAAGCCGAATCATCAACGTCGAGTTCTCCATCAATCGATTAACTACTACCTGTCAAAAAATCGGGCCACCGTTCCTATCAACAGATAGTTGAATGCTAACACTATGAAGAATAAATATCCAATACCTGTCATTGAAGATCTTTTGTATGAGCTCAGTGGGGCTAAATACTTTTCCAAGATTGATCTAAAGTGTAGCTATCACCAAATAAGAATGAACGTGGCTGACATATTCAAGACAGCTTTTAGCACACATACATGGCATTATGAATATGTTGCCATGCCATTTGGATAACCAATGCCCCATCAACCTTCAAGGCTTTAATGAACAGGATTTTAGCAAGTTTCTTGAGGAAGTTTGCACTGATATTCTTTGATGACATCTTGATCTATAGCTCTACTCTTGAGGCACATAAGTCACACTTGACACAAGTCTTGGAAATATTGAGGAGCAACAAATTATATGCCAGGAAGAGTAAATGCGTATTCGGTCAAAGGTAGGTGGAGTATATAGGTTATGTGATTAGTGAACAAGGAGTAGCTACTAATCCTAAGAAAATCACTGCAGTACAAAACATGCCTATTCTTGGAAACATAACACAATTGAGGGGATTTCTAGGTCTGGCAGGGTACTATCAAAGGTTTATCAAGGACTTTGGGATAATTTGTCGACCTCTGTTCAATTCCTTGAAGAAGAATGCATTTTCCTAGGAGAAAGAACAATAGAAATACTTCATGAGCACCAAGAAGGCACTTACTCAAGCCCTTGTATTGGCATTACCCGATTTTACACAGCTTTTCATTCTTGAAACCGATGCTAGTGGTCATGGGTTTGGAGCAGTATTAATGCAAAAAGGGAGACCAATTTCTTAGATGAGTAAAGCCCTAGGGCGAAAGACTGATGCAAAGGCTATATTAGAAGCACTAAAGAGGTGGAAACACTATTTAATAGGATCGGTACGGGTGATTAAAACATACCAACAAAGCCTCAAATACATCACTGAACAGCGGTTGACTGATGGCATTCAGTGCAAATTGTTAATTAAGCTACTAGGATAAAACTACAGAGTTGAATAAAGGAAAGGGAAAGATAACAAAGCAACGGATGCACTCTCCAGAATCACTCCTTCTGAAGAGACAATGGCAATTACAGTGCTTGTGCCAAAATGGATTACAGAAATAACTAAGAGCTATCGCAATGATGAGAAGTGCACAGAATTAGAAACACAGTTGAGGATTGATGCCAATAGTGTTTCCCCATAATCATTAAGTAATGGTATATTGAGATATAAAGGTAGGATCTATGTTGGAGCAAACTCAGACCTGAGAACACAACTACTGAACTCCTTCCACAATTCAGCATTGAGTGGTCATTCAGGAGGTACAGCAACTTATAAAAGGGCGAAACTATTGTTTTATTGGCCGGGCATGAAGAAAATGATTATTGAATTTGTGAAGACTTGTGCGGTATGTCAAAAGAATAAATCTGAGAATTTACCATAACCGGGTTTGATTCAGCCTCTCCCAATTCCTGATATGGCTTGAACCCACATTACCTTGGATTTTATAGAAGGTTTACCCTAATCAAAAGGGAAGGATGTGATAATGGTTGTGGTTGATAGATTCACAAAGTATGCATATTTTATCTCCATGAGCCATCCATACACGGTGCAACAAGTTGCTGATCTCTTTTTGGGAAATGTCTACAAGCTACACGGCCTACCAACGGTCATCATCTCAGGTAGGGATAGGATCTTTACTAGTACCTTGTAGAGAGAACTCTTTTCAGCTATGGGGGTTAAAATAAGGTTCAGTAGCGCATATCACCTCCAGACTGACGGACAAACGGAGAGGGTCATTCACAAGCCCAAGAAGATGGTATTCTTGGCTCTCACAGGCCGAGTGGTAGTATAATACGCCGTTCCATACAGCTTTGCAAATGACTCTGTTCTAGGCTTTATATGGCATGAGGCCTCATTTCATTACTGAATATATGCTACCAGACTGTGCCAATGGGGAGGTCAGGAACATATTACAAGGAAGACCGGTAGCATTTGAGGCCATCAAGGTGAATCTGGAGAGAGCAAGCTCTTGAATGAAGCATTTCACTAACAAGCATCGAACCGAGAGAACCTTTGACTTGGGCGATATGGTTTACCTCAAAATGCAACCATATCGTCACAATGCTTTGGGACTGCATAAAACACTAAAGCTACATTCCATATTTTATGGGCCATTTAGAGTCATTGAGAAGATTGAGAGATCTACATATAAACTCCTCTTGCTGGAAGGATGTCCAATACTTCCCGTTTTTCACGTTAGCCAACTCAAGAAACATCTTGGAGACAAGGCTATTCCAGAAAAAGAATTGCCGCTAGTTGATACTGAAGGACACATTCTCACTGCTCCTGTTGCTGTACTAGAAAGAAGGATAATACCACAGACCAATGAACCGATAGGTCAGTGGAAGGTTTAGTGGGCTAATCTTCCTCCAGAGATTGCTATGTGGGAGGATGCTGACTTCATGACCAGAATCTTTCCGAAATTCAAACCTTGAGGATAAGGTTTCTTTAAGGGAGGAGCAATTGACAGAAACCTGGAGTTCTGAATCCGAAAAGGAGTAGATAGATTTCAGTTCAGTTAATCAATGGCTGAGATTTGAAGATGACGTTCTGGTAAGATCTAATCCAGCGGATGAGATTTGAAGATGACCTTTGGCAGGCGATCTGACTATCTGGGAGTCTCCTTAGATTGTTATGAGGAATCAACGGCGGGAAAGTGAAGATACCGCTTTACTAAAGATTTAGATGGCTAAGATCATTAGTAGTAATTACTATTTACTGTTAAGTGATTTAGGCCCTGTTTGGCATGGCTCTAGATTCTAGATTCTTGTCTGGAGTTGATGGAGCCATGCCAAACGGTGTAGCTCTCAAAAAAATTGAATCTAGAGTCAAGCGAATCTGGAGTAGGCTATAGTTCATTTTTGTGGAGCAGGGGAAAGGCTGCTCCCCACCTGAATCTATGCCTTCGTTACGAGACTACCCTAGGAGTTCACCTAAAATTACCCGCAAATTGCCATTCACCAAAATCGCTCGTGCGACTTGCTTTGGGGCAACGCGATTGTCTTCTCGCCTCTCGCCCGCGCGGTGCCAGCCCTCTCTCCCTCAAAATCCTAGCGCGACCGGCAACCTCTAGGCGCTCATCCCCCGATCGTCCTTGACCATGGCCCGACGGCACGCTCGTCGTCCACCTTCCCCCAGCATCCGCGACCTCGGCCCAGCGGTGTGCATCCCCCCGTCGTCCGCGTCGATCTGTGGAGGTTCTGGGCACCAATTTGTTAGGGGGCAAGGACGGCGGTGTCAATCTGTGGCGGTTCTGGGCGCGAGGCCAAGGAGTCGCTTGGCACACCACGAGGGAAGAACTATCTGGTTTCTAGAGGTGTGTGCTACAGTTTGCTTTCATGTGTTAGATCTGGATGTGCGATCCTCACTGATAGCTAGCACCTGCACAATAGAGTTTCCTTTCCCTTTTTTCCAACTTTTTTAATGGAGTTATTGATCGTTACTGTTCAAGTACTCATTCATTGTCAGGATAAGAAACACTGACAGCATTAGCTTCTGCTGAAAATGGAAAGGCACAGCCTATCAGAACTTATCAGAAAGCCAGGGTAGATAGGAACTATTTGTTACTGAATCTGAACTGAAGAATAATCACTCCAATCCTGTTTCATTGACTGTTGGTGATTGTTAGGAATAAGTGAGCATTATCTCTTTGTTTGGACACTGATGTAAAGTTCATGTGCGAAGTGATCATCGTTTTAACTCGATCGTAAATTTTCTCTATTGTACAGATCATTGTGAATCCTGTTTTGGAGTATTTTTTATGTTTGAAATGGTTGGAGTGATTATGATTTTTTATTCTTCAGTAAATCGATGCCTATGATGCTTATAATCGATCTGTCTAATACGATTGTTTGCTTCACAGATATCTTGTTGAGTTACTTACTGACAGGCTTTTAAACTAAGGTTACTTACCGACAGCTACTAATCATACATCGTTTGCATCAAGTGAGTAATGCTGCCCCAGTTCACCACACCAGTTATTCAGTGCTTTCAACTCCCTTACATGCTGCCATGTGATACCTCCAATTTCTTATCCTAATCTTTTTGGTTGAATGGAACTAACTGGAGAGATAACATCGTGTAAAGTGTGTGTGAAACATGAACTGATGGCTAATTACGATATTTGGGATTTTTTTAATTTGTTCATTGTACTCTTGGTTTTTGCCCAGGTTTTGCATCCATTTTTGCTGAGGAAGAAAGATGAAGTGGAAAAGTATCTCCCTGTAAAAACACAAGTAATACTCAAGTTCGATCTGTCTGCTTGGCAAAAGGCATACTACGAACAAGTGACAAACAAGGGAAGGGTTGCGGTAGGATCTGGTATGTTGTACTACTAATCTTTTTTCCCCGATAGCAAGTTCTTCCATTTTGTTACATTGAGTTGCCTCCTCGTTTGTCACAAACCCTATTACCGATTTAATTCACACCAAGGGTATCTGTTCACTCATTATTCCTACACATTTCTGTATTCTGATTTTAGTTCCTCTAAAGTGTGCAGATGGCATGTGTTGCCGAGTGGAATGATGATAATACTAGAATAGTTTGTGAATTGTTTGCCGAACAAATTAGTATTGGGAATCAGCCAAATACCCACTTAAGCCATGTAGGTTATGCTGAAGTAGAAATGAGGTTTAAGGAGAGGACCGGCCTCAAGTACAACAAGAGGCAATTTAAGAACAAATGGGACAAATTGAAGAATGAATGGACCACTTGGAATAGATTACTCATGAGGGAGACTACAGCTGGTTGGGACAATGATAAGGGTACCATCAAGATGGACAACGATTGGTGGACTAAGGCAAAGGCAGTAAGTTCGGTATTAAACTTTTTTGATTTATGAACTAATGTTCCAAAAAGCCCATTAATCATGATTGGTCTCGTTTTGGTTTTAACAGGATATTCCAGGTTGTGCCAAGTTTCGCAAACAAGACATTCAGAATTCAGACTTGCTCAGGGTGATGTTTGAAGATATCACCAATGATGGTGTTGACCATTGGTCTCCTGTAGGGGGCAAGTTGTCTCAACCGCACCAGGAGACTCCTACAATCGATAGATGCTGAGGATGACATTCAGGAGGTGGATGAAATAGAGCATGAGGACTCTCCTAGTATTGCAACAGGCAAGGGAGCAGCCCAGGTAGTTGCTAACAAGGGAAAAAAGCCTAAGATTGGGTCAGGACAAGTCATGCAAGATCAGATTAAAAGGATAGCTGATCTAACTAAGAAGTCTCAGTCAACCTTTGAGTCTTTTGCCAATAGAGATGATCATTGTTCCATTAAAAATGTTATGGACATGGTGGTTGAATGTGGGGCGGCATGGGTAGCAATGAGCATTTTATTGCCACCGAGTTGTTTGTGAAAAGGGAGCAAAGGGAAATGTTTGTTACAATGCCCCCACAAGTTCGTTGCAACTGGCTAAAGAGGAAGTACAATGCTAAGTACGAGTCGTAGATGTTGTGTTGTGATGTAATAATGTTATGAATATACCCTTATGTACGCTTGCTTTTAAGACTTGTACCTATCTTTGTTGAATCATGTTAGATTGTTGAGTTATGAACCTTATTTGCTTGCTATCCATATGATTTTGTGTGATGTTTGATATGCTGTTTGTTTGTGTTATTGATTGTTGTTCATAGTATTGGTCGTTGTACTTATTATTTCTTGTTGTCTCATATTTTGTGATGTAAATACAGATGTCATCGGAAAGTGATAGTGATGAAAGAAATGGTTATGTTGAAGAACATGAATTCAAGAAGCGTATGATGCTGAGACAGCAAGCTATGAATGTTTTATGCCTAGTTGGGGCATCTCTTGCAGCTCAGTATTGCTCAACCTACATGGACAAGGCGGAGCCTAGAACCTCAATTCTCAGCGGGATGGGTTGTTGAGGGAGACACTATCTACTCTGGGAGAAAGTCATCGGATGCTACGTATGAATCGCACTATCTTATTTGACCTTCATGATTTATTGGTGAGCAAGTACAACCTAAGACCATCCAAATATATAAGTACTCATGAGGCACTTGCAATATTTCTATAGATCTGTGGTGCATGTGAGTCGAATAGGAGAACACAAAATCGGTTAAGTACTCGGGTGAAACTATTAGCAGGAAGTTTGATGAGGTCCTTCATTGTATGGTTGCCATGGCAATAGATTATGTGAAACCCAAAGACCCAAACTTCTCCACTGTCCATAGTAGGATTAGAGATGATAAAAGGGCTTATCCACACTTCAAGGACTACATTGGTGCTCTTGATGGGACTCACATTCGTGTATCTATGCCACTTGACCAACAAGTTAGGTACATTGGGAGGTCAGGAAGTCCATCTCAAAATGTGTTGGCAGTTTGTGACTTCGATATGTGTTTTACATACGTATCTACAGGTCAACCAGGTGCTATGCATGATACAAGTGTCTTATACCATGCGTTGAGAGTGGACCGAGATGTCTTCCCACATCCTCTACAAGGTAACTCACTTTTACACATACAAGAAAATTCCTCTCTTTAAATAATATACTGTCATTAATTGAATCTATTTTTTGGTTTAAGGCAAGTACTATCTTATGGATGCTGGTTATCTTAATCGGTTGGGGTATCTAGCTCCATATAAAGGCGAAAGGTATCATGTTCTTGAGTTTCATAGAGGTACAAAACCAACTACTGTCAAGGAGAAGTTCAACAGAGTACATTCAAGTGTGCGTAATGTGGTTGAGCGATCGTTTGGAGTATGGAAGATGAAATGGCAAATTTTGCTCAAGATGCCGAGTTATCCAATGATCAAGGAAAAGATGATTGTAGCGGCTACTATGGCGCTTCACAACTTTATACGTGAGCATGCTAGCGGAGATTGATATTTTCGTAGGTGTGATCGCGATCCAGATTATGTGTCAACCATTCCATCAAGATATCAAAGTAGTGCAATTTCGCAACATGCATCCGATGGCTCAACATCACAACCGAATGATCGATCGATGGATAGTTTTCGTGATGAGCTTGCAACTGTTATTGCTCTTTCTTGGTGACATTTTCAAAGTGATAAATGTGAGATAATATGATGGATATTTGTGTTGTGAACGTTATTAAGTTAAACAAATTAAATATAACTGTTGATGTGAAATAGTTTATCTAATGATCTTGTTAGCTTTTGAAATTGTCTTTTGCTTTTATATTTTCTCACAATAGTTATTGAACTCACAATATTTTTCATCATCCCATACCTACTCTTTGAGAACACCATGTCCGTGACGAAGTTCAATGCAATGATCTCTGGTCTGTTCCAGCTTGGAAGTGCATATGAGTGGGTGGTGTGGTGACCAAGAAATCAGGCCGATCATCAGAGGGTGACCTCGTTTCTTTGGCACTCAAGGTGCTGAAACATAAAAAAAACTGATTCGGCTCCTAATCTTGATGAAGGAGCAATCTGCACTGAAAAAGAATGCTAAGAAGAAGCACAACCGGATTTACGTTACATCCAAGGGTAATCAGTCTTTTTACATATAATTCTCTCATTATTAAATCAGGAGCCAACCTCGTAGCCAAACAGTTTCTTTGACAGCTCCAGATTCTCAGTAGAATATATTTAAGTGAGAAGCTAAATCTGGAACTGCAAAATTCAGAGTTAGAGTCATGCCAAACAGGCCCTTCGCTTGTTACTATTTCCCATAAGTTATCTTTAGTGCTGCTGGCTATATAAGCAATCAAGGTGTAATCAGACAAGTTGATAATGAAGATTACTTTCTCCTTTTGCGATTTGAATCTCCTTACCTTTTAGTTCTTCCCCTTTGCGCATTTCATTTCGCATTATCTGTTCTTATCTTCTTCCTGGAATCCGATTATTTCTGGGGCCTGACACAGATCCAGCCGGACCGAGCCACGCCGTCATCAGACCTGCCTAACTTGAGCAGCACCACATCGCCGAGGACTCCGAGTCTCCGACTGGCCCCACACCGACGGTTGCTCCTCCCATGATTGTCGACCCGCGTGTAACTCCCCGCCCGATCTGGCCGCAATGAGCCGAGGTCCGGGCTACAGACGGAGGAGGCAACACGACAGATGGAGGAGACATGGCCGTGGATTCGACCTCGATTTGGCGGCGCGGCGTGGCATCGGCCAAGGTGACTCTTCCCTCTCCTGGATCCGGCGGCGGCAGCGGGCTTCCTTAGCCTCGGCGGCAACGGCGGTGGCCTGTTTCCTCGACCTAGGTCCATGGCGAGAGAACGCGATGGTGGCTTGCTGATTGAAGCTTCCTCAGGCCCCTATCGGCTAGGGGTACGGTGAGGAGCACACAGTGAAGTACGACACGGACCACGGCCTCGACGTCCATCACTGCCAGATCTTCTCCCTCACCTCCGCCCCGCCCGGCCTTCCGAAGGTTTGAACCCCCAAACCCTGCGGCAATCTGATCATTGTGGCTCTGCTCTGACGCGATGCGGTGTGGTGTGGTGCGCGCGTGCAGATATGGTGGTGGCAGATGGGTCCGTGGTGGACGACGGCATCGACCTGGAGTCCATCTCTGCCTCGAGAGCATTTACGGGGAGAAGGGGGATGATGCAGCAGTGGTGGTGATGACAAGTGTACAGGAGAAGTCCGACGAGGTGCTAGCAAGGATGATTCAGGTGCGGCATCATTAATTAGCATCCCTGATAGTAGCTGACGGCTTTGTGCAACTTGTAATTGGAGTAGGAGTTGGTCGGGGTTATCAAGGAAATCGTCTGGTTTGCTTTTGTTAAGATGGATAGATTGCACAATGATTTTAGATTTTTGGCAGTTGCTGGTAGGGGCAATTGGTTCTGCTCGGTTTGGTAGGGTAGTGGGTTTGGGGTTGAAGGAAACTGAGTGTTTAATTAGCCGCATTTAGCTCGAAATGCTCGCAATTTTGGTTCGCTCTGGGTTGGATTACGCTGACTCAAACTGTAATCTACGAAATTTAAATAAAAATTTCTGCAAAAAGATACAAGTTTGAGTAAGAAGTTATTCTTTCAGCTTTTCCTCGTGAATTCTTGTTGCAAGTCCCTGTGCTTTACTTGATACTACTGTTTTTGGTACCACATATTTGTCAATGCCCAAGAATCCACGATGTTTGTTAAATTTGAGTTTGGGTTGATCGACATTTCTAAACACCACAATTAAATGTTTCAGAACTATGCAGGGAGGGATAAAGAACAATTATGGTTCTTTTTAGCCTGTTTATCAGCTGATGTTGGTTGTTTAGTAGCTGGTTTCTAAGTGAGATATGGCACTCAATGCATCTATACCTCTTATTTAAGATGTGAACTCACCAGCTTAGGACTACTATATTCGTATATCACTGGTAACTGGCCATGGTAACATAACAAGAACCAGGATGCCAAACATTGTAGTATTGTGTAAATGGGAATTTTGTAGCCCATAGATATAACGATATGGCAAACACTAAGTTCTAATCCAGTGCTATCATCCATGATCATTAGGAAGAACCATGCTGTGGCACATTCTAATAAGAGTTCTTTCTACTTGTATGAATGTTTGACATGTGTAGCCAATTGAGTTTCCAACCTGTACCTTTGTGGCAGTGCATTATAAATTTATGATTGTTAGCAAACTGTTTATATTTTCTACCATAAATTCAATTAGTAATAGATTTCACCTACTTCTTTTCAAAAAGATTCTTGATGAAACCCATGGAAAATTAAAGTACGGAAGTTCAATACATGCATTTGTTATTGCACGAACAACCGCAATAATTTGTAGGGGAGAATAAGCTTATTTCCTTTGTTACGACACCTTCAAATGCACAACATAGAAAATCCTAAAAGAAGAAAATATTCCAGGATAAAATAAAAAGCCTGCACACTTCTTTTTTCTGGCAAGTGATCTTTCTATTATATTTCTTTCTATACTTGTAGCATTTTTGGACGCCACTGCATACAGCCATATTGAATTTGAATGGTGCTCTGTTTTCCAGATTGCTTATCTGTTCGCTTCAGGGCTGAACAAAAGATATTTTTTTAGGAATTTTCTGTGACTGAGATAATCTTTTTGGAAGTTCTATCTAACATGCATGCGCATGTCTAATAGTTATTCATTTTATCTTGGGTCAATGAATGATCTCAAAATATTAGGTAAGGACATGCATTTGTGATGCACTGATGACTATACTGGAAGTCAAACCTTGAATAATTTCAGTGTTGAGGAGTTGTCTTTCATTGTCCTTCATGTTGTCATGAGACCTGAAAAATATTGTGTTGAGTTCAAGAAATGCCGAGCATAAACCCTTTTGCTTTCAGCTTGTACAAATACCTCTTACGCCAATGTTTGTGTATTATATTTGGTAGAGCTTTGGATGTTGAGTTTTGATGCTTGGATTTTTTCTATGGCAAGCTTTGACAGACTCATCCCTTAAACTACTCACCAAAGCTACTTGTAGGGTAGTTCATTATGGCCATAAAATTGCCCTTACAAAATTTAAGGCATTTTATACAGTTGGTAAACCACCAAGTGAGTGGAGCGGTGGATGTGGTGTTACTGTGCATCAGGAGACATCATTTTAAATGGTTATCTGATCATCCTAAATTTGGTGCGGCAAAGTTTAGATGGTGACGCATGAAGCTCAAAAATCTGAAAAAGACCTCTTCCAAGTTGTCATATAGTGTACTTATATCTTAAATTTTCATACTCATGTTAAGTTAGTGTTCCCATTTTGTTTATTTAGAGAAGAATCCCTTTGAGAGCCTTGTGTATCTAATACAACTTCAGGAATTGGCCGGCTTCCCTCTAACATTGATCTGATTTATATTTTGCATTTGTTCATAATTTTTTTCGTGGATGCATCGGTGTGAGACATGGTTTGATTATAGTTTCATTTGCTTAACTAATAGTAGTGATTATCAATTCCTTGTTTAGTGAGTGAATAAAAAAAGAGGCAGTGTGTGGCCATGCTTTGTTCCTGGGAGTAGTAAATTTTTCTTTGCCATGAAAAATTATGTTAAAGCTGGATCCAAGTTGACCTCATGCATTTCAAGCTGACAGATAGTTATAGGAGGGTTGATATAATCCAGGAAGAGTGTTGAAACTGAATATTGTCTTTGGTTTGAGCATTTTATGTTAGTTTGCACTCAAAAGTTATTATTGGTTTCCGTTGCAACGCATGGGTATTTGCTGCTAAGTGATTACTGCTCTGCAGATTGATCTTGCCAGGGAAATTGCCTAGGAATTATTGCTTGTCTGGTTGATTTCTTATGTATGCAAGAATACTGATTAGTAGGAGTTAATGTTCAGAGGATAATATTCCTTATAAAAGATTCTTGTGCATCCATTCCATGCAAAATATATCAGGTTCTTGAAGCTTATTCTCTACTGTTGGATTGTAAATTGTTTCAATGACATCAATAATTGACTAATTGTCAAACCTCACATGGAAACTACACAAAATAACCTTTTTTAATAGGTTCACTTTGCTCTTTGATCTGAACTTTCTTGTTCTTACAGCTTTGTGTAACATCCCAGATTTTCTGTTGTTCCAAAAATTATTTTAAAATTTATTAAATTCAAAATTTGGATCTTCCTCGGTGTTCTAATTAACCTGGCATCCATATCCTCCCGAAACTGGAGTTCAATTTTTTTATTGTCCGCAAAGTTAAAATTTCATATTCCGGTCCTATCCAAAATTTCACCCGAGTTCCAAAATGCTCCAAAAATCTCCAAATCCATTGAATTAGGTTTCAAATATTCTATAATGATTTTGGAAATTTTTCTAAGATTTATAGAGTCTCTTTGCTATTTTATCTCTCGCGCTTTCATCAAATCCATTATATTCGTCCCGAAATTATCTAAATTTCAAAATTCTCTAAAACAATTCCGAAACCAATTTTGTTAGGTTCCAAATATTCCATAGTATTTTTGAGAATTTTTCCAAGATTTCTAGAGGTTTTTATCTATTTTATCATTCGCGCTTTATTCTCAAAGACTATTCATTTGGACCCACATGTCGAGCTACGGTCGTCTTCAACCTCCACCCTGTGGTTTTCCGTATCACTCCTCTTCAATGTCCAAAAGAAAAAAATACTCGTAACTTCCTCATTCTTGCATCAAATCGAGTGGGAGTGAAGCATCGTGATGGCGTCGTAATGGAGATCAAATACCTGCGCCATACCCATCCTTAATCCAAGCGAAACGGCCGCAATTAAGCGTTAATGACAATTTATTGCTCGGTCATTATCTCGGCGTTTCTTCACCTCACCGGGCGTGCGGGTACTCAAAAGCTTCGTCTTGCTGTGCTCTACCCTATGCTCACTTTTTCCCTTTGATGCAGTACCGTTTTCCTTTCCAAAACTCGCGAAAACCGCAGCCCAACGTCGACCAAAGACACTGGCGAGCCAACTTTTGATCCGGTGAGCCAAATCAAATTCCGTTCGCGTCATTTTGTGCATCTTGTCGCAGAGATCAAAAGCACTCAAGAAAATTTGGGTTTCAGTACATGACGGCGACGAATTTGACGTTTGAACACCGTTGGCCTAACCATCTTTGCGGCGTCGATTCGTCGTCTCCGGTAAGCCTCTTCGAAATCCGATTGCACTTTTGGGTTCGCGGCGTCGAGCTCTTCATGATGCTCACCTTATCTTCCATTTCGCTGGCCGGCCGCCCCTGGCCCTATCCCCCTATGCGCCATGGATGTCGCTCTGTTATTCGCGAGTGAACAAGTCTTTGCTCTGATGTTTTTCTTTTTGTGATTTTTCCTTCTAATTCAACTTCAAACAATTGTTTCTCCTCCGTCGTAACTCGAATCGAGTGATTCAAATTTCTAAATTCATCCTCTATCTGCGAAGATTTTTATTATAATTTTTAGTTTCTATTTATTTTATTTTATTCATTTCATGCACCGCTTTGCGCGTAGTCGAAGAAGCGGTCGTCGTCGCCGACGAAGGAGAAGACCTCGAGCAATGTAGCGCGCCTTCGTCGACGAAGGCAAGTCTCCTTGACGCACGTTGATCCCATTGTTTATAATCGTTTTATAAAATGTTTACAACTTGCATGGCTATTTACATAAACCGATGATGTTAAAATATAGAATGTTAGTTATACCCATTTCGAAATAACATCCTTGCTGTTTGATTACCATGTCTTTGTAGCCTTAAGATTTAATCATGAAATCATGTATTATGTGATTAACCTTGTTTCGTACGATAGACTATGCTTAGGTTTGACGTTGATCAAAATGTCTATGGTGGGATAAATTCTAAAATGTTGTTGAAATGTGTTTTATCGAAACTATAGCAAGGTGATTGCTGCTTTGATTGTAAAATAAAAATAAAATAAAAATGGTTTAGATTGGGGCGGAATGGTTTGTCGGTAGTGCGGATGGAACACTGTTTACAGTTTGTGAAAGCCGCCATAATCAATTTAAGGACCGACGCTTATGACCGTCCATTCTAAACATTACCGTGCAACCACAAGTCTATAATGGAGTACGACACATTTGAATAATTTGTAGAAACCTAACTTAGACTCGCCATTGGTGGAATGTGAGTCTTGGATGGAGGCATGTCGTATTTCTCACACGCGCAAGAGGGGCTTCAGATTGGGTGGATGGAACTCTAACAATGGTGAAACCTCGGGGTGGGTCGGGTTAGGCGTATACATTGTAAAGGCCTTGTCATGATCTCTCTGCAAGCACACCAAAGGAAGTGTGTTCGTAGCGCTTGGCATTAAAGAGATGATCATGTCTTGTGGGTAAAGCTGTACACCTCTGCGAGTAAATCTATTCGAATAGCCGTGCCTACGGTCAAAGGCAAAGCGAAGAATGCTTTCATCTTGGTAGACTTGGTTTTGGTTTTCAAAATAAGCGATGTTTTGGGAATTCGGGAGTGGTTAGAACTCTCGAATGTTTATTTAGCGGATTGAGCCAACCGGTAGATGGAACTGTTTTGAATCATGACATGGAGTCATGTGATGGTTTAACAAGATCTTTCAAAATGGGCGGTTAGAGCACGTATACTAGTGTTGGTAGTTGGAACCTTCACTAGAGTTAGTAATAATTTCAATTGTACAAATAATTGTTAAAAGCGCTTTGTGAAAATTATTATTAATAATGTTTGTTAAATCGGCTTTGTGCAAAAGAACCTATTAAGCCTTCCTTGAAAGCCCTTCATGATGCATTTTCCCATACTTGCGGAGTACGTTTGTACTCACATGCTATACAAAATTTTGTCATCAGAGAATTACCAAGATGCAGTCGAAGACAATGAGTTCTATGGCGAGGAGTTCGTTGGAGATCGCCAAGATAACTAAGCGCGCGCTCCTAGTCGTCGCCTGTGGTGTCTTTTGGGTTTTATCTTGTTGTTTTTGTTTCCGCTGCTGAGAACTCTGGTCATGTGACCAGGAGATGTAATAAATAGCCATGTGGCTGGTAATTTATACTTATGCTATATTTTTTTTTCTCTCGTTATGTTCTGGTTATGATAATCACTGCTTCACTGTGTGTACTAGCAACTGATCTGGGACTAGTACAGAAATACACAGGAGATTCCGGATGGTAAATCTGGGGTCTCACAGAGGTGGTATCAGAGCCTGGAAGACTGTAGGACGCAACTTAGTTAGAATGGCAAAGCCTTAAGGATTAATATTTTCTATAAAAATATACTTATAAATTTTTTTTAGGTTCCTTTGCTTCTACCTTTCCTGTCTTAGCATCTGTTCTTTAGCTCATCCTTCATTGGAAATTTGTTTACTGTCCTTGTCCCGTTTCAAAATTTGTAGATGTCAGTTTACACCATCTTGGCCGCATCAGCTGGAGGATCCCTCCCCTCGTGTTTTTGTGGAGAGCAGGGGGAGTAGTTAGTCTGGCTTAGCACCCTTCCTTTTGTTCACGTTTAGAACGATGAATAAGTTGTGCGATAGACTGTATCGTGCTTTTTTGCATTTGTGATACAACCATTTTCTCTTTAAAAGCTATTTTGGTTTAAATAAAGATTTTAGTTGGAGTTTCCTTTCTATTGTTGTGTTTTTGTTTCGGTGGATGTTGTGTAGTCCCCTGTTTTCTTATCTTTGCTTTTCCCTCTTTCCTCGTGTTTTTTCCTATCCTTGGTTTCAGATGGAGAACCCTGGCAGAGGTCGTGGCAGAGGAAGAAGAGGAGGCCGCGGTCGTGGTCGCGGAAGAGTGCAGATTCAAGAGGAAGTTCCTGTGGAGCAGCAGAACCAAGTGCCACCTCCAGTAGCAGTGAGAACCAAGTGCCACCCCACCCCGAACCACCGCCAAGCATGGAGCGGATGATGGCCATGCAAATGCAAATTCTGCAAGCTTTGGCGCAAAATCTGTTGAATCCGCAAGCAATCCCAGCTCGGTAGTAGCTCAACAACCCAGCCTAAGTTCGGGAATTCATGAGGACCGGACCCCAACTTTCGCAGGATCGGTGGACCCTTGGAGGTGACGATTGGTTAAAAGATGTAGAAAAGAAGCTTTACTTAGCCCAAGGTGATGAATTTGAGAGTGTCCTATATGCCTTTCATCACCGAAAGGAACCGCGCAAGTTGGTGGGAAAATTACCACGCCCTACGAGGAAGCCAGTATCTCTTGGAATGAATTTGTGGAAGCTTTTGGCTACCCATATTCCCAAGGGATTATGGAAATGAAGAGGCGTGAGTTTCACAAGTCGCAACAAGGAAACCTTCGATCTCGAATATCGAATCGGTTCACCCACTTTCGTTATGC
Source organism: Otatea glauca (assembly GCA_036346275.1). Taxonomy (NCBI): domain Eukaryota; kingdom Viridiplantae; phylum Streptophyta; class Magnoliopsida; order Poales; family Poaceae; genus Otatea; species Otatea glauca. The sequence goes on along the minus strand of CM070731.1, from coordinate 21,245,689 downwards.
TAGAAGATGTTGCCACGGATGAGGCTAAGATCTGGCGCTTCATGGAGGGCCTTGACCCCAATATCAAAGTTCATTTGGTATCAAATGACTTCCCTTCATTCCAAAGCACATGGTGAACAAAGCTTTGATCCAAGAGGATGCTCGGCGTGGTGTTTGAATCAAGAAAGAGGAAGTTGATGTTTCAAGCGCAACATGGTGCCGATAGCTCCAAACCCGTTTCTTCCACCTCGATCCGGCGCCGGTAGCCACCAATACTTCCAGGACCCCAATGTCCACTCCTCGTCGATTCACTCAAGCCCTGCTGCAATACAGAAATCAAGTTCGAAGAGCAACGCAAAGAATCTGCAGGAGTCAATGCTTTAATCGCAGGGAGATGGGACATTACGCTAATGCTTGTCCCCGAAGCGTCAGTCGTGACCCGATTCGGTTCAACACAGGATCTACTCGGCTCGTGCCCAAAGCACGGCTACGGGAAGAGGAACGCCGCAGACTCCGCGTACTTCTCGCACCATCGGAAGAGGACGTGTTAATCACGTCACTGCTGAAGAAGTTCAGGACGCACCTGATGTGGTGTATGGTAAGTTCTTCGTCAAATCGGTTCTGCCAAGATATTGTTTGATTACGGTGCTTCGCATTCATTCATATCGAGTATTTGGTTAGAAAGCATGGATGGGATACGATTCGACTTAGAAATCCCTTGCTAGTTCAATCCTCGGTAAAGAACTAAGAACAACCGCCATTTGTCCAAAAAGACATAATTATAAAGGGCAAAGTTCCTAGCGAACTTAATATTATTGGATACTAAGGGTATAGAAGTAATCCTTGGAATGGATGGTTAACCAAGCACAAAGGTCGGATAGATGTGCTAGTAGAGCTATCTCCTTACTAGTCTGAGGGAATTCGAGTGGAGTTTCGTCTAATCTCTCCTTTAAGGGGTAGTACCAACCAGACTAAAAGGTACATCTTTGGAAAATGTGCCCATAGTGAATGAATACCGGATGTATTCCCGGAAGATTTGCACAGTATGCCACGGCATCGTGATATTGAGTTTATGATTGAGCTTGTACAGTACATCTCCTATCTCGAAGAGGCCTTATCGGTTACACGCTAATGAATTAGCGAGATGAAGAAAGCATTGAAGAACTGCAGGAGAAAGGATTTATAAGACCAAGTTCATCACCTTGGGGTTCACCGGTAATCTTCGTTAAGAAGAAGGATGGTAGTCTGAGAATGTGCATAGACTACAGATCACTGAATGAGGTCACAATAAAGAATAAGTATCCTTTGCCAAGGATAGATGATCTATTTGATCAGTTGAAAGGAGCTCAGGTTTTCTCAAAAATAGACTTAAGATCGGGATATCATCAACTCAAGATAAGAAAAGAAGATATTACGAAGACAGCCTTTACTACCCGCTATGGATTATGCGAGTTTACTGATGATGTCCTTTAGTTTAACAAATGCACCGTCATATTTCATGAATTTGATGAATAAGGTGTTTATGGAGTTTTTGGATAAGTTTGTTGTCGTTTTTATTGATGACATTCTTATCTATTCCAAGAATGAGAAAGAGCATGAGGATCATTTGAGGGTAATTTTGGAAAAGCTCAGAGAGCATCAGCTGTATGCTAAGTTCAGTAAATGTGATTTTTGGTTGAAGGAAGTTGCTTTCTTGGGTCATGTTATTTCTGCTGGAGGAGTAGCAGTAGACCCTACGAAGGTGAAGGACGTTTTGGATTGGAAGCAACCCAAGTCTGTTCCGGATATCAGAAGTTTTCTTGGATTAGCAGGCTATTATCGGCGTTTTATTGAAGGTTTTTCCAAGATAGCGAGACCTCTCACTCAACTCTTGAAGAAGGAGAAGAAGTTTGAATGGACTAAATCTCGTGAACAAAGTTTTCGTGAATTGAAAAGAGGTTAACTTCAAGACGATACTTGTTCTCACGGATATTCATAAGGATTTTGAAGTTTATCATGATGCCTCAAAGCAAGGTCTCGGATGTGTATTGATGCAAGAAGGTAAAGTCATAGCTTATGCCTCAAGACAACTGCGACCCCATGAAGAAAATTACCCAACTCATGATTTGGAGTTAGCAGCAGTTGTGCACGCACTCAAAATTTGGAGGCATTATTTGATTGGGAATCGATGTGAGATTTATACGGATCATAAGAGTTTGAAATACATTTTTACTCAGCCGGATCTCAATCTGAGGCAGAGAAGATGGTTGGAATTAGTTAAAGATTATGATATTGGCATCCATTATCATCCCGGAAAAGCTAATGTTGTTGCGGATGCTTTGAGTAGGAAAAGTTATTGCAACAATGTTATGGTTCAGGAAAGTCAGCCAACACTTCATGAAGAGTTCAGACGCCTCAACTTGGAATTGGTAAATGAAGGTTGCGTTTTCAATATCGAAGTGCACTCAACCCTGGAAGAACAGATCAGAGAGGCTCAAAAGAATGATAGTGGTATCGCAGACCTAAAAGATGGTATGAAGAAAGGAAAATTTCCTGAATTTTCTGAGGATGAGAAAGGTACCATTTGGTTTGGAAAAAGAATTGTAGTTCCTAACCAGAAAGAAATCAAAGATGTGATTTTAAAAGAGGCTCATGACTCTGTTTATTCTATTCATCCGGGAAGTACGAAAATGTACTCGAATTTGAAAGAAAAATATTGGTGGTCGAATATGAAAAGAGAAGTTGGTGATTTCGTGGCTCGTTGTGATATTTGTCAATTAGTTAAAGCAGAGCATCAGAGACCAGCAGGATTGTTACAACCCTTGCGATTCTGTTTGGAAATGGGAAGAAATAGGAATGGATTTTATCACCGACTTCCCGAACTAAGTCCTGGATATGATTCAATATGGGTTATTGAGGATAGATTGACTAAGGTTGCACACTTTATTCCTGTGAAGACAACATATTCTGGTGATAAACTCGCAGAGCTATACATGGACAAAATTGTATGTTTGCATGGTGTGCCAAAGAAGATCGTGTCAGATCGAGGTTCCCGTTTACCTCGAGGTTTTGGCGAGAAGTTGCATGAGGTTACAGGCACAAACCTAAACTTGATCGCTTACCATCCTCGCACGGATGGTCGAGACGAAAGGATAAATCAAATACTAGAAGATATGCTGAGAGCTTGTGCTTTGACATACAGTTCATCTTGGGATCAGAATTTGTCGTATGCAGAATTCTCGTACAATAACAGTTACCAGTCAAGTTTAAAGATGGCACCTTTTGAAGCTCTTTACGGAAGAAAATGCCGAACACCGTTGTATTGGAAAGAGACAGAGGGGGGACAAGTAATCGGGCTTGATATTCTGAAAGAAGCAGAAGAGCAAGTGAGAGTGATTCGTCAGAATTTAAAAATAGCTCAGTCAAGGCAGAAAAGTTATGCTGATAATCGTCGTCGGGATTTAAGCTTTGCACCTGGTGATCATGTGTATCTGAAAGTTTCACCCCTAAAGGGAATGCGTCGTTTCAGAGTTAGCGGGAAACTTGCACCTCGCTATATCGGTCCATTTCCTGTGGTTGCCAGAAGAGGAGAAGTTGCTTATAAGTTGAAACTTCCTCTCCAGTTGTCAGATGTGCATGATGTCTTCCATGTTTCTCACTAAAGAAATGTCTTGAGTGCACAAGAACATTTGCCATTTGAAGAGATGGAACTAAAGGAAGATCTCTTATCCCGAGTATCCGTCGTAATCTTGGATGAAGCGAGCGTAGAACCCGGCCGTGTGATCAAGTTTTGCAAAGTTCGATGGAGCAACCATTCCGAGAAAGAAGCAACTTGGGAGCGAGAAGAGGACCTCGAGCCGAGTTTCCGATCTCTTTCTTTCTCCGTCCAATCTCTGGTCGAGATTCTCTCTAAGAGGGTAGGTTTGTAACATCCAGTTTTCTATTGTTCCAAAAATTATTTTAAAATTTATTAAATTCAAAATTTGGATCTTCCTCGGTGTTCTAATTAACCTGGCATCCATATCCTCCCGAAACTGGAGTTCAATTTTTTTATTGTTCGCAAAGTTAAAATTTCATATTCCGGTCCTATCCAAAATTTCACCCGAGTTCCAAAATGCTCCAAAAATCTCCAAATCCATTGAATTAGGTTTCAAATATTCTATAATGATTTTGGAAATTCTTCTAAGATTTATAGAGTCTCTTTGCTATTTTATCTCTCGCGCTTTCATCAAATCCATTATATTCGTCCCGAAATTATCTAAATTTCAAAATTCTCTAAAACAATTCCGAAACCAATTTTGTTAGTTCCAAATATTCCATAGTATTTTTGAGAATTTTTCCAAGATTTCTAGAGGTTTCTATCTATTTTATCCTTCGCGCTTTATTCTCAGCACTATTCATTTGGACCCACATGTCAGAGCTACGGTGCGTCTTCAACCTCCACCCTGTGGTTTTCCGTATCACTCCTCTTCAATGTCCAAAAGAAAAAATACTCGTAACTTCCTCATTCTTGCATCAAATCGAGTGGAAGTCGAAGCATCGTGATGGCGTCGTAATGGAGATCAAATACCTGCCGTTACCCATCCTTAATCCAAGCGAAACGGCCGCAATTAAGCGTTAATGACAATTTATTGCTCGGTCATTATCTCGGACGTTTCTTCACCTCATTTGGCGTGCGGGTACTCAAAAGCTTCGTCTTCTTGTGCTCTACCCCATGCTCACTTTTCCCTTTGATGCGATCTGTTTTCCTTTCCAAAACTCGCGAAAACCGCAGCCAACGTCGACCAAAGACACCGGCGAGCCAACTTTTGATCCGGTGAGCCAAATCAAATTCCGTTCGCGTCATTTTGTGCATCTTGTCGCAGATCAAAAGCCCTCAAGAAAATTTGGGGTTCATTACAGACGGCGACGAATTTGACGTTTGAACACCGTTGGCCTAACCATCTTTGCGGCGTCGATTAAATGCGTCTCCGGTAAGCCTCTTCAAATCCGATTGCACTTTTGGGTTCGCGGCGTCGAGCTCTTCATGATGCTCACCTTATCTTCCATTTCATTTGGCCGCCTGGCCCTATCCCCATGCGCCATGGATGTCGCTCTGTTATTCGCGAGTGAGCAGTCTTTGCTCTCGTGTTTTTCTTTTTGTGATTTTTCCTTCTAATTCAACTTCAAACAATTGTTTCTCCTCCGTCGTAACTCGAATCGAGTGATTCAAATTTCTAAATTCATCCTCTATCTGCCAAGATTTTTATTATAATTTTTAGTTTCTATTTATTTTATTTTATTCATTTCATGCACCGTTTTGCGCGTAGTCGAAGAAGCGGTCGTCGTCGCCGACGAAGGAGAAGACCTCGAGCAATATGGCACTTCGTCGACGAAGGCAAGTCTCCTTGACGACGTTGATCCCATTGTTTATAATCTGTTTTATAAAATGTTTACAACTTGCATGGCTATTTACATAAACCGATGATGTTAAAATATAGAATGTTAGTTATACCCATTTCAAATAACATCCTTGTTTGTTTGATTACCATGTCTTTGTAGCCTTAAGATTTAATCATGAAATCATGTATTATGTGATTAACCTTATTTCGCACGATAGACTATGCTTAGGTTTGACGTTGATCAAAATGCCTATGGTGGGATAAATTCTAAAATGTTGTTGAAATGTGTTTTATCGAAACTATAGCAAGGTGATTGCTGCTTTGATTGTAAAATAAAAATAAAATAAAAATGGTTTAGATTGGGGCGGAATGGTTTGTTGGTAGTGCGGATGGAGCACCGTTTCAGTTTGTGAAAGCCGCCATAATCAATTTAAGGACCGACGCTTATGACTGTCCATTCTAAACATTACCGTGCAACCACAAGTCTATAATGGAGTACGACTGGTGAATAATTTGTAGAAACCTAACTTAGACTACTTGATTGGTGGAATGTGAGTCTTGGATGGAGGTATGTCGTATTTCTCACACGGCGCAAGAGGGGGCTTCTGTACTAGGTGGATGGAACCCTAACAGCGGTGAAACCTCAGCGGGTGGGTCGGGTTAGGCGTATACATTGTAAAGGCCTTGTCATGATCTCTCTACCAGACACCAAAGGAAGTGTGTTCGTAGCGCTTGGCATTAAAGAGATGATCATGTCTTGTGGGTAAAGCTGTACACCTCTGCAGAGTAAATCTATTCGAATAGCCGTGCCTACGGTCAAAGGCAAAGCGAAGAATGCTTTCATACTGGTAGACTTGGTTTTGGTTTTCAAAATAACTGATGTTTTGGGAATTCGGGAGTGGTTAGAACTCTCGAATGTTTATTTGGCGGATTGAGCCAACCAGGTAGATGGAACCTGTTTTGAATCATGACAGATGGAGTCATGTGATGGTTTAACAAGATCTTTCAAAATGGGCGGTTAGAGCCTGTATACTAGTGTTGGTAGTTGGAACCTTCACTAGAGTTAGTAATAATTTCAATTGTACAAATAATTGTTAAGACTGCTTTGTGAAAATTATTATTAATAATGTTTGTTAAATCTGGCTTTGTGCAAAAGAACCCTATTAAGCCTTCCTTGGAAAGCCCTTCATGATGCATTTTCCCATACTTGCGGAGTACGTTTGTACTCACATGCTATACAAAATTTTGTCATCAGAGAATTACCAAGATGCAGTCGAAGACAATGAGTTCTATGGCGAGGAGTTCGTTGGAGATCGCCAAGATAACTAAGCGCGCGCTCCTAGTCGTCGCCTGTGGTGTCTTTTGGGTTTTATCTTGTTGTTTTTGTTTCCGCTGCTGAGAACTCTGGTCATGTGACCAGGAGATGTAATAAATAGCAATGTGGCTGGTAATTTATACTTATGCTATATTTTTTTTTCTCTTCGTTATGTTCCGGTTATGATAATCACTGCTTCACTGTGTGTACTAGCAACTGATTTGGGACTAGTACAGAAATACACAGGAGATTCCGGATGGTAAATCTGGGTTCTCACACTTTGCTCCTTAATACAAATTTTCTTGTGCTTACAAGTGGCACTGGTTAGACCGAAGACGAGGAAGGAGCTTCAGGTTCATGAGGTGGTACCTTGCATTCATGGGAAGAAGGTCCAGATCGATGGGGGTGGACTGTCTATGTGGGTAAGACCATAGATACATCCATGAGGTGGTCCGCTCAACCTACGTTGGTAAGACCATAGATACATCCATGAGTCCATTAATATGTCGACTTATTTACCTAGGTAAATTGAACTTGAGAGTGATGTTAACGTGAGTGGAATATACGTGCAACACTGATGATGTTCATCGTCATGACCTTCCCGTTCTTCGACGGCCTGCTCGGATTCTTCAGAGGCTTCGCGTTCGCGCCCACGGCATAGTTTGTAAGAGCTCACGCTTGCATTCGTCTCAGTTATTTACACGCAACAAAGCTACTATTAGATTTGGATTGTTTTCTTACTATTTCTTTCCGTGGTTTGATTATTTGCTGCTTCCTTTCATAATCTGGCTCTTACTGCACAAGCCCAGCAGGTACAACGCGACATGGTTCATCAACTGGGTAAGTTTCGGTTGACCAAAGTATAGTAATTACATGCCCAAAGTTGATTAATTTCTGATCCATGCAACTTGAGTAGCAGATTTGATCTTGCCCTTACTGTTCTTTCTGTTTAATTTGGTCAGATCTGCATTGTGATCGGAGTGCGTTTGGTTGCCTAGATGAGGCTGGTTGGATGGATGAGACAGAATACGATAAGCCAATTTTTAGTTTGGTTGGATGGATAAAGATGGATGGCTTGCTGTGATCAAGTTTTTGAATTTTGGTTTGAAACTTTTGGACCAAATTTGACCAAAATTTGAGTTTTTGGACAAAATTTGACTTTTTCAGACAAAAATTGATCGAAATTTGAATTTTCAACAAATAATTTGATTGAAATTTGATTTTTTGGACAAAATTTGACTTTTCAAACAAGATTTGGCTGAAATTTTAATTTTCGAACAAATTTTGATTTTTCAAACAAAATTTGACCATAATTTGAATTTTCGAACAAAATTATCGAGGACATTTTGGTGAAATTTGAATTTGACCGAGTACATCTCTCTATGCAACAAACTGGATGAGTCCGTTCGGCTTTTTTTTTTGAAATGGCTCTATCCAGCATCTTGGGAGAATATTGTCTAAAAATGGATGATCATATCGCATTCATTCACTCACTCAAACAATTGTATGACTTCAAATCAATGGATGGTCATATCCATTCAGTCTTATCCAGACAACCAAATGTTACCTTAAGCGGAGACTGCTTTGGCTTTTTCTTTTTTTTGCACGATGTATTTTCCTTTTTTTTACAAAGTAGCTGGAAATCATGCACAATTGCATGGATAAGTATACGATAAATAATGTGGGTCTATATATAAAAAATAGTTGTAATATATATGTGAATAAAGCCGGCGAATATGTTGAGTACAGTAGATAGCATAGGATTTTCGTTGTGATCGAAATCCTGGCTACTCTACACACGGAGACATACCCAAATAACTAGGTCACCCCATTGAATCGATTTGTGTGCAGTGTAGGTCTTACCATGTTCCGTTGGAGCCAACATAGTTGAAGACGCTCGTAGTGTTGGCACGGGCGTTAGGCTCTTAAGCCAAGATTGCTAAATTTTGGTTGCTAGAATTGGGTCGATTCGGCCAAATTTAGCACGATACTTTAGTTTGATGCCTAAATTTTTTTGGCAATATCTTTGCTGTAAGTGCTGAACGGCTCGGGAGTTCTTTCGTGTGTGGGCTCCGGCATTCGGCAGAAGCAGCTTCAAGAAGCTAGATGTTCAGTTTCTCCTGGTCCCGGCAAGCATTTGTAGTTTGGAGCCAAACTGAGCCTAGCATTTGGCATAGTATTTATGTGTAATTCGTATACTCCAAACTTGGGCAGACCTATTCCAAAATTTTGTTGGCTGTGTCATGTTTCTGCATTGCTAGGTACCAATTGCACAAGTAACCGCTAGGATTTGGGCAGGTTGAAGAGAGATTGGATAGGGGTCGGAAAGGAGTTATTCATATGGATTAGGGATAGCGGTGAAAACGGACGAATAATGGTTTTGCCGTATTTATTTTCATATTTTTTTCCGGATGCGAATGTAAATACAAATAACTCGGATATGAATACGAATAATATCGAATCGAAACAAATACAATCATAAATATTTCTCAGCAATTTTTCAATTTTGATATAATCTAGTCCGGTAGTCTTCTATCCATTCAATTGCTAATGCATACAGAATTAGATGTCAAGATGCCAAGTGAATCATACCGAGGAATTGAAGTGTTGATAATTTTACAGATTGGTATGGTCCTAGGCAGGGTTAACAATTTCGTTTTCGAACTGAATTTCGAGAATTGCTCGGCACCGGTTTTTCGCGAAAACCGGTCGAAATTCGGTAAAAACAGATCGGTTTGCGAAAGTCAAACAGGTGGTCAAACCAATTAAAAAAAAAACGAAAACCGGGTTTTCGTCGAAAACCGACGATAGAAGGAAAAATGGTGGAAATGAAAGGAAAAATTGAAAAAAATGTAAAATTTTTTGAAAAAATTACACAAAATCCCAATTAATCTATAAAACACCTCAGAGAAATTTAAATAATTTTTGAAATCATTTGTTACTTCTAAAAAATCCAAAACAGCAATTAAGGAAAAGGAACAAAGATATTGTCAGATTTTTATAAATATTTAAAAGATTTTTTATATTCTGAAAATTTAATGTAACCATACATAGTTCCAAAGTATTATGCAATAAAATTTTAAAAAATATTAGACTTCATTTAGTACCTATATAAAATCAAAAATAGAAGAGCATATACAATGATAATATCACTTTCAGAATTTTTAAAAAATACACATATCTGATCATCTTCTGAAAATTTTACATAATCATTGTAAATAAGTTATAACATCACAAAAAAAGTTTAAGAAATATTAGACTTCATTTTGTGCCCCTAGAAAATAAAAAACTAAAGAGCATATATTGTGACAGTATCACTGTCAGAATTTTTAAAAAATGTACGTATCTGATAATAATCTGAAAATTTTATACAATCATTAGGATGGCCTCAGGACCGCACAAAAAAAATTTCAAAATTTTTTGACACTTTTTGCGAAATTTCTTCAAATTTTTTAAATTTACTATTCATCTGAACGGTTTTCCGCGAAAACCGACCGATTTTTGTTGGCATTTTAAACCCTGGTCCTAGGCATGCTATTTAAAGTGATATTACATATGAAGCATCGATTTTTAAGGGAGCATTTCTATTACTTCGTTGATAGTATTTTTATTCCGTTGCAACGCACATCATCCTACAAAAAGAGTTTAGTCCGCGGATTGGAGTATGGTCCCAACCTTTCCTCTCGCCCGTGCCATCTCAAAACTAACTGCTCGATCCCATGTCCGTCCTCTCTACCCTCACATCTCGCATCATCCCCTCCCTCCGAACTACTACTCTCCCTCGTGCCCGCCCTTCCGCCTCCCCCGGGCCAGCGCCGCACGGGAGAATCTTGATTCTTGAAGGAAGCAGGCGCAGATCGAGGGAGGTCGATGGGATCGGTGGTGCTGCCGACGCTGCGGCGGAAGCGAGAGGTGGACGCTGCCATCCGCGATACCCTTGACAAGGTCCTCGTCCTCCGCTTCGGCCGCGCCGCCGACGCCGCCTGCCTCCACCTCGATGACATCGTAAGACCGCGGCCCGTCGTTCCCCGCGCCCGGGGCTTCAGTCTTTATACTTCCGTGCCGATGTGATACGGTTTTCTCGTCCAATCTACAGGAGCGGTCGGTTCACTCTTCCTAAGTTCTGTGTGGATTTGCTCGAACCCTATATGCTTGTGTAGTCTTCTTGCGCGCAGCACATAGTCCCCCCTGCATTCTCGGCATGGACTGCCTTGAGTAAAGAAATTCGGCACTCGTAAGGGTTATAGGCAGTAGATTGTTGCCGCAGGGTGAATAAGGTGCATGGCGGAAGTTGAGGCTTACATATCTGAAATCGATTCGAACCTCTTTATTTCTACCGTTTTAGTTTCCCATCATGTTGTAGTGTTGGTTTGCTGATTGGATTGGATTGGATTTGTATTATCATAGAGGCTATTTACTCCCTTCCTTCTCGGTTGAGTGTGCGCTCTTGTGTGCTTGTGCTATCCTCATCACTAATAGGCAGATTCATCTAGTCGCGCAAAAGATCAGTATATCATTATCACTTAGAGCAAGTACACTAACAAAGCCCACAACTTACTCCATCTCTCATCTATGTCATCTAGAGTAAGCAATAAAGCCAGCTTGTACAATAACTATCTCTAAAGGTTGTCTCTAGATAAACACTAAATCATTTAATTTGGGCATTCAACACTAATTTCATCTTTGTGGCTATTGACAAAACACTAACAGTCGCTCGCGTCGGCTCCAACACCGGCTTTTAGCTCGCAATAGCACCTGTTTTCCTGTGTGATGCTGGCTACTAAATAAGAGCTGGTTCTCTTCTTTCTCCTCTTTTCTCACTCTTATATATAGGACAAAGTTGATGTGTGTATGCTCATAGTAAGCTGAGGTGGCCTTATTGTACATATCCTTAGGAGAACCCAAGTTGGGTTTGCTAACATGGAACGTAGATCCTATGGTTGCGCAAAAGTTGGTATGTAGAGCCTGTGGTTGCTTGAAATGCATTTTTGTTGTTTTGGTAGGGTCATGCGTATTAGATAAGCCTACAAATCCAAAATTTGTTAACCTTAGGCAGTATTGGTGAGCTTACTAAAGTTATTATATTCTAGATTAGCATCTATGAAACCTAGTGGACCTACAAGGTATCATACATGTCTCATAGTTGCACAAAATGAAACACATTAGAAGCCAAGGAATTGAAAGGAAAAGAGAGTAGAGCACATCCCTCCTTATTGTTCTGGTCAGGTTCTAGCGCCTTCCAACTCATTTGTTCGGTAAGATAATGTCTGTAAATCACTTCTATGTATCAACCTTTTCATTCACATCTTTTTTTTGTATATGAAAAGTTTTATGGCTTTTGTATGACAATTTTTAATCTCACCCCATTCATCCTTTTTTTAACAGCTCGCTAAATCTTCCTGGGACATATCCAAGTTTTCTACAATAGCATTGGTCGACATGGATTCTGAGGAGATGCAAGTTTACATTGACTATTTTGATATTACATTGGTTCCAGCGACCATTTTTTTCTTCAATGCCCATCACATGAAGATGGATTCAGGGTATGGAATTGTTTGGTTGTGTTAACTTCATTGATAGGATGTTGTTTGGACATATCCTATTTTATTGTACACTTATACAGTTATACGAATTCATTACAATACATTAGCTTTGTCTGTCAGGCTCCATATGTGACACAATGAAGGTTGAAAATCTAGCTTTTGTTCTAGTCCATAAACATATGCCACAGGTATTAGCATCAGCAAGAGGAAATTTTAAATTTGTATTTGCAGAAGCTTCAATGTTAAGGAAGAATATGGGGTGAAGGTTAAATAGTTAATCGGTATGTGCTTATTTGTTTGATAAAATAAGGCCCCAGTTTAACATGATTATTGATGAAAAGGACTTTCGGAAGGTGTAGGAACATTTGTTGAGACTTTGAGATCTATTACCCAAAATCTGAACTAAAGTATTTTTAATGCACTGTTGGAAGGTATAAATGAGTTGTGCGTATCTGAATGACACCCTAATTGTTGCAATGATGTCTGATGAAGTTAGAATAGTCGGGTGAGCTATTTGCATATGTTTGTAGGTGTTAACAGTGATGTGTATGTATCATGATTCGAGAGAATTCCAATTTCTTCTAGAACTACTCCCTCCGATCACAAATACGTGTCATTTTGGACATTGACCTGGTCCCCAAAATGCAACTTTGACCACTAATTTATATTATAATATATTTATGAAACCCAATAAAATTATAATGTTATGAAAGTACTTCTCGAGACAAATCTATACATATGATTTTTATGTATCCAATCTAAATATTTAAAAAAGATATCAATAATGAAAGTTTCAAAAATTTCATTGCACGCATCCCAAAACGACATGTATTTGTGACTAGTGGGAGTATTGACTACTGAGTTGATATGAACTTTTATGCTTCCTTATTAAGTGTCAACTTTGTAGGTAAAATATATTTTTGTTACTGTTAATACATGAAATACGTTGGGAGAATTTATGTGGACAAATAAAAATTGTCTTCATGGGTGCGATAAAGACAATAAGACTAATCCAACATCGAGTTGATTCTTTTTGTGATTATGAAGAATGTTGGTTCCTTTGATACTGAGTGACATGCACCAAAAAGGATAGCATTTTCCCATTGCTATTTCTCCTACTAGTTTTACTTTAATGCATACTCTAGCTGCAACAAGAATATAACGAACTTATTATAATGTATGTATACAGGACACCTGATCACACAAAATGGATGGGCTCTTTCACCAGCAAGCAGGACTTCATTGATGTAGTTGAGGTGAGTGGGCCAAGAGTCTTTTACTTTCTCAAACTCTCCGACTCATAGCAGCCAAGGGAATGAAGCCAATACAATAATAATTGTTTCATACCGAAAATCAAATAATAATTGTGAATTTGTGATACCGTTAAATTTATTGTACAGTGATCCATAACACAGAGTATCCAGAAAAACATTGAACAGCTGAAAGATAGACAAGAACTAAGGCAAATTTCACTCCAGCAGTGCCAATTCTTGATTGTTCTGGGAGGTCAAAGTAACTTGTAAGGCCACCATTTGGATAACCACAGCACGCTGTGCATCATGATGTCCCCTACAACGCTTTTATTGAATGCCTGCCCAGTATGACATCAAAACAAATGAAATTTCAAATTCTCGTTGCTTGATCTTTTACTGTTCAAAATATTCTTGTTTACAACAGTCCACAAGGCCTGAGATATAACAGCTAGACCTATAACATTATACTCCCTCCAATCACAAAAGAATGTTTTGCGATACATGCAGTCAAACTTTCTAAACCTTGGCTATCAATATCTTTTTAAATATTTAGATTGGATCAGGGTTTAGAAAATCGGCTGAAAATCAGATCTATCGGGACCCCAGTAAAATTTCAAATCGGCCAAAAAAAACTCAGTTTTGCATGTTTTTTTGCCAAATATAAAAGAAATTCATAACCATTTCTAAGCACATGAGTGCATAAGGCCTAGTGGTAAAGTCCCTAGCTTTGGAGAAGGCAGGTCTTTGGGTTGAAACCCTCAAAACTGCACATTTGTTTAGCTTATTAGTTTAAATTTCAAAAATTCAAATTTGATTTGAAAATTTCAGACAAGTTCAGCCGAAATTTTCTGAAAATTGACGATATTGGTTTTATCGGGACACCTGGTAAAAAATAAAAACCGGTTTTCTAAACCCTGTATTGGATATATGAAAATCATATGTGTAGATTTGTCTCGAAAAGTACTTACATAATATTATAATTTTATTGGATTAAATAAACTATAGTAGAAATTAGTGGTCAAAATTGGGTTTTGGAGAATGTGTTGATTGCCAAAACAACATTCTTTTGTGACGGGAGGAGAGTACTTGATATCACCAGGAAGTTTGTGCTATGCCAGAAGAAATAAAATTTGGCAAGGGTGTGCGGAAGGCCGAGGGAGAATGGTTAATCCCTAAAGCATGAGAAGTATATTGTGTCGGTAGTGCGTAAACCATATGGAGGCAACACATATGCTAGCTATGGCCGCATAGGCCAGTCAAGGGCATGGTTGCATGGGCTGCATGGATGGAGGGTGTGTGGGCTGGGCTGGCATATGGTTTGGGAAGAGAAAAGGAGAGCCCATGTTGTGGGAGAGAAATAAGGAAAACGTCCAACTCGATTTGGAGAGAGAAAGAAATTAACTCGGATCGATAGCATAAGCTGAATTGAAACATCCATAATTCTTACGTCTAAGCTCGGATTGTGACGTTGTTTGATTTCTGGAAAGCTTAGAAGATTATCTTCATCTCTCTCCATTGTGTCAAGTTCCAGTTCCACTTCCTTCTATATTTAATCTGGCTATCAAGCTTCAGTTTGCTGGTTGGCCGAATTTAAGTTTTAAGTTGTAATCACTTTTTATCTCCTAGAGTTCAAGTTGTATATGTTTAGAAGCTGAGTTTGAATTGGCTTTGATGTGTTTGGGTGTGTATGAGCACCAATATAAGACTAATGGGTGTACCCCATATCTTAGGGATGAGAGTTGATGCATTGAATAAAATACTAGAAAATCGCCATGGTGTTTGGTGGCCATGATTGAGTGTATGCAAAGTTTTCCCATCTACGGTTTGAATGAGGTTGGCGCAAGATCAAGAACACATTCTTGAGGTTGACCACCAAATCTACACGATTCAACGGCTGATTCGTGACCTATCTTTAGTTCAGGGTTTGGGAGGGCTAGATTGATTGCCCCTACCTTCAGTGTTCTTGCTGATTGAGGGTGCAATTAAAAAAGAGGCGCATAGCTGCTGGTCGTTTAGGGTCTTCTTCGTCAACCAAAACCCTATATCTTCAATCGGTGGCTGCCCACTAGCAAAACAAGAAAGTACCGATGCTGCATGAATACCTAGTTGATCCACTTTTTGTCTGAAAGCAATGACCGTTCACATGTTGTCCAGTATTTCCTCCTGTTTGTGGAAGCCACAATATTTAAACCCTTTCAAACCTTATCTGAGCTCCATATTCAGTATGGCTCTTCTGCTTGAGAAATAGAGGAATATTTTAATTCCCACTAGTAGCTTAGCTTTCCCAGTTTGCAGCTGTTGTAATTGTAATCCTAGTCCGTTATGTGGGATACTGGGATATATGGCTTGTAGCATTCCTCTCTGCCTAACTCCTTGTAGTCAATTTGTGGCAGCAGTCTTACGTTTATGACCATCAGCTTTGCTTATTTTAGCTGTTTGCTTGTTCACGAAGAGCATTGCTAGAAAAGTAGCCCATCTCAGCTCTCTGATCTCTTGATGGCAGGCAATATTTAGGGGTGCAATGAAAGGTAAACTGATAGTGTCTTGCCCACTTCCACCAGAGAGCATACCCAGATTCCAGCTTCTTTTCAAGGATGTCTGACCAAAAGAAGCGCTCATCGTATGTGCATATGCATAAAGAATGACTTGCTTATGGGAAGCAAAAAAGGCTCTGCTTGATTGAGTACTACACGCGACCAGCTACGCTAGCTAGTGATTATTATTATTATTATTTTGGCAACATGAATGATACAACAGATGGACTGTCGAAGGATATGGAGCGGCGTAGATAGTCAAGAGTTGACACTCAAAACTGGTTTGCATCAATTACCTTGTTTTACGTAGTAGGATAACACATGATGTATTCGTGTACCATTTGTGGTAGCTTTTGCCTTCTGTACTGCTCTGTATGAAGCAAACTGAAATGATCAACTAAAGTGCTTATCTTTCGTTGACCCCGGTGCATACCAGTCTTACTAAAACAACTTCTGCTGGTACGTCTGAAGTGATAAAATCAATCATCTGAATTGAACTGTACATGTTCTGGCATTCTCCATTAATTTCAAAGATATTGTAAGGCATCTTTGTAGGAGGAAAATGAGCTATATTTGAAGAGGTAGTAAACACATTTTCTCGAGCCTAGAGACGTCAGTTTGGAAGGCAACTGAATCATAAATAATTGCAATAAATTATAAACGAAAGAACTGCACCGTATCCACCACCTGTACTTTCTTCCGTGCCGCATAAAAATTAAGCCTCGAATCTAATCTCCAACTCATGCTTTCTCAACCATGAGAAAATGAGACCCCTTATCGATCACCTTCTTGCCATCCTACCTCACCCTGCTGAAGTGCTTGCATGGGCATGTCAAACTTGAGGTTGGCCTTCTTCCCTACCTTGAGATGATGGCTCTTGAACCCATCAGCTGGCTCGCCAGCCAGCCACCCTTCGCGGCGGGCCACCGGAGGTACATGAGCACCGAGTGCCTCCCGTCCATGGGTCCGCGGTTCTGCACCTGGACGACAGCTGGGAACTAGATCGAGCTGCTCACACCCCTCGGCGCCGATCAATTCGACGTGGTAGCTCGCGACACCTTCTACAGTTGGCGTTGCGGTCACGGCAAGTAGGTTTGTCTTTGGTAGTGGCAAAAAAGCTTGAATGAAAATAGAAGTTGTTTTTACGGGGATAACATAGGTAGCAAATAGTGCGAGTAAAAATCAAATTTAGTCATACATTTCTCAGGGGTATTATGAATTTTTGATTCTTTGCTACGTTACTCGTTATTACTGACCTTCATTTCCCGCCGCCACCGCCCTTTGTTGCATTACTCGTTATCGCTGCCCTCCTTTTTCTGCTGCCGTTGTCAGTCCGGTCCTGTCGACGCGCAGTCTCTTCCTTCCTGTCGGTGCCCTCTCGGATTGTGACCACGCAGCGGCTGGCGCCCTCCCGCCTGATTCGTGACGATGCCGTGACCTCGCACTAACACATCGATCGCTCTGTCCTGCGCGGCCAACGAAGCAGTTCCGAATTTTACACGAAAGCACAAAAAAAATACATGTACGTCTAAAATTAAAAAAAATAGCTCGTTACAATACTATTGTGTATCGTAAAAGTGCTCGTCTTTAAAATACTAAGGTAAATTAATACAAATATAATATTTTACCCTTGTATAATCCAAATTCATATGTAAATAAAATCTTATTAAATAGAAGAGAAGAAAAAAAAACATCAGTAATGAAAAGCGCATCCCTTCCGGCTCCCAGTCTCCCCCTCCAGACCTTTGCTCCTCGTCTCCCCCATTCCCCCTAGTACTCTACGCTGACTCGGCAGCTCCACCTCCTCTCTCTTCCCCTATCTCCTTCCTTATCAGTCGCCACCGTTTACCTTTGCCTCCGCAACCTCCTAGATTGCCTCTAAGCCCGTCCAGACCGACACCGTGGTGGCCTTTCCCTGCCTAGGCCAGCGATTTCCTCAAAATCACGGCGGCCACCTGCTGACTAGCGTCTACACGCAAACTCTATGGCCTCCTAGTGTTGGTACTAGCAGTACCGGACCTGAATCTTCAGCCGACAATACAAAGCAAGCCTTGATAACTCGGAGCAGAGTTTCAGCACTTTATAGAGCAGTACAAGATCAACAATTCAGGGCAATGTCTGAAGACCTGAACTGAGGAATTCAGACGAGAGAACACAACCGAAACTTTCTGCGACGTGCAAAACTGCTCATATCTTTTCTGGGTTTTACTTCACTTATATAGACTCAGGATTACAAGGATTTGAATAGCTATGGCTACAAACAAACCGAATCAAAACAACCTAAACTTAATACGACACGGACACTGTACATGTCCGACAACTAGATGCAACACAACAAACTTAACTGAATCTAAAATCTGAAACGAAACTAACTCCGAAGCAATAACAGACTACAAGGTTAAACTACCAAATCCCCCCCTTAATCTTGTTTTCCTATCTTTACCTCCATGACACCAAGTCTCTGTCTCATCTCTGCAAACTTTACTCTACCAAGCGCTTTGGTTAAAATATCTGCAAGTTGATTCTGTGCATTGATGTGCTCTACATCAACCTCGCCATTTTCAATGCAATCACGAACATAATGATACTTGGTGTCGATGTGTTTGCTTCGGTCATGATGGACTGGATTTCGGCATAACGCAATAGTTGAATTATTGTCCACCTTGAGTACTACTTTCCTCAACCCTTGGTTGAGCAAGTTCGCTAACAATATTCCAAGCCATACTCCTAGACAGGCACCAGTTGTAGCTACGATATACTCAGCCTCACAAAACGATAGAGCTACAACCTTTTGTTTCTGTGAGAACCAGCTAATCATATTTGTTCCAAGGAAGAAAGCTATGCCCGAGGTACTCTTTCGGTCATCTACATCACCAGCAAGGTCGTTGTTTGTGTAACCCAGCAAGCTAGGATCCTTATCAATCTTCCTGGTGTGCATACACCCAAAATTCAGTGTTCCTTTTACATATATCAAAATTTGCTTTACTGCTGCCATATGCTGAGTTGTAGGAACCTCCATATGGTGACTAACAATACCGACTGCATATGCAATATCTGTCCTAGTATTCACCAAATATCTGAGGCTACCCACAATACTTCTATACATGGTTGAATCAATAGGAAGATTTGCACTGACCTTGCTTAATTTCAATATTGCCTCCATGGGAGTATGAGTTGAGTTGCAGTCTGACATGTCACATTTTTCAAGTATCTTTCTTGCATAAGTTGATTGAACCAGGGAAATTCTTTTTGCACTTTGATTCACCTCAATGCCAAGATAATAGGACAACAAACCCAAGTCAGTCATCTTGAAGATTCTCTTCATTTCATCTTTGAACTTTGCAATACCAGAGATATTTGGACCAGTTATGATCAAATCATCCACATATACACCTACAAGCAAATTATTTCCATTTTGGCTTCTCTTATAGATAGCATGCTCCAAAGGACACCTTTCAAAACCGAGGGAGACAAGAGTACTATCCAGTTTTGAATTCCACGCATGTGGAGCTTGTCTTAAACCATAGAGTGCTTTCTTGAGCTTAAACACCTTGATTTCTTTCCCCTCTACTTCAAAACTGAGTGGCTGTAATACAAACTCATCTTTTGATATTTCACCATTGAGAAATGTTGATTTCACATCCATGTGATGCACTTGCCATGATTCTTGAGCTGCTATTGCAATCAACAATCTTATTGTCTCAGTTCTAGCCACAGGTGCAAATACTTCATCAAAATAAACTCCATGTCTTTGCACATACCCTTTAGCTACCAAGCGAGCCTTGTGCTTCACTATATTCCTTTGTGGATCTTTCTTTACTTTAAAAATCCACTTCAAGCCAATGACATTTTGTCCATTAGGCAAATCAGCCAATTCCCAAGTTTCATTCTCTTGTATGGAGTCAATCTCATCTTGCATTGCCTTTCTCCAACATTCATGTTCAGTAGACCCTTCATAATTCACTGGTTCCTCTGCACTCAACAAACACAAGCCCAACTCCTCTGCTAGATCAATGGGTTCACAAACATCGTATAGTTCTCGCAGTGAGTGAGTTTTCCAGGGCAAAATTGGAGAAAGAGGTGCTGTGGGTTCTTCTTCACTGCCAGAACTCATTGCTGCAGGTGTTATACTTTCCTGACTTGATAATTGAGCCGAACTGAACACATTTGGCTCAGCTTCGGCACCTCTTCATGAGGTTTCATCACTTGGGTTATGATATACTTCAATGACAGTGGGATAGTTCCAAATGAACATTCCATTGCTTACACCCTCAGACGCTTCCCACTGCCACTGTTTATCTTCTTCGAATATAACATCTCGAGTCACATGAAGCTTCTTGCTTTTCGGATCATATACCCGATATGCCTTGGACCCTTCTGTATAGCCAAATAGTACCATGGGAATACTTCTATCCTCCAACTTCCTGAGCCCAGGTTTCACAATCTTCACATGTGACACACAACCGAAAGTCCTATGATGATGAACTTTAGGTTTTCGATCGTGCCAAGCTTCATATGGTGTTTTTCCATCAAGACTTCAAGTTGGTACCATATTCAGTGTATAAACTGCAGTCTTCACTGCCTCACCCCCAAATTGCCCAGGTACTGACTTAGTTTTCATCATGCTCCGAGCCAGCTCTACCACAGTCTGATTACGATGTTCGACTACCCCCATTTTGTTGTGGTGAATAAGGAGCTGTAGTGTATCTCTTAATTCTAGCCGCATCACAGAAAGTTCCAAATTCAATTGAAGTGAATTCTCCTCCCCTATCGGTTCGGAGTGCTTTCACTTTCAAGTTTTTCTCAGTTTCGACAGTTGTTCTAAATTTCTTGAAGCACTAAAGTGCTTCACCTTTGCTCTTAAGCAATTCAACCAACATATATCTGTTGCAATCGTCCACAAGTAATAGAAAATGTTGAATACCTGTAGGCGTGATGGGTGAAATTGGGCCACACAAGTCACCATGCACTAGTTCTAGACTCTTCTCGGCTCAATACGCTATAGTCTGAGGGAAAGGCCGACGGTGCTACTTTCCCAGAGAACATCCTTCACAGAACTGTTCTATGTGATCAATTGTTGGCATTCCTTCCACCATCTCTTTGATTCCGAGATTCCTCAAAGCTCGGAAGTTCAGGTGTCCATATCTCGATTGTGCCACAACCATGCCAACTGAGATGACAATTAGAGGGGGGTGAATGATCTCAAATAAAATTTTCTCTCACACAAAATAATCAAAACAAGCCCTCAAAGAGAAACACTCAAAGCAAGCAAATGAAATGAGCCAGCTGTTCTGTATAACCGGTGCTAACGCTAGGAGGACAGTAGCACCAGAGGTCAGTAGTACCGCACCAGGGGCGGTAGCACCGGGCTCAAGAACAGCTGAAGAACCAGCATGAACTCGAAAAGCAAATTTCGATGAATCTTTTGATTGGCCGGATAAAAACTCACGAAACTTGGTAAATGTGATCCTAAGGTTGTGGACTTATTCCAACCTTCAATCGCAAGGATTGACGTCAAAGTTCTGACCTTTTTACCCTTGAAGGAAGATCACACCAAGTTTGAGCAAAAACTTAAGAACTCGATCTTGGACTTGCTTTTGGGGTTTTGATGATCAAGATGATTTTGGATAACCTCCCACACGTCACAACAAGCAAGAACCTAAGTTCAAAACCCCACAAACGCGATCTCGAAGAATGATTCACTCAAAAACACAAGACCGGTTTCTTACTAAAGATGCATGGATTGCCTAGATGATTGGGATATGATCTGAAGAAGATTCATCCATCAATCAACATCCTCGGCACAAGAAGCAAAAGCATATAGAAGGAGGGGAGGCAAATCCAAATTACATGAATGTAAATTGAAAGAATTTAAGTGTGGAATTTAAATGCATAAATTAAATTCAAGCATAAAAGAAAAATATTTGCATTTCTGGAAGAGAGGTTTACAAAGCCTCACAACAAAGTCGGTAAAGCTTAAAGGAGTACAAAACCTCTAAAACCTTCAAGAGAAGGAAGGCCACCCCTCCCCCTCTATTTATACTACTCTTGAGCCACCTACCACTCTTGGATGAGTCCCTCAACCCTAGAGCACTCCATTAAGGGCTAGAATTGACCCTCTCATACAGCCATGCAAGGACTAACCCAAAACCTACCAAACAAATCGGGTTTTTTTGCACAGTTTTCAAAGCACACTAACTAGACCCGCTATCTTATCAACTAGACCACGATCCGACGGCCCTCCTTGATCCACGCAGCGTCTAGCTAGCATCTTTCCCTTTCCTTGTCTTCTAGGCTTGCACCGACTCCGTCTCCGATCATCTTTCGACGATCCTCGATCGTCTGGACCTCCAACGCTCTTCGCCTAGTCCCGGTCATCCTCCGCCTCACCATGATCAACACCTAACGTCTTGCAACCATCAAAAATAAAGAAAACCCATCACATAGCAATGTTCAAAAAGATATGCAATAAAACTCCCAAAATCACAAATTTTGGATCATTTACGCTCTTCAGGGCCGGTAGCACCGCCCTACAACCACACTAGAGAAAAACCACTCTCTGGAATTTACACACCGGGCATTTGGGCCGGTGCTACCGCTCGGCCGGTAGCACCGGGCTACCATGGCCAGTAGCACCGCCCATCATCCCAAACCAGAAGAGATACTCTATAGAAATTTCACACCGGCCATTCGGTCCTGTGCTACCTCTTGACCAGTAGCACCGGGCTAACATGGTCGATAGCATCGGCTTGCCTGATCCCCTAAAAACACACTCGATGCTACCGCTAGGCCGGTAGCACCGCGCTACCATAGCCGGTAGCACCGGAAAAAACAGACAGAGCTCAAATTGCTTCAAATTGAAAATCTAATTCAAATCAAACTCAAACCAGAGCATACCAAGCTCAAATTTAGTCAAATACTCATCACAAACATGGGTAGATCTCCACATGGTCTTTCAATATCTCCCTTGATGAGTATATTGACAAACAATACAAAAGACATAAATTTGAGTTTGAAGAAGGAAGAAAGCAATTTGGATGCAAAACCAAACTTGGTCCAAGAAGAGAAGAATTGAGATCATGACCAAGTTGGTGAGAGAGATTTTAGAGCAATTCCTAAGAAAGAGCAAGTTTTCCACAAAAGCTCTAAAATCCAATAAAAGTTTACAAATGCGTATGATTTTTAAGATTAGCAATTTTTCATAAAAATCATAAGAACCAACATGCATTCACATTTTTATCTTTTTAATGATGCCTTTTTCTACAATATCTCGCCCTTTTGGCTATATAGGCATCAAGATGGCATTTTCTCCTCCTTGAACCATGTATGCATGAAATGCACCCTAAAAGAGCTTTGAAGATTATTCAAGTGACCATAATGACAAGATATGACACCAAACTAGTAAATTTTAGATTAGACTAAACTAAGACATGTCCAAGTGCAAAGAACAAATTTTGCTAGCAAGCTTAGTTTTGAATGTCATTTTTTAGCAAGATTTGATAAGTGTAACACTTAGCATTAGTTTCAAAACTAGATGCAGAGCCATTGAAAGGATCAAATGGAAAACCTAGAGTTCAACCTACTCAACACTTTGGGAAATCTAGAAGTGCATACATGGTCCTTCAAGCTCATTTTTCATTTAATGCAAATTTTTCTTTAAGATCTTAAAAGACATAGCGGGTGCAAATGTTTGACATTATTTGCATTCTTTACCAACATATGTTTTTTATTTGCATTATTTTTAAAGCAATTGACTCAAGCCATACTCGACAATCTCAAGAAAGACTCTTAAGAGAATGGTCTTGGTCATACATGACACATCCCAAGTGCAATAGGAAGCTGTCTTGTGAATGCGAGGTGTTGAGTCTAATGCTCACAAATAGAGTCAACTTTGCTTAATTTTCATTTTAGCACATTGATTTATGAGCAAATGAACGACTCAAGTATGGCTCAAAATAATTTCACCCAAGTTGCTATAGGGACTCTAGAGAACTCCAAAATTTCACAATCCATAGCAAATACACTTAAAGAAGAAACTTAGCAAGTAAAAGCAACATGTTTCATCAAGTTTTCATTGAAAGCTTTATTTTTCAAATTTTAACAAGCTTAACAAGACAAATGAACTTGGACATATCTAAGCTCGTGATTTTCTTCATATGATGTAGCATGGTGCATATCATGAATAATAGCTGATTTGCATAATAAACAAAGCTCATGAAATAGAAAATGCAGTCTATATGCAATGCATGAACATATTCTCAAACTCCCCCTCAACAAGTGAATCAATTTTAAGCACAAATCTGGTTAAAATGAGTTATTAGCAAAATTAGGTGCAAGGAAAACCCAAATGAACTCAAGAGAAATTAGAAATACAGAATGAGGAGAATAAGTCAAAAAAACTGCAAACTGGGTGGCTATAGAGCATTGAAAAGATAGTAGAGAACACTATAGCTTAAACTCGCTCTTATCTTCCCCAATGACTGATATAGGGAAACTGACTCTAGATCCCAAGCTAAGGAGTGCATACAGACCCTGTCTACCCAAGGAGCCCAACACCTGCTAGATTTATAATACTGTGAGGGAACTCAACCTAGAGAGAAGAGAGAACAACTAATTGTACATGATAGCAAC
This sequence comes from Otatea glauca, assembly GCA_036346275.1. NCBI lineage: Eukaryota > Viridiplantae > Streptophyta > Magnoliopsida > Poales > Poaceae > Otatea > Otatea glauca. Next base: position 21,221,074 of record CM070731.1, on the reverse strand, counting down.
CTATAGCATAAGATGAGAGGTCCATGCAAAGCATGCCAAAAGTCTAAGTGAAGTGAACTCACAACTCTAGAAATAAGCATAATAACACCAAGAAAAAGTAAAAGAAAGGAAATCCTGGAAGAAGAATATATATAATACAAAATATACAGACCAGGTCCCCCCTCACAATAAGCCGTAGGGGCACATGACTCCAAGCTCGCTCCTCAAGGCAACAAACCTAGAGCTATCAAAAGGCTTGGTAAAGATATCGGCTATCTGATGGTCACTCTCTACAAAGTGAAGCGCGATATCCCCCTTCTCCACATGGTCACTAAGGAAGTGATATCTAATATCTATATGCTTGGTCCTGGAGTGCTCCACTGGGTTCTTAACAATGCAAATAGCAGAAGTGTTGTCACAAAAAAGTGGCACACCCTCTATCTCTAACCCAAAGTCCTGCAGGGTCGATCTCATCTAGAGAACCTGACTACAGCAACTAACTGCAGCAACATACTCGGCCTCAGCGGTGGAATGTGCAACTCCGGACTGCTTCCTAAATGATCAAGAAACAATAGAAGTGCCAATGAATTGGAAGTGCCAGAAGTGTTCTTCCTATCTATCCTACAACCAGCAAAGTCTGCATCGAAAAAAACTCTAAGGGACAGACAAGAAGAAGAGTACCAAATACTATAATCAATGGTAGCTCGAAGGTACCTGAAGATACGCTTCACTGCTTGTGGTGAGAGGCGTGAGGAGAAGCCTAAAATCGAGAGCACATGAACACAACAAAATGTATTTCTGGCATCAAGACAGTGAGATACAAGAGGGAGGCGATCATGCTCCAGAACTTCTTCTGATCAACTGGCTCACCATCCTCATTAGGCTCGAGGACAGCAGTGGTGACCATAAGAGTCATCACCGGATTCCCGTCGGACATGTCGAAGCGCCTCAGGAGGTCCCAGCAGTGGTGACCATAGGAGTCATCACTTGCCTTGATGTAAAAAGGTGCCCTCCCAAGTTTGCTTGATCTGGAAGCCGAGGAAGTAGCTCAACTCGTCCATCATACTTATCTCAAACTCTATGCTCATCACCTCTGAAAACTGACACACAAGAGAGTGGAAAGAGCCACAAAATATAATATTGTCCACATAAATCTGGACGAGCAAAAAATGAGAATCTTGGTGTCTAATGAACAGAGTCTTGTCTACTATACCTATTTTGAAACCATGACTGAGCAGGTAGGACTTAAGCCTCTCAAACCAAGCTCTAGGGGCTTGCTTAAGTCCATACAAAGCTTTATAAAGCTTGAAGACATGGTTTGGGTATTTGGGGTTCTCGAATCCTAGAGGCTTCCTGACACACACCTATTCCTCAATACACCCATTGAGGAATGCACTCTTGACATCCATTTGATAAAGGTTGAAGCCCTTGGATGAAGAGAATGTGAGCAGGATCCTAATAGCCTCTAGTCTGGCTACAGGGGCAAATGTCTCCTCAAAATCAAAACACTCAACCTGAGAAAAGCCCTGTGCAACTAGCCTAGCTTTGTTTCTAATGACAACCCCATCCTTGCTCTACTTGTTCTTGAACACCCACTTGGTCCCAATGACATTATGACCATATGGGGGCTTGACCAGCTGTCAAACCTTGTTCCTCTCGAAGTTCTCAAGTTCCTCATGCATAGCATTAATTCATGACTCATCGGATAATGCATGAGAAATATCCTAAGGCTCAAAGGAGGCAACAAATGCTGAGTAGAGAAAGAAAGAAGATAAGCTTGATTTTGAGCATGTCACATGCTCAAATAGATCACCAATGATCTGATCAGGTGGATGATGCCTCTGAATATGGCGGAGAGGTCCAGAAGTAGAAGTGGCCTCTACCTCATGCACAAAAGAGGTAAGATTAGAGCCACTAGCTGCATGAGAGTCAGAAGGCAAGGGTTGGTCTCCCTGAGGTGTAGAAATGGAAACAGGGGCACCTCAGGTGTAGAGGGGACTGGATCAATTGGAATACCATCATCTCTATCATCCTCATCCTCTACAAAGATGGTCTTGGAGAGGGAAGAAGAGCCTGAAATGTCAGGTCTAACTCCTAGGATAGACTCATCAAAGGTCACCTCGTAGGTCTCTATGATCCTATGCGCATCGCAACTCCAGACTTTATAACTACGAGAAGAAGTCGAATAACCCAGAAAAATACCATCAGAAGAACGAGACTCAAACTTATCTAGGTTACCGGACTTCAAAATGAAACACTTGAAACCAAACACACGAAAATGAGAAACACTGGGCTTTCGCTCATACCTCAACTCGTAAGAAGTGCGGTGCAAATGTACTCTCAAGAATACACGATTAGAAACATGATAGGCAGTAGCAATAGCCTCAGCCCAAAACTTCGTAGGAGTACTGTACTCGTCTAGCATCATCTTAGCCATCTCAACTAGGGTCCTGTTCTTGCTTTCCACTACGCCATTTTGCCGAGGGACATAGGGAGAGGAGAACTGATGCTCTAAGCCAAACTCCACACAGAAACTCTCAAAGTAGGAGTTCTTGAACTCCGTGCCATTGTCACTGCATATAGCTCGTAAAGCACCAGGGAGCTCAAGAGACAACCTATGAATCAAACCCCTGAAATGGGTAAAAGACTCATCCTTTGAGGCCATGAAAAATACCCAAGAATACCTTGAAAAATCATCAACAATGAACATACCACTTCCCACCCGCTGACTGCACTCTAGCTGGACCAATAGTGTCCATATGTAAGAGCTGTATTGGTGCATCAGTCATTACAACAGTGACTGGGGATGAGAAGCAGCAGCCATCTTGCCATATCGGTAAGGAGAGCAAACTAAGTCTTTGACCATTTTGAGTTTGGACAAACCACGAATGAGATCGTGGCTACTAACTCTGATCAAATGGTCGAAGCCTATGTGACCAAGTCTCTCCTATGCCAGAAGGAGAGATCACGAGACTAAGACGCAATCAAACAACGAAGAGAGTCTCTAGAAGAAACAGAAAAATCAGCACGAAAGACACCCAAATCTAGAAATCCCGCAAACCAACTCCCCTGATGAATCAAGGATTCTGCAGGCACTACTCTTAAAACTTACCTCGAAAGATTCATCAATAAGCTGAGAAACAGAAAGAAAATTATATTGCAGTTTACTCACTAAGGCCACATCCTTAAGAATAAAATTTTCATTAATGCAGACGGTACCTTTGGCAATGACTCTACTTGAAGAAGCGTCCCCAAAAGTGATCAACACATCACCGGGAGCTTGCACTAGGGAAGAGAACCATCTAGAGTCTTCGGTCATATGGCGAGAACAACCGGAGTAAATAATCCAAACCTCTCTCTTCCTCATCCGACGAACCTGATCAAGACACAAGAGAGAGAGATGACTCAGTACTGAGATAAAGTAAAGACTTGGGAACCCAATACTGAACCACACGATGCCTCAAAGTACCAGCCAAAGAGGAAGAAGACTGGACTCTAGTGTCTCTCTGACGCTCAACTCTCACAAGATCAGGAATAGCACTAGTAGAAAATCTAGGAGCTAAAACTGGGTTGGCCCGCAATTGTGCAAAAGCCGGACCATCCCAGTGAGGCTATCCAAATCTCCTACTAGGAAACACCTCACGCCGCTGATATCTACCTCAATGGGAAAAACGAGGAATATCAAGAGGACGGCGAAAAGACTGACCACAATCAGCTCCAGGACAAGAATTTGAATGAATAGCATGAAAACTGAGTCCTGGACGTTGCCTAAGAACAGACGACTCTCTATCCAATCTAGAAGCAGTGTATGACTTAGGAGCACTCAAAGTCTGGGGATGACCCTGAATACCTCTAAGGGCACGAACACGCTCACACCTTGAGATCTTGGCGCGCCTGAAGTAGAAATCTACCAAATGTCCTCCTTCTGACAGAAGGTGCATGTAGACTTCGCCTTACCAGAGGCAGAAGTAGCAGGAGGAGAAACCTTCTGATCAGAGATCCCATGGACAACCCCGACAGATCTAAACACAGTGAAACTCACCCTGGGAGCTACCACGATCTCACCATTCTTGGATCCACGTACACTGGTGGGAGGATGCGCTCGAGCATGCTCCAAGTAGTCAAATCCAAGATTCTGATTAAATCGGCTAATCATGGATTGGTCTAGAATGAGATTGAGCTTCTTCTTGCCTCCTACAAACTTCTCGAGAGTGCTCATGAGATACTCGCACTCTCGGAAGAAAGAGGCACATGAAGAACAGGGAAGAGAGGAGGAAGAAGAACTAGGAAGAGAAGAACTATCAGCACGTGCATTTTTCTCCCTCAGCACGGCTGCCTCAATTTTGATAGCCTCACACGAAATGCAAGGAGCATTTCTAATCCTATGGATCTGGGCCTCAAGCTTCTTCCTAAGTTCGACTTGGATTTCATCCAAGTCTCCCTCAATCACAGCACATTGCAAGCAACTTTCTTGTGACTTAACTAGTAAGTCCTTAGCAAGTTTATCACAGTTGACATTTAAAGATTCATTGTCAAGTTTTAGTTACTTACAGCCCTCACATGAGCTGACTAGGTCCTTAGAAACATGCATTTCATGTTCATCATTTCTAGTTGATAGCTTCCTAAGGTTAGTGCTCATGGCATCAATCTCAACAAGTAATTTAGGGCAATTTTCACATGAGAGAGCAGAGTGAGCATGAAGAAAACTAGCATATAAAGACATAGCATTAATAGATTCATTACTAGCATTCTTCAACCTAAGACTATCTAGCTCAGACAACACACTATCATGCTTAGTCCTTAGGTTCTTTAGCTCCACAAGTAGGGCATCACACAAAGAATAGTCATCGGTGACTCGGAAGGAAGAAGATCTAAGAGAATCTAACTCCCGAGTTAAGGTACCTACTTTCTTCTCAAGCTTCGTACACCTAGCTCTAGCTCTAGCATAAATTTTTTCTAGTTTGCAGAAAGCTTCATTGAGCTGGTCATACGAGGGTACCTCGTCTGTGTCACTGTAGAGCTCAGAGTCGCTGATGTTGTTGGCGTCTGCCATGAAGCACTTACCGGTGAAGTCGTCGCCGCCTTTCTTCTCTAGCGGATGATCCTTGTCTTTGTCGTTCCAGGTCTCCGTGTTGGAGAAGTTGATGTCATCGAGTACGGCGAGGACGCGGTGGAAGAGCTTCTTGTTCTTCGAGAAGCTGCGGTACTTCTTCTCACGCGCCGAATCGTAGACTAGAGGCTTCTTGTTGCGGTTCTTGTCGGTGTAGTCGTTCTTGCCCAAATTGCTGGCGTCTTTCTTGCCCTTCTCCACCTTGGTGATCATGCCACCTTTCTTCCTTTCTCTCACCCTTTTGTAGGCATGAGAAAATTTGCGAGCCAAAAGAGCAAGCTCATTTTCTGAAATTTTTTCCAGTTAGTCATCGCTTATCTCACAAATGGCGAAGAGGAAAAAACCAGCATGAAAATCCGAAGTGGATCCAGTGGGATCGGTGACCAAGGCCATCGACTGAGATTTCGTTTTGCGAGAGACGATGTCGATCTCATGAGTCTTGAGTCAGGAATAAAGCCCGTTAAGAGTCAGAGTTGACAAGTCGGTAGTGCCCTTGATGGTGGTCAACTTCATCTCCCAAACTCGAAGATCGAGTACAGTCAAGAAATATCGAGCATTATCCGAGTCAGGGTATATGCAATCGACTGCTCGGGGGTCGCTCAAAATCTTCGTAAAATGACCAAAAGCACTCGTCGAGACTCTCACCAGCGTGTTGTTCAAACTTGTACTCACGCTTGAATTGGTCCTGTCTCACCATTTTGATTTGAGTGGTGCCCTTATGGTAAGCATCTAGGGTCACCCAAATCTGATGAGCAGAACGGAGGTAAGAAATCCAATCATACTCACTGCGGCTAAGACCCTATATGAGGATGTTCCTTGCCTTAGCGTTCGGCTCAACGTCAGCCATATTGCTAGCCGTGACGTTTTCATCGACAGGAACCTCATACGGGAGTTTCATCTTCTGCCATATCAGGAAGCCTTGGCCAGTGATGTACGACTCCATCCGGGACTTCCAAAACGGAAAATCAACTGCAGAGAAAATAAGAGGCTTGGTGGAATACTTGTCCATCGCATGGCTCTTAAGACCAGTCAAGATCTATGAAAGAGCAAAACCGGCTCTGATACCAATTGAAGGACCGAGATGTGAATCAGGGGGGTGAATGATCTCAAATAAAATTTCCCCCCACACAAAATAATCCAAACAAGCCATCAAAGAGAAACACTCAAAGGAAGCAAATGAAATGAGCCAGCTGTTATGAATGGACGGCGCTACCGCTGGGAGGCCGGTAGCACCGGAGGTCGGTAGTACCGCACCAGGGGCGGTAGCATCAGGCTCAAGAACAGCTGAAGAACCAGCACAAACTACAAAAACAAATTTCGATGAATCTTTTGATTGGCTGAAAAAAACTCACGAAACTTAGTAGATGTGATCCTAAGGATGTGAGGAGCTTATTCCAACCTTCAATCTCTTGGATTGACATCAAGTTTTGACCTTTTTACCCTTGAAGGAAGATCACACCAAGTTTGAGTAAAAACTTAAGAACTCAATTTTGGACTTGCTCTTGGGGTTTTGATGATCAAGATGATCTTGGATAACCTCCCACACGTCACAGCAAGCAAGAACCTATGTCCAAACCCCACAAACGTGATCTCGAAGAATAATTCACTCAAGAACACAAGACCGGTTTCTTACAAAAGATGCATGGATTGCCTAAATGATTGGGATATGATTTGAAAAAGATTCATCTATCAATCAACATCCTCGACACAAGAAGCAAAAGTATTTAGAAGGAGAGCAGGCAAATCCAAAAGATTGTAGAAGGAGGGGAGGCGAATCCAAATTACATGAATGTAAATTGCAAGAATTTAAGTGTGGAATTTAAATGCTGAATTTGAATACGTAAAGTAAATTCAAACATAATAGAAAATGATTTGTATTTCTGGAAGAGAGGTTTACAAAGCCTCACAACAAAGTGGGCAAAACTCAAAGAAGCACAAAACCTCTAAAATCTGCAAGAGGAAGAAGGCCACCCCTCCCCCACTATTTATACTACTCTTGGGTCACCTACCACCCTTAGATGAGTCCCTCAACACTAGGGCACTCTATTGAGGGCTAGAATTGACCCACTCACACAGCCATACAAGGGCTAACCCAAAACCCACCAAAAAAACCTGGTTTTCTTGCACAGTTTTCAAAGCACACTAACTAGACTCGCTATCCTATCAATTAGGCCGCGATTTGACGATCCTTCTTGTTCCACGCAGCGTCTAGCTAGCATATTTTCCTTTCCTTGTCTTCTAGGCTTGCACCGTCTCCGTCTTTGATCATCTTTCGGCGATCCTCGACCGTCTGGACCTCCGACGCTCCTCGCATAGTCCCGGTCATCCTCCGCCTCACCATGATCAACACCCGACGTCCTGTAACCATCAGAAACAAGGAAAATCCATCACATAGCAATGTTCATAAAGATATGCAATAAAACTCCCAAAATCACAAATTTTAGATCATTTAGGCTCATCAGGGCCGGTGCTACTGCCCCTAGGCCGATAGCACCGCCCTACAACCACACCAGAGAAAAAAAACTCTTTGGAATTTACACACCAGGCATTTAGGCCAGTGCTACCGCTCGACCGGTAGCACCGGGTTACCATGGTCGGCAGCTACCGCCCATCATCCTAAACTAAAAGAGATGCTCACTGGAGATTTTACGCCGGCCATTCGGTCCGATGCTACCGCTCGACCGGTAGCACCGGCTTGCCTGATCCCCTAAAACCACCCTCTCGAGTTTTTCCATACCTGTTGGCGTCAAAAACTTGATGTAGGGTCTCGGACAAAGACACACCGCATTTAACACCGGTTCAGAGCGTGCGGTCGATTTGACTCAGAACCGACAAGGTAAAAATATATAAAATTCTCACAAAGCCGATCATAACGATCAATCGGCTTAGACTCAATCAGCTTGAAGCCGATTAAGATCAAAGTAACAGGATAAATCTAATTAACCGATTAAGGCTAATCAGAGGATAAAGGTAGACCGATTCTGAAGAAGGCGATGCGCAACAAAATCAGAATAAATCGAACCTGGGATGTAATTGACGAAGATCAATAATTGGCGATGCGCAACTTTATTGATCAAAATCGATTACAAAGACTAAATTTCAAGAACTACTCCTAGTCGACAGGAAAAAGTAAGTAAAGGCTGGTTGATTGTATTGGGTTGGATCCTCTTTGCAGCTTCCTTTGGCCCTTCTTTTATACCCTTCGGCCGATCGTGTCCCAGTACAACACGTTTTGTAACTTGATCCGTATCGGCCTTGTTTGGATAACCTTTCCCAAAGATTTTGCCGTTACCAAATACTTTCAAATCTTACCAAACTATCTATTAGTTTCCGTGTCTTTGACTTTATTGCCGATTTTGACTTGATTTGCCAAATTCTGGTGCAAACAATACCGCTCGGCCGGTAGCACCAGGAAAAATAGACAGAGCTCAAATTGCTTCAAATTAAAAATCCAATTCGAATCAAACTCAAACTAGAGCATACCAAGCTCAAATTTAGTCAAATACTCATCACAAACATGGGTAGACCTCCACATGGTCTTTTAGTCTCCTGCTCTTGACAAGAGGCACACTGGTTCGGTCAACTTCAAATCAAGAGCATACAATCTGTTTAGGGACTTTCTTACCCGAGCCAGGAGGATTCCTTCTCGATCAAAGATGCACATAACTCCATCTTCCATAATAATCTTATTCCCATTCTCATCGAGCTGGCCAAGGCTTATAATGCTGCTCTCGAGTCGTGGTATGTAATATACTTTAGTGAGCACTTTGTGTTCCTTGTTCCTGCAGCTTACAAGAACCGACCCACGCCCACATATATTCACAATAGATCCATCTCCAAACTTTATAGTGCTTTTGAATGTTTCATCAAGTTATGCAAAGAGTTCTTTGGATCCAACCATACGGTTACTTGCACCTGTATCAAGATACCACGTGCCTCTAGTAGCACTTGTTTCATTATTGAGGTCGGGAATCACCTTGTCTTCATTGAGCATAACTACATGTTACTTATTCTAGACAATTTGAACAAGTTCACATGTTTCAGCCAACAATAGTGCGGGTTCAATGTCATCCTTCTTCTCGACATTGTGTGCTTGCTCCCTCTTTGGCTTGCAGCATTCGCTTCGGAAGTGCCCCATCATGTCGCAATTATAACACTTAATATTTGACTTGTCGAACTTCTTGTATTTTCTTTCTTCATCATTGTAACGACCCCATTTTAGCATAAATGCTAAAATGGAAATCTTATGTGCATACAGTACTAGTCCCATGATCAGTGGCTAGTACACACATTTACAAGAATTGGAATCACAACTATACATCATTTTATTAAAGCAGAAGCTGATTATACATTGTATTCATACAATTCAGAGTATATATGTAGCGGCAGAAGAAGCAAGGTCTTGAATTGTGCTCATCCAACCTTTAAGGCATAATCCCTACAAAGATCGCATTATTGAAATTCCCGCATCACGAAAAGTAATTTTCGGAGTTTCGTTTTCTTGTCCACCTAAAATAATAGATTAAGCAAGGTTGAGTACTTTCGTACTTCGCAAGACTTAAGGTGGTATTTGCAAATGCAATAATGCAGGCTATATCAAAGGAGGCTTCTACGGTTAATTTACATAAAGCAAGATTTAATTTGTAAATCAAGTTGTAATTTCAAACGAAATTTGTAAGAGCAAGTTTGACTGATAAGAAATAAGTAAAGCATAAGTAATACTCACACTTTCGCGAGTAACGAATCATCTAATTCCTGCCAACATGTGGCATAACCACAATCTTTGCCAAAACAAAGCACATGATGTGAAAATCATCCCATTTTGGAAATAATAAAATATCTAACTATGTGATGACGTTACCAAGTGCCTTTGACCGTAGGTGTGGCTAATCGATTAGATTTACCCTCTACAGAGGTGTACAGCTTTACCCATAAGAAATGATCGTCTTTTTCTGCAGCGTTATTGACACACTTCCTTTGGTGTCCTGCAGAGAGATCATAACATAACTGTTACATTATCTAGACCCGACTTTGCACCAACCCAGTGACGTTAAGCCCTTGCTATGGTGAAGAAATATAGATAAATGAAATGACAGTAATTCCCTGCAATAATGGTTTCTTCCCATAACAAGAAGTACACCATTGTACCAACATGCATTTACCCACACCGAGGTGTGGAAGCCCCTCAGAAGCAAACCTAACCAGACTACTTCTACTATCTCCTGCCTACCAATGTGCAAAGCAAGATCTAAGCAACTTAATAGGTTAAGGCTGTCCCATTCCAGCACTCGCGGTTGTACGGTGTTCTTAGCTTTAAAACAACCCATAGCTCGGTCCTTAATCTGACACGGGCAATACTTCTCCCTACACTACGTATAAGTCCATCCCTTACACAACCGGCTATTGCCAATAATTGCCCGCATTTGAACCATAGTTTTATTTTGGGTTTTTAGTCAAAATACCAACAACTGACATCATGTCATAACCAACATTTTTAAGTTCTCAAGAAGCAGTTTTGATTTGATCATCTACTTCATTGTTAATTAAGCATGGCTAAGCATGATTAATAATCGTATATACCCAAGTTGACATCATGTATTGTCTAACCCTTTTCTATGGTTATCAAGGTTCACGTGTCCATACTTATTAAGGAAGTTCCATGAGATAATAGGTATATCTACGGGTACCACAAAATAGCGAATTTACAGAATATAAGCGCATGTATGAAACATTTTGATAAACAAAATGAAAATTAAATACTGGGATCAATATGATCAAAGGGGTGCTTGCCTTGCTTATTTATCGCTTATGACGAAGTCGTTGTCGTGGTTGACGGTGTCAACAACGGAGTCATGGCGATGAGTTCTACACGTCGTTCCAAAGAAAATATAGCAAACAACAAATTTTAATAAGGGCAAAAAGAAGATAGACAACATATCAAATAAAGACTTGCTATAGAAAACAGGCGTGGTTTAGGATTTGGGTTGAATGACTTCACGTTCTCGCGCTTCAGTTGATTTTATATATTTATATACGTTCATATTGTTAACAGCTTTTCAGGTTGAGTGATGCATGGTTTCTTTTATGGATTATCTATTCTTGTCTTATGAATTCAAGAGGCTAAAATTATGTATTTTCATATTTGTAGTTTTGAATTCTAGATGCTAAAATTATTTGGATTAATAGAATTAAGACATTAGTTATCATGTTATATGTTATGTACGAATAGTATTTAATCCTTAACTGACTTTGCATAAGAATCCGTTTTGAGTATATATATTAGATCTGTTAGTTTGGGCTACTGGTTACATATTCTGGTTTTTAAGAAGGTTTTGGTGATACAAATATCTTAAGTATTAATCTTTCTATTATTATTAAGTTTGTTTACTCGTAGTACGGATTTCAGAGATCATAATGCTTAGGGTTATTTGGGTGACAAGATTTATATGCAAAACATGATGAAACAAGATTATTTCTTTAGAATAAGGTAGTTTATATATTGGGGAGCATTCCCAATCTTATTTCATGAATTTTAGGATTTAGAAAAGATATTTTATTCATTGCTGAAATAGCTTATAGGGTATTATGGTTCTAGTTATAAAGAATCGGATTAGTAATGTGTGGAGTACTTGGCCTTATGTGTTTTGCATGCAAGGCAATTTATACATGTTGGGATCTGCAAAATAAGGCTACTGGCTGTATTTAAACGGTTACATAATGATTCTTGCGACACAAGTATTTTATCTACATGTTTCTTATGTTCAACTATTCATATAGTGCGTTTTGGCAACCATAACACTTAGGGGTATTGCGCTAGCAGAATTTAGACGAAAAGCAAGTTGTAATAAGAATATTTTTCCAGATTATAGTACTCCATATCTTAGGTAGCATTTCTAGGCTATTCTTCGCAAAGTTTACATGTAGAAAAGATGTTTTACAGGCTGCCGAAAAGGCTTAAGCATTTCTAAAATCTATGCGATTAAAGGTTCAGTTTTTGTTTTAAGTTTGCGACTGCACCTTATAAGATTATTTAACCATTTTTCAGGCATTAGTAGGGCATGATCCTAGAAGTGTTTTAAAACTAGTTTCGCATTATGTTGCTTTTAGCCGAGATATTTTACATGCACATGAAGGATGAAGTCTATTATGAAAGCAATGCAGATTAGTTCTTTTTGCCGATTATCACGAGCTTATCTCAAAGAATATACTAAGATTAGATTTGCCTAATCTGATACTTAATTTATGAGCTTTTATGCATATGTTTTTGATTCTCAACTATATATACATCATAGGATGGCATATCTATACCCCTTTATAATGCACCTAAGCAATTTTTCTTACGTCCACCCTAAATAATGCACCTCATTAGAGATGGCCCAATGTTCGTGCACCCAGCAAAACGTCCCCAGAAACTTGCATTCATCAAAATGAACGTCTCAGATCTTTCCTCAGTTTTACTGACCCACATCCGATGGCCGTTGTTTAATGTGTCTAACTCATTCATTCATGTGGCCCACAACAGAAGAGCCCGCACATATATATTTCAATTGAATTATATATATGGAATTTATGTTGCAAATCTAAACCCATTTGATTTCGATTCAATATTTACCATACCAGTCAGTACCATGAATCACGCGCTTAATTTTCTTCCATTCATGCATGTGCACCACATCCTATACAAGGCGCCACGCATCACGCCATAATATTATTTAGCGAAAAATATTATATAAGGAATGTGTGTATGAAATGCAATTATCGTGTGATAAATATAAGGAATAAGTTCATTTTAGGACTTATTCCTAAATACACTATGGGAAGTAACATATATTTTGATAATAATTAGCCTCAATCAGGACGGACGCATGGTGCTATATGTTAGCATTCATATTTGGATGACAATTAGGGAAGCCATTATTGGTCCAGCTTTCCAGGATGATATACTGCTGCCCGTGCAGCGTTCGACCCGCCCGACGCCGACTACACCAGGGGCTTGCGCCGTGCGATCGGCCTGCCGGAGATGGACGCGTACCTTCGCGCGGAGTGGGAGGCGGCAGAGGCTGTCGACGCCGCGCTCGCGGAGGCGATGTTGGCGAGCGCGGTACGTGGAGGAGATCAAGGGCAACACCTTCGGGCTGGTGGTCGCGCAGGTGGAGAAGATCAGGAGGATGAGCACGCTGGAGGGGTAGGACGTGCGGCGCGTGGACTGCACGGAAGTGCTGATGCGCATGGCGGGCGGCATGAATGGAAGAAAATTATGTTGCAAATCTAAACCCATTTGATTTCTATTCAATATTTACCATACCAGTCAGTACCATGAATCGCGCGCTTAATTTTCTTCCATTCATGCATGTGCACCACATCCTATACAAGGCGCTCACGTACCGCCGCCACTTCCCACGATCCGGCACGTATGCTCATCATGCATCGATCCACGATGGACGCCGCCGCCGTGATCAGCCCAACGGCCAACAAGCCGAAGGCCGTGTTTGTGCTCGGCGCGACGGCCACCGGCAAGTCGAAGCTGGCCATCGCCCTGGCGACGCGCTTTAGTGGCGAGGTGATCAACTCGGACAAGATCCAGGTCTACGCCGGCCTGCCCGTGAACACCAACAAGGTGACCGACCACGAGCATGCCGGAGTGGTGCAACACCTCCTCGACTGCGTGCCGTGCCCCAACGCTGACTTCACCGAGGACTACTTCTTTCGTGAGGCCGCCTGCGCGGTCGAGAGCGTGCTCTCCCGCGGTCGCCTCCCTATCGTGGCCGGTGGCTCCAACAGGTACGTCGAGGTGCTGGTCGAGGGCAGCGGTGGGCGTTCCGCGCCGCTCACGACTGCCTCTTCGTATGGCTGGATGCCGCGCCAGAGCTCCTCCGGCGGTTTACCGCAGCTCGGGTAGACAACATGTTGCGGCGCGGGCTGGTGAACGAGGCCCGCGCGGTGTTCGAACCGCCCGGCGCCGACTACACTAGGGGCTTGCACCGCGCGATCGGCCTGCCGGAGATGGACGCGTACCTTCGCGCGGAGCAGGAGGCGGCGAAGGCTGTCGATGCCGCTCGCGAGTCTATCTTTGGCGGCGCAGACGTGGAGGAGATCAAGGGCAACACCTTCGGGCTGGTGGTCGCACAGGTGGAGAAGATCAGGAGGATGAGCACGCTGGAGGGGTGGGACGTGCGGCGTGTGGACTTCACGGAGGTGCTGATGCGCATGGCGGGCGGCGCCGACGGTGAGGAGGCGTGGAAGGAGGTGGTGTGGGAGCCCGTGGAGAAGATGGTGAAGCGTTTCGTACGTAGGGGTGACTGACTGGGAATACGTAGGTCTGTTTGGTAGAGCTATAAATCCCAGTTTCATCTGAGATCTGAAACTTGTATGTTAAAATAAAAGTGAATTAAATTTATATTTTTATTCTAAAATGTAAACAAGATGATCTATCTAAACACTCCAGATTGTGCGCTTTTTTGGCAGGGTGTTATTTGGAGAACTGTTAATGTTGTGCACCAACTTCTTAGGGATGCTACTTCACTGAAAGCCCTCAGTTCCTCAAGGTATGCATGCATGCGTCGATTTCCAGTTGCCCCCAGATTTGATCTTTACTTCAAGTGCTAATTCACACGAGATGGAGCAGCTAAGTGCAGCATCTGTTGTATCCATCTGAAATTTTAATCCAAGATAGATGAATGAAACGGGTGCATTGTTATTTGTACATAGTATTTTCTTGATTTTGATATGTGCCACCCTTCTTTATGCACAAGCTGCTGTGTTGTTTACATCTTCCCGATTAAAGACCAGGTGTTTTGGAAAAGCCTAGAAGCTCGGTTATTGGCGATTAGCTGAAACTGCATCTCAAGTTAAGAGCATAGGATTTCAGGGAGAGTGCTCAAACTGTGCTTTTGTATTTCATACATTCAGGTTTGTCTAATATTCTCAAACTTCTAGCATTTCTTGATAGTATAAACTCCATGAGACAGAAAAAATAATAATAAAACAGCCTGTCTAATTTAGAATCTTAAGGTGTACATAGATTCTGACCTGGAAACCCCTAAGGCACATGACTGCATCCCGAGTTTGGTTTCCATTTGGCATGGTATGTTATTCCATATATGATATATATCCAGTTTAAAAGCCCAAAAAAAAGAGAGAGAACAGTCTGAAGCCAGAAATCCAAGTTAGCCTTGAATTCCCTTTGCTTAATAAATTGTTTGACGCCTTATTATGTTATATATGTGTGTAAAAGATATAATGTCTATATTTGTAGATTATGCTGCCTTTTTTATCACGGAGGACGATTCAGCATGTTATCGTTTGACATGAATGACAGGGTTATCTCCGTTATTGATCCAACACCTCTACCTGGATGGGTTCCAACAGATAAACCATCCAGTTACTATCTTGATAAAATACAAAAAATTGGTATAATATTTGATCGTGCTATAAGGAATGGTCAACAGGTTATTTTGTCATGAACTTCATGCACATCTGGAATGGTCAACAGTTTAATGCACGGATCTGCATGGTCGGTACTCTCTATTTTATTAATCACTTTTTATAAGGTTGTAAAGTAGGTCTATACTGATGATGCTCTACAACGTACTTACAGGGTTCACCTATCCTTAGAAAGTGTTTCTTAATTGAAATACTAAAATACAAGTGGAATGAGTGCGCAGAAAACATCCCTCAAGACATAAGAACAAGTCTTAAGAGCATACGGGAAACGTTTAGCGAAAAATATTATTGAGTGTATATCTTCATTTTTGTACTCACATACGGGCACTGTGATTATTTATTATTAAGTGTTATATTCATACTTATCTTCTCATTTAATTGATAAGCGGGTGTACTGTCGTCGTAGCGTTAGCACGAGCACTATACTAGTTTCATCTAAAGGACTTAAGCAAAATCTATAACCTATTTTAATGATTCTACTGCATCATTTGGATTGATTTATCCATGATCTAGTTTTCATGGATAATGACTTTACTTTTCAATATATATATCTTCCTGCATATATATTCTTTTAACAGAGATAAAACTTATTGTCTTCATGCTTATTAAGTTTATGCACATGCAAACTACTGATGCTGTATGCGAATTATTTCAACAGTAATGAATCAGCTTCATAGTCATTCTGGAATGTGTGCATCTATCTATACTACTCTTAGTTATTATACATATGCACACACATTCACATTTGGGTCATATTCCATTCATAAGGCTTATTCCAACTCATGTTCACTTCTTAAACATTCTGTTGCTGTAAAAATAACTTAGTTTCATGGTCCATTCTAAACTATATATATATATATATATATATATATATATATATATATATATGTACATAGATATTACTGCTAGTTATTCAATATTCATTCATATACATATCTATATCTTTTACACTAGGGTTTCATTCTTATTTATGAAACCATTTAAGTCAAGATTATTTCTTAAATATTTTAGTAGACTCAGGTAATCTATTGACATAAAAGCATTTTAGAAATCAATTCTACTCATTTTGGATTGCTTCTGCACAAAGTATACGTTCTTGAATATTTAATGCATTGAGAACAACCTTTGATAGAAAATGATTCAAACAAAGATGAAATTTAAGTATTTTTATATATTTGGGTTTCTGGAGGTCTAAGGATTCCAATAAAATTTGTTTCATTCAATTCTCAGTTCATTTGAAGCATTTTTATGTATAGCCTATCTTTCAGCCTTTTCTTTAAATTTGAATTTCAAATTTACCCAATGCTATTTTTCAAAATATTTTTCAGTAATCTGAAATTAATTGGTTTTATATGAATTTATAAACTTGTTTCATCTTATTTGGATTAAGGATGCAAAAGTTATAAACAAATGAAGTGCTTCGATTTAGGAAATCCAGAGAAAATCAGAAATGCGCCTTCCTTATACTGAAAGCGGTTTTTCATTTTCGTGGGATTTCATTAAACTAGCCGACCGACAGGTGGGGCCCGTGTGCAGTGTTTGTGTGTGGGGGGAAGAGGCGACTGGTGGCTGACAAGGGGCCCTGCGTGTCATCCTCACTTAACAGGGGTCACACATTTGCGGCTTGCCGCCGGCGAAGCAGCTCTGGGGATGTAGTACCACAGATTTTTTTTCCAGTTTAAGGAAAAAAATCCAGTTGAGGAGTGGTCCTGTCCTTAAGCTGCAGAAATTGGATTTTAGACCTGTATGGGTGAGAATTTTCTATTTTGTCCCCACCCAATTTCCTTCTCCCACCTATTTTCCCCTAATCTCTTTTTCTCCCAGCCTCCTCCCCAACCGAACTTGGTTGCTCCTCCTCTCCAAACCGAGGCCCCTTGCTGCAGGCTCCTCCTCCCATCTGAAGCTCCCTGCGTCTCCTCCCATGGCTGCCAAGCTGCCAGCAGAGCTTCTCTTGGCCGCAGCCCCCAGCTAAGCCTAGCCGAGCCCCCTCCCTGCAGCATCCCCTTCTCCTTCTTGTTTCCCCTTGTGAGCAAGTGCAGGTAATTTTATTTTTGGGGATTTGTGGTGGCTAGAGGGCTGTTTTTAGGGGGAATCCTGCTAGATTTGCATGTTCTAGGGTTGGGGGATTTGGTGGATTTGGGTGGAAATGGTGGATCTAAAGTTGGGGGAAGTTCTGAAATTTTGCGGGCTGAGCAAACCCTGTTTTTGGAGCTACGATTTGGTGTCTTTTCAGGCATTTCCTGGAGGGTTGGCAGTAGACTAAATTGTAGATGGTAGTCTTAAGCTTATTTAGAGTCCAAGAACACGATTTTTGGTTCAGTCGTTTAAAAGATATGGTTGCCTTAGTGACTGCCGCCCAGATCTTGTTGCTGCTAGTTCTAGCTTCCGTTTCATGAAGTTTTGGTTATCCTAGAGCCATTTTCTAGTAGTCTGACTGTAGGAGAATTGTAGATGGTTGCCTCACGGTTAATTAGAGACCAAAATTATAAATTTTGGTTCAGCCAATTAAAAGTTATGCTTGTTTTAGTACCTGCTGCTCAGAGTAATATTTTCTGTTGTTCAGAATTTTCATGGATTTGTAGTTGCTTGTGTTTTGTGATGATTGAAGCTATTTAGGGGCATCTCCTGTGAGTTTGGTTGTAGAAGAATTTGTAGCTAGTAGTCTTGTGGTTAAATAGAGATCAAGAAAACAATTTTTGGTTCATTAGTTTAAGAGATATGATTGTTTTAGTGAATGATGTCTAGGATTGTTACAGATTTTCAGTAATTTAAAGTTTGGGTTGTGCATGGTTAGCTAGAAGCTAAATTGAACTATTTTGATAATTAAAGAAAGCTAGGGAATGTCCTCTAGATTTCAAAAGAATGTAATCATTTACTAAATTTGGAATATTTTGCTAGAAATTAGGATTGTTTAAACATAGTTGTCCTGTTTTTGTTGCACGCTGATTTTTTCGGTTAGTGAGTGTTTATGTTTGAGTGCATGCGAATATTATTTCAGGTGGAGTAGCATCGGGAGTGGCCTCATCGTTGCACCACCCCGCTCCTCGCGGATAGAGGCAAGTGTATCATGTTGTGGGTTATTTTGATAATGATCTCGAGCATGTTTATGTTTATGAGTTATTATGTTGCTTATGATATTGTGAATGCTAAGTGCATGAATGAATAGAGAATGCCCATGCTATGGATATGTCATATTGACAAGAATACGTGTTGCAATTTAATTTATTTCAATTGAATTTGTGCATTGATAATAGAGAGGTGTCCCGAGTGGGCCTCTATTTCTCACCCGTAGTGAGATATGAAAGACCTACTTCGGTAGGCCCCTCCACGGGATGGATGGGAATGTGAGGGTGCATACCGACGGGTATGCACTCAGAAATACTGGTATCTTCTATGATAATGTGCATTATGAGCATGCATAGGCATTACATGACTAAAGAGGGAAAATGATATGAGTTGGGATGTTATCCTCTTATGCAAATGTATTATCATATTTGAATTGCTTAATGTCTGTGTTTGAAGTTATCTGTATTAATTTGATACCCTTGTTGAGTTTCGAACTCACACTTGTTTGTTTGCTATTTATTGTAGGTGCTTGGTGACGACATTTAGTGGTGGGGCATAGTTCACTTTCTACTTTTGTATAAAATGTTAGCTAGTTCTTTTGGAGCACCTCTAACTTATTGTATAATTAGCAAGAAATCTTTTGGAGTTACTCAGTTATGTTATTTGTATGTTGTTGTGGTCATGGTAATATTGTCATTTCGCTATGTGGTAGTAACCTTGTTCTATTCTACTCTCTAAGTAGGATATCATGGTTGCTTTACTATATTGTCGATGTATGTTGTCATTGCTCAGTTGAGTTATTAAATAGAAATGTGGTTGCTTAATGTCGTACCTAGTTCCTCTTTGATAATATTGCTCCTGTGATTGTATCGTACTTGTTGTTGTGTTGATGTTTGCTCTAATTGCATAAAGGTCATGCCGAAATTTCTATTATTTTCAGTATGTTGGTGGTTTGATAGTGTTTGTGGTGTAACATTCAGGGCACGGGGGTGCCAGGGGTGTTACAGTTGGTATCAGAGCGGGCATTAGGTCCGTGGTGCATGAAATTAGTAGATGACCTTAGAGTGAATTAAAATGTGATTACCAATTTATTGAGAACTTGCCTTAGGTGGATAACTCTAAAAATTTGCAATAGTTTGGTTAAATAAATAAAAATTTTGACACACTTTGGAGCACACTAGGAAGGGATATGGGAATTCATTGCATTGCGCTTTAAAGTTCTATTTTGTTGTGTTTTGAGGGTTGTTATGCTCTTAGATGTTTTGTGTTGAGGCTAGAGCTGATAGTTTGTTGTGCGCTTGTTGTAGTTATGTCGAGGGGTAGAGGCCGTGGTCATGGAGGCCGTGGCCGTCGTGGATGAGGTGGGAGTCACCCATCTCGTGTGGTTGTTGAGTCGGTCGCTGAGGGGAGCGGCTCTCTCAATGCTCAAGAGTCTGTTCAGCATGGTACCCCGGTTAAGCAATCTGGGGCAGGGGTAGAGGCCGCGACTGTGGCCTTGCTGCAAGCGCTGTAGAGAGAGGTCCAGGAGTTGCGCCAGCATGTTCAGGCAGCTCCTACCATTGTGCCTCCACCCGCAGCGGTTCCCGTGGCTACTCCAAATGCGTCGGAGAATAGAATGAGTCTTTGTGAATGGATGACTCTTCGGCTTGATACCTTTGATGGCTCGGGCACGTCGGTCCAGTCAGTGGACTGGTTGCGCTATATGGAGAGGTAGTTCGAAGTCTTAGAAATGACTTCTCTCCAAAAGGCTTGGTTCGTAGCCTTCCAGCTAAAGGGACAGGCGGATATCTAGTGGGAGGGGGTACTTGCTGCAAGAACCCCCACCCACGGACCGATCACGTGGGAGGTCTTCACCAAGCACTTTTGGGCAAAGTTCTACCTGGAGTCCTTTGTGGAGAGGATGGAGCATTCCTTGAATACCCTCTCCCATGGGAGGAAGTCTGTGGCTAAGTATGAGGCGGAGTTCAACAACATTGTCCGCTTCGTACCAGCCATGGCCTCTGATGATCATGAAAAGGCTCGGAGGTTCCATCGGGGCCTTAACCAGGAGTTCAGAATTGTCATGGGGGCAATTGTTCCCCATGACTTTGCTTCTGTGGTGGAGCAAGCTAATGACATGGAGCTTGCAATGGAGCTTTCTAAAGATAAGCTCAACTCTGGCGGTTCAGGAGTTTCTGTAGCTTCTGGTGGTAGCCGGAAGAGGAGTTTTGGTGGCGGAGGTGGGTCTTTTCAGCGACCTACTTCAAAGAAGTTTAGGGGGGACAGAGTTCCTCCTCAGGAGCCAAGGCAAAGCAGTCTCGACCATCTTCATCATCCTCCCCACGATTGGCCTTTCGCCCCGTCCGGAGGCAGGGCATGATTTGCTTCAAGTGCGGTGGTGGGCATCACGCTGCGGAGTGTTCGTGGTCAGGGGAGTGCCATCATTGTAGCCGACCTGGCCATATGTGGCGAGTTTGCTGGTTGAATCCCAGTAGCATCATCAAGTGGGAGCTGGTGCCATCTACTTCTACTCCGACTGCCTCGTCCAGAGTGTCAGTCCATTTGTTGGCTGTAGCTCCTGCTCCTCCGCAGTGTTCCGCGTGGGCGCCATCTGCGGGTTTCTGGCATCCTCAGCCGTCGGCTCCCCCTCAGTTTGCTGCACCGCCTCTAGTTTCAGTGCTACCCCACAAGGGTGTCGGGGCTCCCGCCGCCCCAGTGCCACTAGGAGTTTACGCTCTGCCGACTGCTGAGTTAGCTGGGCGTCTAGATGTGGTATCAGGTATCTTACTTGTGGATTCAGTTGATGCTTTTGTTCTTTTTGATTCAGGGGCATCCTATTCCTTTGTGTCGATTGAGTTTGCTAGAAGGGCCAAGTTGGGGATGCAGTGTATTGCTAAGTCTGTGATAGTTAGTTCTCCGGGTGGTCTTATTTCGAGTTCGATGGTATGCGGTGAGGAGCCACCACCGTGGCTCCGCAGATTCACCCGAATGCGTGACACAACTGGGGTGAATCAAAGGAACCTCGGGTGCTCCGGACATATTCCCGTGTTGGCCCCAGGACAGTGAACCAACACGCTCATCTCCAGTCCAACAATTGATACCACAACACATACAACAACACATACATAACATATATATACATCATCAAAAGTTGGACTGCTGTCCCAAACGACAAAATAAGTTTAATATATCATCAGAGTAGCGGAAATATGACATAAAGCAGCGGAAATAAAATTTATACAACAAAATATCCAGCGTGGTATGCCCCAAACCCGTAGGAAACCAACTGGAGGCAACAACACGCATCTAGCCGCTAGCGTCAGCGAAATCTGCCCGGTAAAAGTTCCCGGGCAGCACCACATCCTCACCTGCAGCAAGTGGACAAACTGATTGAGTACAAAGAATGTACTCGCACAATAATATATATGTGAATGCGAAGTT
This sequence comes from Otatea glauca, assembly GCA_036346275.1. NCBI lineage: Eukaryota > Viridiplantae > Streptophyta > Magnoliopsida > Poales > Poaceae > Otatea > Otatea glauca. Next base: position 21,199,056 of record CM070731.1, on the reverse strand, counting down.
CTAGCTACATGTGGATGCTATGTCAAAAGAGAGCTAGATTGGCTAAATTTCAGCACTAAGCAGTATTTGCGAAAGCATAGACATATATAGATTTCCATGGCTATCTTTGTAAACATTTTCAAATGGAAATAAATAGTAAATCATCAACATATCATCATAGTAACATAAATCACACAATCTTATCATGCCTCCAAGCATTCACCCAATTCATGAGTTCAATCGCTCATGAACGGTTCCTACACACACGAGCAATCCAATACCCATGAAGTTTTCCACACCCATCCCATAACCATCTTACCTATTCTCAGCTAAATTAGTAGCTTAGCCCTCAAGTCTCGTCCTTAACCAAGGACGCGGCTATTCGAATAGTTTTATCTCTACAGAGGTATGACTTTACCCACACGACACGCCACAGTCGTAAGCCAAGCTATTAGCACATTTCCTTCGATGTGCCGGCAGAGGTAAACGTGACAAAACCATTTTCCATCATGCATGGTAGTGCATCTAAACAACCCGGGTGACTGTGGCCCTTGATCCCGCGTGCCTAGTGCTCCGTGTGTGTGCATCAAGGAGTACCCCCGTTGTTGGACATCCCTTGACGCTCCGCTAAGCTCAAGGAATTCTGATGGGAGTCCCTCTCTCCCCTCACACTGTTACATGTGGTTTAAACACCCCTAGTTATGCATAAGTACTTGGCTAAGCCGGTCCCATAAACAGCGTGTGGCTAGCACGATAGTTACTTGAGAGAAGGTACTAAAACTTGCTCCTTAGACCTTAACCAACAGTTGCCACAACAACTTCTAAGTATATCCAACAATCTGAACCTCATCATATTCCATTTAATCAAATCATGCAATCAATGGACTAAGTCCATCGATCACTTATAGCGGTAAATCTAAGCATGGCTAAGCAATTCGCAAGAACCTAGAAATAATAGATAAACCACCTAAGGTGACAATGGAATACAACAAGAACATGGTAAGGGGATGACAAGACAACATGGTAATAGCTAAGCATTTCTACCCAAACATACTTGTAATTGAAAAATAAGCATGCAATGGATAAAATAATGCAAAACATAATTTGCAATTATGGGATCAATATGTTCGAGTAATAGATTAGTGCCTTGCTGCTCGTTCTTGATGTCGTAAACGTAGGTGTACTCGGGAGTGTCCTCCGGAGCGTCCACACCTACCGAGAAGAACAATTCCAATAAATACCGAAAGAGCTTATGTCGACTTTTGTAGTCAGCAATAAATTTATGGGGTAGGCGCTAGATCTCAAACTCGAAGGTCACACAAGACAAGGGGTTTAGACAGGTTCAGGCTCTCGCGGAGGAGATAATACCCTAGTCCTGTGTGCTGGGATTATGCAGATCTCTTGGATCTAAGATTGCTCAAAGCGCAATATGCTCTGGGCGATATGAGGTGTGCTATGCTCTATGGCTTGATCGCTCTATGCTTGGATGATCGGATCCTTCTGTCGTTGCCCGCCCTCTCCCTTATATAGCGGGGGTGGGGTGGCTTACAGAGTCCTGATCGGTTAAGAGATTCCGATCGGTTACAAGATTCTAGTCGATTCTGAGGATAGAGTTTACATCTTTATCTACCCTATTAACGACTCGGATTACAACCGTATCTATCATATCTAAATATAAGTTCAACTTCCTTTAGGATATGTCCTCATGCACGGCAATGGGCCCGACACGGGAGTATCTTCTGGGCCTCCCTCTTGGGCTTGTCATGAGGGTACCCGGGTTCTTATATTCCACAGCTCAAATAATTACTACTATTAAGAAATTCTCAAATATGCATGAAATGCTCATGGTTTTTATTACTAATTATACTATGAACATAACAATTGAGTTTTGGAAGTTTGGATTTGTGTGTGAAAAGTTATCACCAACACAATATAGCTCGGGTGGAGGTTAAACAATGCTACAATATTGAAGTACCAAGTGGAGGTCCATCCATGTTTGTGATGAGTATTTGACTTTATTTGAGCAAGGTGTGCTCAAGTTTGAGTTTGATTTGGATTGATTTTCAAAATGAAGCAATTTGAGTTGTCTCTGCCAGGAGTGGCAGTACCGGTCGTATGGACGGGGTAGTGATGAGTTGGACGGTTTATTGCACATCTTTGTGGGCATTGCTATGTGAGGAGTTTCCTTGTTTTTGATGGTTGCAGGACGACGGTGCTAGGTCATGGTGAGGCGAAGGATGACCGGGACTAGGCGAGGAGCGTCGGAGGTCCAAACGGTTGGGAGATCGCCAGAAGATGATCGGAGACGGAGTCCGGGCAAGTCAAGAAGACAAGGAAAGGAGTTGATGCTAGCTAGATGCCGCGTGGATCAATGAGGGCCGTCGGATTGAGGTCTAGTTGATAGGTTAGCGGGTCTAGGTAGTATGCTTTGAAAACCGTGCAAGAAAACCCGGTATGTGTGTGGGTTTTGGGTTAGCCCTTGCATGGCTGTGTGTGTGGGTTAATCCTAGCCCTTAGATGAGTGCTCTAGGGTTGAGGGATTCATCCAAGGGTGGTAGGTGGCCCAAGAGTAGTATAAATAGGGGTGGAGAGGTAGCCTCCTTCTCTTGAAGGTGTTGAGGTTTTTGATGCTCATTTGAGCTTTGCCCACATGAATGTGAGGCTTTGTAACCTCCCCTTCGAGAAATGAAAGTTTTATTCATCCACCTCTGAATTTATTTTGCGCATTTACATTATGTCTTTACTTTACGCAATTTATATTCAGCATTTACTTTCCCGCAATTACATTCCCGCAATTTACTTTCAAGTAATTTGGATTTGCCTCCCCTCCTTCTAAATGCTGCTGATCTTGGATGTTTTGAGTGTGTTCATATGGTTTTACATCTCTTTTGCACTCTTGGATTGAGTAGAGAACATCTTTTCTTTCAAGTTCCAACTTTGTTCAGAACTTGTTCTTCGTACAGCAGTCAGTGTTTGATTTTTGTAAAAATATATAAAAATCTTTTTTGAGTTATTCTTTTTGGAGGAGGTGCAGGACTCTCATATAAACCTGCAGAAAAATGTTGGAGTTCACTTGTTGCACCGTTTGGGCGCCATGAGGTGAAAACCGAGCCCCAAACTTTCTGCTCGAAGTTCTTGAGCATACTGTGTTCTTAGATTTTTCCTGTTTTTTTTGTAAGGCTTTTTGAGGAGAAATTTGGTGGAGTTCTTCACGACTCTGATGCTCATAGGGAGAAAAATTCTCAGAATTTTGTGAGCTGCAGAAAACCACCAACCTCCTGTGCAAATTGAGGACAAGTTCTGGAAATTCTGCTTTTGCTTTTCTGAAAGTGACTTTTGTGATTTGAATTGATGTCCTTTCTAAAAGCAAGAGTTTGAATTGATTCCTCTTTATCTTGGACACTAGACAACCAGGATTGTGACTCAGAAATCCCGACATATTTTATGGTACTTATCCATGCAAGCTTGGGGTACACATAGTTGTCTAGTTTTTTGGGTTTTTCACAATTTCCTTTGAGCGATCTTGTCGAGGTTTTTGTTGGAGTATTTTGGGGGAATTTTTATTTGCGACCATTCACCCCCCCTCTGTTCGCCATCTCGGTCCTTCAATTGGTATCAGAGCCGGTGCTGCTCTTTCTAGATCTTGACCGGTCTCAATAGCCATGGCGACGGACAAATATTCCACCAAGCCTCCTATCTTTAATGGAATTGATTTTCCTTTTTGGAAGTCCCGATGGAGTCATACATCATCGCCTGTATACGATATGGCGATGGTGAAACTCCGTATGAGGTTCTGGCGATGAAAATGTCACGGCCATCAATATGGTTGACGTTGAGGCGAATGCTAAGGCAAGGAACATTCTCATACGTGGTCTTAGCCATGTGAGTATGATAGGATTTGTCACCTTCGCTCCGCTCACGAGATTTGGGTAACCCTCGATGCTTACCATGAGGGCTCTACTCAAATCAAGACGTGAGGCAGACCAGTTCAAGCGCGAGTACAACAAGTTTGATCAACGCTACCGTGAGAGTCTCGACGAGTGTTTTGGTCGGTTTACAAAGATTTTGAGCGACCTTCGAGCGCTTGGTTGCATATACCCCGACTCGGACAATGCTCGGCATTTCTTGACCGCACTCGACCTTGGGTTTGGGAGATGAAGGTGACCACCATCAAGGACACCACCGACTTATCGACTGACTCTTGACGGGTTTTATTCCCGCCTCAAGACTCATGAGTTCGATGTCGTCTCTCGGAAGACGAAATCTCAGTCGATGGCTTTGGTCACCGATCCCATTGGATCTTCTTCTTCTGATCCTTCTATTGGTTTCTCTCTTCCGCCCTTTGCGAGCTAGCGATGACCAATGGAAAATTTCGGAAAATGAGCTTGCTCTTCTCGCCGCAAGTTTTCTCATGCATACAAGAGGGTGAGAGAGAGGAAGAGAGGTGGCATGATCACCGCTTGAGTGTGGTGGCCCCAACCACATTCGGTGAACTGTCCCAAGCCGGAGAAGGGCAAGAACGACGTTGGCGGTTCGGGCAAGAACGACTACACCGACAAGAACCGCAACAAGAAGCCTCCAATTCGTGAACCGGCGCACGAGAAGAAGTACCGCAACTTCTCCAAGAACAAGAAGCTCTTCCACCGCGTCCTCGCCGCGCTTGACGACATCAACCTCTCCGACACGGAGACATGGAGCGACGAGGGCGAGGATGATCCGCAAGAGAAGAAGGGCGGCGATGACTTCTCCGGCATGTGCTTCATGGCTGACACCAACGACATCAACGACTCCGAGCTCTACAGCGACTCGGATGAGGTACCCTCCTATGAGCAGCTCAACGAAGCTTTCTGCAAATTAGGAAAATTTTATGCTAGAGCTAGAGCTAGGTGTACGGAGCTTGAGAAGGAAGTAGGTACCTTGACTCGGGAGTTAGCTTCACTTAGATCTTCTCCCTCCCGAGTCACTGATGATTGCTCTTTGTGTGATGCTATTCTTGTGGAGTTGGAGAACCTAAGGACCATACATGATAGTGTGCTTGCTGAACTTGATGGTCTTAGGTTGAAGAATGCTAGCACTAGTTCTATTGATGCTATTCCTGTTGAGGCTAGTTTTCTTCATGCTCACTCCACTCCATCATGTGCTAATTGCCCTAAATTGCTTGCCGAAATTGATGCCATGAGCAAACACCTTAGAAAGCTTTACGCTAGAAATGATGAACTTGAATTGCATGCTTCTAAGGACCCAATCGGCTCATGTGAGGGTCAGAAGCAACTAAAACTTGACAATGATGCTTTGAATGTCAAGTGTGATCAACTTGCTAAGGATTTACTAGTTAAGTCACAAACTTGTTGCTTGATGTGTGTTGGGGTTAAGGATGATGTGGATCAAATCCATGTCGAGCTTAAGAAGAAGTTAAAAGACCAAACCCTTAGGATTAGAGATGCTCCTTGCGTTTCTTGTGAGGCCCTCAAGATTGAGGCAGCCGTGCTAAGGGAACAAAAAGCACGTGCTGAGAGATCTTCTTTCTGGTTCTTCTTCTTCCTCTCCTTCCCCCTATTCTTCTTGTGCTTCTTTCTTCCGAGATTGCCAGTATCTTATGAGCACTCTCGAGAAGTTTGTTGGAGGCAAGAAGAAGCTCAATCTTATTCTAGACCAATCCAAGATTAGTAGATTCAATCAAGGTCTAGGATTTGATCCTTTGGAGCACGCTCGGGCGCATCCTCCCACCATTGTGCACGGCTCCAAGAGTGGTGAGATTGTGGTAGCTCCCAGAGTGAGCACCACCAAGTTTAGGTCTGCTGGGGTTGTCCATAGGACTTCTGACCAGAAGGGTGTTACTCCTATTGCTTCTGCCTCTAGCAAGGCGAAGTACACATGCACCTTCTGTAAGAAGGATGGTCACCTAGTAGATTTACGCTTGGTAGCGCCAAGATCACTCGGCGTGAGCGTGTTGTCGCTCTTAGGGTATTCAGGTCATCCCGGCACTTTGAGTGCTCCTAAGACACACACTGCTTCTAGACAGGTTAGAGAGTCGCTCAGTTTGGGCAGCGCCCAGACTCGGTTTTCATGCTAGTTCTTTGAGTTTTAGCCCTGGAGCTGTTCGTAGTCAGTCTTTCCGTCGTCTTCTTGATATTCCTCGTTTTTCCCATCGAGGTAGATATCAGCGGCGTGAGGTGTTTTCCGGTAGGAGATCCAGGCAGCCTTACTGGGATGGTCCGGCTTTTGCACCACGGCGTGCCAACCCAGTTTTGACTCCTAGATTATCTACCAGAGTTGCTCCTGATCGTGTGAGAGTTGAGCGTCAGAGAGACACTCGAGTCCAGTCTTCTTCTGTGGCTGGTACTCTGAGGTGTCGTATGGTTCAGTATTGGGTTCCTAAGTCTTCACTCTATCCCAAGATCGAGTCATCTTTCTCTCTGTGTCTTGATCGGGTTCGCTCCGGATGGGAAGGGCGATGTTTGGATTGTTGACTCGGTTGTTCTCGTCATATGACCGGAGATTCTCGTTGGTTCTCTTCCCTAGTCCGAGCCCCCGGTGATGAGTTAATCACTTTTGGGGATGCATCTTCAGGTAGAGTCATTGCTAAAGGTACCATCTGCATTAACAAAAATTTCATTCTTAAAGATGTTGCCTTAGTAAGTCGCAATACAATCTGCTCTCTGCTTCTCGACTTATCGATGACTCTTTCGAGGTAAGTTTCAAGAGTAATGCTGTAGAATCCTTGATTCATCGGGAGGGTTAGTTTATGGATTTCTAGATTTGGGAGAGTCTTTCGTGCTGATTTTTCCGCTTCTTCCGAGACTCTCTTCGATGTTTGATTGCTTCGAGTCCCGTGATCTCTCCTTCGGCATAGGAGACTTGGTCACATTGGTTTTGATCATTTGACCCGAGTTAGCGACCACGATCTCATTCGGGTTTGCCCAAACTCAAGATGGTCAAAGACTTAGTTTGCTCTCCTTGCCGACATGGCAAGATGGTTATCGCTTCTCATCCTCCGATCCACCGTAGTGATGACTGATGCACCAGACAGCTTTTACATATGGACACTTTGTTGGTCCAAATAGAGTGCGATCGGCAGGAGGGAAGTGGTATGTTCTTGTCATCGTTGATGATTTTTCTAGATACTCTTGGGTATTCTTCATGGCCTCGAAGGATGAGACCTTTTCTCACTTCGGGGTTTGATCGAGAGGTTGTCTATTGAGTTCCCGTGCATTACGAGCTATACGCAGTGATAATGGAACAGAGTTCAAGAATTCCTACTTTGAGAGTTTTTGTGCGAGTCCGGTTTAGAGCATCGCTTCTCTTCTCCCTACGCCTCGTGAGAATGGCGTAGTGGAAAGGAAGAACAGGACTCGGTTGAGATGGCCAGACGATGCTAGACGAGTCTGAGACTCCTAGGAAGTTTTGGGCTGAGGCTATAGCTACGCTTGCCATGTTTCTAATCGCGTGTTTTTGAGAGCACATTTGCATCGCACTTCTTATGAGTTGAGGTATGGGCGAAAGCCCAGTGTGTCTCATTTTTGCGTTTTTGGTTGCAAGTGTTTTATCTTGAAGTCTGGTAACCTAGATAAGTTTGAGTCTCGCTCTTCTGTTGGTATCTTTCTAGGTTACTCGACTTCTTCTCGTAGCTATAGGGTCTGGAGCGTTGATGCGCATAGGATCATAGAGACCTATGATGTGACCTTTGATGAGGCTAGCCCAGGAGCTAGACCTGATGTTTTAGGCTCTTCTTATCCCTCCGAGACCATCTTTGTAGAAGATGAGGATTATGGAGATGATGGTGTTCCACCGATCTAGTCCCTCTACACCGAGGTGCCTCCTGCTTCCATTTCTCGCACCTCGGAGACCACCCTTGCCTTCCGACTCTCCTTCAAATGAGTGGCTCGATCCTACCTCTTACGTGCATGAGGTAGAGGCAACTTCGCTCGGTCCTTCCCGTCATATCCGAAGCTCATCCACTGATCGATCATTGGTGATCTGTTTGAGCGGGTCACTCGCTCAAAATCAGGTTTGTCCAGTTTCTGCCTCCACTCTGCCTTTGTTGCCTCCTTTGAGCCGAAGGATGTTTCTCATGCATTATCCGATGAATCGTGGATTAATGCTATGCATGAGGAACTTGAGAACTTTGAGAGGAACAAGGTATGGCAGCTTGTTGAGCCCCCATCTGGTCATAATGTCATTGGGACCAAGTGGGTGTTCAAAAGCAAGCAGAGTGAGGATGGGGTTGTCATTCGCAACAAGGCTAGGCTAGTTGCACAGGGCTTTTCTCAGGTTGAGGGTCTTGAGTTTGAGGAGACCTTTGCCCCTGTAGCTAGACTAGAGGCTATTAGGATCCTGCTTGCATTCTCTGCATCCCAGGGCTTCAAGCTCTATCAAATGGATGTCAAGAGTGCATTCCTCAATGGCTATATTGAGGAAGAGGTTTATGTCAAACAACCTCTAGGATTCGAGAACCCCAAGTTTCCGAGTCATGTATACAAGCTCTCCAAAGCTTTGTATGGACTCAAGCAGGCCCCAGAGCATGGTATGAGAGGCTCAAGTCTTATCTTCTCAGCCATGACTTCAAAATGGGCATTGTAGACAAAACTCTGTTCATCAGACACTATGAGTCTAATTTTCTTCTTGTCCAGATTTATGTGGACGATATCATTTTTTGTGGCTCGTCTCATTCGCTTGTGTCTCAGTTTTCTGAGGTGATGAGCACAGAGTTTGAGATGAGTATGATGGGCGAGTTGAGCTACTTTCTTGGCTTCCAAATCAAGCAGAATCGGGAGGGTACTTTCTTGCATCAAGGCAAATATACTCGTGACCTCCTGAGGCGCTTCGACATGTCTGATGGGAAGCTGGTGATGACTCCTATGGCCACCACTTCTGTCCTCGAGCCCGATGAGGATGGTGAGCCTGCTGATCAAAAGGAGTTTTGGAGCATGATCGGCTCCCTCTTGTACCTCACTACTTGAGGCCGGACATACATTTTGTTTGTGTGTGCGTGCGCTCGATTTCAAGCTTCTCCTCACGCCTCTCCGCCAAAGGCGGTCAAGCGCATCTTCGGTACCTTCGTGCTACCACCGATTATGGTATTTGGTACTCTTCGCCTTCTTGTCTATCTCTTAGAGCCTTTTCCGATGCTAACTTTGTGGTCAGAGGATAGATAGGAAGAGCACTTCGCACTTGCCAATTCATTGGCACTTCTCTTGTTTCTTGGTCATCTAGGAAGCGATGCAGGGTTGCACACCCCACCGAGGCCGAGTATGTTGTCGCAGACCGATTCTTTGTAGCAGTGCTCTGGATGAGATCGACCTTACGGGACTATGGGTTAGAGATAGAGAGTGTGCCACTTTTCTGTGACAACACTTCAGCTATTTGCATTGCTAAAAACCCAGTGCAACATTCCCGGACCAAGCACATTGATATTGGATATCACTTCCTTAGAGACCATGTGGAGAAGGGAGATATCGCGCTTCAGTTCATAGAGAGTGACCTTCAGTTAGCCGATATCTTCACCAAGCCTTTGGATAGCTCAGTTTGTTGCCTTGAGGAGTGAGCTTGGAGTCGTGAGCCCTTACGGCCTTTCGTGAGGGGGAGCTGGTTTGTATATTATGTATTATATGTTTTCTTCCAGCTTAGCTTTTCTTTTCTTTGTGTTTCTTTTGGGTGACTTTGGGCTTGTTTTCTTGAGTTGAGTTCACTCACTTAGACTTCTGCATGCCTTCCATGGACCTCTTATCTTGTGCTTTAGGTTGCTATCATGCGTGATTAGCTGTTCTCTCTTCTCTCTAGGTTGAGTTCCCTCACAGCCTTATAAGTCTAGCAGGTATTGGGCCTCCTGGTAGACAGGTGCATGTGCACTCCTTAGTTGGGATCTAGAGTCGCTTTCCTATGTCATCCATCGGGAAGATAAGAGCGAGTCTAAGCCGTAGTGAGTCTCTTCTATCTTATCTATGCTCAATAGCCATCCGCTTTTGCGCTTCTCGGCTTCTTCTCCTCATTCTGCTTTTTCTCGTTGTTATTGAGTTCATTCGGGTTTTCTTTATGCCTAATCTTGATAATAACTCAACTTTAACCAGATTTGAGCTTAAAATTGATTCATTTGTTGAGGGGGAGTTTGGGAATCTGTTCATGCATTGCATTTAGATTGCATTTTCTGTTTTATGAGCTTTGTCTATTATGCAATTGATTTCTTCTTCATGCTATACACCATGCTACATCATTTGAAGAAAATCACTAGTTTAGGTATGTCCAAGTTCATTTAACTTGCTAAGCTAAAAAATGAAATAAGCCTTAAATGAAAAACTTAATGAAATTTGTTGCTTTTACTTGCTAGGTTTCTTCTCAAGAGGTTTGTGCCATAATTTGACAAATTTAGGAGTTCTCTAGAGTCCCTATAGCAACTTGGGTGAAACTAGTTTGATCCATGCTAGAGTCCTTCAATTGCTCATGAATCATTGTGCAAAAAAAATGAAAATTAAACAAAATTGACTCTTCTTGTGCACATATGACTCAACACCTTGCATTCACAAGACCGCTTCCCATTGCACTTGGGATGAACTTGGAATATATCGTGTTTGACCTAGACCATCCTCTTAAGAGTTCATCTTGAGATGGTCGCATACGGCTTGAGTCAATTGGTTGTCAAAAGAAAATGCAAATAAATTAAAAACAAAGACATATGTGGGTAAAGAATGCAAATAATGTCAAACATTTGCACCCGCTATGTCTTGTATGATGATAAATCAAAATTTGCATTAAGTGATAAATGAGCCCAAGGACCTTGTATGCTCTTCTAGATTCCCCAAAGTGTTGAGTAGGTTGAACTCTAGGTTTTCCTTTTGATCCTTAGAGTGGCTATTCTTCTATTTTTGAAACTAAAGCTAAGTGTTGCACTTGTCTAATCTTGCTAAAATGAAATATTCAAAACTAAGCTCGTATTTGCACTTGGACATGTCTTAGTTTAGTCATCTTCTGAAATTGACAAGCTTGGTGTAATATCCTTCCATTTTGATCAATTGGATAATCTTCAAAGCTCTTTCGATTGCATTTCATGCATACATAAAAAAAATTGATGCCTATATTGCCAAAAGGGGGAGAAAACGTAGAAAAGGCATCACTAAAATGATAAAAATGTGAATGCTTATTTGGTTATTATGATCTTTGTAAAACTATGCTACTACTTCTGTTGGATCATAATCTCATAATCACATTTGACATGTTTAGTTGGATTTTAGAGTTTTTGTTGAAAACTTCTAAAATCTGAATTCCTCTTCGTCAACTTGGTCATGGTTCTAATTTCTATCTTTGGACCAAGTTTGACTTTGCAACTAAAAATTGCTTTGTTCTTCATTTTCTTCAAACTCAAATTTATGCCTTTTGCATGGTTTGTCAATATACTCATCAAGGGGGAGATTGAAGGACCATGTGGAGGTCCATCCATGTTTGTGATGAGTATTTGACTTTATTTGAGCAAGGTGTGCTCAAGTTTGAGTTTGATTTGGATTGATTTTCAAAATGAAGCAATTTGAGTTGTCTCTGCCAGAGTGGCGATCTGCAGTCGTATGGACGCGGTAGTGATGAGTTGGATGGTTTATTGCACATCTTTGTGGGCATTGCTATGTGAGGAGTTTCCTTGTTTTTGATGGTTGCAGGACGACGGTGCTAGGTCATGGTGAGGCGAAGGATGACCGGGACTAGGCGAGGAGCGTCGGAGGTCTGAGACGGTTGGGAGATCGCCAGAAGATGATCGGAGACAGAGTCCGGGCAAGTCAAGAAGACAAGGAAAGGAGTTGATGCTAGCTAGATGCCACGTGATCAATGAGGGCCGTCAGATTGAGGTCTAGTTGATAGGTTAGCGGGTCTAGGTAGTATGCTTTGAAAACCGTGCAAGAAAACCCGGTATGTGTGTGGGTTTTGGGTTAGCCCTTGCATGGCTGTGTGTGTGGGTTAATCCTAACCCTTAGATGAGTGCTCTAGGGTTGAGGGACTCATCCAAGGGTGGTAGGTGGCCCAAGAGTAGTATAAATAGGGATGGAGGGGTAGCCTCCTTCCCTTGAAGGTGTTGAGGTTTTTGATGCTCATTTGAGCTTTGCCCACATGAATGTGAGGCTTTGTAACCTCCCCTTCCAGAAATGAAAGTTTTATCCATCCACCTCTGAATTTATTTTGCGTATTTACATTATATCTTTACTTTACGCAATTTAAATTCAGCATTTACTTTCCCGCAATTACATTCCCGCAATTTACTTTCAAGTAATTTGGATTTGCCTCCCCTCCTTCTAAATGCTGCTGATTTTGGATGTTTTGAGTGTGTTCATATGGTTTTACATCTCTTTTGCACTCTTGGATTGAGTAGAGAACATCTTTTCTTTCAAGTTCCAACTTTGTTCAGAACTTGTTCTTCGCACAGCAGTCAGTGTTTGATTTTTGTAAAAATATATAAAAATCCTTTTTGAGTTATTCTTGTTGGAGGAGGTGCGGAACTCTGATATACACCTGAAGAAAAATTTTGGAGTTCACTTGTTGAACCGTTTGGGCGCCATGAGGTGAAAACCGAGCCCCAAACTTTCTGCTCGAAGTTCTTGAGCATACTGTGTTCTTAGATTTTTCTTGTTTTTTCTGTAAGGATTTTTGAGGAGATATTTGGTGGAGTTCTTCATGACTCTGATTCTCATAGGGAGAAAAATTCTCAGAATTTTGTGAGCTGCAGAAAACTACCAACCTCCTATGCAAATTGAGGACAAGTTCTGGAAATTCTGCTTTTGCTTTTCTGAAAGTGACTTTTGTGATTTGAATTGATGTCCTTTCTAAAAGCAAGAGTTTGAATTGATTCCTCTTTATCCTGGACACTAGACAACCAGGATTGTGACTCAAAAATCCCCACATATTTTATGGTAATTATCCATGCAAGCTTGGGGTACACATAGTTGTCTAGTTTTCCGGGTTTTTCACAATTTCCTTTGAGCGATCTTGTCGAGGTTTTTGTTGGAGTATTTTGGAGAATTTTTATTTGCGACCATTCACCCCCCCTCGTTTCGCCATCTCGGTCCTTCAAATATGTTAAAGATTCTAAGGTAGATAAACAGATATGTATCCCAAGTCTTGTTTTTCTATGGGGTACGAAAGAGTATGATCATATGAACACATAGGAATTGGTTTCATTCAATTTGGATTTACAATGCAAAAGTTATGGCCATTTAAATTAGGCAAGGTTGGGTGGGAATGGTGTGGCCGAAAGTTTCTCGACAAAGAACAACACTTAGTTACTAGGGACTACAACAATTATTTGTGGAGCTATTCTAGTAATAAATTCATAGTCAAGGTGGGATAGGATATAGCCTTACCACAGTAAGGAAGTACTGGCTCTTGGTGAGTGCTCGATTCGATGAAAGGATAAAAAATGAGGACGCGAAGATGATCGTCGGTTCTTTCGGTGTGCACCACCTCCTCCTAGCTCGTGGGGATGATGTCCTTGCTTCCTTGAGCTTGCAACAGCGTGGCCTCCTCCTCCTCAAGCTAGCAAACTCACATGCACAATCCAATCTTCAACTTGGAAATGGTTTGCAAAGAAAGAAGATTATTGAGCTCCATGTTGCCAAAATTTCTGGACATGGAAAAGAAGGAATTGATGAGAACTTACCAAAAACTTGGTGCTTGCAAATTCCATTTGGATGGATTTGAAGCTTGGGATGAGAGGAATCCAATGGTATAGCATGCACAAGCTCAAATCCAAAATTTGGGATGGATTTGAGAAGAGGAAAAGGAGATGAGGGTGAGAGCTTCTTGCTTCTCCTTGCTGTTTTCAGAATAGGGGCTGAACAAATGAGGTGAGTGGGAGGAGAAAAAGAGGTGGAGAAGCCTTTTATATGGTTGCCCATTCATCCCTTACATGTGGGGACATGGGTCCACATGTCATGGAGTGGGTAAGGAGGAGAAACCAATGTGAGAGTAGCTTATATAGGTGCACTTTCCTGCCTTACATGTGGGGTTAGGTCCCACATGTCATTGTAGGTAAGGAGGTGGGTAGAGGTGAGAAAAGTGATAAAAGATAAAGTGGTTAGGTGCAGCCCACTTCTCTCTCTTACAAGCATGACCCACATGTCATTGACTACGGCAAGAGAATGACGGTGTTGTTGGAAAATGATTTTTAGGATTTTATAATTTCCATATTCACGCAAGATAATTGGCCTATCACTTGTATAATTTTAATCAAGTGAAGATCTCATTGAAAATATGGATGACATGATCATGATATGCATCACTTACCATCTTAAGGAAATTTGGGGCTGTTACAAAATCTCCCCCCTTAAAAAGAATCTCGACCCCGAGATTCCGCCATCTCAGTGAAAAGATAGGGGTATTCGGCTCGAAAATGGTCTTCATGTTCCCATGTGGCTTCGTTGGGAGTATGATTACTCCACTGGACCTTGACAAACTTGGCGGCGTTATTCCGGGTGATGCGTTCTCTTTCGTCAAGAATACAGATTGGATGCTCCCGATATGAAAGATCGGGTTGCAACTCAAGAGTGTCCAATTCGGTGGCTTCGGTTGGAATGCGAAGACACTTCTTCAGTTGAGAGACGTGAAAGACGTCATGCACATCTGAAAGTGAAGGTGGAAGTTCTAACTGATATGCCACAGCTCCTCGGCTTGCCACAACTCGAAAAGGTCCGATGTAGCGAGGGGCTAGCTTTCCCTTCACATGAAACCTATGAGTGCCTTTCAGCGGTGTTACCATGAGATATACATGATCATCTATTTTGAAGCTTAGATCACGACGGCGACGATCAGCATAGCTCTTTTGACGAGATTGCGCTGCTCGTAACCGCTCTCGAATCACCCGAACTTGCTCCTCAGCTTCAGTGACCAAGTCTGGGCCAAAGATGGGTCTTTCCCCGGTTTCGGACCAGTTGAGTGGAGTCATACATGGTCTTCCATAAAGGGCCTCAAATGGAGACATTTGGATACTAGATTGGTAGCTATTATTGTAGGAAAACTCCGCGAATGGCAAGCACTTCTTCCAATTCTTGCCATAGGTAAGAGCACACGCTCTAAGCATATCCTCAAGAATTTGATTTACTCTTTCAGTTTGCCCACCGGTTTGAGGATGATATGCAGTGCTGAAAGAGAGTTGAGTTCCCATTGCTTCATGGAGACATTGCCAAAAATGCAAGGTAAATTGTGAACCTCGATCTGAGACAATTTTCCTGGGAACACCATGAAGAGGTATGATTCGAGAAAGATAAAGTTCCTCCAAGTCACTCACAAGATATATGACCTTGACGGGAAGGAAGTGAGCAGACTTTGTCAATCGGTCGACGATTACCCATATGGAATCAAAACCTTTTTGCGTCTTGGGCAATCCGGTGATGAAATCCATGCCGATCTCCTCCCATTTCCACAAGGGAATGGGCAGCGGCTGAAGTGTGCCTTCTGGACGCAGATGGTTGGCTTTCACTCGTTGACACACGTCGCACTCGGCAACGTATCGAGCAATCTCCCGCTTCATTCGGGTCCACCAAAGTTTTGGCTTAAGGTCTTGGTACATCTTTGTACTTCTGGGATGAATAGAAAATGAGGAGTTGTGAGCTTCTTTAAGAATTAATTCTTTCAACTCCTTACGATTGGGCACAACTAGCCGGTCTCCAAACCATAGGACACCTTGCGTGTCCTTAGAGAAGCATTTGGCCTTGCCTTGCCTCATATGTTTCTGGATGTGTGCCATTCCTTTGTCGGTTTTTTGGGCCTCCTTAATCTGGTCCCAGAGGTTAGGTTTCACTTCCATGGCAGCGATAAACCCTTCCCTAACCATCTCTAAACTGAGCTTCCAAAATTCGGCGCATATGGCCTCTGATTCCGGTTCCACCGAAATGCAATTGCATTGTGATTTTCGGCTCAAGGCATCGGCAACGACATTGGCCTTTCCCGGATGATAATGAAGTCCCATGTCATAGTCCTTAATCAATTCAAGCCACCTTCTTTGCCTCAAGTTCATATCGGCTTGAGTGAAGATATACTTCAGGCTCTTGTGATCGGTGTAGATTTCGCAATGATTACCAATGAGGTAATGTCGCCAAATTTTTAGAGCATGCACTACAGCTGCTAGCTCTAGGTCATGAGTGGGATAATTCACCTCATGAGGTCTCAATTGCTTTGCTGCATATGCCACGACTCGGCCTTCTTGCATGAGTACACAACCAAGCCCGAGGTGAGATGCATCACAATATATGTCGAAGTCCTTGTGAATATCTGTCAGGACTAAGACTGGTGCAGTGGTTAAGCGAATCTTCAACATTTGGAAGCTCGCCTCACACTACGCTGACCATACAAACTTTTTCTCCTTCTTCAAAAGTTCGGCCATTGGCTTCGCAATTTTGGAGAAGTTCTCGATGAACCGGCGGTAATAACCCGCAAGTCCGAGAAAACTTTGAATCTCTGTGATGGTCTTGGGCTGCCCCCAATCAAGCACAGATTGCACTTTTCTTGGGTCAACCGCAACTCCGCCTTCGGATAGCACATGGCCTAAGAAGGCAACCTCCTTTAGCCAAAACTCGCACTTGCTGAATTTCGCATAAAGTCGGTGCTCTTGCAGTTTTTCCAACACAATCCGAAGGTGTACTTCTTGCTCCTCTTCGGACTTGGAGTAAATGAGAATATCATCAATGAAGATGACAACAAATTTTTCTAGATACTCCATGAAAACTGAATTCATAAGGCTCATGAAATAGGCTGGTGCATTGGTCAAACCGAAAGACATGACCGTATACTCGTAGAAGCCATAACGAGTAGAGAAGGCCGTCTTTGGAATGTCTCCCGATCTGATTTTAATTTGATGATAGCCCGATCTCAAATCAATCTTGGAGAATATACGGGCTCCGGTCATTTGGTCGAACAAATCATCAATCCGTGGGAGTGGATACTTGTTCTTGACCGTGACTTCATTCAACGGACGGTAATCTACACACATCCGTAAGCTGTTGTCCTTCTTTTTCACAAACAACATCGGGCATCCCCAAGGTGAGGAGCTCGGTCGAATGAAGCCCTTCTCTTGTTGCTCCGTGAGTTGTTTCTTCAATTCAACCAACTCATTTGGAGGCATTCGGTATGGACGTTTCGATATTGGGGCCGTTCCGGGCAGCAGTTCAATAACAAACTCAACCTCCCGGTCGGGTGGCATCCCCGGTAATTCTTCTGGAAATATGTCTGGGTAGTCACATACCACTGGTACATCACTTATCTCAGGAGATAGCTCACCTCTCAAGGCATAGAGATGAGCTGAATTGGATCCTGACGCAAACACGACTTGTTCACCGGTTGCGTTCGTGAGCGAGATAGTCCTATGAGCACAATTAATGCACCCTTGGTTTTTGGACAGCCAATCCATCCCAAGAATGACATCAATCCCCTCTGTTTTGATCACTATTAAATCAGCTAGGAACTCTACCCCATTTACTTCATTTCTTACTTCCGGGCAGATTCGATCGGTTCTCATCTCTGATCCTGGGGCTTTGATGAGAAGGGGTGGATGCATATCATGTATAGGAAACCCATTATATGCAGCAAGAAAACATGCATCACTTCCACAAAACACAAAGATACAAAGGCCCTTAAGCCACATTAACATCCATGAAAGCAAATGATAGTTTTCCGATACGACTACACACATGAAAGCCCGTAGTCTAGTTGTAATCGCTTGGAACGAAAATTTCAAAATTCGACATACTAATGTAGGTTCAAGAACTAGCCTATTGTATCCTTACTAATGTGTACAAATCATCTGCTACATCCTCCATTCAATGAGCTCAGCCACCATGGTCTCACCATCCTTATGAGGCCTTCTTGGAAGTTCGACTATCACATTTGAAAGGCAGTGTAAGTTGTGGAGATCACCTTGTAAAATCAAATGAACATAAGGATGAGATATGGAACTAAGGTGGATAAGGAATAAAGGAAATGCACATTACTATCAGTTGTAAAATTATTTGATAAGTAATTTTTTTTGACTCAAAACAATTCTAAACTAATCGGCCATGCTACGTTCTAACCTGGAGTCAGTATGGCTCTGATACCAAGCCTGTGAGGAGCCACCACCGGGACTCCACTGATTCACCCGAATGCGTGACACAACTGGGGTGAATCAAAGGAACCTCGGGTGCTCCAGACATATGCCCATGTTGGCCCCAGGACAGCAAACCAACACGCTCATCTCCAGTCCAACAATTGATATCACAACACATACAACAACACATACATAACATATATATACATCATCAAAAGTCGGACTGCTGTCCCAAACGGCATAATAAGTCTAATACATCATCAGAGTAGCGGAAATACGACATAAAGCAGTGGAAACAAAAGTTAAACAACAATATCCAGCGTGGTATGCCCCAAACCCGCAGGCAACCAACTGGAGGCAACAACACGCATCAAGCCGCTAGCATCATCGAAATCTGCCCGGTAGAAGTTCCCGGGCAGCACCTCATCCTCACCTGCAGCAAGTGGACAAACCGATTGAGTACAAAGAACGTACTCGCCCAACAATATATATGTGAATGCGAAGTTCTAGCTACATGTGGTTGCTATGTCAAAAGAGAGCTAGATTGGCTAAATTTCAGCACTAAGCAGTATTTGCGAAAGCATAGACATATATAGATTTCCATGGCTATCTTTGTAAATATTTTCAAATGCTAATAAATAGTAAATCATCACCATATCATCATAGTAACATCAATCACACAATCTTATCATGCCTCCAAGCATTTACCCAATTCATGAGTTCAATCGCTCATGAACGGTTCCTACACACACGAGCAATCCAATACCCATGAAGTTTTTCACACCCATCCCATAACCATCCTACCCGTTCTTAGCTAAATTAGCAGCTTAGCCCTTAAGTCTCGTCCTTAACCAAGGACGCGGCTATTCAAATAGTTTTATCTCTGAAGAGGTACGACTTTACCCACACGACACGCCACACTCGTAAGCCAAGCTATTAGCACATTTCCTTCGATGTGCCGGCGGAGGTAAACGTGACAAAACCATTTTCCAACATGCATGGTAGTGCATCTAAACCACCCAGGTGGCTGTGGCCCCTGATCCCGCGTTCCCAGTGCTCCGTGTGTGTGGATCAAGGAGTACCCCCATTGTTGGACATCCCTTGACGCTCCGCTAAGCTCAAGGAATTCCAATGGGAGTCCCTCTCTCCCCTTACACTGTTACATGTGGTTTAAACACCCCTAGTCATGCATAAGTACTTGGCTAAGCCGGTCCCATAAACGGCGTGTGGCTCGCACAATAGTTATTTGAGAGAAGGTACTAAAACTTGCTCCTTAGACCTTAACCAATAGTTGCCACAACAACTTCTAAGTATATCCAACAATCTGAACCTCACCATATTCCATTTAATCAAATCATGCAATCAATGGACTAAGTCCATCGATCACTTCTAGCGGTAAATCTAAGCATGGCTAAACAATTCGTAAGAACCCATACATAATAGATAAACCACCTAAGGCGACAATGGAATACAACAAGAACATGGTAAGGGGATGACAAGACAACATAGTAATAGCTAAGCATTTCTACCCAAACATACTTGTAATTGAAAAATAAGCATGCAATGGATAAAATACTGCAAAACATAATTTGCAATTATGGGATCAATATGTTCGAGTAATAGATTAGTCCCTTGCTGCTCGTTCTTGATGTCACATAGGCATACTCGGGAGTGTCCTCCGGAGCGTCCACACCTACCTAGAAGAACAATTCCAATAAATACCGAAAGAGCTCAAATAATTACTACTATTAAGAAATTCTCAAATATGCATGAAATGCTCATGGTTTTTATTACTAATTATAATATGAACATAACAATTGAGTTTTGGAAGTTTGGATTTGTGTGTGAAAAGTTATCACCAACACAAGATAGCTCGGGTGGGGGTTAAACAATGCTACAGCATGTTAAAGATTCTAAGGTAGATCAACAGATATGTATCAGTCTTGTTTTTTCTGTGGGGTAAGAAAGATTATGATCATATGAACGCATAGGAATTGGTTTCATTCAATTTGGATTTACAATGCAAAAGTTATGGCCATTTGAATTAGGCTAGGTTGGGTGGGAATGGTGTGGCCGAAAGTTTCTCGACAAAGAACAACACTTAGTTGCTAGGGACTATAACAATTATTTGTGGAGCTATTCTAGTAATAAATTCATAGCCAAGGTGAGATAGGATATAGCCTTACCACAGCAAGGAAGTACTGGCTCTTGGTGAGTGCTCGATTCGATGAAAGGATAAAAAATGAGGACGCGAAGATGACCGTCGGTTTTTTCGGTGTGCACCACCTCCTCCTAGCTCATGGGGATGATGTCCTTGCTTCCTTGAGCTTGCAACAGCGTGGCCTCCTCCTCCTCAAGCTAGCAAACTCACATGCACAACCCGATCTTCAACTTGGAAATGGTTTGGAAAGAAAGAAGATTATTGAGCTCCATGTTGCCAAAATTTCAGAACATTGAAAAGAAGGAATTGATGAGAACTTACCAAAAACTTGGTGCTTGCAAATTCCATTTGGATGGATTTGAAGCTTGGGATGAGACGAATCCAATGGTATAGCATGCACAAGCTCAAATCCAAAATTTGGGATGGATTTGAGAAGAGGAAAAGGAGATGAAGGTGAGAGCTTCTTGCTTCTCCTTGCTATTTTCAGAATAGGGGCTGAACAAATGAGGCGAGTAGGAGGTGAAAAAGAGGTGGAGAAGCCTTTTATATGGTTGCCCATTCATCCCTTACATGTGGGGACATGGGTCTACATGTCATGGAGTGGGTAAGGAGGAGATACCAATGTGAGAGTAGCTTATATATGTGCACTTTCCTGCCTTACATGTGGGGCTAGGTCCCACATGTCATTGTAGGTAAGGAGGTGGGTAGAGGTGAGAAAAGTGATAAAAGATAAAGTGGTTATGTGCAGCCCACTTCTCTCTCTTACAAGCATGACCCACATGTCATTGACTATGGCAAGAGAATGATGGTGTAGTTGGAAAATGATTTTTAGGATTTTATAATTTCCATATTCATGAAAGATAAATGGACTATCACTTGTATAATTTTAATCAAGTGAAGGTCTCATTGAAAATATGGATGACATGATCATGATATGCATCACTTACCATCTTAAGGAAATTTGGAGCTGTTACATATGCCCAGGTTGCACCATTACCATTGATGATGAAGATTTCTTTGCTAATCTGATGGTTATGCAGTTGACCGTGTTTGATGTCATTCTGGGTATGGATTGGTTGCATCAGTTCAAAGACAAAATATGTTGTTACTGGAAGACAATCACTTTGCAGGCTCTGTCCGTAGTGGAGTTAGTCTTCTAGGGCAGTGTACCATCTAACTCTCTTTTTGTGCTGATCAGTTTATTTCCTAGCCGTGGTATGTTGAGATCGAGGACACTTTTGGCCATTTCAGAAAAACCAAGTACGTCAGTAGCTATTGAGGAGATTCAGTGGTGAAGGAATTTGCTGATGTGTTCCCAGAGGAGCTGCCCGGTTTGCCACCAAAAAGGGATGTGGAATTTCGAATTGATCTTGTTCCGGGAACGAGGCCCATCTCTTTGTCTCCCTATCGCTTGGCTCGTCCTTTTCAAGACGAGTTGAAAAAGCAATTGGATGATCTGTTATCTAAGGGGTTGATCCAGCGTAGTATGTCACCTTGGGGAGCGCCTGTTCTTTTTGTTGCTAAGAATGATGGAGGATGACGCATGTGCATTGACTATCGCGCTCTAAATTTGGTGACCATCAAGAACAAATATCCTCTTCCTCGCATTGAAGATTTGTTTGATCAATTGAAGGGCGCTAAGGTGTTCTCTAAGATTGATCTTCAATCAGGGTAAAATCAGATTCGTGTGAGGGATCAAGATATTGAAAAGATGGCTTTCTCCACTAGGTATGGGCATTATGAATTTAAGGTTATGTCTTTTGGACTAACCAATGCC
Organism: Otatea glauca; assembly: GCA_036346275.1. Lineage (NCBI taxonomy): Eukaryota > Viridiplantae > Streptophyta > Magnoliopsida > Poales > Poaceae > Otatea > Otatea glauca. The sequence goes on along the minus strand of CM070731.1, from coordinate 21,177,090 downwards.
CCTGCTATCTTTATGGAGACGATGAACAATTTGCTACTCAGATATCTTGATGATTTTGTTGTAGTGTTCATTTATGATATTTTGATTTATTCCAAGTCAGATGAGCATGAGCACCATCTGAGGCTTGTGTTGGATACCCTAAGGGAGAGTCAATTCTTTGCAAAGCTAAAGAAGTGTGAGTTTTGGATCTCAAAAGTGGGTTTTCTTGGCCATATCATTAACCAAGAAGGCATTTTTGTTGATCCTAGTAAAATCTCTACATTTGTGGAATGGGGAAGACCTTCTAATATCAGAGAAGTGCGTAGTTTTCTTGGATTGGCTGGTTATTATCGGCGTTTTGTTCAAGACTTCTCTATTATCGCTAAGCCTCTATCTCAATTGACTCAAAAAGGGGTGAAATTCTAGTGCAGTGCTGATTGTGAGTGCAGTTTTTGCACTCTGAAGGATGACTGCTCCTGTCCTCACCCTCCCTGAGCCAGGAGAGCGCTTCACAGTTTATTCTGATGCTTCTCGTGTGGGTCTTGGTTGTGTGCTTATGCAAGGGGGTAAGGTTATTGCTTATGCATCAAGGCAGTTGAAAAGGCATGAGCAAAACTACCCCACTCATGACCTTGAGCTATCCGCAGTGGTCTTTGCCTTGAAGATTTGGAGGCACTACCTGTATGGCGAATCTGTGATATTTTCACTGATTACAAGATCCTCAAGTACATCTTTACTCAGAAAAATTTGAATTTGAGGCAAAGAAGATGGCTAGAATTGATAAAAGATTATGATCTTACAATTTAGTACCATTCGGGCAAAGCTAATGTAGTGGCAGATGCGCTAAGTCGCAAGGTATTGCCCCCTGCTCTTGACTGTCTCATTGCTGATTTTGAGCGTATGGGAGTCTCGTATTGTTTTGCGGGCACTGTGCAAACTGAAACTCAGATGATTCTAGAGTCAGCAATTCTAGAGCGTGTGCGTGAGGCACAACAGGATGATCGGTTTCTACAGCAAGTGAGAAAGCGCATTCTTGAGGGCAATACTGGGGATTTTAGCATTGATGAATTTGGTACTTTGCGGTTCAAAGGCTGCCTTTGTGTACCCCATAAGTCTCAAGTCAAGGATGACATTCTAAAAGAGGCTCATCATACCCCGTACACAATTCACCCTGGTGAGACTAAAATGTATTGGGATTTGAAAAATAGCTTCTGGTGGAAAAGGATGAGGGTTGATATTGCTCAGTATGTAGCATCTTGTGGAATTTGTCAAAAGGTGAAGGCTGAACATAAGCGACCCGCGGAGTTGCTTCAACCTTTAGAGGTTCCTGTTTGGTATTGGGATGACATATCCATGGATTTCGTGGTTGGCCGACCTCATTCTAAGTGAGGAAAGGATGCTATTTGGGTTATTGTGGATCGTCTCAGCAAGTCTATTCACTTCATTCATATTCGCACAACAAATTCAGCGAGCGATTTGGCTCCTATTTATGTGCGGGAAATAGTGAGACTTCATGGTGTGCCTAAGACGATCATTTCTGATCATGATGCAAAGTTTGTCTCCAAGTTTTGGGAGAGTTTGCAGAGTGCTTTGGGCTCGCAACTTCGCCTTAGAACCGCTTTCCATCTGCAAACAGATGGGCAATCTGAGTGTACTATTCAGACCTTGGAGGATATGCTTAGATCCTGTGTTTTGGCATGGAAGGGTAGTTGGGAAGATCATTTGGCCCTTGTTGAATTTGCTTATAACAACAGCTATCATGCAAGCATTCGGGCTGCTCCTTATGAAGTGCTTTATGGGCGGAGGTGCCGCTCACCCCTATGCTGGGATGCAGTAGGGGAAAGAGCAATTCTTGGCCCAGATTGGGTTCAACAAACTGTTGATCGAGTGGCAGAGGTGAGGCAGAACCTTCTTGCAGCTCAGAGTAGATAGAAAAGTTATGCCGATGTGAGGAGGCGAGAATTAGAGTTTGAGGTGGGGGATAGCATCCTGTTGAGGGTGTCTCCCACCAAGGGTGTGGTTCGGTTTGGTTCTAAAGGGAAGCTTAGCCCGAGATATGTTGGGCCATTCCCAATTATTGCCCGAGTTGGTAAAGTGGCCTATCGATTGAAGCTTCCCGAATCAATGCAAGGAGTGCATAATATTTTTCATGTATCCATGTTAAGAAAGTACCTGCATGACCCAGATCTGGTTGTCCCTCTTGAGCCTTTGGTGATTGATCAGGATCTCACCTTCGAGTCTCGGCCAGTGCGGATATTGGGAGAGTTAGAGTGAGTATTGAAAAATCGAACGTTGAAATTTATCAAAGTTCTATGGTCACATCAATCCGAGAAGGAAGCAACTTGGGAACTGGAGTCTAGCATGCGCGAGAAATATCTAGAGTTGTTCCTACCGCGTATGTGGTTATTCAAATTCTTTGATCTATATGTCTCGATTAGTTGGTGTTCTTGGAATTCGGGGTTGAATTCCTTTAAGGGGAGGAGAATGTAGTATCACATATTTTTTTTCCAGTTTAAGGAAAAAAAATCAAGTTGGGGAATGGTCCAGTCCTTGAGCTACAGAAATTGGATTTTAGACCTGTATGGGTGAGAGTTTTCTATTTTGTCCCCACCCAATATCCTTCTCCCATCTTTTTTCCCCTAATCTCTTTTTCTCCCAGCCTCCTCCCCAACTGAACTTGGCTGCTCCTCCTCTCCAAACCGAGGCCACTTGCTGCAGGCTCCACCTCCTCCCATCGAAAGCTCTGTGCGTCTCCTCCAATGCTGCTAAGCCCCCAGCAGAGCTTCTTCTGGCCGCAGCCCCTAGCTGAGCCTAGCCGAGCCCCCTCCCTACAGCATCCCCTCCTCCTTGTTTCCCCTTGTGAGCAAGTGCAGGTAATTTTCTTTTTGGGGATTCATGGTGGCTTGAGGGCTGTTTTTAGGGGGAGTCCTGCTAGATTTGCATGTTCTAGGGTTTGGGGATTTGGTGGATTTGGATGGAAATGGTGGATCTAAAGTTGGGGGAAGTTCTGAAATTTCGCGGGCTGAGCAAACCCTATTTTTGGAGCTGCGATTTGGTGTCTTTCGAGGAATTTACTGGAGGGTTGTCCTTAGAAGAAATTGTAAATGGTAGTCTTAAGTTTATTTAGATTCCAAGAACACGATTTTTGGTTCAGCCGTTTAAAAGATAAGGTTGTTTTAGTGACTGCTGCCCAGATCTTGTTACTGCTAGTTCTAGTTTTGGTTTTGTGTTGTTTTGGTTATTCTAGAGCCACTTCCTGGTAGTCCGACTGTAGGTGAATTGTAGATGGTTGTCTCACGGTTAATTAGAGACCAAAATCATGAATTTTGGTTCAGCCAATTAAAAGTTGTGCTTGTTTTAGTACCTGCTGCTCAGAGTAACATTTTCTGTTGTTCAGAATTTTCATGGATTTGTAGTTGCTTCGGTTTTGTGATGATTGTAGCTATTTAGGGGCATCTCCTGTGAGTTTGGTTGTAGAAGGATTTGTACCTAGTAATTTTTTGGTTAAATAGAGCTAAACAACACAATTTTTGGGTCATTAGTTAAGAGTTATGATTGTTTTAGTGAATGCTATCCAGGATTGTTACAGATTTTCAGTAATTTAAAGTTTGGGTTGTGCATGGTTAGCTAGAAGCTAAATTGAACTATTTTGATAATTAAAGAAAGCTAGGAAATTCCTCGAGATTTCAAAAGAATGTGATCATTTACTGAATTTCGAATATTTTGCTAGAAGTTAGGACTGTTTAAACATATTTGTCCTGTTTTTGTCGCATGCTGAATTTTTCGGTTAGTGAGTGTTTATGTTTGAGTGCATGCGAATATTATTTCAGGTGGAGTAGCATCGGGAGTGGCCTCATCGTCGCACCACCCCGTTCCTCGCAGATAGAGGCTGTTAGTGTTATGCCCTTGAGGCAATCATTTAGATGATTGTAACATGACTATGTTTATGAATAATAATATGATTATTGGTCCAATGAATGTATATCATTGTATTGATCAACAAGTATGTGACTTGCTTATGAAGCTCTTTACTTAATGATGTAATTCGATAAATATCTCTGATCGGATATCATCGTATAGGACAACGATGAATAGATCAGCACATTTAGTGATCGATGATCATGCTTCATAGATCATGGGATATGGAGATATCATCTATACATTATGGACGCATGTTGAAGAACATGGGTTAGATAGACCCGCAATGGGACACTGCGAGAATGTTTCATTCTTATGTGTCATCAGTGTATCTCATACCTAGTAGATGTATGATCCTTAGACTTGAGATTGTCATATTCCCTACATGTGTAATAGTTTTCCTTGGGGCTATCAAACACTACTTCCTAACCGGATAGTTATAAAGGTAGCTTTCATGTTTACTATGAAACGTGCGAGAGGGAAGTGAGCGATCAAGATGGAATTTGCCACTCCAATGAAACGGAGATATATGACAAGGCCACTGTGTGATATGATTAAGGAAGTGCATGGCCATGCCGTGATTGAGAGTCAATCACAACTTATTAATATATCACGCATACGAGAGATGGATTGAATCATCAAAGGATGACATGCTTCTCGCCTTGAGATCAATCTTCATATACTTGGCAAATGGATTATTACATGAGTTCTTTTGATAGGTTACATCGATTTGATCATAGTATGTTTGGGAGTTGGCATACTTTGCAAGAAGCCAATACCAACTATTGGATTGAAAAGGAGTTTTCGAATCCACGTCCAAGCGTCGTGAACTGCGGGTCACACACTTAATGGTGGGACGCATTAATTTGGATTGGATCCGTAATTAATGAACCTCGTGGGCTTAGCACGCTGATGGGCCCTAGTTTAGGGTTTCATCTCGTGGCTATATAAGGAGGGGAGGAGGGAGGGCACAGGGTGTGCTTTCCACGGTTTAGGAGTGATTCACTCGAAACCTTAGCCTACTCCTCTCGCTGTCCCTGCCGAGCGACCAGGTGCTTGCACATCGACGCACGGCGTTCCATCTCTGGACGTGTGGACTACTGCGGTGACGCTGCTGTGACTGCGGCGTGGGAGGACGATCCACTACATCGACGTAGCGACTGCGGCGAGGACGATCCACTACATCGACGCGCGAAGGATTCCGCAACTGCGCGTCTAGTGGAGATCTTATCTATGATCCCCTTCTTGCGAGTAGCTTTCTGGTTACGCGGTAGTTTTTTTTTTGTGCTAGCGTAGCATACCGCGTTCCTCTTCAGAGGCAAGTGTATCATGTTGTGGGTTATTTTGATAATGATCTCGAGCATGTTTATGTTTATGAGTTATTATGTTGCTTATGATATTGTGAATGTTAAGTGCATGAATGAATAGAGAATGCCCATGCTATGGATATATCATATTGATAAGAATGCGTGTTGCAATTTAATTTATTTCAATTGCATTTGTGCATCCATAACAGAGAGGTGTCCCGAGTGGGCCTCTATGTCTCACCCGTAGTGAGATATGAAAGACCTACTTCGGTTGGCCCCTCCATGGGATGGATGTTAATTTGAGCGTGCATACCGATGGGTATGCACTCAGAAATAACGGTATCTTCTATGATAATGTGCATTATGAGCATGCATAGGCATTACATGACTAAAGAGGAAAAATGGTATTAGTTGTGATATTATCCTCTTATGCAAATGTCTTATCATATTTGAATTGCTTAATGTCTGTGTTTGAAGTTATCTGTATTAATTTGATACCCTTGCTGAGTTTCGAACTCACACTTGTTTGTTTGCTATTTATTGTAGGTGCTTGGTGACGACATTTAGGGGTGGGGCATAGTTCACTTTCCACTTTTGTATACAATGTTAGCTAGTTCTTTTGGAGCACCTCTAACTTATTGTATAATTAGTAAGAAATCTTTTGGAGTTACTCATTTATGTTATTTGTATGTTGTTGTGGTTATGGTAATATTGTGATTTCTCTATGTGGTAGTAACCTTGTTCTATTCTACTCTCTAAGTAGGATATCATGGTTGCTTTACTATATTGTCGATGTATGTTGTTATTGCTCAGTTGAGTTGTTAAATAGAAATGTGGTTGCTTAATGTCGTTCCTAGTTCATCTTTGATAATATTGCTCCTGTGATTGTATTGTACTTGTTGTTGTGTTGATGTTTGCTCTAATTGCATAAAGGTCATGCCGAAATTTCTAGTATTTTCGGTATGTTGGTTGTTTGATAGTGTTTGTGGTGTAACATTCTGGGCACGGGGGTGCCAGGGGTGTTACAGGGGAGGTTCGATCGGCGGTGCGGTGACCACTAGGGAGCTGAGGCGCACTCAGGGGTGGTACCGAATCGGCCGGAGGTGGACTAAGGTGTGCTGGCACTAGGGTGAAGCGGCGGCAGAGAAATTGTCTCGCCTGAGAAGATGAACAGAGGTATTACGGATCGAATCGGTAGCACATTAAGCACCAATGGATGCTAGAGGTTCCATTTTCATACTTATTTCAGTTGGAGGAGGGCCAGATTGGGGCGTTGAGCAGCCTACCGTGGAGAAGATGACCACGGTGGTGGCGAGCTCCAGGCGAGGTACTCTAATTATTTTTGAGGGGTTTTGTTCTTTGTGAGGTGTTGAGGCTAGAGTTCACAGAATTTGGGATTGGTTTAGTGTCTTGTCTCAATTTCGCTTTACCCAAGCTTTGAAGCTTCCTGGCAATGGCGAGTAGAGAATGAAATTGAGGTTTCTCGACTGGTGAAGAGTAGGAGGAAGATGTGGGGAAGAGGTGTGCACTCTAAGGCGACCCCAGGACGGGTTTTATAGCCGACGATTTGCTGTAGGGAAGATTGGATAGGTTGTGTGAATGCTTCGGGAGTTTTGCGACGGTGAATAGGGGTTGGTATGGGCGACGCAGCGGGAATTGCAGGCAGGGCGGCACCGGGTGGCGGCGTGGCACGATGATGATGCCGCAAGGACATTAGGTGGTGTGAGCAATCGGGAGTGGCGGTTACAACAGTAGTGCGCCAATTCCTCTCTGCTCCGGGGATTTAGTGATTGAAGTAAGAAGAAGTCCTGCACGTTTCTCTGCTGTGTGGGCCTAAACAAGAGTTTGGCCCCACATGTAAGTGAAGAAAGAGGTGAAGCAAAGTAAAATCAGGAATCGGCTGTAGGCTGATCGAGATGAGGTTCATTGAATCGGTTACCTATCCAATCATTAATTTAATGATAATTTTAATGCTTGTACTTCAGATAAGTTATATTATACTATCAAAATTTCAGTCTGAAATGATGTTTGTAGAATTTATAAAAATTCTGACAATGCACTATGCACAGATTTCAGTTTTCTGTTTTTAAATTTTCTAGGAGTTTATAACTTGTCAAATATTTGTGAACCTTTTTTACAGGTTTCTTGTGAACATATTAGTCTTCTTTAAAATTTTCAGCTCCATATATTTTATATTTAATTTATTAAAATTCTGACATTGGTATTTCCAGATTTTCAGCTTTTTTGTTTTTGAATTTTTAAATTTATCAAATTCATTTCTTATTTATTTATATTTTTAATGTTGATATATCTATCCTTTCAGAAGATATTACAAAAAATTCAAGTCTAATTAATGCTGGATTATGTTTATTTAATTCTAACATCTTCACTGTTTGTAGTCAAGATTCATTAACTTACCTTTCTTTTCACCTTAAATTACATTGATATGACTTTTAAATTAAAATTTAGGGTTATTCATATCTCTAAATATTTTTCAGAGATTTTTATCATTTTATTATTTTACTCTTCTTTTCTTATCACTTATCCAATACTTAAATGATTATTAAAAGGGTTTCTTCATTAGAGCAATAATCAAGAAAATCTAGGAAAAGTCAATATAACCCATTAAATTCATAAAAAGCATCAATAAATATAAATAAGTGTTAATATTTAATTTCTCATTATATTTCGAGTTTTGCAATGAGGAGAAAATGAAATCATTGCAATCAAAGATTTTTCTTAAGAACCAGAACTCAAGAAAATTTCAAATTAGATGAAATTTCAAAGTGAACTTATATTTCCAATTTATTTTTATATATTTTTTGATTTGAAGTTTTATTTTGCAACTCATCCTTTTATTAAGGTAGGATTTCAAGATATTGAAATGGAAGATAATATTTTTAATTCAGTCTCTTAATTTTAATTAAAAATTGTTGGGACCCGATTTCCGAATCCGAGCCCTCTGTGTATAACCTGTGCTTGTTCAGGAAAAGCTAGCACACACAGTGGAAACAGTGATGACAACACATCCATATCACGAAGCATATAATATTAATTAAGCAAAAGAGTATTAGCCTTATGGCCAATTATTACAAATAAGTAGCATCACAGCTTGAGTTCAATAAGAAACAATGGAAACGAAATAAAAGCAGCAAAGAAAGCCCATCCATTTGCCCAACAGGCAATCGACTGGGGTTCGCGTCCTAGCATTCCGGATCGCCTTCGTCGTAAGCACAAGCGTACAAATCGTAGTCACCTTCAACTTCTGCGAACTCTTCTGTGGAAGGTTGGGGATGTTGCAAGGGTGAGCACAAAATGTACTCCGCAAGTCTTGGAAACATAATGCATGATAACTATATGCAAGTCTAAACAATTGAAGGCATAATATGGCTCTTTTAGCATAAAGCAAAGTTTAACGGTAAATACCAATATTAATTTCATAAAGCACCATTTGATCAAAAGGTAATAGCATAGAAATTGAATTTGATATAACAATTAAAGCAGGTTCCATCTACCTGACTGGCTCCATCCGCCAAACCATAACCCGAGAGTTCCATCTACCCACGGATTTCCAAAACCACCATTTTCCTTTAAAACCAAAACCATAAAATCTACAATGTGCAAGCGTACCTCGCCTGCCCTTGACCGTGGGCTCGGCTACTTAAGTAGTTTTAACTCTGCGGAGTGTGTACACTTTACCCACAAGACATGATCGACTCTTGTTGCCATGCAATTAACACACTTCCTTTCGTGTGTCGGCAGAGAGATCATGACAAGGCCTTTACAATGCACAACCCCACTATTAACCTTGCCCGCTAAGGTTTCACCGCTGTTAGGGTTCTAGTTGCCCAGTACAGAAGCCCCCTCTTGCGCCTGCCAACATCTGGCACTCACCAACTGGCGAAGCTAATAATGAGACGCACAAATTATTTAGCCAGGTCGTACCCATATAGACTTGTGGTTGTACGGTAGTGCTCGGTCCATGGTAACACACGCTTCGGTCCTTAATTGACTAGGGCGGAACATTCACATACCAAGGTCTCGTGCTTTCTGCACCCGCCAAACATCCATCCACCCCGGTCTAAACCATTTCCACTTTATTTTACGTAAATCACAGCGACAACACCAATTGCCGCGACTTCACAAATAAGATTCAACAATGATTGGAATGATTCCCATACTGGCATAATACCGAAACGTTTAAGCTGGACTAAGCAATTCTACCGTCCCATGCTAATCTCCTTGTTATCACCAAATAAAATAGCTAATATTAACTAGGGTGACAAAGGTTTGACATGATCAATACCAATGAGGGTATAACAAATTCTGGTATTTAACTATATTCTAAAACTATATTTAAAGTACATTGCATAAAAGTAAGCATGCATAATTTAAAACAAAGTAAGCATTTTGTAAAATTTGGGATCAATATGTTCAAGGAATACTTGCCTTCGATGCTTCCTGCTGGATCTACCTCTGACTGTTTATTTGCTTGAGCTTCGACTGCGTCGTCTACACGTGAAACGAGATCAAATAAATAAATAAAATTCAAATAAAATTCAAAAATTGAAAATAATGGTATTGGAAGATATATCTTGAATTTAGATGAATTTAGAAATTTGAATCACTGGAATCGGAGCTCGAACGAAGGAGAACGGGCTCCTTGAAGATTGCCAGATCAGAAAATCAGAAAAATCAGAGAGGCTGACACAGGCAACACGTGATTGGCTGGAATTTTTGGATTTTCTAGAAAAGAATAAAAAGAAAAAGGATTTGGCTGACAAGCGGGACCCGCGAGTCAGAGACCCGGTACACGGTGAACTGCGTCCGCAGAGGAGGAGATGTGCCGACGTGGCGGACCATGTTGACGTGGCGGACCACGCTGACGTGGCGGACCACGCTGACGTGGCGGACCACGCTGATGTGGTGGCCATGCGGCAGCTAGGGCTGACTTGGCAGCCACGCGGTGGCTGACACGGCGCTGGCACGGGAGCCGAAGCAGCGCTGACGCGGCGCGGAGGCGAGGCGACGCGGATGCATCACAGCCGTCCACACGACGTGCATCCAGCGGCCGAGGCGGATCGAACGGCTGAGACGCGGCAGAGGGCGTCGGCAAGCACGGCGGCGGCGCGGACACGCCAGAGACGGAGAAGATGGCGTGGCCGAGGCGCAAAATGCGATGGATCGGGGCAGGATCTGGGGCAACAGAAAGAGCGCGGCGCGAGAAGGTCGGCGGTGCAGGAGATGGCGGCGGAGGCTCACCGGCGAGGGAGAGGGACGGCGGCGCAAAACGGTGGCTAGGGTTTGTGATTTAACGGCGCACGGGCGGTGAAACTCGGGAAACGAGAGAGGAGCGGGTGCGGCGCTTTAAATAGGCGCGAACGCCGAAGGAATCCGGCACGAATACGGCACGGCGGGCGCGTAGAACGCGGCGGCGGTTGTGGGCGAAACGGGCGGCGGAGTCCGGCTCGAACACGACAATGCCCGGTCGACGAAAGGGGCCCACACGTTAGCGTCCGCGGCACGACGCGGACCGGGCCGCGCGAGGCTGGGCCGGGAGAAGGAAAGCGGGCCGAGCGGTGGGCAAAAGGAGCTGGGCCGCGGGGAGGAAACGGGCCGCGGAGTTGGATTCGGCCCGAAGGAATTTTCGGAATAGAAATCATTTTTCGAATTAGGAAATTTCTAGAAATTCAAATCTTTTGTTTGATGAATAGATTAGTAAAATTAAATCCTTTTACAAACAAAAAAATTCATATTAAGCTGAAATTAATTCAAGAAAAATGCAAATGGTGAATTTTCAAATTTAAACATTCTAAAATCCAAATTTTTGGAATGTTACAAACCTCCCCTCCTTAAAAGAAATCTCGACCCGAGATTTGGACAGACTAGGGAAAATGGTTGGGGTACTCTGCTCTAAGATCTTCTTCTCGCTCCCAGGTTGCTTCTTTTTTAGAATGGTTGCTCCACTGAACCTTGCAAAACTTGATCGTCTTGTTTCTTATTCTGCGTTCTGCCTCATCCAAAATTCTGATCGGATACTCTGGGTAGGTAAGGTCCTCCTGTAGCTCAACTTTCTCAAACTGCATCTGCTCTTCTGGTACCCTGAGACACTTCTTCAGCTGTGACACATGGAACACATTGTGCACATTCGATAACTGCGGTGGCAGCTCCAACTGATAAGCCACTTGTCCATTTCTAGCTAGGATTGGAAACGGTCCAATAAACCTTGGTGCTAACTTTCCACGAACTTGAAATCGACGCATCCCTCTAAGCGGGGAGACTTTCAAGTACACATAGTCACCAGGAGCAAAGGTTAACTCTCTCCGACGATTATCAGCGTAGCTCTTTTGCCTAGACTGTGCTGTTCTCAATCTTTCTTGAATCATTTTTACTTGTTCTTCAGCCTTTTGCAAAATATCAGGACCAAAGACTTGGCGATCTCCTGTTTCATTCCAACAGAGAGGTGTTCTGCACTTTCTTCCATACAAGGCTTCAAATGGCGACATCTACAAACTTGCTTGATAACTGTTGTTATATGAGAATTCTGCATAAGGTAAACTTTGATCCCAACTTGCTGCATTGGACAATGCACAAGACCTTAACATATCTTCAAGGATTTGGTTTACTCGCTCGGTTTGTCCATCACCGAGGATGATAAGTCATCTTGAAATTGATTGGTACCTAACGCTTCTTGTAACTTTTGCGAAATCTTGAAGTGAATTGAGTGCCTCGATCTGATACAATTCTCTTTGGCACGCCATGCAAACACACGATTCTTGACATATACAACTCTGCAAGTTGATCTCCCTGGTAAGTCGTTCTCACAGGAATGAAATGTGCAACTTTTGTCAATCGATCCACTACAACCCATACTGAATCATAACCTGATCTGGTTCTCGGAAGTCCTGTAATGAAATCCATTCCAATTTCTTCCCACTTCCATTCAGGCACCTTTAACGGCTGTAGCAATCCTACGGTTCTTTGATGTTCAGCTTTAACTCACTGGCATACATCACACATAGCTATGTACTCTGCGATTTCTTTTCTCATCCTTGGCCACCAATATATACCACGAAGATCCTGATACATCTTAGTATTGCCTGGATGAATTGAGTACGCTGACTCATGCGCCTCCTTTAATATCAACTGCTTGATCGCTTTTTGATTCGGCACATATACTTTTTCCAAGCCAAACTGTTCCTTCTTTATCCTCTGAAAATCCTAGGGCTTTACCTTCCTTTATTCTATCCTTGATCTTAGCAGCTTCTTTATCTGACTTTTGCATCTTTTTGATCTGATCCTCCAAGGTTGGTTGAATCTCTAATGCAGCGACGAAACCGTCATCCACTAATTCCAAATTCAAACGCTGAAACCCTTGTGAAGAGCAGGTTGACCTTCTTGAATCATTAAATTATTGTAGTAGCTCTTCCGGCTTAAGGCATCGGCAACTACATTAGCTTTGCCAGGATGATAATGTATTCCCACATCATAATCCTTTATTAGCTCTAACCATCAGCTTTGTCTTAGGTTGAGGTCTTCTTGAGTGAAGATATACTTCAAACTCTTATGATCTGTGAAAATTTTGCATCGATTCCCTATGAGATAATGCCTCCACAACTTTAATGCATGCACAACTGCAGCCATTTCCAAGTCATGGGTTGGATAATTTTCCTCTATGTGGTCTCAATTTCCGTGAGGCATATGAAACTACTTTGCCTTCTGGCATCAAGACACATCCAAGTCCCTTTCTTGAAGCATCACAGAAAATCTCAAAGTTCTTTCGAATATATGGTAAAATGAGCACTGGGGCTGAGGTCAGTCTTTTCTTTAATTCCTGAAAACTTTGCTCACAAGCTTCAGACCATTCAAACTTCTTTTCCTTCTTCAGCAACTGGTTAAGCGGTCTTGCAATCTTTGAAAATCCTTCTATGAATCTTCGGTAGTATCCCGCTAAAGCAAGAAAACTTCTGATATCAGGCACTAACTTGGGTTGCCTCCAATCAAGTACACCTTTCACTTTTTCAGGGTCTACTGAGACACCTCTAGCAGAAATTATATGTCCTAAGAAAGCAACTTCTTTCAACCAAAATTCACATTTACTGAACTTAGCATACAACTGATGATTTCTGAGCTTTTCTAACACCATCCTCAAATGACCTTCATGTTCCGCTTCATCTTTGGAATAGATAAGAATGTCATCTATGAACACTACCACAAACTTGTCTAGGTATTCCATAAATACTTTATTCATCAAGTTCATAAAATAAGCTGGTGCATTGGTCAGACCAAATGACATAACTGTGAACTCATATAGTCCATATCGGGTAGCAAAAGCTGTCTTCGGAATATCTTGTGACCTTATTTTCAACTGATGGTATCCAGATCGAAGATCGATCTTGGAGAAAATGCATGCTCCTTTCAACTGATCAAACAGGTCATCAATCCTGGGCAATTGATACTTGTTTTTGATTGTGACTTCATTCAGAGCTCTATAGTCCACGCACAAGCACAAACTATTATCCTTCTTTATAAAAAGAACTGGCGCTCCCCAAGGTGATGAACTTGGACGAACGTATCCTTTTTCTTGCAACTCCTCAATCTGTTTCTTCATCTCGGCGAGTTCATTGGTTGTCATGCGGTAGGGTCTCTTGGAAATTGGAGCCGTACCAGGGACTAGCTCTATGACTAACTCTACATCTCGATCAGACGGCATACCTGGCAAATCTTCAGGAAATACATCTGGATATTCTTGCACCACATGCATACTTTCCAAAGTTGATTCCTTCAAACTGTTCAAAGCACACTTCTTACTTGCAGACTCATCAGGCATATACTCCACTCGAATGCCTTCTGAATTGGTGAGGATGATGGCTCTACTGGCACAATCTATTTGACCTTTATACTTGGTTAACCAATCCATCCCTAGGATGACATCTATTCCTTTTGAATCCAAGATGATAAGATTCGCTAGGAATTCTACCCCATTGATTTTTATGGTTGCATTTGGGCATACTGAACTAGTTCTTAATTCTTTTCCCGGTGATTGAACTATCATAGGGCTCTTAAGGGTAAAGGTTTCCCAACCAAATTGTTCAACAAAATTCTTCGATATAAAATAATACGATGCTCCAGAATCAAATAATGCTGAGGCAGGTATTGAGTTAACAAGGAACTTACCCAAAACCACATCTGGTGCCTCCTGAGCTTCTTCGACAGTCACATGGTTGACACGTCCTCTTCCAAAGGATTGTGGAGCTCTTGGCGTCTGAGGTGTTCCACGACCTTGTCCTTGCGTAGGAGCTCTGGCGGAATTGGATCCCAAGTTGAACGGCACTGGGGTCACTTGCTGATGCTTCTGAGGATAGTTACTGGCATAATGTCCCATCTGGTGATAGTGGAAACACTGAATCCCTACAGCATTTGAATTCCCTTTCTGCGGTTGAGCACTGGTGTTGTTTTGCTGGGGTCCTTGAGCAACTGGGCGAGGACCAGAATTAGGAGTACGGGGTGCTCCTTGAACAGGTGTCCTGTTGGCTTGCTGAGGTTGAAAGCGCTGACGAGAACCACTTGCTCCATGCTGAGCCTGGAATGCCATCCTTCTCTTGCGGGACTCCCGCTGTTGGCGTTAGGCATCCTCTTGCACTAGTGCCTTGTTCACCATATGCTGAAAATTTGGAAAATCCAAAGCAACTAGCTGCACCTTGATGTCAGGATCAAGTCCCACTATGAACCTCCAAATCTTGGCACTTTCAGTAGCAACATCCTTTGGTGCATACCTTGACAGCTGGGTGAACCTATTCAGATACTCAGAAACACTCTGGTTTCCCTGATGCAGCTTGCGGAATTCTCTTTTCTTCATTTCAATAATGCCGGCAGGCACATGAGCAGTACGGATGGCTTCAGAGAATTCCTCCCAAGTTATAGCTTGAGCATTCTAATGGGCAGCACATAAATTATCCCACCAAGTAGCAGCTACTCCTTTTAACTGATGACTTGCGTAGAGAACCTTTTCACGGTCATCACACTGAGCTAACTAGAGCTTCTTCTCCACATCCCTCAACCAATTATCTGCCTCCAAGGGTTCACCTACTCCCGTGAAGGTAGGCGGTCTAGTTCTCATAAATTCTCCAAGCTTTAACTGAGGCGGCATCACTGGTACTGTGGCTGGTGCTGGCTGCGGATTGTTCACCATATTCTGAGCAAGGGCCTGCAACAACTGAAGCTGCATTACCATCATCTGCTAGATATCTGTGACTGGGGGTTGGATTGTTGGAGGCGGCACTTGCTGCTCTTGCTGATCTTGAACATCCTGCTGCTCTTGTGGCTCTGCCTAGCCACGACCACGACCACGACCTCCTACACGACCTCCTCTGCGATCAGCTCCACGACCTCTTCCTTGACTTTCCATCTGAAGCAACGGCCAGGGATAGGTTAGCAATAGATGAGAGGGAAAGAGCAAAAGATGAGAAGATTAGGGAGGTAGCCATTCCAAGACCAAACAAGCTATAAAACTCCAAATGAAAGGTGGTTGCAACACAGAGCTAGGGCAAGTGTACATCACACCCAGCAAACAAGCAACAAAAATTCTAATACACTCGAACTACACGTTGTTAAACTAGAAAGGGTGACCTTGAGCACTATCAACCTATCCTATATGGTAGTCTTCTCGGATATACCCTTTGACGGCTTGATCATGATTTGGATTCTTGCAGAAGACTCGAGGCTTTGAGAAGTTTCAAGAGATAAGATCAAATTAAAATTTTAAAATAATATTTCAGCAAAAGAAAGGAGTAAGAACCATCAGAATAAGATGAGATGAGATAATCTATTCACAGCAATTCGTTGCTTTGATTTAGAAAATAATTTTGAAGTTCTTGCTAAGAAGACCAGATTAACTAGGGATGCGACCTACAGTCGATATGGCTCTGATACCACCTCTGTCGGGACCGGATTTCCGAATCCAAGCCCTCTGTGTATAACCTATGCTAGTCCAGGGAAAGCTAGCACACACAGTGGAAACAGTGATGGCAACACATTCATATCACGAAGCATATAATATTAATTAAGCAAAAAAGTATTAGCCTTATGGCCAATTATTACAAATAAGCAGCATCACAGCTTGAGTTCAATAAGAAACAACAGAAACTAAATAACAGCAGCAAAGTAAGCCCATCCATTTGCCCAACAGGCAATCGACTGGGGTTCGCGTCCTAGCATTCCGAATCGCCTTCGTCGTAACCACAAGCGTACAAATCGTAGTCACCTTCAGCTTCTGCGAACTCTTCTGTGGAAGGTTGGGGATGTTGCAAGGGTGAGCACAGAATGTACTCCGCAAGTCTTGGAAACATAATGCATGATAACTATATGCAAGGCTAAACAATTGAAGGCATAATATGGCTCTTTTAGCATAAAGAAAAGTTTAACGGTAAATACCAATATTAATTTCATAAAGCATCATTTGATCAAAAGGTAATAGCATAGAAATTGAATTTGATATAACAATTAAAGCAGGTTCCTTCTACCTGACTGGCTCCATCCGCCAAACCATAACCCGAGAGTTCCATCTGAAGAGGAACGCGATATGCTACACTAGCACAAAAAAATGTACCGCGTAACCAGAAAGCTACTCGCAAGAAGGGGATCACGGATAAGATTACCACTAGACGCGCAGTTGCGGATTCTTTCGCGCGTCAATGTAGTGGATCGTCCTCGCCTCAGTCGTTGCGTCGATGGAGCGGATCGTCCTCGCCTCGCCGTGGATCGTCCTCCCACGCCGCAGTCGCAGCAGCGTCACCGCAGTAGTCCACACGTCCAGGGATGGAACGCCGTGCGTCGGTGTGCAAGCACCTGGTCGCTCGGCAGGGGCAACGAGAAGAGGAGGCTAGGGTTTCGAGTGAATCACTTCTAAACCGTGGAAAGCACACCCTGCGCCCACCCTCCTCCCCTCCTTATATAGCCACGAGATGAAACCCTAAACCAAGGCCCATCAGCGTGCTAAACCCACGATGTCCATTAATTATGGATCCAATCCAAATTAATGCGTCCCAGCCCATTAAGTGTGTGACCCTGCAGGTTCACGTACGTTTGGACATGGATTCGAAAAACTCCTTTTCAATCCAATAGTTGGTTGCGGCTCCTTGCAAAGTATGCCAACTCCCAAACATACTATGATCAAATCGCATGTAACCTATCAAAAGTACTCATGTAATAATCCCTTTGCCAAGTATATGAAGATTGAACTCAAGGCGAGAAGTATGTCATCCTTTGATGATTCAATCCATCTCTCGTATCCGTGATATATTAATAAGTTGTGATTGACTCTCAATCACGGCATGGCCATGCACTTCCTTAATCACATCACACGAGTGGCCTTGTCATATATCTCCGTTTCATTGGAGTGGCAAATTCCATCTTGATTTGCTCACTTCCTCTCTGCACGTTTCATAGTAAACATGAAAGCTACCTTTATAACTATCCGGTTAGGAAGTAGTGTTTGATAGCCCCAAGGAAAACTATTACACATGTAGGGAATATGACAATCTCAGGTCTAAGGGTCATACATCTACTAGGTATGAGATACATCGATGACACATAAGAATGAAACATTCTCGCAGTTGTCCAATTGCTGGTCTATCTAACCCATGTTCTTCAACATGCGTCCACAATGTATAGATGATATCTCTATATCCCATGATCTATGAAGCATGATCATCGATCACTACATGTGCTGATCTATTCATCGTTGTCCTATACGATGATATCCGATCAGAGATATTTATCGAATTATATCAATAAGTGAAGAGCTTCATAAGCAAGTCACATACTTGTTGATCAATACAATGATATACATTCATTGGACCAATAATCATATAATTATTCATAAACATAGTCATGTTACAATCATCTAAATGATTGCCTCAAGGGCATAGCACTAACACCACCTACCCTCGGATTTCCAAAACCACCATTTTCCTTTAAAACCAAAACCATAAAATCTACAATGTGCAAGCGTACCTCACCTGCGCTTGACCGTGGGCACGGCTACTTAAGTAGTTTCAACTCTGCAGAGTGTGTACACTTTACCCACAAGACATGATCGACTCTTGTTGCCATGCAATTAACACACTTCCTTTGGTGTGTCGGCAGAGAGATCATGACAAGGCCTTTACAATGCACAACCCCACTATTAACCTTGCCCGCTAAGGTTTCACCGCTGTTAGGGTTCTAGCTGCCCAGTACAAAAGCCCCCTCTTGCGCCAGCCAACATCTGGCACTCACCAACTGGCGAAGCTAATAATGAGACACAAATTATTTAGCCAGGTCGTACCCATATAGACTTGTGGTTGTACGGTAGTGCTCGGTCCATGGTAACACACGCTTCGGTCCTTAATTGACTAGGGCAGAACATTCACATACCAAAGTCTCGTGCTTTCTGCACCCGCTAAACATCCATCTGCCCCGGTCTAAACCATTTCCACTTTATTTTACTTAAATCACAGCAGCAACATCAATTGCCGCGACTTCACAAATAAGATTCAACAATGATTGAAATGATTCCCATACTGGCATAATACCGAAACGTTTAAGCTAGACTAAGCAATTCTACCGTCCCATGCTAATCTCCTAGTTATCACCAAATAAAATAGCTAATATTAACTAGGGTGACAAAGGTTTGAGATGATCAATACCAATGAGGGTATAACAAATTCTGGTATTTAACTATATTCTAAAACTATATTTAAAGTACAATGCATAAAAGTAAGCATGCATAATTTAAAACAACGTAAGCATTTTGTAAATTTTGGGATCAATATGTTCCAGGAAGACTTGCCTTCGATGCTTCCTGCTGGATCTACCTCTGACTGTTGATTTGCTTGAGCTTCGACTGCGTCGTCTACATGCGAAACGAGAGCAAATAAATAAAACAAATTCAAATAAAATTCAAAAATTGAAAAGAATGGTACTGGAAGATAGATCTTGAATTTAGATGAATTTAGAAATTTGAATCACTGGAATCGAAGCTCGAACGAAGGAGAACGGACTCCTAGAAGATTGCCACATCAGAAAATCAGAAAAATCAGAGAGGCTAACACGTGGCAACACTTGATTGGCTGGACTTTTTGGATTTTCCAGAAAAGAATAAAAAGAAAAAGGATTTGGCTGACAAGCGGGACCCGGGAGTCAGAGACCCGGTCCACGATGAACTGCGTCCACAGAGGAGGAGATGTGCCGACGTGGCGGCCACGCGGCAGCTAGGGCTGACGTGGCAGCCACGCGGCTGCCACGCGGCGCTGGCATGGGAGCCGAGGCGGATCGAACAGCCGAGACGCGGCGGAGTGCATCGGCAGGCACGACGGCGACGCGGACACGCCGGAGACGGAGAAGACGGCGTGGCCGAGGCGCAAAACGCGATGGATCGGGGCGGGATCTGGGGTAACCGAAAGAGCGCGGCGCGAGGAGGTCGGCGGTGCAAGAGATGGGGCGGAGGCTCACCGGCGAGGGAGAGGGACGACGGCGCAAAACGGTGGCTAGGGTTTGCGATTTAACGGCGCACGGGCGATGAAACTCGGGAAACGGGAGTGGAGCGGGTGTGGCGCTTTAAATAGGCACGAACGCCGAAGGAATCCGGCACGGATACGGCTCGGCGGGCGTGGAAAACGACAGCGATTCTGCGGGGTGAAATGGGCGGCGAGTTCGCTCGAAGATGATGACACGCCCGATACAAAGGGCCCACACGTCAGCGTCCCTGCCATGGACGACCGGCCGTCGAGGTGGGCGGGAGAAGGAAAGCGGGCCGAGCGGAGGGCGAAAGGAGCTGGGCTGCGGGGAGGAATCGGGCCGCGGAGTTGGATTCGGCCCGAACGATTTTTCGGAATAGAAATCATTTTTCGAATTAGGAAATTTCTAGAAATTCAAATAAAAGCAAATAAATCCAAATAAATAGCAAATAAATTCAGAAAAATCTCCAAAAATACAGAAAATCTTTTGTTTGATGAATAGATTAGTAAAATTAAATCCTTTTACAAATAGAAAAATTCATATTAAGCTGAAATTAATTCAAGAAAAATGCAAATGGTGAATTTTCAAATTTAAACATTCTAAATTCCAAATTTTTTGAATGTTACAAAAATTTTATTCAATTTCATTTTCTAATTTTCTAATTTTTATTTTTCTTATTTAAAATTTTTGGGACGTTACAACCATCATCACGACGGTTTCCTTCATGATCACGTCCACGGCCACGACCTCGACCACGACCATGACAATTTGTCATCCTCATTCTAGCGCTTGTGGCATCGCCATGTTTCTTGTCCTTCACAGTTAGATTTTCCCACTATGTGCGGGTAAGGAACAGGTGCTCCCCATCCTTCTCACCGTGACCATGGTGCCTTCCTTTGGTACTTTCTTCGAATGCCCTCAAGCGCCTTGTTGCTTCCTGCAACGACATATTCTCGACGTCACTAAATTGTTCAATTGTGCCAATGATTTGCATGAAATGATCGGGCACATCACTAAACAATTTATCCACAACTATGACGTCTCTCAATTCAGTACCAAGTGAATGTATCTCCCCCACCACAACGGTCAATTTCTGTGAGAATTCCATAATGCTCTCACCATCACCCATGATCAGTCGATCAAATTGGCGCTTTAGTACCTGCAGTCTTGCCTTCTTGACACGATCTTCTCCAATACGCATATCTCGGATTGCCCCCCATGCCTCCTTTGTTGTATCCTTGCTGGCAATAGACATCATGACATGATCTGGGACAGATTGAGAGATTGTAGCCAGGGCGCCCTGATCCTTTTCCTCATCGATCAGTGCATCGCCCTCAACCGCTCCCCACACACCAAGCAATCAGAGAATAATCTTCATCTTCACATACCAAAGGCCGTAGTTTGTGTCATCAAGCATTGGGTACTGGATGGGAATCTCTCTTGCCACAGCTTTAACACTGGACGTCGATGGATCGGTCAGTGCTACCCTCGCCAGAGATTGATCGTCAGCTACAGCTCCAGGTGGTGAATTGTCACCCATTGTTGTGCTTGTTCAAGGCTTTGATACCACTTGTTGGTACTAGCAGTACCGGACCTGGATCTTCAGCCGACAATACAAAGCAAGCCTTGATAACTCGGAGCAGAGTTTCAGCACTTTACAAAGCAGCACAAGATCAACAATTTAGGGCAATGCCTGAAAACCTGAACTAGGGAATTCAGATGAGAGAATACAATTGAAACTTTTTGCGATGTGCAAAACTGCTCATGCCTTTTCTGGGTTTTTCTTCACTTATATAGACTCAGGATTACAAGAGTTTGAATAGCTACGGCTGCAAACAAACTGAATCAAAACAACCTAAACTTAATACAACACGAACACTGTATCATGTCCGACAACTGGGCACAACACAACAAACTTAACTGAATTTAAAATCTGAAACAAAACTAACTCTGAAGCAATAATAGACTACAAGATTAAACTAACAACTAGCGCTGACGGAGGGTAGATTTGAGCCATTTGAAGCCACCTGTTGGATTAGCCCGTGGTCTTGGGTGCTGGCTTCCTAGTGCCAAAGGAGACTAGCGGCGAGAGTAGTTGCAGTAGATGAGGCCGTAGCCAAAATTGTGGATGGTCTTCCCTTGGTACAAGCACTAGCTCTGGTTGGGGTAGCTGGTGGCTAGTCAGTGCACATCAGCATGTCCATCATGGGAACCTTGGTGAACTCGTCTAGGTACCACATCACTAGTAGCCTCCTGCTAGGGTTGTGGTCGCCCAATAGAACCCTGGTGATATCGAGCCTGCCAGCCTGCCAAGGTATCTGGCCCACAGGATGGCGCCGATGTTTCGGTTCATCTGAACGAACATCATGTTCACCAGGTCACGGGTGAGGAGCTAGTATGCCCTGATACGGTGATACTTATACACATAACACAGATACTATCGAGACTAGGAATTTGCATTCTGATCTGTATGTGTATACCGTGCTAGTCCTACGATCAATAGCCGCACACACATCTAGCATTGACATATCACATCCTTACACGAGAGAAAAGATAGAGTAGCATATAATAGTATACATCCGAAGTTAAGTCATACATGACTAGTTTGCAACAAGACAACCAATCGAATAGTTTATATGGTAAAAGATCATAGCAGAAGCAAAATAATTGTAACACTCAGGCACCACACGTGCCCTGAATGTCACTTCATTATTACTTTACACTTATATTTAGCCAACATGAACTAAAATTTCAGCAATCTACTTTATCATTTGGACAAGATATGCCAACTCCAAGGTATAACGAGGAATGATAATGACAACAACAACAACACTATGCTTGAATCCACACGCCCAAGAACATCGAAGACCTCATGCTTGGGAGCGCCCAGAACACATGTGTCTGGAAATCAATATTACCTTATTTTATCTTTGTTGAGGCCACCAAATGAAGCACATTCACAAGATATAATAACATGCTGCAAACATACTTATCCAAATAGATTAAACCCTTAAAAGTTTTCCCATACTAAATTATTCTAAGACCGAGCATGTCTATTATTCAAGAACTATGCATGTTCAGAATGCTAAATAATATGATGAGGGTGAAGTAGTGATATGTGTCATAACTGTGCTACTGCCCCTTCCTAGAATGTTAGCCTCAAAGTACCTAAAACATTAAACAAATAAACGTGAGTTCAAGACTCAGCAAAATACATCACATAATCATATCAATATATGAAAATAACCATCGAGTAAACTTTATCATGTCATACTAACCAAACAAAAAGAGAGCTCATCAATTAAATCACATCTTTCTCTTCATTCATGCAATGCACCATGCTCTATGCTCATATGCACCTTTCATAGCTTATATCGGTATAGCTGAGTGCACACTCGTCAATGTCACACTCTCATTCCCTTTCATCCCGTGGAGGGGCCTACTTGTATGTTCAAGCTCCATTGGTTTAATATTAATGTTTAATAATTGTTTAATGACAAATCTAATCATTATGAGACTAACATGTTCTGTTAAGTCTTAATCTTATTAGTCTCATATTTGGGTGGAAAATGGAAAATCTAAGGTATGCACTCATTCATTCTATTATCTAAATGCATACTTAGAATTCAAGTTAAAGTATGAACTCTTCCATTGCTTTAGTCCAAATATGTGCATTATGTTCCTAATTCATATACACATGAATGCACACATCTATGGGGAGTTTATAATTTAACTTGATGTTTCAATTGTATTGATCCATGTCCTTTTTCTATATAATATAAAGGATCAAGACTTTGAAACAATCTTTTGAGTATATATATAACTTGTGTAGTTGAAGTATACTCATGCTAATATAGGATAAACTCATATGCAATCTAAGATTGATTATGTGCATATTGGTTCCAAAGTTCAATTATCTATATGCACATATCAAATGGAGTTTATTCTATAGTTGATGGTCTCTAAATGTATTGATCCCTTTCCATCACTCATAAACATACATGGATCATGACTAACCATCACATTGAGTATATGAAACTTGTGTAGTTATATATACTCATATCAATTTAAATGTAATTTAAATTGAGTTCGATTATCTTTCAATCAATCAAAGAACATTTCATCATGTGTTGATGGTGTCTCTTTGTTGATTAAAGACCAGCGGAAAGTTCTTGAGTATAATGAAGTATTAGTTGCATCAAAGTACTCAAGACACCAATAAATCATTCAAATTGATTAGGGTTGTACTCAATCAATCTTAGAGGCATCCATTATGTGTTAATGGAGTGCGGTGATGATTGAGACAACCGTGTTTGTTGGACTAACATCTTACATGAGTTGTGAGGTAGGTTGAGTCCAATATGGTAAAGATAAGGGCTAGAGAAGGTTCATCATGTGTTGATGAACAACAACAAGAAGATGCGATCCTGGAGCGAAGATGATTGGAAATCATAAAAGCTCCAAGTGGATCGTTAGAGGCAAAGGTATAACTAGCTAGGGCTAAGGGTGTGTTCCTAGTCTTTTACCGGTTTTGGTGTTTGGATGTGAGACCGGGTTGCTAGTTAGGTGCCGTACTATTAAGAGGGGTCCAGTCTTTTAGCTTGATCTTCATCATGTGTTGATGAACTCAATCCGATTCACTCTAGCTCACTCTCTTGGTTGGTGTTTGCATGGAGCTAACCATTTGGCATTTGTTGCAAATGGGTGAAGTTCGTGCATTGGATTTTGCATGAGCGAAGTATTTGCATGTGTTGCAAATAAGGGTGCTCATGCTTCAATCTTATTTGAATCTTAATTGAATTGGTTTTTGCATGAAGTTATGGATTTGCATGTGTTGCAATAAGGGAGATAGCTTATACAATGTTGTTTGTGTGGTTATTGCTTGGAGCTAAGTTTTGCATGTGTTGCAAAAGGAGAGAGCTCAAGCAATTTGGTTTAACGTGGTTGAATGGAGCTAGAGATTTGCATGTGTTGCAAATAGAAAGCTCACGCACTTGAGTTTGATTAGTGGATTGCTAAGAGCTAGAGATTTGCATGTGTTGCAAATAGAGAGCTCATGCATTGGAGTTTAGCTTGTGATTGGATCTTGTGTTGATCATCAAAGGCTAAGTATGCTTTGTGCTTTGAGTTTACAAAATATGTTTTTGCAAAATATTGAATGGATTCGTTATTTGCAAATGTGTTTTGCAAATAAGCTCGATGTTGTGGGTCCCAATCCTAGAGCATGTGTTGGTATTTGCAAATGTGTTTTGCAAAGTGTCGAGACCATGTGTTGATACTTACATGGCTAGAGGGTTGATCTCATATGATCGTGGTTTATTTGCGAATGTGTCTTGCAAATAAGTTGGAGTTGTTAGTTGCAAATGTGTTTTGCAAATGAACTAGAAGTTATGGGTTTCGATCCTAAAGCATGTGAATAGGGTTTGCAAATGTGTTTTGCAAATTGACTTAATCATGTGTTGATCATCACAAGGCTAAGAGGATTGATCTCATAAGTTCTTTGTTTATTTGCAAATATGTTTTGCAAATAAGTTGTGCTTAATATGATTCTTTGGAGGATGTGAATTGGGTCTGCAAATGTGTTTTGCAAATTGCCTTGATCATGTGTTGATCATCACATGGCTCAAAGAACAAATCTTTATTGGTGTTTGATTTGAAAAGAAAAGATTTTTGTGTAAAATCTGTTTCTAAGCTGGGTGGCCGGTGCTACCGGCCGAGCGGTGAAGGATCTAGTTGGCCTAGAGGGGGGGTGAATAGGCAACTTTTACAAGTTTTAACTTCTTAAAAATAATTCACTATTCTTTATGAGAGAATAGCACGTAATGTAATATATATATGATGTAGTAAAACAAACAATAATAACAGCGAAAGCAATAAAGAAAAATAAAACACAAGTGAGACAAAGATTTATCCCGTGGTTCAGAGCCGCACTCCTAATCCACGTTGAAGCACTTCTTCCGAAGTATTGCTTCTCCAAAGCTAGTCGCAGTAGCTTCGGTGGTCACTCAGGTAACTCTTTCACTACTCCAGTGAGGTGCGTTCCGAACCTCTCACAATCACAGTGGCCTTCCACAATCACTCTTGGACAAGTCGCACTGTTCACTTCCTCCAAGTTGTCTAGGATCAGTAAGATCCAAGAGTAATAAACTTTGCACAAGTTCTGTCTCTTGGTTTACTTCGCAAATCACACAGCTAGACTTTGGCTAGGAGCTAAAACACTTAGAGATGTTGAGAATTTTTTGTTTGAAGGTGAAGCACATACTCCTTTTGAAAATGAGAGCTATTTTCAATGCTAAAATGTAAAGGAGTTCATTCTGTATATTGGTAGATGGCTCAGGAAATGCTTATATTGCCATTTGGAATGAATATAGCTGTTACACCTGCTACTGTAGCCGTTGGACGTGTCAGATGTCAGAAAAGACAGAAATGTACATGTACAACGGACTAAGCAACAGTACTTAGCGATACTAGACATGTGTATGACGGACCAAATTTGAACTTTTACGATGGACCAAAAAATTTGGTCCGTTGTACATGGGTTTTTCATAGATTTTGGTCCGGCATAGGAATGAGAGAGATACATGTACGTCGGACTAAATAGTTTGGTCCGTCATACATGGGAGTTTCAAATATCAGTAGCCAAGGACCCTTTTCAACAAAAATAAGTTTATCCAAGCGATTTGCTTTAGTAAAGGAAAAAAAGTTAAGCAAGAATGTTTGGTCCATTATCAAAGCAAAAATCTTTTGAATGAGAGAATATCCATCTTAGGTTTCAATAAGTAGGACTTCAAAGTTTGGTCCGACAAAAGGCTTAAAAACTGAATGAGTGCTGGATCAAATAATTTGGTCCGCTGCAGATGGGAAACTAAGAAGATTTTTGGTCCGTCACAGAAGAGTGACTTTTACATGTATGCCGGACCAAATAATTTGGTCCGTCATACATAGACAATCACTTGGCTGACAGATGATTTTCAAAAGAGTTTTCACCAAGGACGAAAGAATATGAAAACAAAAGGTTTGGTCTGATGAGCAGATATTTTGATAGGAGTTTTGACACAGAAGATTTTTTTTTAAATGCTGGACCAAAGAATCTTTCGACTGAAAAAGAATGTGCTGAGTATCCAACAGACTGAAGAATTTGTTAGCTGAAATTTGGTCCGTTGTATACTAAGAATTTTAATTCAAAGGACAATAACTAAGTGTCTTTTACTCCGAGAACTCTATAAGTCTTTGCCTTATGATCCAATCCACTAGCTTGTGCAAAGTCCCTCTTTAGACAACCAAAATAGAAAATAATCCTAGCTATTTGACTTGAGTCATCTCCCAAGTCATAAACTAGAAATTGAGCACCTTAATTTTGTTAGTCCAACTTGCTCCATCATTGATTCCAGCACATGTTCTTCAAAGCTTTAAGTATTATTAACTTGGTCATCAATACCAAAACTATAATGAAATAGAATAATAGAAATTGAGGGGGCCTAGATGCTATCAATCTCCCCCTTTTTGGTAATTGATGACAACATACCTTCTTAGTTAATAATATTTTATCCATTCTGCAAAAAAAGTTAGCTAGACAGAACAACTGAAGAAATTATAGATATATGTGCTCCCCCTTAATGAATGCATGATCTAAACTTTGACAAACATGATATATTAGGACTATATTAGATCCTTAAAAAAATTACTTTTAATTTTTTTTATTAATAACCAGAGATCAGATCACTGCCAGACAAACAATACAAAGTGTTAAAGTACGAAGTAAGTATCAGAGCATTATGAAGTAAGTATCAGAGCGTAAAACGAAAAAAGAGTATTAGAGCACAAATATGGCACACATAAGTCAGATACATATCAGATACACTAATACCTCAGATACCATTAATATCAGCACATTAGATACTTGTCTTAGACAATACAATAATACTTTGTCCAGCCTACAGAACAGAACCTAGCAAACTTTTAGAAATATTCTAGGAAACTTTTAGAAATATTCTCCTCCTTTGGCATCAATAGCCAAAAAGGGTTCCTATTTGCGCCGAGAAAAGGTTCTTTTGAGCTGACGAAGAACTGAGCTCTTCCTGGGAGGAGAAACAATTTGATCATCAGCTGCTTCTTGAGTATGAGTACTTGGCTCTTGGGACATGGCTTGATCATGCCAGCTTGGATAATCTGGTTCACTTGGTTGGATGGTCAGATTATGAAGATCTGACTGCATTTTGCTCTAGGACTCATTCAAGGAGTTTGTTTCTGCAAGGATGTATCCCACATCATAACTGCAATCTTGTGCTAGTCGAGTATGATCAAGCAGGGCATCCTCAGAGAAGTCTATAAGATGGTCTAGATTCCGTCTAATCCATAACTGATTACTCTTATTTGATGTGCTTGCAGCCTCAACTTGATTTCTCAGACTCTTGTGATGATTATCAACTTTCTGATTCATGTCATAGAGCCTGTCTTTTAACAGATTCTGATTGGTACCCAGATGCTGGATGCTCTGTCTTAATTCCCCTTGGTTGCTGTTGAGGTGATCCAATCTAGACAAGATTTCATTTTGAAGTTTTGCTTGTTCTTCATATCTCTGAGCTGCTGTTGCTTGATCTTCCATATATCTTGCTTGAAATCCTCTCTGGTCAGCATAATATTGTTGTTCAAAGGTGGAAAACCAGGCAGGTTGAGAGTCAAAAATATTTTCTTGAGCCTGAAAAGTATCTTCTTGTGCTTGCTCAGCATGCTTTTGAGAGGATGAGGTAGGATACTGACAGTCAAAAAGACTTTGCCAACCAGGAAAGGTATCCCTCTGGTCATGCTCAGGATGAACTGATGATGGGGGATAATATGATTCATAATTTTGGGGCATACCAGATCCTCCTGCCTCATACTCATTTGCTCCTGGTCTGAAAACTTGAGCTTCCATGAATCTTGCTGCTGCTGCTGACTCTTGAAGGTGATAAAACTGTTGCTCCTCATTAAAAGTTTTATCAACTGAGCTTGAAAGAACTTGAGTTGCAGCATCATCCTCCTTCCAGGATTCACTTCCATGAACCACTTCTGTTGCTTCTGGTGATGAGGCTAAAGGTTGAGTGAAAGACCTTGGATGAGCAGACTCATGATGACTTAAGGTCTTACTTCTGTATCCACTTTGAGCACTAGGCTAGGCTCTCTGTCATTTCCAGATTTGTTCATGTTGCTGCTATGATGACTTTCATAAGCTTGAAATTGATGATGACTATCATATAAGGGCATACGGCTTCCATAAGATTGATGCCAGAAATCACTGCCTTGAGCCTGTGAATACCCTTTTCGGCTGTTTTTGTCAAACTCATTTTCAGATTTTGCACTTGACTCATTTTCTTCTTCAGGCAGCACTGGTTCTTCCCGTTGATTTTCTTGTAATCCTTGAAGAAAACCAGTGATCCTCAAGTTTTGTCCAGTGGATTTATGCATATTATATATCTTTGGGAAGCACTTAAATTCCCTATTCAGATCATCTTGAGAGATTATACCTTGTGTCAACAGAACTTCAGTGATTTGTTGAGCAAAGGGTAAAGGACTGCTAAATTTCCTGTAGACTGCCTCCTCCATTTGCCCAAAGATATAATCAACCAGGTCTATAGGTTATCTTGACAAAATGAGATGCAACAGCCATACTAGGATTGGGGTTACACCTTCCTTGTATCCAGACTTTGGAAAAATTGTATGCCTTAACACTAGCAGTAATACCTTTGCTTCTTCAGACAGACACGAAACTCTGTTTGGATTGAAATCCGTACTGGTGGTGTTTTTGTATATGTGTCCAAATATTTGTAAGTCCGGAATATCACCACTTAATCTCCATCTCTGATGAGGGTACATCTTTTCAAATATCCTTGTTCGATTTGCTAATGGACTTGAGGCTCCAATTGCAGACTCAAACTGAGTAGATCTGATTTTTCTTATCTTTCCATTCATAGTGAACATAATGTGTTTTCTATGTTTGTTCACTAATAAGGAAGCATAGAACTAGTGTTCTTGAGATACTCTAGGGTATTGTCTTGTTTGACATTATATGAATTAATCCAGGGGTTGAGTTTATGCAGTCAAACAATCTTGTTGAGTTGATTATGGAGTTTACTTGCTCCCAATCCACATACTGATGAGTTGATAAAGCAGATATCATTTTTCCTTTTCCATCCTTTTTATTCAGATAACCATTATATATGTTTTTGTGAAGCAGAGACACAAAGTTTTCACCCAAAGCAGGTCTTGACTCAGGAAACCAAATTTTCTCATTAACCAACCGTACTGCTCTCAGTTTCTTGCCTCTTAAGTCTGCCAATTCTTCACTGCTCAGAATGTCAACCTCAGAAAACAGCTCAGTATCTTCTGAAGATGATTCATTGTTAGGCTCATAGGCACTATCTTGAGAAGATGACTCAGAATTAACCATTTGTTTATCTTTTCCTTTTCTTGGATGGGAAGTAACTACTTTTCTATTTGTTCAGGCAGCATTATAAACATCTTGGATTAACACAGGACCTTGAGGTTGTCTAGGTAAAGTTATTCCAGGAGATGAACTAGACACCTTCTGTTTCTTGCCTTTTACTTTATCAATAATTTTTCCAATCAGTCCCCTCTTATCTGGGTTCTTTGACCTCATCTTGACTACGAACTGATATTCAACTCTTGCTCAGACTCAAATGCAGACCCTTTTCAAGCACAAAGACCAGACCTAAGTAGAAATAAATACTAGAGTCTAAGATCTAGGTCTAGGGTTTATGACAAGAGGAGAAAAAAAATTCGAGGAGAACTTACTGAGCTTGAGAGAGATTCTGGTGCAGAATGCCTGATGAACACCGTTGCGCAAGCACAAAAGTATCAAGGGGAAAAATTCAGATGGAAGAAGTTACTGCATTGAATGAGAATAACGAGAGTAAAGATGTCTTGGTAACTGGCGCCCTTTAACCAGGGTGGTTGTGGGGGACAGGCGTCCTGCTAAAAAGGTAGTGGGACCCCTTTTAGGTATATCGGTGTGAGCAAAAACAGGGAATCCCAAAACAAGGTCATGTTAGCAGAAGATAAGTCCTAAAGAAATAGGCAAGATTTTGAACAAATTTTGAAATTTGAGAAGAGAAGAAAAAGTTTTGTAAAATAGATACAATCCATTTTGAATTTGGATAAGAATTAGACTTAGAAACATTTGATCATAAGGCAGACTTGTTTTGACCGTAAGATTAGAGAGTTTATCAATTGAGCCAGACCAAGTTTATTCAAATACTGACTGGACTAATTTTTGGTCCGCGGTTGAAGGATTTTGTTTTGGACAGAGTCGAGACCAAAACTTCCTTTAATGATGGACCAAAATTTTTAGTCCGGGGTGCATTGATTTTCTGTTTTAGATTGGTCCGACCCAAAAGGGTACTTGCTATTTCACTTCAATTGATCTTAGTCTGCAATATGACTATGTTTCTGATGATTTAGAAATAAGGGATATAGCTAAGATTAGCAACCAAAACAACACAAAGAGAGATAAACTGGAAGAATTTTAGTTTTCAGGGAATGTTTGAGTCTAATATCCAAATGAGCATAAGTAATTTCAACTTAAGCTCAGCTGAGAAACTCAAGTGCTGAATAGAGACATTTAGTTGAATATGGCCACCAAATTTTTAGAAGAGTAGAGATTTTGACTTAGTTACTATATTTTGGACTGGATAAGAAGGAAGCATAGTAAGGTAAGTCTTATAGCAGCATTTTCCCATTTTTAGTTAAGACATTTATTCAAAGAAGCATTTTATTCTGAACTCAGCACCTTTGAATTCATTTATTCACACCTTGGGTATCAAGAGATGCATAGCAAGCAAACTTGCTCCCCTTAAGTGTGACATCATCGAACAACATTTGAATAGGTAATGATATTTAGTTCATTTCTTAATTTTGAGAATTTGGCCTCATCAAGTGGTTTTGTGAAAATATCAGCCAATTGGTCCTCAGTTCTTACATAACTAAGCATAATATTTCCTTTAGCAACATGATCACGAATAAAGTGATGTCGAATTTCAATATGCTTAGTTCTGGAATGTTGGACCGGATTGTTTGCTATTTTCACTGCACTTTCATTATCACACAACAGAGGCACATTATCAAATTTTATCCCAAAATCTAGAAATGTTTGTTTGATGAATAGAATTTGAGCACAGCAACTGCCTGCAGCCACATATTCGGCTTCGCAAGTGGACAGTGCTACTGAATTTTGCTTTTTAGAACACCAAGAAACTAGAGATCTTCCAAGCAAATGACAACCCCCTGAGGTGCTCTTACGATCAATCTTGCAGCCGGCATAATCAGAATCTGAGTAGCCAAGAAGCTCAAATGGAGCACCTTTAGGGTACCATAAACCAATACTAGAAGTAAACTTAAGATATCTAAGTATTCTTTTTACAGCACTGAAGTGAATTTGTTTAGGTGCAGCTTGAAATCTAGCACACATACATACACTAAACATGATGTCAGGCCTAGATGCTGTCAAGTATAGTAATGAGCCAATCATGGATCTAAAAAGCTTTTGGTCAATAGGCTTACCTCCCATATCTTGATCAAGATGAGTATTAGTTGCCATGGAAGTCTTTATTGTCTTGCATTCTTCCATATTGAAGCGCTTGAGGAGGTCCTTAGTGTACTTTTCTTGTGAGATGAAGGTTCCCTCCTTCAATCGCTTGATTTGGAATCCCAGAAAGAATGTTAGCTCTCCAATCATGGACATCTCAAACTCTTTGGCCATCATGTCACCAAATTCTTTGCAAAGAGAATCATTAGTACATCCAAAGATAATATCATCTATATATATTTGACAAATCATTAATGTTCCATTGATGTCTTTTAAAAACAAGGTTGGACCAACCTTCCCAGTTTTGAAGTTCTTATTAAGTAGAAAATCTCTAAGACGCTTATACTATGCTCTAGGAGCTTGTTTTAAACCATAGAGTACCTTAGATAATTTGTATACATGATTTGGTAAGTTTGGATCTTCAAAACCAGGTGGTTGCTCGACATAAATAGTTTCATCAATGAATCCATTAAGAAATGCACTTTTTACATCTATTTGAAAAAGAGTGATATTAAAATGAGTAGTAAAGGCAAAAAGAAACCGAATAGCTTCAAGACATGCCACTGGGACATAGGTCTCTCCATAGTCCAGCCCTTCTACTTAAGTAAATCCTTGAGCTACAAGTCTGGCTTTATTCCTTATTACCACTCCATTTTCATCTTGCTTGTTTCGGAACACCTATTTTGTACCAATAACATTGTTATCCCTTGGGCATTTTATTAAGCTCCAGACTTTGTTTCTTTCAAAATTGTTAAGTTCTTCTTGCATAGCTATTATCCAGTCAGCATCTTCTAGAGCTTCTTCCACTGTTTTAGGTTCAATACAAGAGACAAAAGAGTAATGTTCACAAAAGGAAGCTTGTCTAGAACGAGTTTGGACACCCTTACTGATTTCACCAATAATTTGGTCTGTGGGATGATCCTTAGCAATGGCATGGTGACTTTTGATGATGACTGGCTGATCTTGTTCCTTTTCTTCTTCTCCTTCTTGGGTTCCATCATGTGGCACCAATGATTGTGTAGGAAATTCATCCTTGTCTTCCTTGGATTTAATGTCACCCACTTCCATCATTCTCATTGCTTGCATTAATCCGTCATCTCCTACATCATCTAAATTCTCATGCTCACCTTGTGAGCCATTAGATTCATCAAATTTTACATCATAAGTTTCTTCTACTAGCCCAGTTGAATTATTAAATACCCTATATGCTTTGGACTTAGAAGAATATCCTAGCATGATGCCTGTATCATATCTAGTTTGAAATTTACCCAAATGAGTTCTCTTTTTATAGATATATACTTTCCAACCAAACACATGAAAATATGATATATTGGGTCTTCTACCTACCAATAATTCATAAGGAGTTTTCTTAAGCAATCTATGAAGATAAAGTCTATTTACAGCATGGCAAGCAGTATTGATAGCTTCAGCCCAAAAGGAATCTGAAGTATCATATTCATCTAGCATAGACCTAGCCATTTCAATTAAGGTTCTATTCTTTCTTTCAACCACACCATTTTGCTGAGGAGTATAAGTGGCAGAAAGTTCATGCTTAATTCCTAATTCATCACAGTATTCAACAATATTTGTATTAACAAACTCAGATCCATTATCACTTCTTATTTTCTTGATGGGACAATCAAATTCATTTTGGGCCCTTTTAGCAAAAGTTTTGAAGATTTTTCCAACTTCATTTTTATTATGCAAGAAGAATACCCAAGTGAATCTGGAGAAATCATCAACAATTACTAGACAATTTGAGTTACCACCAATGCTAGCATATGAAGTGGGGCCAAATACATCCATATGCAGAAGCTCAAGTGGTCTAGTGGTGGACATGATATTTTTTATTGGATGAGAGTTGGCTACTTGTTTGCCTGCTTGACAAGCACTACATAGCTTATTCTTTTCAAATTTAACATCTTTCAAACCCACCACTACCTCATTTTTGAAAAGCTTTTTGAGATTAGACATACCTACATGCCCAAGACGCCTGTGCCAAAGCCATCCAAAAGAAACTTTAGCTAACAGGCAGGTCGAGATGCATGAGGAGTTAGATTTGAAATCTACTAAGTAGAGATTTTGAAATCTGAAACCTTTGAACCTAAGCTTTTCATTTTTATCAAACACAGTTACCCCATCAGATGAGAAGTTACAATGGAATCCAAGTTCACACAATTGAGCAACAGATAATAAGTTGAAATTTAAGGAATCAACAAGAAGAACATTGTCAATAGAGTGATCAT
The DNA here is from genome assembly GCA_036346275.1 of Otatea glauca. Lineage (NCBI taxonomy): Eukaryota > Viridiplantae > Streptophyta > Magnoliopsida > Poales > Poaceae > Otatea > Otatea glauca. The sequence goes on along the minus strand of CM070731.1, from coordinate 21,142,561 downwards.
TTGATATAGCAATCTTACCAAGACCTTTTATCTTTCTTTTGCTATTATATCCAAAAGTGATTTTGTGACTTGGATCACTTTCTCCTTCAATTGAAGTGAACATTCTTGAGGTCCCGGTCATGTGTTGAGTGCAGCCACTGTCAATTACCCAATGTCTGCCTCCACTTTTATAGTTCAACCACAAGTTCATTTCTTAACTATAGGTACCCAAATACTTTTGGGTCCTTTGATGTTAGTTATAGCCAGTTTAGGTCTAAAAGGATTTAACAACATGTCCTTAGGTACCCAGACAGCTTTAAGTTTCTTATCAAGATTTGAGGGACCTACATATTTTACATTCATACTGCCCCTAAAATCCTTAAATAGCATGTAATGGGCATCTACCATACAACCCCTTTTGGCATGAGAAGCATTTGCAAGATAGCAATTTTTTGATTTATGGTTTGATTTATGGCAGTAATAGCATTGAGTGCTTTTCTTGACAAAAATCTGTTCGAAATGACTTGATCCATTTTTCTTGAGCAAACTGTTGGATTTATACCCTAAGCCCTTTTTGCCTAAGTTGGATTTCTGTTCAACAAGAATTTTGTTAAGAGTAGCACTACCCAGAAATCATTGACTCATGAGTAGACTTTCTTGGCAAATTTCTTAGAGTAGACTTTCTTGAAAAACTTCTTTTTGGGTTTTTCATGAGTCTTCTCCTCATCCTCATCATCCTTGTTCTTGTACTTGCTCTTTTTCTTGATTTTGTTGGAGCACCGAAAAGCTATGTGTCCCTTTTCATTGCATTCAAAGCATATAACATTAGAAAAAGGATTTTTCTTTGAGTAGTAAGAGTTTGACCTTTCTTTGTCTTTGAAATTGACTCTTATCATGATCTTGTTAGCTCTTCTCATGAGTAGAGCTAACTTCTTTACATCTTCATCCTCACTTGACTCATCCTCATCCTCATCAGATGAGTCTTATACAACTTCCTTGGCTTTGAGTGCGATGGATTTCTTCTTTGAAGAATCTTCTTCGGGCAATGTGAGCTCATGAGCAGATATTTTACCTAGTAGCTCGGTTGGAGTGAGCCTCTTGAGATCACCACTGTTGGACAGATATGTGATCAAACTATGATACGCTCGAGGAAGCACTCTAATCATCTTCCTGCATACCTCAACATCAGAAATTTTAGTTCCTAGGCCTTTTAGTTCATTGACAATAGGATTTAGCCTAGAGAACATGTCATTAGCATTTTCTTGAGGAAGCATTTTGAATTGATCAAATTTTTCTCGAACAACACAATATTTTTCTTCTTTTACATCAGAAGTACCTTCATGTATTTCTTGTAATGTTGTCCATATGTCATAAGCAGAAGTAAGATTACTTACTCTATCAAAAACTTCTAAGGTAAGACAAGAAAATATGGCATTTCTAGCTTGAGCATCATACTGCATATTTTGAATCTCACCAGGAGTGGGTTCACCATACACAGATTGCCCTTCGGGCATGACACGAGGAGGCAAAGGTTTTTCAGTAACTCTCCACACATCATACCCAACAGATTCTAAATAACATCTCATTCTAATTTTCCAATAAGCATAATTAGTACAATAAAAAACTGGTACTCTACCAATACTAACAGTTGCAGATCCATTTTCCTCGGCCATTTACCAAAGCTAGTTAAGCTAAACAAGGTAAACCTTACTCTGATACCACTTGAAGGATCTAGTTGGACTAGAGGGGGGTGAATAGGCAACTTTTACAAGTTTTAACTTCTTAAAAATAATTCACTATTCTTTATGAGAGAATAGCACCGAACAGAATATATATATGACAGAAGTAAAAACAAACAATAATAACAGCGAAAGCAATAAAGAAAAATAAAACACAAGTGAGACAAAGATTTATCCCGTGGTTCAGAGCCGCACTCCTAATCCACGTTGAAGCACTTCTCCCGAAGTATTGCTTCTCCAAAGCTAGTCGCAGTAGCTCCGGTGATCACTCAGGTAACTCTTTCACAACTCCAGTGAGGTGAGTTCCGAACCTCTCACAATCACAGTGGACTTCCACAATCACTCTTGGATCGGTCGCACTGTCCACTTCCTCCAAGCTGTCTAGGATCAGTAAGATCCAAGAGTAATAAACTTTGCACAAGTTCTGTCTCTTGGTTCACTTCGCAAATCACACAGCTAGACTTTGGCTTGGAGCTAAAACACTTAGAGATGTTGAGAATTTTTGGTTTGAAGCTGAAACATAGACTCCTTTTGAGAATGAGAGCTATTTTCAATGCTAAAATGTAAAGGAGTTCATTCTGTATATTGGTAGATGGATCAGGAAATGCTTATATAGCCATTTGGAATGAATATAGCCATTACACCTGCTACTGTAGCCATTGGACGTGTCAGATGTCAGAAAAGACAGAAATGTACATGTACAACGGACTAAGCAACAATACTTAGCGATACTAGACATGTGTATGACGGACCAAATTTGAACTTTTACGACAGATCAAAAAATTTGGTCCGTTGTACAAGGGTTTTTCATAGATTTTGGTCCGGCATAGGAATGAGAGAGATACATGTACGTCGGACTAAATAGTTTGGTTCGTCATACATGGGAGTTTCAAAGATCAGTAGCCAATGACCCTTTTCAACAAAAATAAGTTTAGCGAAGTGATTAGCTTTAGTAACGAAAAAAAAGGTAAGCAAGAATGTTTGATCCGTTATCAAAGCAAAAATCTTTTGAATGAGAGAGAATATCCATCTTTGGTTTCAATAAGTAGGACATCAAAGTTTGGTCCGGCAAAAGGCTTAAAAACTGAATGAGTGCCGGATCAAATAATTTGGTCCGCTGTAGATGGGAAACTAAGAAGATTTTTGGTCCGTCACAGAAGAGTGACTTTTACATGTATGCTGGACCAAATAATTTGGTCCGTCATACATAGACAATCACTTGGTTGACAGATGATTTTCAAAAGTGTTTTCACCAAGGACGAAAGAATATGAAAACAAAACGTTTGGTCCGATGAGCAGATATTTTGATAGGAGTTTTGATACAGAAGATTTTTTTTTAAATGTTGGACCAAAGAATCTTTTGACTGAACACTACTAAAATTTCGATTATTAACAACCAACAATTAGCGACCGCTCCAGATATGTGGTCGTCGGGAGTAGTTTGGCCTATTTCCGTTTGCAAGCTATGGGGCCGCAATCTCACTCGCACGACCAAAGGATTGCCCATCGTTGATGCCTTGGTGGGTGGTCGTTATTCCTAACATGTTACGCATAGATATATAGCAGCATGCAGAATTTTTGTTATAATAAAAGGACAAGAATCCAAACTGTTCACGACATCAAAAGGCTAAACATTCCAAATGGCTAAAGGTGTTACAAAGAGCGTGTGCTAACTTCCATAATTTTTTCTGGGCAATACAGAATTAATTCGAGTGGAGAACTTCTGTGGCATGTTAGCACTGCAAGTGAGAGTCCATCATGTAATTTTCTCCTTATTTGGAGAATAAATGCTCTTTTGTATTGGCGATAGAACCGGATAGCGTGGGCAAAGAGGGCGAGCCGACTTCTATGAATTTTCTTGTACTACACCACATGAATTCTAGTGGAAAATTTTTGTTGCATGTTTGAAGTGTAAGGGAGTGTCATTCTCTGAGTAATTTTTAGCTCATTCAGAGAACAAAGACTAGCTTGAATAGGCTAATAATAGAGCAAAACGACATAGGCAACAGAGGGTGAGTTGACTTCCATGATTTTTCGTGGGCAATATAGAATGAATTCGAATGGCAAATTTTTGTGGCACGTTTTTGGTGCAAGTAGGAGTTCTCTGTGAAATTTTTAGCTCATTCGGAGAAGAAATGCTGGACTGAATAGCCTAATAGAGCCAAACGGTGTACGCAAAAGAGCGTGTGCTGACTTCCATGATTTTTCCTGGGCAATACAGAATGAAATCGAGCGGCGAATTTCTGTGGCATGGTAGCACTGCAGGTAGGAGTCTATCATGAAATTTTCTCCTTATTCGAAGAATAAATGCTCTCTTGAATAGGCGATAGAACTGAATATCGTAGGCAAAGAGGGTAAGTCGACTTCTATGAATTTTTCTGTACTGCATAGATTGAATTCCAGTGGCGAATTTCTGTTGCATGTTAGAAGTGTAAGCGGGAGTTCTCTGAGTAATTTTTAGCTTATTCGGAGAACAAAGACCAGCTTGAATAGGCTGATTGAAGAAAACGGCGTAGGCAACAGAGGATGAGTCGACTTCCATGATTTTTCGTGGGCAATATAGAATGAATTCCAACGGCGAATTTTTGTGGCATGCTTTTGGTGCAAGTGGGAGTTCTCTGTGAAATTTTTAGCTCATTCGGAAAACAAATGCTCGCCTAAATTTTGATTATTAACGTTAGTGCATAATTACACATTCTAATGCCTTACTATTTTACCGCATTACGTACATGCTGAACATTAAAAAGCCGGATGCTCTAGAAAAAAAAGCGGGACGATAGATTTTTTTTGGCGCAAACTGGAGAGACCAAAGATTTACTGCCCCTTCCTAATACTACTCATCAGATTTCTTCATAACAAAACACTCAACAAAAAACCAATCTGTTATCTTCTCCCCTGTGCTCTATCCTCGCTTGCTCCATCCCACGCGCGGCGTCCATCCCCAGCGCCGCCATCCACACTTCCACAGAACCCCTCCACTGCCCTTCCCTGCGCTCGTTCCATTGAACCCCTCCCCTGCGCTCTTCCAGGTTGGTTCACTTTCCCTAAATCTCTCCTAATTTTGTTCGCATTCTTGGTTGCATAACCAAAAAATGGGGAACTTGTGATGGTTTAGGTTTTGGAACAGAGAACTTATGATGTTCTTTCTAATTGCATGTTAATCTTTTGTTTGTTTTCCTATTTTGAGGTTCGTTTTGTCAAACAGCAGTGGCAAATCCCTTAGTTCATGTGCATATAGTTAATTTATACTATAGTTAATTAATTCATTCATTTAGAATGTGGTACATGTGTTAATCTGATCAGGTTTCCTTAGGTAATAATCAAGACTGCTACTTTGGTTGTATCTGCGAGAGAAAAATTTGACATTGGCTTATTTGATGATGTCGTATTTAGCAACCATACTTGTTGATTATCTTGGATTCCTTAACTGATATGATTTTTTAATGCAACTTGACCCGAGATATTCCTGCTACTTATACCGATTTGACATGATGGTGCATATTTTGTCTCTGTCTTGACATCACATTTACTTTATATAGGATTATTTACATAATAAAAATTAGAAAATTGTGCAGATGGCTCCGGGTAAGACTTGGATGGGTCTGGTTGATGATCGATTAAACAAGGAATACTTGGATGGGGTAGAGAGTTTCCTCGACTACGCCTTTAGTAGGTTGGGTGGTGTCGTTGACATTCGATGTCCATGCATCCGATGCTGCAATACGTACTCTAGGTCTCGTGAGGTAGTGTCTTCTCATCTGAAAGTGTATGGTATCCTTGAGAGCTATACCTTTTGGTATCATCATGGTGAACTTACAGGGAACCTCGCATGATTTAGAAGTTGAAGGAGAGGAGCACTCGGAGGAAGCTAGCGAAGAAGGATATGATGGAATGCAAGAGCTGATGATGGATTTGTTTCCTCAGTACAATGATACAATCGGACACACAATGACTCCAACATGTACTGATGAGGGATTCGAAGAGGAACCAAACGCTGAAGTTGCAAAGTTCTATAGTTTACTTCAAAACTATAACCAACCGCTTTACCAAGGCTCCAAGACTCTAAATTGTCTGCTCTAGTAAACTTGCTTCATATTAAGAATTTGGGAAAGTGGAGCAATAAGTCCTTCACCATGTTGTTGGAGTTACTTTGCAAGGACTTCCTACCACTTGACTCTAGTTTGCCAAATTCTTATTATGAAGCAAAAAAGACTATCCAGGAGCTTGGACTGAGTTACAAGAAAATTCATGCTTGCAAGAATGATTGCATGCTTTACTGGAAAGAAGATATTGGCGCTGATTCATGCAAGTTGTGTGGAATATCTAGATGGAAGGAAGATAAGCATACAGGGGAAACTATGCACTCAGCAAAAGGGAAGAAGATCCCAAATAAGACTATGCGTTACTTTCCTCTCAAGCCAAGGCTGCAACGTATGTATATGTCCAGTAAAATTTCTGCTTTTGGTACGTGGCATAAGGAGGGTAGGGTAGATGATGGAGTGATGCGACACCCTGCTGATTCGAAGGCATGGAAATTTTTTGATGAAACCCACCCTCATTTGCATTTGAACCTCGCAATGTTAGGCTATGCCTTGCTAGCGACGGTTTCCAACCATTTGCTAACATGCGTACCTCATATAGCATTTGGCCTGTATTCCTTGTTCCACTCAATTTGCCTCCTTGGATGTGCATGAAGCAAGAAAATGTAATTTTATCCATGTTAATTCCAGGACCAGATGGTCCTGGGGATGCAATTGATGTTTACTTACAACCACTGATAGAGGAACTTATTGAACTTTGGGAGGATGGAGTTAACACGTATGATGCATCAACCAAAACAAATTTTAACCTACGTGCAGCCATTCTTTGGATGGTCCATGACTTCCCAGCTTATGGGAACCTATCAGGGCATAGCACTAAGGGAAGGTTGGCCTGTCCTGTTTGCCACAAAGAAACTTGTTCATTGTGGCTTAAGAAAGGTCGAAAGTTTTGCTACATGGGTCATCGACGCTTTCTTCCCAAAGGTCATAGATGGAGAAATGAAAAAGAAACTTTTGACGGTTGCCGAGAGAGTAGAGGACCACCAAGACCACTATCTGGAGATGATGTGCTACAACAAGTGCATGATCTAGAAGGGATTATCTTGTCGAAGGATACAAGTAAGAAGACCAGAATATCACACGGTGATAGGGGAGATAATTGGAACAAAAAGAGCATATTTTTTTATTTACCATATTTCAAAACTCTTTTGCTACGTCATAATCTAGATGTGATGCATATAGAAAAGAATATATGTGATAGTATCATCGGAACAATTATGAACATCAATGGGAAGACGAAGGATAATATTAATAGTCGTCTTGATTTGCAATTGATGAACCTAAGGTCACATCTGCATCCTGTACATGATGGAGGCAAGTTAATTTTGCCACCTGCAGCTTACACTTTGTCTCCACAACAAAAGAATTTACTGCTCATGTTTTTTAAGGATCTAAGTGTTCCAGATGGATTTTCTTCAAATATTAGCCGTTGCATTAATATGAAAGAGCAAAAAATATCAGGATTGAAGAGCCACGACTGCCATGTTATATTAAATCACATACTTCCTCTTGCACTACGTGGACTTGTCCCTCAAAATATCTATGAACCTTTGTTAGAGCTTTCACAATTCTTTTACAAATTGAACTCCAAAGCACTTTCAGTTGAACAGCTTAATGCACTGGAGGCCCAAATACCACAAACACTATGTAAGCTTGAAAAGGAATTCCCCCATCCTTTTTTGATATCATGATGCATTTGCCTATTCATTTGGCTAATGAGGCTCTTATTGGTGGACCTACAATATATCGTTGGATGTATGTCTTTGAGAGGCATATACATTGTCTGAAATTGCTAGTACGCAACTTGGCTTGCCCTGAGGGTTCGATTGCAGAGGGCTACATTGCAGATGAGTTTATGACACTATGCTCTAGGTACTTGGATGATGTGGAGACAAAACACAATCGCCCTAGAAGAATCCATGATGCATCAATTGATGTCAATTTTTATTTATCAATATTTTGTTCTGCTGGAAGGCCACTTGGTGCTCATAAAACTCGAGATCTTGATTTGCTTGAAGCAGAACAAGCTCATATCTATGTTTTAAAGAATTGCGACGAAGTTCAACCATATATCAGGTATTAGTTAATGATACCCTTTTCTTATTTTTGTCCTACACATGTTAGAAATCCTGTTTCATAATTATATAAATTCTATTTTGTAATGTTGTAGTGAGTACTCCAAAGAGTCAAGAAGACTCTTGAAAGGCAATCTTTACCACCAACCGGAATCGAAACTTCATTCAATGGTTTAAAGAGAAGGTAAAACAAATAAGCTAAAAACATGTACATTTCAAATCTTTCATTTCTTGAGATTACATGGTTATATTTTCACTTTGTAGGTACATCACTTGTATGAAAATGATAAGAGTGAGCTAATGGAAAACCTTCTGCTCATCACGTGGTCCATTAAAAATATAACATGTTTTACCGGCTATGACATGAATGGATTTAGATATCGCATGAGAGCCGAGATAGATTTCACGCACGCAGTAATGGTGGGGTGGTGGTTCTTTCGTAAGAAAGGAGTGATGGTGATGATGTGGAATATTATGGTGTATTAACGGATATACTTGAGCTGCAGTTTTTAGGTGGAAGACGTGTGCCATTATTTCGTTGCAAATGGGTAGACGTATTTAATAAGAATCATGGCATAAAGAAAGATAAATATGGACTCATTAGTGTGAACCTCCAGCGCTTGCTTCGGACTGATGAGCCATTTGTCTTAGCTAGCCAAGCTGCTCAAGTATTTTTTGTGAAGGACAACCAAATCAAAGGATGGCACTTGGTTGTAAAGATGCAACCACGTGATACTTATGATGTACCAGCTGGATATTCAGATGATGAAAACAATTTATCTAAGGCTGATGATGCCGACGAAGAAGATATACTTGAACCTCCAACAACATCCTCAAAGAGAAAGAGAAAATCATGATCCTATCTGTTTATTAGAATCTTGGCCTTGAGCCATTCATTTCATTTTGCATGGTTTTATAACTTATGAAGGGACCATGATATTATTAGTCCTTTAGTCATATATAGCAAATTTCTATGGTTAATGATAAAGCATGTCCTTTATCATTCAGTAATTAATCTCTCACAGTAGTATTTGATTTTCTTTTTTGCATTTTCGAACTATCTTTGACTGTATAATGACACTATTAGTCTTATATAAGGTAAAATTTTAAGTACTTGAGAATAATGCTATGTATGCAGGTTGTCGCAATGCAAGGGTCCAGGTATGGAAGAGTCAAAGCCTTGGCTTGGGATAGGAGTGGTTTACAATTTATTAGTCCTGGATTGCTTCGGCAGCAACATGCGAGGCGGACCTTTCCAAAGACCACAAGTGATTCAGTACAGTTCACCAATAACATGGCTACAGACATATTTGCTATGCAGGAACAAATAAACAGGCCCATGTATGTAAAGCAGGCAAAACGTTATGATAAACATACTGCAACAACAAATGGTAATGGTATTCTGAGCCATGCTCTACAAAACTAAATAGTAGTACTGAAGTTATTGTCTTAGATCAAATGAAAAGCTATTAATGTACTGCATATGCTGATGTTTAATTTTGTAGATAAGAATGATGACTATGAAGAAGATGATACTATAGAAGGCTGGTTTAACAAGTTTCGCAATGCAAAAAAGTCTAAAAGTCATACTCTGCTCTCTTCAATATCCTAAATAATAATTGTGTATTAAATTGGCTTTTTAAGATATTTGTGATGTCCTGCAGCCATGAACAACAACGATGATGCCAGCGATGAGGGTGACGTAGGAAATGATATGCATGCTGAGGAGAGACGTGTGGCTCAAAGTCTTACAGATTCTAAAAATGATGGTATGGATAAATATATTACATTTATGCATTTTTTTCCTTTACCCACACAACTTACTAATGGGTTCATGTTTTGGTAATCTCACAGATATGGGTTCATGTTTTGGTAATCTCACTGATCATGTAGATCAATTCTTAAGCAAAGATTATATGGAAAGTGGGCAACACCAAGTGCACAAAAGTCTTGTGTATATTTCAGAGAACGGTATGCACAATGATGCAACTAATTTTTTTATGTGGGCTTAATTTTGATTAAGGTAATGTGATTGTATCAGCTTCTCAAACAATTAAAAAACGCAATGGACGTGGCAAGAATAAATGTAAGGAAGTTGCTGCTTTAAAGGAGAAACAGAAAATTAAAGTTCAATTTTACAACAACCGTGCTCTTTCAAGAAGCTTTTCACGGCACCTGGGCAGAATAGTACGTGATACTAACATTACCCCATTAAGGGTGAAAGCATGGGCGAACATTAGTGGGACAGCTTTGGAGCACATTTTTGAGACAATTAAGGTACAAGTTCCATTAGAGAGGTGCTTATTTTTTGATAGTATCTTTTGTGAACTCTAGTTTGGTTTTCTTAATTTTAATATTTTGATTCAACAACTCTGCAGGACAAGTTTGAAAACAAAGATGAAAATATTAAAATTGACACGTACAAAGATGATATAATGAAGCATGTAAAAGATTTTTGGATCAATTGGCGTGGAGACTTAAATCGACATTTTGTGAAACCAGCAAAGATTATGCAGGAGGCTATAAAAAATGTTCCTAAGGACATTGACAAATCTGATTGGGAGTGGCTCGTGAAGGAGCATTTCTATAGCAAGGAGTTTATAGTAAGTGTTAATGTTGTTGCTTATTTTACAATCTTTCTATAGTTGACATGTGATGGCTTATGTGAATATAACAAGTAATTTCATTCAATTATATATAGGTAAAGAGCATTAGAAACTCAAAAAACAGATCTAACTTGAAAATGCCTCATCGCACCGGCAGCAAATCCTATAGAGAGATAATCCGGGACATGGTACATACTAAACTTCTTTACCCATTTGCACTTCAAATAGTAGTCGACAAATTACATAATGTTATCTATTCCAACCGGGAGGAAAGGAAAACATGCCACCAAGTATGGATAAGTTATTTTTTCACACTCACAAGAAGGGGGAAGCTTTGGTGGATGCTGAAACCTCCAGGAAGCATGTAATGTGAAATCTTTTCTTATGAATTACATTAAATAATATATATTTGTGGGTAAGAGTTAAGTATAAATAATATATGTTTGTGGGTAAGAGTTAAGTACTTAAATACACATTTTGCATTACAGGCACAAATTGAAAATGTTGTCAAATCGAATCCTAGTCTTTCAAATATTGAAGTTATGGACAAGTGTTACCCTTCAAAGCGACGCGATCATGTAGTGGGATATGGTGGTGGAATTAAAGCAAGAGATTTGAGAGGTCCAGCAGTTACTAAGGCCGAATTGCTAGCTAGACTTCAAGCATCTGAGGAAAACAATAAGACACTTCAAGAACAAAATCATAAGATCATGGATCGAATGAGCCAAGTGCAGGAAGAATGGGCAGAAATAAAGAGTTCTTTGCTTGGTAGGCATGAAGATGGTGTTGATGCTAGCCCACATGAATCTGAACATGATAATGTATGTAATCTCTACACTTAAAATGATTTGATATATGTTCTTATAGTTTCTTATTTCTATGCCAATTCATTTATATCTATTAACTGATGATACACATTCTGTTCTTTTTGTAGATTTCCAAATGAAGAAGAGTATGTGCACGACAAGCCAGGCCAATAGTTTGATGAAGGGATGTTTGGCAATCATTCACTAAGAACAATGTTATTGTTTGTCCCTTAGTCGAAGATTCAGAAATTTATCAGATTTCTAGTAGTAGTTTTGATGTTAGATTAGGTTAGCCACCATAAAGTTAGTTCTAAATGATTTTTTTGATGATTGTTACTGAATTTGTATTACATCTCAAATATTGCATGGATGCAAAGAATGAGTTCAATTATTTGGTTTCAATGAATAAAAAGTGGTTCTTAATGATATGTTACAGATTTATATTTATTATTACATATTGCATAGCCTTTTGTAAAAGAAAAGTGGACGTAAATACAAAACTGTGGTCGTTAATATGATGAAAGTGCCCCAAGCATAGTTTATGATGATGAAATAGTTGGTCGTTAATGCTACAATAGTGGCTACCGAAATATTAGTAACGACCAAAAAATGATCGTTAAAAATAGAAATGTGGTCGTTGATACTACATAATTAACGATCACATATTATCCCGTCGTTAATGTTTTAACAATGGGAAAGTTTAGGTGGTCGTTAATACTATTAACAACGGAGCCTTTAACAACGGCTAACGACCACAATTTAGTGGTCGTTAAATACATTTAACGACCACATTTGGACTTTTACCGACCATCTTTCCCTCGTTAATAATGGTTTTCCTAGTAGTGGAAAAAGAATGTGCTGAGTATCCAACAGACTGAAGAATTTGGTAGCTGAAATTTGGTCCGTTGTATACTAAGAATTTTGATTCAAAGGACAATAACTAAGTGTCTTTTACTCCGAGAACTCTAGTTATGTCTTTGCCTTATGATCCAATCCACTAACTTGTGCAAAGTCCCTCTTTAGACAACCAAAATAGAAAATAATCCTAGCTATTTGACTTGAATCATCTCCCAAGTCATAAACTAGAAATTGAGTACCTTAATCTTGTTAGTCCAACTTGCTCCATCATTGATTCCAGCACATGTTCTTCAAAGCTTTAAGTATTATTAACTTGGTCATTAATACCAAAACTATAATGAAATAGAATAATAGAAATTGAGGGGGCCTAGATGCTATCAAGCGGTAGCACCGACCCCAGTGCGGTGTATAAAACACAATGAGGGTGCTCGGTTGAGGCCTGTGAGGCCGGTGCTACCGAGGTTTGTCCGGTGTTACCGGGATGCGGTAGCACCGGGGCCCCTCCGTTGTGGAAAAACACGAGAAGGTGTTTTGGGTGGTCTGGCGGTCCGGTGCTACCGCCCATGGTAGCCCGGTATCCTCTGGCCTGTGTGAAAAATCCAGAGGAGGTATTTTTGTGTTCGGCTTGGGACCGGTGCTACCGGGGTCCAAGGCCGGTGCTACCGCCCGAGCGGTAGCACCACTCCCAGTTGGCCGGTGCTACCAGATTTTCTGCAACGACTAGTTTTTAGCCGTTGGTAAGGAGGCCGGTGCTACCAGTCCCAGTTGGGCGGTAGCACCGAGTTTGATGGACTTTTGCGCAATTCGTCCCCAACAGCTAGTTTTGGCTTGGAGGCTATAAAAGGAGGTCTTGGGGGGCAAGGGCAGGTTGTTGTTGGTGTTGCTAGAGCATTTGGGTGTTTGTAGGAGTTGAGTGAATGTGTTGCCCTCTTCCATTTGCTTCTTGAGCTAGTGTGAGCCTGTAATTGCATGTGTTGCAATTAGGAGAGGATTGAGGGCCTCTTGTGCATGTGTTGCACTTGAAGAGGATCCTAGTGCATGTGTTGCACTTAGGAGGTCACCAGAGTGCATGTGTTGCACTAGGTGAGGTTCAAGCTAGAAGGCTTGGCTTGTTACTCTTGGTGTTTGTCGACACCTAGACGGCGTAGCGGCGTTGTGCGCGGGAGCTCTCAACGGAGGTTGTGAGAAGCCCCGATAAAGTTTGTGAAGGTTGGAGCTCGCCTACCCGGGAGGGAAAAGGAGCTACTACTAGTGGATTCGAGGTGGGTACTCAATTCGTGGAGCCGGTCCAATTTGTTTGGACTAACCACAACGTGGATTAGGGGAGACCGGCAAGTCTCCGAACACCACGGTAAAAAGTATCGTGTCTCTTGTGCTTGCATTGTATTCGTTATTTATATTCAAGCAATTTATATTCATAGAATCAAATTGATTGATTGCTTGTCCTTTGAATTGCCTATTCTTGTTAGAGACATAATTAGTTAGTGCACATAGTGAGCCTAGTTGATTTAGACTGTAATTGTCAAAACCTTAGTTTATCGCTTCCGCATTAATAATTGTTAAGGTCTTGGCATTAGGATAATTAGGGGTGAATTGCTTTGTAGAAATTAGTAGAAAGAATTTTAAAAGTCGCCTATTCACCCCCCTCTAATCGACATCCTCAACCTTACACTACTGCAGTAGGACTTTCATGCCCACCATAAGTGGGACCAGAGACCCACAAGGGTCACCTCTTCCATCATGAATACACATATTCAATTGACATGAATTATACCGTGATTCATTCTCTCTGTCATTGATATAATCAACACATATGATGAGCATAAACAATGGCAACAATTGATAACATTCATAAATGACAAAACTATGTCAATTTTTAATTCAACTATCCATTCATAACATCTCATCTTCATTATACAATGTACTTACCTTTTTACCCACGAGGATCGGGGTGGCGTGAGGTTGAGGCCACTTCCGAAGTCACACCTCCTGCAATAAACATATATATCCATCTCAAAACATACACTAACAGAACAAACATCCAACATAACGACATCACACCTACGCACAACCGCAAATTAGTCTTTTCACTCGCCGGATCGTTCACCCCTTTACTGTCCTGGCGGTAGAAAGACCATAACTCCTAGATCTAGAGCCCAACCATAGGAAAACATATACTTTATGGAAAATACAGGAGATTACTCACAAATTTCTAGTTATTCTCCTTTTTAAATTAATTCATCTAACTCCTCATTTTCATCCTAGAAAACCGACCATCGTCTTAGTGGAAAGCAGACTTCATAATTTTGAAACTATTTTTATACAACTCCAAATATATTAAACCATGACATTTTTGGAATATAAAGAAAATTAACTAGCTTTATTTAGTTATGGAGATAATATTATTCGATCACTAAAGATCCCTAATCTGCAGATTACCACGACTGCCCCCAGCAGCAACAGATTTCTGGATAGCGAGCTTCAACAGGTCATAATTTTTAAACCACTAAGCCAAATTTCATGTTTTTATACTCTAATGAAACTTGAGACAAACATATACACTTTTCACAACTACCAGACCCTCTGAAATGGACCATAGGTGCTCCGAAATTCGACCCAAATATCAAACCAACAATCTGCCCGAATCTGAACCTTCCCAAAATCAATCTGGTGAACACCCCGACCCACTACCACCAAGAAAACCACCAACATCACCAAGGACAGCCTAAGGGTCTTACCTTCACTCGAAGACTTGTTAGAGCGGCGATGTCGGTGTTCCCCCGTAGATCGCATGTTCTTTGCTCCTCCACGCAACCCAACTCCTTCCCTAGGGTTTCCACAACCCTTGGCACCACCAAGGCAGTAGTAGGGTGCTGGTACAAGGAGGGGAGGGGCTGCACACAAGATAGAAGAGGGAGGGGTAGCTCGATTGGGAAGATTAGAGGGGGAGGGGGCGGCTAGTGGGGAGATGGGAGAGGGGTTGCAGCAATGGGGAGAAGGGGTGGCTAAAGGGGGAGTGGGGAAGGCCTAGGGTTTAGGGGGAAAATAGCCCCTCTCATAGGCCCAAAACCTAGCCAACAGGCCAAAACTTGGCCTACGACCGAAGAAACTTCCAAGAATTCCCATTTTCTCTCTAAATTAAACCTGAGATATTACAATAATGAGGCAACAAAATCTAGCTCGTGTGCCTCAACCCATCCACAGGCGGCTGCGTAGGGTAGCATCCTTTCATCATAGTCAAAAGTTGCGATTTAAAAGTAATCTTATGATGGTTTTCTTCCTCATCCTCTTAATACGTTTAAGAAGCAATGATGAGTACGAAAATCGTACTGCACAAGACTTCTTAACAAATGTTATATAGTATGTAAGGCTATGTTAAGGAATGGCTGTTCTACCAGGTTTTCCGGTTTTGTATAAAGCAAGCTTTCATTTGCAATATTGAATAGTAGAATACAATCAGAAGGATGTAAGAGCATTTGACATTTGATAATAAGTAGTAATAGAGCATAAGTAAAATGAATAGATGGGTGACATGCTGCCATAAACATTTAAAATCTCAGAAAAATCCTTTTATCAATCATATCGTGCATGGACTCCATATTAACAAAATTTCTAATAAATTTTCCAAAAATATAAAGCTACTTATTGTGGTATATAACCAAGAGATGTCTATGACTAGAGACACGGCTATTCGAATAGATTACACTCTATAGAGGTTGTATAGTCGTGCCCACGTGATATAAACATCACATCATATCAAACATGCATGCCCTGCGATATCGAAGGTAACCGTTTGAGATTTCCATGACAAAGCTTTTACATTCCAGGTTATAACAATCGCCACCCTATAATATGCATCTCACGTTGTGGAGCGCTTTCCAACCTTAATAGCCCATAGTTGTGTTGGTAAGCTTTGCGTACCTTGCAAAAGCCTCCACCAACATGGACTTCTTATACCATGCCTACACTAGCCCATTTTCCACCTATAAACTACCTCCTACGGCAAAATTACTAGAATACGACAACTTATTTAGCTCAACTGAGAAAATTCTGGAAAAAGGAAGAAGGAGATGACGTGGAAGGCATATTTCCTTGGATTACGTCTTTCCATAGAGTATTTTCTATAAGGTTGAAATCATATTTTACATTAAAGGAAAGGATTCTCTCGAAATACAAACAAGTGGGGCCTATATGTCCTATTTTTATTATTTCTCACCGAGACTAACAGGTGGGGTCCTCATGTTAGTGATACATAATCAGATACTGATTTGAACTATAAAATGGTTTACTTATTCTAACTAGACCCCACATGTCATCGACTTATTAAACTTAACCGGGCTTAACTATTTTAACTAACATCATTAACGTCAACTACTGGGCCCACTTGACATAGAGAGAGAACAAGGGAGCGAGCTAGGAAAAATGGCCGAGCTCTTACCCGAGCTCGCCGGTGGAGGGGTCAGGATGAGGCAGAAATGGAACAAGTGCACTATAGTGAGACTCTGGGTAGTGACGATGGTCGAAATGGCGCATAGAGTCAGTAGTGTGATGGCGAGAGGTGGCAGAGGCTTTCAGGTCGATGAGGAACCAGATGAATGAGAGCAGCTTAGGTCGACCGGGTTATCACATTGGCTAGCGGGAACCTGGGAAAAGCTATGATGTTAGGGATGGGGACCAATGATTGTTGGAGCGGTGGTGAAGGATATCTCCATGGCGGTGCCATGGTCGGTAATGGATATACTTGCTAAGGACACTAACTTATTCTAAGACAAGTATCACATGAGATCACCACAAGCACGAGGGAGAAGTTGATAGTGCCAGAGGTGGTCAGAGGTCGCCAGACAGCAAAGGACAGTGGTGGTGGCGACAGAGTCCTCGGTGACAGCAAGCTATGATGAAGGATGGTAGAGGTGCAATGAATCGGACGGAGACTCACTGGGATAGTGGAGATCAATGGTAACGGTGTTGGTGGTGGAAAATAGAGGAGACACATGACGATGGTGATTCACTAGTGATTTCGAGAAATCAAGTGAGGGGTTAGCACAAGTAGATGGTGGAACATGATATGACGCGGAAGAAATGGGAAGGTGCTCACTGGAACAGCTGGTCAGGAGGGCTTGGTTCAGGCACGTCTGTCAGAGGTAAGGAAGACAATAGCGATGTGGATTCTCTCAATTTCAATTGTGACATTAAGCACAGGAGAGTTAAGGGTGGAGCTCAATGAAGAGAATGATATATATGTCGAGTAAGGAAACTCACCAGGATGGCAATGGCGCGATGGTGTGCTCATTGGCATTGAGGATGATGCTCATGTTCCCGCTAAACCAGGGCACAAGGAACTAAAATTTTTGGTAGAAATGGAACGAGTGGCAAGGTGAGGAGAAGGTGACATGGTCGCTAGAGCTTAATTAGGGATGAGCAACTCGAGGTGAGGTCATGAGTTCTCGTGGGCGCAGTGAGACAGGGCAACACGCATAGCACTCAGGTTATCTCCCTCATTAGTGTCACACGGAAGAGGATAAGGAGAAGAGATGCTTCATAGTGTCAGGACGGGTTGGCGGGACCAAACTTGTGGTTGACAATCGAGCTGGCTTTGTTGACGTACGGCGCAGTTATGCGGGGTGAACAGCAAATTGACACGACGATGAATCACGGGCGGTGATGTAGCCGATAGGGCCTGTGGAGAGGTCCCAGAGCCAATGATGAGGTAGAGAGGCGAGCTTGAGCTATCTCCTCACGCAGATGAGCACAGCCATAGTGGCGAGCAGCATGGGCATGAGGTGGAAGAAGAAGCTGGACATGTGGGGCCGGCATGTTAGTGAGAGGAAAGGAGAGGAGAGAAGGCGGGTTCGAGCAAAAATACGCCTTCACGTGGATAAAACAGAATTCGGCCTACGGCTTTCAGGAAGACGGTGTGTAGACCAAAAAGGGCTAAAATAGTAACTAGGCTAGGCTGAAGGGAAGGTTTCAGCCCACGAACAGGAATCTAATTTTTAAAATATTTTCCAATAAATTTATTGCAAAGAATAAGTTTGAATTTTTAGAAATAGAAAACCAACTCTAATAATTATGAAAATTTTTGGAGAGGTACTTTAGAATAATTTGAACCAAATAAAATATTGTCAAGCTCTGAATAGAATTTAATTATTTTTTTAAATTCAAAGATTGCAGGTGGAAATAGGAAAAACAATTTCTTTTGTGTAGAAAATTTTGGAATAAGCAAGAAGAAGCAACAATTAAATTTTGAAACATAGTATATAGTTTTTACGGTATTTTGGGATGTTATAGATATTGATAGGGATACATGATACATCGATACAGTGATACTCCATTCCCCCAAAAACACCGATACAGTGATACGAGTGTATATGTAGATATAGATATACTATTTGTCGACAATCGGGACCGTCGACCGCAGAAGAAAAGCGGGATGCGAGGAGTTAGCTCGGGAGCGGGACCCGAGGTCATGCTCGTTCGGAGGCGTCTAGCATCGCAGGGAAGTCGCCGAGGAAGAGACGTTGGACAAGAGGTTTATACTGGTTCGAGCCCCCAAGGTCGGGTAATAGCTCTACTCCAATCTTGCCCTAAGGCGAAGGGTGTATTAGCCATTCTGTGGGAGAATACAAGAACAGGGCCCGAGAAAGAGGGGCGCTGTGTCGCTCTTCTCAGTGGGTGTTGCGTGTCTTCTGGTTGTCTTGTGTTGTGTAGCGCATCTTTCCTCCTCCCTCTGTCTGTCCCTTGTAGTTGGGGCGACCTATTGCTTTTGTAGCCCTCTGGGAACCTTGCTACTTGGTCCCGAGGCCTACGTCAGGAGCTCATGGCGATTTGACGGGAGCTGATGAAAGTCGTCGCTAGCCGTAGGGAGCCTGACGGGAGCTGTTGAGATCTTGACAGGAGCTGTTGAGATTTTGACGGGAGCTATGGAACCCTAGTTCCCACGTAGGGGTAGGTAGGGCGCTGATTCCCATGCAGGGGAGAGGTTTACATGAGATAAATAAAAACGTTACATATGTTCTCTTCTATGGTGGCCGCGGAGGCGTCGAGGTCGAGGTCAAGGCGGAGGGTTCTTGCCCTTGCGGTAGTACCCGAGCTCGCTGGTCCTGAGCCCGAGCATCGGGAAAGCACCTCCTAGGTCGGAGATGGGCCCTCGGGCCCGTGGAAAGCCGCCATGAGGCCACGGGGGGATGCTTACACATGGCGAGGGTACCGATCCCCGACAGCTAGCCCCCGAGGCTCAAGGGACAGCCCTAAAGGTTGGGGCGCCCTTGAGTCTGATTGTTTCTTAAGAAGGGATCGGCCCTTTGGTCGAGCTCGGCAGCCCCCTGAGGCCGACCTTGCGTGCTGAAACCCTCCAAGGGCCTTTGTCGTGGTCGCTCTAAACATGCTCTTGCTCCTTGGCGACATTAAATTGGGAATCGTGTCTAGGGGTTATCCGATTCTTGCCGCCTCAGTTCCCTGTAGGGGATTCGAGGAGGCAACCTACAACGCCTCGTGTCCAGACATGAAGGGCGGCGGACACGGGATGCGACGCCTCGGGTCTCCGGGGGGGATTCGTGGAGACGCGACCGTGGCGCTTCACGTTCTCTGCCTGAAGGTCCCGGCGCGCCTTTTGAGGAGTAACTGATGATAGCTGTCAGCGATCGGGCTTCTTTAATAGCTCGAAGCCTCATATCTCTGAAGTCCCTTCATCCTTGCGTTGTGCCTTAGCCTCTCTGCTTGTCGCCTTTTTCTCCCCCCGACCCGTCTTGATTTCTCCGAGCGCCATGGCCAAGTTCGGGAAAAGCACCTTGACCACTGAGAGGATGAAGGAGCTCGAGTCGCTGGGACTCCTGGACCCAACGACCTGGTGACTTCCGGTGGCCGGGGAGGTCGATCCGCGCCCCCAGGACGACGAGATTGTGTGTACGAAGCAGTACACACTCTTCGGGCTGCGGACCCTGGAGAGCGGTTTTTTGGCAGCCGTCCTCGCGCAATGCGAGATCAAGCTTGTCAACCTGGTTTCGAACTCCATCCTCCTTTCCATTTTCTCTCATCTTTGCGAGGGGTTCTTAGGGATCCTTCCGACCCCATCTCTTTTCTTTTGCTTTTACCCTTTGTTCCGCACCTCGAAGGACCCCGTCGTCGGGTGCCTTTACTTCCGGCTGCAGACTGGGCTTCCATGCACCTTTCTTCAAGTCCCGACCCGGGACTCCCTCGGGCTGTGGATGAGATGTGGTTTTATGTGAAGAAAGGCGAGGGGGGCGAGCTTGCGTACAACGGCATCGCCGTGGATAGCAAGCGCGAGACCCCAGAGCCTGAGGACTGGGCGGTCGATCAAGAGGCCGTCACCACCATCCATGTCTGCACGACGCACGGCCCGAACGGTCAGGACGTGGCTGTGAACTACCTGCGAGCTCGGGTGTCCCCTCTGCGGAAGAGGGTGCACCTTTTCTTCGAGATCCGAGGGAGGGATGACCCCACCCGGGAAAGCGCCAAAGGTAAGATCACCTTTCCCCGAGCTCGGGCGAGTCCCTTCTTCTGATCGCCTTCCATCTTTGTTTCATTTTTCTTCAGCCCCGGCGGAGTCGTGGGTGGCGGCATGCATGCAAGAGATGTTCGGGAAGGCAGCCCACGTCTACAGACTCGACGACCCCGTCCCCAAGGACATCTTGAGGTGGAGTACCGAGGTAACTTCTTTCTCCACCCTCTTTGGTCGAGTTTGACTCGGGCTCAGGTCTGTTTTGACCGTGCCGAGCTGCGCAACAGAGCCAGGAGCTGCGGGAGACAGCACGAGGCCCGCTACCACTGCCTGGGCTGTGCAAGGGCAAGAAGGCCGCCAAGAGGCCTGCCCCGGACGCCCTTGGCCAGGTCGTCAAAAGGCCCCACGTTGAGTGGGGCGACCGCGTGATGGTAAGTTGCTTTTCGTCGAGCCCGGGGACATCCGGGCTCGACCTCAGACTCTTGTCGTCCCCGATCATCTTCTTTTCTTTGACCTTCTTTTCTTCTTCCCGTAGCAAGAGCGGGCAGGACACTCGTGGGAAAGACACTCCCCCAGCCGCCGTGGGGGCGGGGCGTCGTGCCACGCCCCCGCCACCCAGGAGACGGAGACTCATCACTCATGTATTTTTATGTCCCTCTTTCTTTTTCCTTTTTTAGCTCAGGAGTGTAGATTCCCCCCCCCCTCTTTTTTTCTTTTTGAGCCTTAGGGGTCTTTCTCGTCACAGACTCTGACTGTTGTTCAGGGCGAGTCTGAGGATGAGGAAGAGGATGTGGGGGACTACCTCCTAGTCCCCCGAGCGAGGCCGCAGCACCCCCGCCCTAACGTGATGCCCATGGAAGGTGGCTCAGCCGGGGTGCCCGATCTGAGGCCCGTCACGACGCCCACGGAGGGTGGGCCACCCGAGATGCCCGACCAGGGGGCCCCCGAACCGGTTGCTGCCCCGGGCGGGGCCGTAGGCGAGGCTGACGCAGCCGAGGCAACAGCAGGAGTCGACGTCGACGGGTCTGACGCGGCCGAGGGCGGGACGGTGCTCACGAGCGTTGACGAGCTCGGGGCATCAGGTGCAGCACCACCCCCTCTTTGGTTGTTGTTTTGCTTTCGGGCTTTCGCCTTCTAAGTAACTTCGTCTTTTGTGGCAGGCTCGGTTCCACCCGTGCCGCTCCGCGTTTGCACGAGGTAGCTCGGGCTGATGCCCCTGTCGGCACCGCTGACCCAGCGCCGGAGGGGTCTACAGGGGGGGGCGTCATCTCTGAGCTCCGCCCGCGCGAGGCTCGAAAGGAACCTCCAGGAGGCTAGTCGATTTCGAGCCCGTCTCCCTTCTTTTTGGTTTGCTTCATGTCCGTGAGGCCACTGTGACGTTTCTCACACATTTTCAGGGCTTGGACCAGGTCGTCCAAGGACATGGGACCCTGCGCACCCATGCCGACCGCTTCCGGGCGCTGTGCTCCTTGGTCGAGGAATGCGAGGAGTACATCCTCGGCCTTGAGGAGAGCATAGCGTGGACGGAGGAGGAGGTTGAGCAGCTGAAGGCCGAGCACGCCATCTAGATCTCGAGGGCCGTCGAAGTCGAGCAGAAACGGTCGGCCAAGACCCTCGCGAGTATCCACGAGAAGGCCGAGAAAGCTCTCGCGAGTGATCGCGCGAAGGCCGCGGGGGTCGTTGAAGCTGCTCGCGTGGAGGCAGAGACTCTCTGCAAACAAGTCGCGGAGCTCTCTACTGCTCCCCCGAAGGTTTCCACCGAGCTCGAAGCGAAGGTAGCCGAGCTCGAGGAGAATCTCAGGCGAGCGTCTCGGGCGGGGAAGAGCGCCTTAGCCCAGCTCCAGGAGGAGCGGAGCCGCGTCGCCAACGCCAAGGCCGATACGCTGGCCTTAACGGCCAAGGTCGTCGCGCTTGAGCAGGAGAAGCTCGCACGGGAAATGGCCGACCTGTAGATAGGTTAGCGGATAGGAAAAATTGGCGAGGGGACTCGAGCCCTTTGTAAATGTAGTTTATGTAGGTTTTGATTAGAAGGAATAAAACTCCCTTTATGTCTGAAATCGAATGCTTCTTGCTCGAATGTCTTCTTCGAGACTTGGCAGGAAATCTTTGCTCGAGGTCGAATGCCTTCCGAGACTTAGCCAAAAACCCAAGACTTAGCCAGAAATCCGGGACTTAGCCAGAAATCCATACTTAACCAGAAATCCGAGATTTAGCTAGAAATCCGGGACCCAGATCAAGACTTTGGCCCTTGCCTTTTCACCCCGCCTTAGCCGACGGCTCGGGGCGTTTGAGTTGACCCTCGGGACTCGGAGTCCAACCGATATTCTCGACCAGGAAAAGGAGCCCACTACAGAGTTAGGTTGCCGGACACACCATTGGTCGGGGGCGAACCTTGATTGTGGCGTTAGGTCGAGGCGACCAAATATGGAAATACTCAGTCCTGGCCCATTGCTATGCCCCTGTTGTGGGTCTCGAGGTGTCGGCGCCAGATGCCGGGGCCTGGGAGTTTGCCAATATGTTGACCTGAAAGAGAGCCCGCGATAGTGTCAGGTTGCTAGATATGCCTTTAATCGAGGGCAAACCTGAATCCGCGGGGCCAGTTCAACGCTGTCAGCTCTTTGCCGCCGCAAGCAAAAAGTGGAGGGAAAACCGATTCAAGCCAATTCGGTAAGAATTCTTGGAATCCATTCGTCATGGAGCTTCACTGCGGCCTCCTGAGCTTCTCCAACCTGTCGATTTCAGCTTCCTTTGCCCGCAACGCCGCCGAACTGACTTCTTCTTCCCCAACTCCGGTCGCACGGTGGCGGCCCAACTCGTCGCTTCTCCGGATGAATCGACCCCCAAAACGGTACGCCCTAGCCTCACTGATGCTCACATCGCTACCAATTCGGCTGGAGACTTACCCCTTCTTCTTCTCCGGCGAGCTCCACCATTGCCGCCGCCCCCCTCTCGGTGGCAGCTCACTCCAGCCATCTTCGGTGAAAACCAACCCCGCCATCGAGTGCGCGTCGTCGAGCTGGTGCTCTAGGTGCCATCGGCCGAGACCCTTCGCCGCTCCTTCGTCGCCAGCGAGCTGCCATAGCCGGACCTCTGTTCTGTCTCACTGCTCGGCGGGCCCGCCATGTCAGCCGCGTGAACCTCTCCAGCCAAACCGGTAAAATGCGCCTCTCAATTCAGAAAGCGTATTTTCTGAATTTCATTTCGTTTTCAAGACCCTAATCAAGTTAAATGGCTATAACTTTTGAACCATAGATCCAAATTGAATGAAATAAATTTCTATATTCATCTAAAATCAAGTTCTTCCATAATATGCAAAAACATTTTGAAAAACAGTGCTGGGTTAATTTAAAATTCAAATTTGAATGAAAGACTTAAAGATAGGCTACATATTAAAATGTTGTAAACAAATTCAAAATGGAATGAAACTAATTTTATTAGAATCCTTATACATCCTAGAACTCAAATATATAAAAATATTTATGTTTTACCTTTGTTTAAATCATTTCCCATTAAGGGTTATTCTCAATAGAATAAATAATCAAAAATGAATGGTTGTATAAAGGAAATTCTAAAATAAATAAAATTGGTTTATACACACTTAGATGTCAGTAGGCTACTTTAATATGCTGAAATGATTAAGGCATAAACTTGCTTTAGATTTGATGTTTGAATAATAATAGGGTCAAACGATTAAAAGAGATATGAAGATAAATGTGTGCATATAATAAGTAGTAGCAATATATATATATATATATATGTATATATACATGCATATGAAGAGTATTTAATAGCTGTACAAAGTCACGAATTGGTATTAGAATGAGTAATTTGTCATTGTTGAAATGTTTTAACGAAATACTATATATTCACAAGTTTAATTTGCATGAAGACATAAACCTTGTATATGTAGAAAAAGGTATACATGTATAGTTAATGAAGAGCAAAGTCATGAAAAGAAATTGGGTTCTAAATATCTAATGTGATCAAACTAAATGATTCAACAAGAATCATTATAACAAAGTTATAAATAACACTTAACCAAATAATTGAATTTCCAATACTTGTATAGTTTGAATAGTTATAACTTTCACAAACTAACTTCAAATGTGACAAAACCAAATCCTAGTAACCTGAAGTATAATATCTTTGATGTTTATGTAGAAATATATTATGTTTGAGTAAGTCTGAACTAAGCCCATGTTAGGCCCTAATGATCGTTTATATGGAAAACATTCCGGATAAAAGCCAAATATCACAAAACTAACTTTAAAACGCTCTTGTAGTCATCCCAGGTTTATACCTGAAAAATGGATAGATTATCATATAAGGTGTAATCGCAAACTTAAATCCGAAATCGAACTTTTATCGTATAAAGTTAGAAACACTTAAGCATCTTCAGTAGCTTATAAAGTATCTCGTCCAAATGAAAAGAATTATGAAAATAGTGTAGAAATACTCTATAAAGTGCATACTACTGTATTTTAAAGAAAGTATTTTGTTGTACTATGTTTTACATATAAAATGAACTAGCAACATAACCCTAAATGTTATGTTTTCTGAGTAATAGAAATCACTTAAGCCTTTTCGACAGCTCGTAGAATATCTCGTCTAAATGCTAATGTTATGAAGATCGGTTTAGAAATGATCTTTAGGACATGTACTACCATAATCTGGAAAAATATTCTTATAACAACTTGGTTTTCATCTTAGTTCTACTAGTGCAATAACCCTAAATGTTAATCGTACACTTCACCTCAATAATCCGATTTCTTATAATGCGACCTTTAATACCATATAGGCATTTTCAACAATGAGTATAATGTCTCGTCTAAACACTAAAAAGTGTGAGATCAGCCTAGAAATATTCTACAAAATAATTCTATCCTTCTCCGAAGAAATAATCTTGTTTCATCGTGTTCTGCATATAAATCTTGTCACCCAAATAACACTAAGTATTATGATTCATGAACTTCATAATATGAATGAGCAAACTTTTTAATAATGAAGAAATCTATAATTAATATATATTTGTATCACCAGAACCTTCTTGGAAACCATAAATAAGTCCAAAAACCTAACTTAGCAAATGTACCTTATTCAAAATCGTTCCTTGTGTAATATCGCTTCAGATTAAGTACTATTCACATAACCCCTTTTAGCTAGTGTTTTAATTCTGTTAATCTAAATAATTTTAGCATCTATAATTCAAAGTTCTAAAAGTAAGAACTCATAATTTTAGCCTCTTGAATTCATAATTCAAGAATAGATAAGCTATAAAAGAAGTTGTTTATTGCTCAATGTTAAAAGCTAATAACTATATGGATATTTAATGAACTAAACATGATATGAAATCATCTAATTCAACCCTAATATATACCTGTTTTCTTTAGTGAATCTTTATTTGATTTGATGTCTGTTTTCTTTTTGCCCTTATTAAAGTTTGTTATTTGCTTTATTCCCGTTGAACGACGTGTAGAACCCGATGTCGCCGTTTCCGTCGTCGACTTCATCTATTGCGACCTCGTCTTCACCGTAAGCAATGATTAAGCAAGGCAAGCGCCCCTTTGACCATATTGATCCCAGTATTTTATATTCCTTTTTGTTCATCAAATTGTTTCATGCACGCGTTTACTTTCTGTAATTCGCTATTTTGGGGTATTGGTAGATATACCTGTTGTCACATGAAACTCCTTGTTAATTATGGAAATGTGAACCTTGATAACCTCAGAATAGGGCTAGACATTACTTCATGCCAAATTGGGTATATGCGATCAGGTTATCCTTGCTTAGCCATGCTTTAGCTTTTGTGGGGTAGATGATCATGATTAAAATTGTTTCCCGAAATATTTTATTTGAAACCTAAATGGTCCTTTTTGGGAAAATGGTTGCTGGTAGTTTGCTAAAAACCCCAAAATAAAATAATGGTTTGACGCGGGCGATTATTGGCAATAGCCGGATGTGCAGACGGGTTTGCACGTAGTGTAGGGTGGAGTATCGCCCGTGTCGGATTAAGGACCGAGCAATGGGACTGTAGATCCAAGAATTCCGTGCAACCACGAGGGCTTCTATGGGCGGGTCTTAGCCTATTAAGTTGTTTAGATGTGGCTTTGCATCTAAGGAAGGCGGGATATTGCATAGGCATTCCGGTCAGGTCTGTCTATAGGGGTTTCTACATACTGAAAGATCGAAAAGGCGACTAGAGGGGGGTGAATAGGAGCCAAATAAAATTTTCGAATAAATTCTCCCCCTAGAATTCAATCCACCAAAAGACCAGAAAGAAAGAACTGAACCATCGATCGTAATTTCAAAGCAGAGGTTCACCGCTTAAGATAGGGTGAGCAGTAAAAGCGCACCGGTCGAGTAGCTCGTCGGATGAACGATCTCGCGAATCGGTCGTTAGTCTGGTCGGATGAGCAGTACTCCCGACCAAGTGGTCGGATGAATGACTCCCGGCCGGAAGTGGTCGGGTGAGCGAACTCCCGGCCGGAAGTGGTCGGATGAGCGATGTTCGGGTGAACAAGACCCGACCGGATGAATAAGACTCCGATCATGGAGGTCGGTTAAACAAGACTCCGATTGCAGAGGTCGGATGAACGATGCTCGGGTGAAATAGTGTTCGGATGAACAATACTCCCGACCGATGAATAATGACGCCCGACCTACGAGGTCGGATGAACGATCTGGGTCGGATGAACAGAAAATCAGCACGATCTTAAAAACAAATCGATGTAACTTTTGATCGGTGATCCAAAACAGGAAAATTGGTGTGCACCTCCTAAGGATGTCAGAACCTATTTCAATCATCAATCGAAGGAATTGATACCAAGGTTCCGTCCTTTTCGCTTAAACAAATGCAACACCAAAAACAGTCACGAACACGATTTCACCCTAACTTGTCGGTGAGAGTTGATGATCGTAATATCCTTGGATGACTCTACACAAATCACAGCAAGTAAGTACACGAAGAAACAACCCTTCAAACAAATAGAAACACTATCTGAAAACTAGTCACAGAAATTGGTTTCTTGCAAAACTGAATAGAAGAGGTTGTAGATTGCCTAGATAATTGGGATATGATCTATAGAAGATTCATCCAGCAATCTTTCATCCTTGGCAACAAGAACCAGAAGCCAATCAGGACTAAAGAACTGCAAGTCACACGTTTACGCACTTCAAGAACACACAGATTTACAAACTTGCAACAAGAACGCAATGATTGCCTAGATGATTGAAAGCACCGAATCTAGAGAAGAGTTCATCAATCATGAATTTCAACAAAGACTCAGAAGCATGTAGAAGGAGATGAGGCAAATCCAAATTACGTAAAGAAAATTGCAAGTAAGTAAATGCGGAATTTAGATAACATAATTTAAGTGCGTAATGTAAATACGTAAGGGAAATGAAACAAGAACATAGATGAAGAACATTTCATTTCTGGAAGGGAGGTTTACAAAGCCTCACAACAAAGTGGGCAAAACTCAAATGAGCAGCAAAAAACCTCGAACCTTCACCGAGGGAAGGCTGCCCTACCCTCTATTTATAGTGACTGATCAATTCCCGCCCTTGGATGTCTTGCTTCAATCCTAAGCCAACATCCAAGAGCCAGGATTTGATCCTTACACTGTCACTCTCAACAACTCTCAACTACTCACGTAGACTTTCCTCACCTGCTCACCACGTCCCGTGGAGACACCCTCTCCTGTCTAGTAGCAGGCTAGGAACACCTACCACCCTTGGATGAGCCTCTAAACCCTAGAGCACTCCATCAAGGGCTGAGATTTTACCCACTCACACAGCTATGCATGGGCTGACCCGAAACCCAACAACACAACGGGTTTTGCACGCTGTTCAAAGCATACCAACTTGACCCGCTACTCTATCTTCCTGACCGCGATCCAACGGTCCTCCTCGATCAGAGCAGCTCCAAGTTAGCATCTCATCCATTCCTTTGTCTTCTTGGCTTGCAGCTACTCCCTGGCCTCAGTCATCTTTGGCGACACCCTGATCATCTGGACCTCAGCTCTCCCAGCCTAGTCCTGATCTCCTTCGCCTCACCATGACCTAGCTCCAAAGTCCTGCAACCATCATAGACAAGGAAACCACATCACATAGCAATGCCCACAACACATATCCATCTCAACAGAAAGATATACACTTCGCTGACCAGCAAAACCCTGACCACACATGGTCTGACCACTGGTCTTCGTCCCGACCACTCGAGGTCTGACCACTGGTCTTCGTCCCGACCACTTGGGGTCTGACCACTGGTCTTCATCCCGACCACTCGGGGTCTGACCACTGGTCTTCATCCCGACCACTCGGGGTCTAACCACTGGTCTCCATCCCGACCACTCGAGGTCTGACCACTAGTCTTCGTCCCGACCACTTGGGGTCTGACCACTGGTCTTCATCCCGACCACTCGGGGTCTGACCACTGGTCTTCGTCCCGACCACTCGAGGTCTGATCACTGGTCTCCGACCAAAGAAAAGCCTGACCACTGGGTCGGACAAGCGGTGGTCTCGACCAACCAAAGACTGACCACTCGGGTCGGATGACTGGTCTTCCAACTAGCCAAAGCTCAGACCACTCGGATCAAACTCAAATTCAAGCACAACATGCTAAACCACAGTCAATTACTCATCACCATCAGGGATAGACCTCCACATGGTCTTTCAATCTCCCCCTTGATGAGTATATTGACAAACACTCAAAAGGCATAAATTTGAGTTTGTAAAGCAATTTGATTGCAAAACCAAACTTGGTCCAGAGAGAAAGATATAAAATCATGACCAAGTTGGCAGTAAGATTTTAGAGCAAGATCATGAAAAGAGCAAGTTTTCTACAAAAGCTCTAAAAATCAATCATAAGTGCCAAATGTGATATGATCCATAAGAGATAGCAAAGATTTACAAAGATCATAAGAGATAGCAAGCTTTCACATTTTTATCTCCCCCTTTTCTACATTTTAAATGATGCCTTTTCTACATTTTCTCCCCCTTTTGGCAATATAGGCATCAAAATGGAATTTTCTCTCTCTTTTTTTGTTTGTTTTCTCTCCCTTTATATATGTATGCATGAAATGCATCCTAAGTGAGCTTTGAGAATTATCCAAGTGATCACAATGACAAGATATGACACCAAGCTAGTCAATTTAGAAAATGGTGAACTAGGATGTCTGCAAGAACAAATTCATTTGGCTCACAAGCTTGGTTTACAAGATTTTATTTTAGCAAGATTTGAACAAGTGCAAAACTTAGCAAAAGTTTCAAAGCTAGAAGCCAGCACCACTCATAGGATCAAATGGAAAACCTAGAGTTCAACC
Source organism: Otatea glauca (assembly GCA_036346275.1). Taxonomy (NCBI): domain Eukaryota; kingdom Viridiplantae; phylum Streptophyta; class Magnoliopsida; order Poales; family Poaceae; genus Otatea; species Otatea glauca. The sequence continues at coordinate 21,112,617 of CM070731.1, read as the reverse complement.
TACTCAACACTTTGGGGAATCTTGAAGTACATATAGAGTCCTTGAGTTCATTTTTCAATTCATGCAAATTCTTCTTCTTTGATATTTTGAAAGACATAGCGGGTGCAAATGTTTGACATTATTTGCATTCTTTACCCACTTATGTTTTTGTTATTTGCATTTCTTAATGGTTGACTCAAGCCATGTTCGATCACCCCAAGAGTAACTCTTAAGAGAATGATCTTGGTCATACACTATATATTCCAAGTTCATCCCAAGTGCAATGGGAGGCGATCTAGAGAATATATAGTGTTGAGTTCAATTTTGCACAAAAAAGTCAAGTTTTTCTTATTTTAGCATATATGAGCAATTTTGAAGGACTAAAATATGGATCAAGCAAGTTTCACCCAAGTTGCTATAGGGACTCTAGAGAACTCCATAAATTCACAATTCATGGTAAAACCTCTAGAGAAGAAACTTTAACAAGAAAAAGCAACATGTTTTCATTTAAGATTTTCAATTTTCAGATTTTAACAAGCTTAGTATCATAGAAGAACTTGGATAGACCTAAGCTAGTGATTTTCTTCAAAGATGTAGCAAGGTGCATTACATGAAAGATTGAATCAATTGCATAATAGACAAAGCTCATAAAACAGAAAAATGCAGTCTAAATGCAATGCATGAACAGATTCCCAAACTCCCCCTCAACAGTTGAATCAATTTTAGGCTCAAATCTGGTTAAAGTTGAGTTATTATCAAGATTAGGCATAAAGAAGACCCAAATGAACTCAATAAAAACCAGAAAAAAAAACAGAATGGGGAGAAGAAGTCGAGAAACTGCAAGACTGGATGGCTATTGAGCATAGATAAGATAGAAGAGACTCACTACTGCTCAGACTGGCTCTTATCTTCCCTAGAGACTAACATAGGGAAGCTGACTCTAGATCCCAACTAAGGAGTGCACACAGACCCTGTCTACCCAGGAGGCCCAAAACCTGCTAGACTTATAAGACTGTGAGGGAACTCAACCTAGAGAGAAGAGAGAACAGCTAATCACGCATGATAGCAACCTAAAGCATAAGATAAGAGGTCCATGGAAGACATGCTAAGTGAGTGAACTCAACTTAAGAAAACAAGCCCAAAGTCACCCAGAAGAAGAAAGGAAAAGCTGAAAGAAAATATATAGTACATAATATACAAACCAGCTCCCCCTCAAGATAAGCCGTATGGGCTCACGACTCCAAGCTCACTCCTCAAGGCAACAAACCTGGAGCTATCCAAAGGCTTGGTAAAGATATCGCTAACGGTGGTCACCATCTATGAATCAAGCACGATATCACCCTTCTCCACATGGTCTCTAAGGAAGTGATATCTAATATCAATGTGTTTGGTCCGGGAATGTTGCACTGGGTTTTTAGCAATGCAAATAGCTGAAGTGTTGTCACAGAAGAGTGGCACACTCTCTATTTCTAACCCATAGTCCCGCAAGGTCGATCTCATCCAGAGCACTGACTACAAAGAATCGGTCAGAACAACATACTCGGCCTCGGTGGACTGGTAACCCTGCATCGCTTCCTAGATGACCAAGAAACAAGAGAAGTGCCAATGAATTGGCAAGTGCCGAAGTGCTCTTCCTATCTATCCTACAACCCGACAAAGTCGGCATCGGAAAAGGCTCTAAGAGATAGACAAGAAGAAGAAGAGTACCAAATACCATAATCGGTGGTGGCACGAAGGTACACAAGATGCGCTTGACCGCTTTGGCGGTGAGAGGCGCGAGGAGAAGCTTGAAATCGAGCGCACGCACACACAAAGAAAATGTATGTCCGGCCTCGAGCGGTGAGGTACAAGAGGAGCCGATCATGCTCAAAACTCCTTTTGATCGGCAGGCTCACCATCCTCATCGGGCTCGAGGACAGCGAGGTGGCCATAGGAGTCATCACGGCTTCCCATCGGACATGTCGAGCGCCTCGGAGGTCACGGGTATATTTGCCTTGATGCAAGAAAGTACCCTCTGAGTCCGCTTGATTTGGAAGCCAAGAAAGTAGCTCAACTCGCCCATCATACTCATCTCAAACTCTGTACTCATCACATCGAGCCGAGAGACAAGAGAATGAGAGGAGCCACCAAAATGATATCGTCCACATAAATCGGACAAGAAGAAAATGAGACTCATGGTGTTTGATGAGCAGAGTTTTGTCTACTATGCCCATTTTAAAGTCATGGTGAGAAGATAAGACTTGAGCCTCTCATACCATGCTCTGGGGCCTGTTTGAGTCCATCTGAGCTTTGGAAAGCTTGAAAACATGACTCGAAACTTGGGGTTCTCAAATCACGGAGGTTGTTTGACATAAACCTCTTCCTCAATATAGCCATTGAGGAATGCACTCTTGACATCCATTTGATAGAGCTTGAAGCCCCGGGATGCAGAAAATGCAAGCAGGATCCTAATAGCCTCTAGCCTAGCTACAGGGGCAAAGGTCTCCTCAAAGTCAAGACCCTCAACCTGAGAAAAGCCCTGTGCAACTAGTCTAGCCTTGTTGCGAATGACAACCCCATCCTCACTCTGCTTGTTTTTGAACACCCACTTGGTCCCAATGACATTATGACCAGATGGGCGCTCTACAAGCTGCGAGACTTTGTTCCTCTCAAAGTTCTCAAGTTCCTCATGCATGGCATTAATCCACGACTCATCGGATAATGCATGAGAAACATCCTTTGGCTCAAAAGAGGCAACGAAGGCGAGTGAAGACGAGAAGAAAGACAGACCGTTCTTGAGCGTGTGACACGCTCGAACAAATCGCCGATCATTTGATCGGAAGGATGGCGTCTCTCAATATGACGGGAGGACCGAAGCGATGGCCTCTACCTCTTGAGCGTAAGAGATAGGAGCGAGCCACTCCAAGGAGAGTCGGAAGGCAGAGGTGGTCTCCACGAGGTGCGAAATGGAAGCAGAGGCACCTCGGTGTAGAGGGATGGATCGGATGGAACACCATCATCTCCATTATCCTCATCCTCTACAAAAATGGTCTCGAAGGAAGAAGAAGAGCTCAAACATCGTGTCTAGCTCTGGGCTAGCCTCATCAAAGGTCACATCACGGTCTCTATGATCCTATGCGCATCAACACTCCGGACCCTATAGCTACGAGAAGAAGGCGAGTAACCTAGAAAGATACCATCAGAAGAGCGAGACTCAAACTTATCTAAGTTACCAGACTTCAAGATAAAACACTTGCAACCGAAAACGCGAAAATGGGACACACTGGGCTTTCGCCCATACCTCAACTCATAAGAAGTGCGATGCAAATGTGCTCTCAAAAACACGCGATTAGACACATGACAAGCAGTAGCTATAGCCTCAGCCCAAAACTTCCTAGGAGTACTATACTCATCTAGTATCGTCCTGGCCATCTCAACCAGGGTCCTGTTCTTCCTTTCCACTACGCCATTCTGCTGAGGGGCTAGGGAGAAGAGAACTGATGCTCTAAACCAGACTCCACACAAAAGCTCTCAAAGTAGGAATTCTTGAATTCCGTGCCATTATCACTGCGTATAGCTCGTAATGCACCTGGGAGCTCAATAGACAACCTCTTGACCAAACCCACAAGTGAGAAAAGTCTCATCCTTTGAGGCCATGAAGAATACCCAAGAGTATCTAGAAAATCATCAACGATGACAAGAACATACCACTTCCCTCCTGCCGATTGCACTCTAGCCGACCAACAAAGGTCCATATGTAAAAGCTGTCTGGTGCATCAGTCATCACTACGGATGTTGGAGGATGAGAAGCGATAACCATCTTGCCATGTCGGCAAGGAGAGCAAACTAAGTCTTTGACCATCTTGAGTTTAGGCGGACCCGAATGAGATCGTGGTCGCTAACTCGGTCAAATGATCAAAACCAATGTGGCCAAGTCTCCTATGCGGAAGGAGAGATCACGGGACTCGAAGCAATCAAACATCGAAAAGAGTCTCGGAAGAAGCGAGAAAAATCAGCACGAAAGACTCTCCCAAATCTAGAAATCCATAAACTAACCCTCACGATGAATCAAGGATTCTGCAGACATTACTCTTGAAGCTTACCTCGAAAGAGTCATCGATAAGTCGAGAAACAGAGAGCAGATTGTATTGCGACTTACTTACTAAGGCAACATCTTTAAGAATGAAATTTTGGTTAATGCAGATGGTACCTTTAGCAATGACTCTACGAAGATGCATCCCCAAAGTGATTAACTCATCACCGGGGCTCGGACTAGGAAGAGAACCATCGAGAATCTCGGTCATATGGCGAGAACAACCGAGTCAACAATCCAAACATCTCCCTTCCCATCCGACCAACCCGATCAAGACATAAGAGAGAAAGATGACTCGATCTTGGGATAGAGTGAAGACTTGGGAACCCAATCTTGAACCACATGGCGCCTCAGTACCGATCCACGAAGCGGTGGACTCGAGTGTCTCTCTGCCGCTTAACTATCACACGATCGGAAGCAGCTCTGGTAGATGATCTAGGAGTCAAAACTGGGTTGGCCTGCCGTGGTGCAAAAGCCGAACCACCCCAGTAAGGCTGCCCGAATCTCCTACCAGAAAACACCTCACGCCGCTGATATCTACCTCGATGGGAAGAACGAGGAATATCAAGAGGACGGCGGAAAGACTGACTACGAACAGCTCCAAGACTAAAATTCGAAGAACCAAAGATGAAAACCAAGTCTGGGCGCGCTGCCCAAAAACAGGCGACTCTCTAACCTGTCTAGAAGCAGTGTGTGTCTTAGGAGCACTCAAAGTCTGGGGATGACCCTGAATACCCCTAAGAGCAGCAACACGATCACGCCGAGTGATCTTGGTGCGCCTAAAGCAAAAATCTACTAGGTGACCATCCTTCTTACAGAAGGTGCATGTATACTTCGCCTTGCTAGAGGCAGAAGCAATAGGAGAAGCATCCTTCTGGTCAGAAGTCCCATGGACCACACCAGTGAGACTGAACACGTGGTGCTCACCACAGGAGCTACCACAATCTCACCACTCTTGGATGCACGCACAATGGTAGGAGGATGTGCCTAGCGTGCTCCAAGTAGTCAAATCCTAGACCACGAGTAAATCTGCGATCTTAGATTGGTCTAGAATGAGATTAAGCTTCTTCTTGCCTCCAACAAACTTCTCGAGAGTGCTCATAAGATCTGGCAATCTCGGAAGAAAGAAGCACAAGAAGAGCGGGGAAGAAGAAGAAGAACCGAAAGATGAACTCTCTCAAAGACGTGCATTTTTCTCCTCAAAGACGGCTGCCTCAATCTTGAGGGCCTCACAAGAAACGCAAGACGATTTCTAATTCTATGGGCTTGGTCTTCTAATTTCTTCCTAAGCTCGACATGGATTTTATCCAAGTCCCCACAATCTCGATTACATCGCAAGCAATATTTTTGTGACTTATCTAGTAAGTCCTTAGCAAGTTTAGCACACTTGACATTCAAGGTTTCATTGTCAAGTTTTAATTGCTTCTGACCCTCACATGAGTGATCCGATCCTTAGAAGCATGTGATTCAAGTTCATTGTTTCTAGCAGAAAGCTTTCTAAGGTGTTCGCTCATGGCATCAATTTCAGAAAGCAATTTAGGGCAATTAGCACAAGAGGGAGTAGAGTGAGCATTAAGAAAACTAGCTTCTACTGAAATATCATTAATAGAACTAGTGCTAGCATTCTTCATCCTAAGACCATCAAGTTCGGCAAAGCACACTATCATGTATGGTCCTTAGGTTCTCCAACTCCACAAGAACGACATCACAGAGAACACGGTCATCGCTGACTCGGGAGGAGAAGATCTAAGTGAAGCTAACTCCCAGTCAAGGTACCTACTTCCTTCTCTAACTCGTAACACCTCGACCTAGCCTTAGCATGAAACTTGCCTAATTTACGAGGCGATTTAACTCGTCGTAGGTGGGTACCTCATCCGTGTCGCTGTACAGGTCTCGGAGTCGCTTACTTCAATGGCGCCTGCCATGAAGCACATGCCGGAGAAGTCATCGTTGCCCTTCACCTTCTCTTGCGGATCGTCCTCGCTTGCATCGCTCCAGTTCTCCGTGTCAGAGAGCTCGATGTCGTCCATCTGGCGAGACCGGTGAAAAGCTTCTTGTTCTTGGCAAAGTTGCGGTACTTCTTCTTCGCGGCTCACGAGTGGGGCCTTCTTGTTGCGGTTCTTGTCGGTGTAGTCGTTCTGCCCGAACCGCCTTGTTCGTTTTTGCCCTTCTCCAGCTTGGGACAGTTTGCTCGAATGTGGTTGGGGCCACCACACTCGAAACAGGTGATCATCCCACCTCTCTTCCTCTCTCTCACTCTCTTGTATGCATATGAAAATTTGCGAGCAAGAAGAGCAAGCTCATTTTCTGGAAATTTTTCCAGTTGGTCATCGCTAGCTCACAAAGGGCGAGAGAGAGAAACCAATGAAGAATCGAAAGAGAGGATCCAATGGGATCGGTGACCAAAGCCATCGATGAGACTTCGTCTTCCGCGAGACGACGTCGATCTCATGAGTCTTGAGGCGGAATAAAGCCCGTCAAGAGTCAAAGTCGATAAGTCGGTGGTGTCCTTGATGGTGGTCACCTTCATCTCCCGGACCAAGGTCGAGTCGCGGTCAAGAAATGCCGAGCATTGTCCGAGTCGAGTATATGCAACCGATCGCTCGGAGGTCGCTCGTAATCTTTGTAAACCGACCAAAGCACTCGTCAAGACTCTCACCGGCGTGTTGTTCAAACTTGTTGAACTCACGCTTGAATTAATCTGTCGAACCGTCTTGATTTGGGTAGTGCCCTCATGGTAAGCATCAAGGGTCACCCAAATCTCATGAGCGAAACGAAGGTGAGAAATCCTATCGTACTCATCTGCGACTAAGGCCCTGTATGAGGATGTTCCTTGCCTTAGCATTTGCCTCAACGTCGACCATATTGCCACCGTAGTGGCGTTCTCATCGGCGGGAACCTCATACGGGAGCTTCACCTTACGCCATATCGGAAGCCACAGGCGATGATGTACGACTCCATCCGAGATTTCCAAAAGGAAAATCAACTCCAGAGAAAATAGGAGGCTTGGTGGAATACTTGTCCATCGCCATGGCTCTTGAGACCGGTCAAGATCTAGAAAGAGCGAGAACCGCTCGATACCAATTGAAAGATCGAAAAGGCGACTAGAGGGGGTGAATAGGAGCCAAATAAAATTTTCGAATAAATTCTCCCCTAGAATTCAATCCACCAAAAGACCGAGAAAGAAAGAATCAACCATCGATCGTGCAATTTCAAAACAGAGGCTCAGACCGATTAAGATAGGGTGAGCGATAAAAACGCCTTTGGTCGAGTAGCTCGGTCGGATGAACGATCTTCGCGAATCGGTCGTTAGTCTTCGGTCGGATGAGCAGTACTCCCGACCAAGTGGTCGGATGAGCAGTACTCCCGGCCGGAAGTGGTCGGGTGAATGAACTCCCGGCCGGAAGTGGTCGGATGAGCGATGTTCGGGTGAACGAGACTCGACCGGATGAGCGATACTCCATCGCGGAGGTCGGTTAAGCGAGACTCCCGATGCAGAGGTCGGATGAACGATGACGGGTGAAATAGTGTTCGGATGAACAATACTCCCGACCGATGAATAAGATCGCCCGACCTACGAGGTCGGATGAACGATCTGGAAGTCGGATGAGCGATAAAATCAGCACGATCTTAAAAGCAAAATCGATGTAACTTTTGATCTACTGATCCAAAACAGGAAAATTGGTGTGCACCTCCCTAAGGATGTCGGAACCTATTTCAATCATCAATCGAAGGAATTGATACCAAGGTTCCGTCCTTTTCGATTAAACAAATGCAACACCAAAAGCAGTCACGAACACGACTTCACCCTAACTTGCTGGTGAGAGTTGATGATCGAAATATCCTTGGATGACTCTACACAAATCACAGCAAGTAAGTACACGAAGAAACAACCCTTCAAACAAATAGAAACACTATCGAAAACTAGTCACGTAAATTGGTTTCTTGCAAAACTGAATAGAAGAGGTTGTAGATTGCCTAGATAATTGGGATATGATCTATAGAAGATTCATCCAAAGAATCTTTCATCCTTGGCAACAAGAACGAAGCCAATCGGGACTAAAGAACGCAAGTCACACGTTTACGCACTTCAAGAACACAGATTTACAAACTTGCAACAAGAGCGCAATGATTGCCTAGATGATTGAAAGCACCGAATCTAGAGAAGAGTTCATCAATCATGAATTTCAACAAAGACTCGAAGCATGTAGAAGGAGATGAGGCAAATCCAAATTACGTAAAGAAAATTGCAAGTAAGTAAATGCGAATTTAGATAATGTAATTTAAGTGCGTAATGTAAATACGTAAGGGAAATGAAACAAGAACATAGATGAAGAACATTTCATTTCTGGAAGGGAGGTTTACAAAGCCTCACAACAAAGTGGGCAAAACTCAAATGAGCAGCAAAAACCTCAGAACCTTCACCGAGGGAAGGCTGCCCCTACCCCTCTATTTATAGTGACACAGGATCAATTCCGCCCTTGGATGTCTTGCTTCAATCCTAAGCCAACATCCAAGAGCCGAGATTTGATCCTTACATCGCCACTCTCAACAACTCTCAACTACTCACGTAGACTTTCCTCACCTGCTCACCACGTCCCCAGGGAGACACCCCTCTCCCTGTCTAGTAGCAGGCTAGGAACACCTACCACCCTTGGATGAGCCTCTAAACCCTAGAGCACTCCATCAAGGGCTGAGATTTTACCCACTCACACAGCTATGCATGGGTGACCAAACCCAACAACACAGCGGGTTTTGCACGCTGTTCAAAGCATACCAACTTGACCCGCTTCTCTATCTTCCCGACCGCGATCCAACGGTCCTCCTCGTCGAGCAGCTCCAAGTTAGCATCTCATCCATTCCTTTGTCTTCTTGGCTTGCGGCTACTCCACGGCCTCGGTCATCTTTGGCGACACCACGATCATCCGGACCTCGGCTCTCGGCCTAGTCCCGATCTCCTTCGCCTCACCATGACCTAGCTCCAAAGTCACGCAACCATCATAGACAAGGAAACCACATCACATAGCAATGCCCACAACACATATCCATCTCAACGAAAGATATACACTTCACGACCAAAGAAAACCACGACCACACATGGTGCGACCAGCGGTCTTCGTCCCGACCACTCGAGGTCTGACCACTGGTCTTCGTCCCGACCACTTGGGGTCTGACCACTGGTCTTCATCCCGACCACTCGGGGTCTGACCACTGGTCTTCATCCCGACCACTCGGGGTCTAACCACTGGTCTCCATCCCGACCACTCGAGGTCTGACCACTAGTCTTCGTCCCGACCACTTGGGGTCTGACCACTGGTCTTCATCCCGACCACTCGGGGTCTGACCACTGGTCTTCGTCCCGACCACTCGAGGTCTGATCACTGGTCTCCGACCAGCAAAAGCCCAGACCACTCTGGGTCGGACAACTGGTCTCCGACCAACCAAAGACCTGACCAGTCGGGGTCGGATGACTGGTCTTCAAACTAGCCAAAGCTCAGACCACTCGGATCAAACTCAAATTCAAGCACAACATGCTAAACCACAGTCAATTACTCATCACCATCAGGGATAGACCTCCACATGGTCTTTCACATACCAATGCAATGGTGTACGCCTTGCCATGGACAGAGACGTGGTGTTGGGTGTGATAAATGTGGATCCACGACTTGGGTGAGTGTCTCTGTTTTCAGGGCGAGGGTTAGCATCCCGGGCCAGTGTAAAGCCACGTCTAGATAATGTAACGGCTCTGTATGATCTCCTTGCCGACACACCAAAGGAAGTGTGCTAATTGTTCTGGCGAAAAGGTTGATCATTCCTTGTGGGTAATGTGTACACCTCTGCAGAGTGTAAATCTAATCGATTAGCCGCGTCCTCGGTCAAGGACACTTGGTGACGTTATTCCATGCTAGAGTCTTTGGTATTTTTCTAAAATGGGTTTGGTCTGAACTTGTTTTTAGCAACTATTGCTTTATGTCGAAGGGCTGACATTGATGGATCTTATGGTTTGGATTATTCGAACTCACGTCATGGAGGACTGTGAGTATTACTTACTGTTGTATATATTTCTTATCAATCAACTTACTTTTATAAATTCCGTTTGCAAATGATAACTTGTTTTACAATTCAATTTCGCTTTATGCAAATTAACTATATTAGCCTTTCCTTTGAAATGGCCTGCATATATTATAGGTTTCGCTCAAGTCTTGCTGAGTACGTAAAGTACTCACCCTTGCTTAATTATTATTTTAGGTGGATGAGTTAGCGAGGCTTCGAGTCTCTTTTCGTCGCAGGTTGCGGGATCTTCTTCGTCATGTTCTATCTGGAGTTTATGCCTTGTCAGTTGCCTGCTGCGGGTCGGATGGGCACACTACAAGATATTGCTTCTTTTGTTGCTATCCTCTGCCTTGTAAGCTTCTCTTTGTATATTAGTTTCCGCTGTATTTATTTGTGGTGTGGTTGTGATTCTAACTGTTGTAAACATGTGAGTGCTAGCTACTGATCCAGGGAATAGCACAGTAATCACATGGAGGTTCCTGTTCATTAGAACGGGGTCTCACATTGATGCCTTGGACAATTTGCCCGTTGGCACGCTCAACCGCCCCATTGCTCTGCAGGTGGCCTACTGAGGCGTAGCAGACCTTGGTTCCCCTGTCTTTGCAGTATTCTTGGAACATCCCGCTGGTGAACTGCGTCCCGTTGTCGGTAATGATCCTGCAAGGAACCCCATACCTTGAGACTATAAATGAACAGAGAAACCTCACCGCAGCCTGGGCCATGATGGCCGAGACTGGCTCGGCTTCGACCCATTTCGTGAAGGTGTCGATGGCGATAAATAAAAAATTCTCCCCCCCGACCACCCGTGGGAAGGGGCCGGGGATGTCGAGGCCCCAGGTTGAGAACGGCGGACGAGGGGATGGTGCGGGGCGTAAGCGGTGGCGAGCCTTCCGGCGTGGGGCGCAAGCTCGGCGAGCCGCAGGCGATGTCCGTGCATCTGGGCGCCGTCGGCGGTGAAGCCCATTGAGCGCCTTCCCGACCATAGTCACGAAGAAGAGTGGCGCCGCAGAGGCCGAATGGATGTCGTTAAGCAAGTATTTACCTTCCTCGGGGTGATGCACTTGGCGAGGCGCCCGGGTGCCCGCCCGATCTGATTGTCCGTCGGCGAGCACATGCGAGCTCGCACGATGCTTGAGCCTGCTGCCCTTAGCTGGATCGGGCGGGAGCTCGCCGAGGTTGAGGAACTTGACAATCGGGTCCATCCATGATGGAACGCTCTCGAGGAGAGCCATCGAGTCTTCTGGGCCGTCGACGGTCGGGGCCGGTAGGGTCTCGAGGATGACATCCGACGGAATTTCATCGTCGGACAACCCGAGCTTGGACAGGAGGTCGGCATCGGAGTTAACCTTCCTAGGGATGTATCCGACCTCAAGGTTCTTGAACCACTTCTCCATCTTGCATACCTCAGCGAGGTACTTCGCCATTGAAGGCTCTGAGCACTGGTAGTCTTTGTTGTCTTGGTTGATGACGAGTTGAGAATCTCCTCTCATGACCAGCCTGCACACGCCCAGCGTTTTGCATGCCCGAAGTCCAGCCAAGAGGGTCTCGTACACCGCGACGTTGTTAGTCGTGGAAAAGCCGAAACGTATCACATATTTTAGACGATCCCCCCACGGGGTGACGATGAGGACGCCAGCCCCCGAGCATTTAAAAGACCGCGACCCGTCGAAGAACATGGTCCAAGGACCTTCTTCTTCAACCTCGGGTTCAGGCGTGGGCTCCGCCGTCTGCTCGACCACGAAGTTGGCGAGCGCCTGCGACTTGATGGTGGAGCGCGCTACAAACTGAATATCGAATTCGGCTAACTCCATGGCCCATTTGGAGGTGCGGCCTCCTGCTTTCGGGTTCTTTAGGATCTCGCCGAGCGGGAACTGTTAGTGTTATGCCCTTGAGGCAATCATTTAGATGATTGTAACATGACTATGTTTATGAATAATAATATGATTATTGGTCCAATGAATGTATATCATTGTATTGATTAACAAGAATGTGACTTGCTTATGAAGCTCTTTACTTATTGATGTAATTCGATAAATATCTCTGATCGAATATCATCGTATAGGACAACGATGAATATATCAGCACATGTAGTGATCGATGATCAGGCTTCATAGATCATGGGATATGGAGATATCATCTATACATTGTGGACGCATGTTGAAGAACATGAGCTAGATAGACCTGCAATGGGACACTGCGAGAATGTTTCATTCTTATATGTCATCAGTGTATCTCATACATAGTAGATGTATGATCCTTAGACCTGAGATTGTCATATTCCCTACATGTGTAATAGTTTTCCTTGGGGCTATCAAACACTACTTCCTAATCGGATAGTTATAAAGGTAGCTTTCATGTTTACTATAAAACGTGCAGAGGGAAGTGACCAGTCAAGATGGAATTTGCCACTCCAATGAAACGGACATATAAGATAAGGCCACTCGTGTGATATGATTAAGGAAGTGCATGGCCATGCCGTGATTGAGGAGTCAATCACAACTTATTAATATATCACAGATACGAGAGATGGATTGAATCATCAAAGGATGACATGCTTCTCGCCTTGAGTTCAATCTTCATATACTTGGCAAAGGGATTATTACATGAGTACTTTTGATAGGTTTTGTCCGATTTGATCATAGTATGTTTGGGAGTTGGCATACTTTGTAAGGAGCCGCTACCAACTATTGGATTGAAAAGGAGTTTTCCGAATCCATGTCCAAACATACGTGAACCTACAGGGTCACACACTTAATGGGCTGGGACGCATTAATTTGGATTGGATCCATAATTAATGGACCTCGTAGGCTTAGCACGCTGATGGGCCCTGGTTTAGGGTTTCATCTCGTGGCTATATAAGGAGGGGAGGAGGGTGGGCGCAGGGTGTGCTTTCCCACGATTTAGAAGTGATTCACCCGAAACCCTAGCCTCCTCTCGCGCCTCGGCGACAGTGCTTGCACACCGATGCACGGTTCCATCCTCGGCGTGTGGACTATTGCGGTGGCGCTTCTTTGTGGCTGCGGTGTGGGAGGACGATCCACGGCGAGGCGAGGACGATCCACTCCATCGACGCAACGACTGCGGCGAGGACGATCCACTACATCGACGCGCGAAAGATTCCGCAACTGCGCGTCTAGTGGTAATCTAATCTATCATCCCCTTCTTGCGAGTAGCTTTCTGGTTATGCGGTAGATTTTTTTTGTGCTAGTGTAGCATACCGCGTTCCTCTTTAGTGGTATCAAAGCCATCTCGTATAGTTTTGTGATCTGGATGTTGCACATATGATGTGTGAGGTTAGTAGATTGGATCTATTACATGTTCAGCCGGTTCATGTGATGAATTGGTGACGGCAGCCATCGATGAGATCGATCGGTTTAGGGTTTGAGGAAAGTGCAAACCGACTCAATCTTGATTTGGGTGAGTCCGTTCATAGTACGATGTTACCCTTACCGGTCAGGTTACTGCCATCAGGGTTTCTGAAACGTATCCTTATGGGACCAAGCCAATCAGATTGAGTCGGACCCCGCCCGCTGACCGGCCAGCGGGACCACCGCCAGGGGCGCTACCCCTCGGACCCCGGAGTCGTAGGGTTGCTTTTGTTTAACTCATTTTTGCAGGGAATTATGTGAAATAGTATGGCCTATGTGTATATGATGCATGTAATTTCCACATGGCCTGCGTGCCGTGTCAAGCCATAAGGCTATTTAAATTGTATAATGACCTGCATGTCGACTTGTGATGCTTCAAACCCTCATGTAAAATTCATTATCAAAAGTTGTAAGGCGTTGCATCCATAAAGATGAAGACGATGGTATCAAGCAAGGTGGCTAGGTGAACAAATCAAGCAAGGTGGCAAGGTGAACAAACAAGCATGATGATGGAGATCTTAATGCTAAGGGCCATGCTATTTCACAGCTTATTTTGATTTTCTGTGGATATGTGTTTAATCCTTGCTATTTTCTTTATGCTCATTGCATGTGATGCCATGTTCTTAGTAGATATTGTTCATCCCTATAGTTAAATTTTTAAATCAAAATGTCCATCCAATTGTTGCACCTATCAAGAATTTAGATCGTTATTGATATGACTGCCAAAGTAGTATATCAATGGCTATCTTAATAGATGATAGGGATGTGTTGGACACAACACGCATAACAATGGTAGATTTAATCAAACTATCAAAACGGTTTTGGGCTTGAGGACATAAGTGGTTGGGATTTGATTTCTGAAGGAACCTATACAAGACAATTGGTGTCTAGAAAAACACACATGAGGCAGGTTTCTTAATTGGCACCCGAAAACGGGAAGTGCTCCCTCCCTCATGTGAGCCCTTGGGGCAGGTTGACCTGGCCATGAGTCAAGTTGATGAGGCATTCATTACTTGTTTTCATACTCAACAAACAAGAGTTACATAAGATGTAATTAGCAAAGGTGTTGCTTACCTATGTCATTAAATTTCTAGCAGTGATGCCAAAGCTCACTAGTGTTTGATGAATATGGATCTTGAATACTTACTATGTGTCTATAAAAGGGACATAAAATAGGAGTGTCTTTTATTAAAATGTTTAATAAAATTTTTACATAAACATAGTGCTTAGAATCTTTGCATGTCTTTGTTGTAGTTCAATGGCACCTTCTCCTACTCCTGCTACACCTGGTTTTGCTTTGAGATCAGTTTTGGAAAGGGAAAAACTTAATGGAACTAATTTTGTTGATTGGTATCGCAACCTAAGAATTGTTCTCAAGCATGAAAAGAAGGACTATGTTCTAGAGAATCCAATTCCTAATGAACCAGCCGAAAATGCTCCTCGCAATTTGAAGGTTGAATACGAAAAACATGTTAATGCTTCTGTAGAGGTCAGCTGTCTCATGCTTGTCACCATGGACTCTGAGCTCCAAAAGCAATATGAGGACCAGGATGCTTACAATATGATTGTGGGCTTGAAGGGCATGTTTGGGAATCAAGCAAGAGCTGAGAGGTATGGTATCTCAAAGCTTTTATTTGCTTGTAAGCTAGCTGAAGGCAGTCTAGTCAACCCTCATGTGATCAAGATGATTGGTTACATCGGGAGATTGAAAAAACTTGAGTTTCCCCTTAGCCTCGGTTTGGCCACAGATGTTATTCTCCAGTCTCTGCCACAGAGCTTTGAGCCATTCATTATGAATTTTCATATGAATAGCATGGAGAAGAGCCTAACCGAGCTACATGTGATGCTCAAGGCTGCCGAGGAAAGCATTAAGAAAAAACCCAATCATGTGATGATGGTTCAGAAAACAACTGCATTAAAAAAGAGGAAGGCTAAGGCTGGGGGAACGTGAAAGAGCAAGGGCAAGGGCAAGGCTCAAGATGAGATCGCCAACCTCAAAACTAAGCTTCAGAAGCTTAAAGTTGGCCCTCAACCTGATACCCAATGCTTCTATTGCAAGAAATCAGCACATTGGAAACGGAACTGCGAAAAGTACCTGGCAGATAAGAAGAATGGAAATGTGGTTTCCACTTCAGGTATTAATGTTATAGAAATTAATCTTGCTACTTCTTCACTCAACTCATGGGTATATGATACCGGTTCGGTTGCTCACATTTGCAATTCGATGCAGGGGCTGATAAAGAGTAGAGACTTGGCTAAAGGAGAAGTGGATCTTCGCGTGGGGAATAAAGCAAGAGTTGCTAGTTTTGCCATTGGCACATACCCATTGCATTTGCCTTCAGGATTAGTTTTAGAACTCAATACTTGTTATTTTGTTCCATCTTTGAGTAGAAACATTATTTCATCTTCTTGTTTGGAACATGAAGGTTATGATTTCAGAATAAAGAACTTTGTTTGTTCAATATTTTTGAATGATATGTATTATGGTCGTTGCCCCATGGTGGATGGGTTGTACGTCCTTGAACTCGAAGAGAAACATATCTATAACATTAATATAAAAAGGCATCGGCCTAATGATTTGAACCCTACCTTTTTATGGCATTGTCACTTAGGTCATATAAATGAGAAGCGCGTGAAGAAGCTCCATGGAGATGGACTTCTAACCTCATTTGATTTTGAATCATTTGAAACATGTGAATCTTGTTTACTTGGCAAGATGACAAAAGCCCCTTTCACAGGTTTTAGTGAGAGAGCGAATGAATTATTGACCCTAGTACATACAGATGTATGTGGACCAATGAGCTCGACTGCTAGGAGTGGGTTTCAGTACTTTGTAACTTTTACCGATGACTTTAGTAAATATGGATATATCTATTTAATGAGGCATAAATCTGAAACTTTTGAAAGGTTCAAAGAGTTTCAAAACGAAGTACAGAATCAACTTGGCAAATCAATAAAACACTTACGATCAGATCTTGGTGGCGAATACTTGAGCCAAGAGTTTGGTGATCATCTAAAGCAATGTGGAATCGTTCTGCAACTTACTCCGCCAGGAACGCCTCAATTGAATGGCGTGTCCGAACGACGAAACCGAACTTTATTAGATATGGTTCGGTCAATGATGAGCCAAACAGATCTGCCATTATCCTTCTAGGGTTTCGCTCTGGAGACAGCTGCGTTCACTTTGAATAAGGTACCATCAAAATCTGTTGAGAAGACGCCATATGAGATATGGACTAGGAGAAGACCCATGTTGTCATTTCTCCAGATATGGGGATGTGAGGCTTATGTAAAACATTTACAATCAGATAAACTCGCACCTAAATCAGAAAAATGCTTTTTTGTGGGGTATCCTAAAGAAACAAAAGGATATTACTTTTACAAAAGAAACGAGAAGAAAGTTTTTGTTGCTCGAAATGGTGTCTTTTTGGAGAAAGAGTTTCTTTCAAAAGAAATCAGTAGGAGTGATGTGTATCTTGATGAAGTTCGAGAATCACATGAATATGTTCAAGCTACCACTGAACCTTCACAAGATGTACAAAGTGTTGTACAACCTGTGGAAGAGAGTCCAGCCCCACATAGGTCGGGGAGGCCACGTCATGTACCTATAAGATATGTGAATGACATATTATTGTTGGACAATGATGAGCCCACGACTTATGAAATGATCAAACTCCGAAAAATGGCTTGAAGCTATGAGATCCGAAATTCAATCCATGCATGACAATCAAGTTTGGAACTTGATCGATTCTCCTGATGGTGTAAAAACCATTGAATGCAAATGGATTTTCAAAAAGAAGATAGACGTAGATGGAAATGTTCAGATCTATAAGGCATGGTTGGTGGCAAAGGGTTTCAAACAAGTTCAAGGAGTTGACTATGATGAAACCTTTTCACCGGTAGCCATGCTCAAGTCTGTCCGGATCATTTTAGCTATTGCTGCATATTTCGATTATGAAATATGGCAGATGGATGTCAAAACAACCTTCCTTAATGGGAATCTATCTGAGGATGTATACATGATACAACCTGAAGGTTTTGTTGATCCTAAATATGCTAAAAGGGTATGCTGTAAGGCCCCCATTTTTGATAATTAATACCAAAAATGGATACCATGTGCATACAGTACTAGTCCCATGATCAGTGGCTAGTACGCACAAATACAAATTGATATCATAGTCATACACAACTTTATTATTACAGCGGAAGCATAGTACATAATATTCTTACAATACCAAAAGTAAAAACATATCGGTGGAGACATATTTCTTGTAGTATGCCTTTAACCCAAAATCCCCACAGGCAACTGACAAGGAGAACCCTAGTAAAATTCATCGTTCACATCCCCGAATCCTGCGTCGTAAAATGTATCGTCGGGGAAATCTGTTTCTTCACCTAAAAATATCAACATAGGCAAGTTGAGTACTTACGTACTCGCAAGACTTTTGCAAAACCTATTATATGCAGGCCATTTCAAGGAAAGGCTTATGGTTGCTTTGCATAAAGCTAAATTGGAATGTAAATACAGAATAATAGATTGTTAAACGGAATTTAAGTAAAAGCAGCTTAATAATGAGAGTAACAGAATATAAGCATAATAAATCTCAAGTACCTGGGTATCATGACCATGTCCATCATCCAACCCTACCAGTCCCAGGTAGAAATTCCAAGTTTTATGAAAATAAAAACAGCTAACTAGTGCTGGCGCACCAAGATTCCCATAACCGCGGGAACGGCTTTTCGAAAAGTATGACACTCTGCAGAGTTGTACAGCTTTACCCACAAGTAATGATCAACCTCTTTTGCCAAGCCAGTAACACACTTCCTTTGGTGTGTCGGCAAGGAGATCATAACACAACCGTTACATTGTTTAACCCTAACTTTGCACGAGCCCGGTGACGTCAAACCCGTACTATGGTGTAAATGTTTGCACAGTCACTGTACAATAATGATTAAGCATATCCATAGTATGGCATTCACCGTTGTATCAGCAAACGTGACTCCCAACACCTCGGTGTGGGCGCCCATACGAGCAACCAGTCACTGAAGAAGCTCGTACTACTCCATCTTACCAATATGCAAAGCTAGTTTTAAGCAACTTAATAGGTTAAGACTGTCCCATACCAGCACTTGTGGTTGTACGGTAATTCTTGGGTTTAACGAACACGTAGTTCGGTTCTTATTCCGACACGGGCAATAGTCTCCACCCTACACTACGTACAAGTCCCTTGTACACCCGGCTATTGCCAATAATTGCCCGCGTCAAAACCATAGTTTTATTTTCATTTTTGATCAAAATACCAACCATAAGATGGTCATACCCTTTTGAAAGTCATATCCAACATTTTTAATCGTATCCAAGTTTTATGTTTCTTTAAGCGCGGCTAAGCATGTCACTAAATGTAAGTAACCCAGATTGACATCAGATATTGTCTACGCTATTCTAGGGTTATCAAGGTTCACAAATCCATACTTATCAAGGAAGTTCTATGAAACAATAGGTACAACTACTAATACCCAAAATATAGCAGACTTTAATAAAAGTAAAGTATGCAGTAAAATATTTAACGAAAACATTTATAAAACTGGGATCAATATGATCAAAGGGGGTGCTTGCCTTGTTGATGATCCTCGACGACAAATTCCTGATCGTCGAACTCACAGGTTTCGTCGAGTGCTACACGTCGAATAATAATAACATAGCAATTCCAACAAAACGAAGAATCAGATATAAGAGCCAAATAAAAGCAACTGCATAAATCAAACATATTTGTTGTACTTTTATTTGTAAGTTTCATGAACATTTTCTGATTAGGTTTCAATAATTACCAATCTTACTTTCTTGAATTATTCACTTTTATTTATCATTTTCAAAGACTACTTTTATATGCTTTATGAATCTGAATTTTCAATTCCTAAATCCTGAAATTATTTGGATTGTTATCATTAGACTACTTTCTCACCCTATATAATAATTATAATTATTTTCCATGTTACACCCTAAGTATTTTTGCATAATCAGGTTCCTTACAGAGCATGGAGTCTAACAAAATTTATTTCATTCAATTTGAAGTTGAATTGCAGAAATTCTACACATGGCATATTTCAAATTCCTTCTTTAAATTTAAATCAGAAATTAAAACAGAGTTCATTTTGAAATATTTTTGCATATTCTGAATCTTCGTGATTTTAGATGAATTTAGAAATTTGTTTCACTTCATTTGGTTGGATGATTCAAAAGTTATTCAAGTTTGAATGTATCCGGTTTTGTAAAATCTGAAAATTAGAAATTATACTAAATATGGAAAGTACGCTTTCAGATGGAAACTACGCTTTCCCTTTTTGCGCTGCGTCGGACCGAGGCACTGACATGCTGGGCCCAGATGGCAGCGAGTCATGCGCGCGCAGTGCGGCTGACTACTGGGACCCGCTGTCAGAGCAACGCGTGAGACTGACGGCTGGGCCCGATTGGCAGAGGCGCGACGCAGCTCGTGCCACTGACAAAGGGGTCCCACTCGTCAGTGACCCGAGACAGAGGTCACGGTTGCGAAGCTCGCCAGCGGCGGAGCACGGCCGAAGGGGCGGAATGGGTTCCGGATTCTTGCTCAGCGTGCTCGAGCGCATCCAGGGGAAGTGTCGCTTCGGCCGGAGGTGGCCGGAGGTGGCCTGCCACCGGAGAGGGGCGGCGGAGCTCACGGCTCACCGGTGTTCCGGCGAAACAACGGCATCCCGAGGCAAATGAACACCGCAGTGAGCATCAGCAAGTCACTAGGGTTCGGTTTTTGGCTTTAGATCAAGAAAATGGGTAGCGGAAGGGGGTTCTCACCTTGCGACGGCGGCGGCGGAAGGAGCTCGGCGGGAGAGCTCGCTGGGGAAGGAAAGCCCGGATCAGTGGCGGGAAATGGTTCCTGGTAGCGCAAAGGTGGTTCAGGTGAATTGGTTCGAGGCGAAATGGACCACGGTGGAGCGAAGGTAAATTTCTCCCCTTTTTCGGTGCTTCGCCGGAGTTGGGGAAGAAAGAGGGCTTTGGCGGTGATGGGACGGTTTGGCTTGGCTTTGAGTGTTCCAGGAGATAGCACAAGCGCGTGCGACGTCTGTGCAACACATATATAGGGGGCGAGGTCGATCGGAGCAGTGTTTGAACGGGAGAAGGGAATGCGGCGGCTCGGGCGTGCATTCTCGACCGTTCCTCTACGCGGGAGAGAGAGCACAGAGACCGAGGCAGGTGCGGCGTGGCAGGGCGACGTGCTGGCGACCTCGGGCGAAGTGTTGCGGCGCGAGAGGCGACAAAACGGGAGAGGCGGCGCTGCTCTGGCGAGAGAACGGAAAGGCGCGAGAAGGAACGGGAGAAAACGGAAGAGATAGAGCTGAAAGGTGGGACCAGGCGGTCAGTGAGAGAAAAGAGGTCGGTCACAGGAGACAGCTGTCCACACGGGCCCACACGTCAGCGAGACAAGGGATTAAACTCGGGATAACTCTGGACAGGCCGGGGTAAAACTGGAAGTTTAGGTTAGAAGATTAACCTAGAATTTTATTAAAAATTTTACAGAGGTCGGTAAGGAAAATAAAAAGGTCTGGTAAAATTTTCAGATAAAATAGATGAGTAAAAATATTATTAAAAATCTGACATTGAACTGTTGAAGACTTTAACTGATTCTGTATTTTATTTAATTGAGGGTAAAGATTATTTTAAAATTTTATGAAACTTTTTGACAGAATTGGTATTAATATTTTATACTTCCTTTAAAATTGTAATAATTTTACATTTGATATTTTATTTTTTATAATTCTGACATTGCATTTTTCATCTTTTCTTATTGACTGTTTTTGAATTTCTAAAATTACTAAATGAAGAGATAAATTCTTTATATTTTTACCAGGGTTGAGTTAGGTTAATATGTCTGCATGGGTAAAATTGTAACTCAAATTAAGGTAAGAAATATCCTGAACAAATCTTTTGGTTCAGATTTTCACTTGTCTCCTCATGATTATTTTGTCTTTTTATTTTATTTTAATAATGCCAAATCAGAGCAAGTAGAACAAATAAGATTCTGAGATTTTTAAGAATTTTTAATGACTTTAGTTTTTTACCTTTTGTCTTTTACCTTTTTACTATATTGAGAATTTGGATTTCTTTTAATAAGAAAAGGACAAAAGAATTTTCTTTAATTCGGGAAAAATCAGAAAACATAACAATAAATCATATGAATATTTTAATATTGTATTTATTATTTTATTGAATTTTGGGCTGTTACAAATCTACCCCCCTTACGAAAATCTTGTCCTGAGATTTGACGAGGATTAGAAAAAATCAGGAAATTCTTTACGGAGATGATCTTCACGTTCCCAAGTAGCTTCGTCTTCTGAATGATTACTCCATTGGACTTTCAACATCTTGAGAGTCTTGTTTCTTGTTTGACGTTCCGCTTCTTCCAGAATACGAATCGGATGCTCTCGATATGAAAGGTCGGGTTGAAGATCGATATTCTCCAAGTTGGTCAGCTCAGAGGGAACACGAAGACACTTCTTGAGTTGCGACACATAAAAGACATTATGAACTTCTGACAGTTGAGGTGGCAGTTCCAATTTATATGCCATCTCACCCATCTTCTCAAGGATTCGAAAAGGTCCAATGTATCGCGGAGCTAACTTTCCACGAACTTGGAAACGACGAACTCCACGGAGGGGTGATACTTTAAGATAGACATGATCACCAACTTCAAATCTGAGTTCACGACGACGGTTGTCGGCTTAACTCTTTTGGCGAGATTGGGCTTCTTTTAGACGGCTTCTGATCACGTCTACTTGCTCTTGCGCTTCTTGAATAAGATCTGGACCAAAGAATTTTCTTTCTCCAACTTCGGACCAAAAGAGAGGAGTTCTGCATTTTCTTCCATATAATGCTTCAAAAGGAGACATTTGAAGACTGGATCGAAAACTGTTATTGTAAGAAAATTCAGCAAATGCCAAACTTTTCTCCCAATTAGAGCCATAGGATAACACACAGGCTCTCAACAAGTCTTCCAGAATTTGATTTGTCCTCTCAGTTTGCCCATCTGTCTGGGGGTGATAAGCTGTACTGAAATTCAGCTTAGTCCCTAGGAGATTGTGCAAACTTTCCCAGAATCGAGAAGTAAATTGAGATCCTCGATCTGAAACAATGGTCTTTGGAACACCATGTAGACGCACAACGTTATTCAAATAGAGTTCTGCAAGTTCATCTCCTCGATTAGTGACTTTCACTGGAATGAAATGCGTCACTTTGGTTAGCCGATCGACGATGACCCATATAGAATCATGACCTTTTCTAGTCTTTGGCAGACCAGTGATGAAATCCATACTGATATCATCCCACTTCCATTCTGGAATCTGCAAAGGTTGCAAAAGTCCAGCGGGACGTTGATGCTCGGCTTTGACACGCTGACATACATCACAGATTGCAACATATGCAGCAATACCCTTTTTCATTCCGGGCCACCAATATTCCCGTCAGAGATCTTGATACATCTTCGTACTTCCAGGATGGATTGAGAGAGGGGACTCATGAGCTTCTTTAAGAATTAAATCTTTGAGCTCAGGATCATTGGGGACATAGATTTGATTCTTGAACATGAGTACTTCATCTGAGTCTTCATGGAATTCGGATTCGGATCCTTTCTTCAATTCCTCACGAATTTTGATGATAGATTCATCTTTGAGTTGAGCGGCTTTAATTTGGGATTTTAAGGTTGGTTGCACTTCAAGTGCGGCCAAAATTCCTTTTTCGACAATTACCAAATTAAACTTTTGAAATTCTTTGATGAGGTCTGACTGGTTGGTATGATAAGAAACAGAAAGACAATGAAGTTTTCTGCTGAGAGCATTAGCTGCGACATTAGCTTTACCGCGATGGTATTGAATATTAAGGTCGTAGTCTTTTATCAACTCCAGCCATCTCCGTTGTCTTAGATTCAAATCAGGCTGGGTAAAGAAATATTTCAAACTCTTATGATCTGTAAAGATATTGCATCGGTTACCAATGAGGTAATGACGCCAAATTTTAAGAGCATGCACTACGGCAGCTAACTCTAGATCATGAGTTGGATAATTAAGCTTATGGGGTCGTAACTGACGTGAGGCATAGGCGACAACTTTGCCTTCTTGCATCAGAACACACCCTAATCCACTTCGACATGCATCACAATAGACATCGAAGCTCTTATGGACATCAGGTAACACCAGCACTGGGGCCGTTGTTAACCGATTTTTAAGTTCCTGAAAACTTTCTTCACATTCAGGCGTCCATTCGAACTTCTTTTCTTTCTTTAAGAGCTGAGTCAAGGGTCGGGCTATTTTGGAAAAATTCTCGATGAAACGGCGATAGTATCCCGATAAACCGAGAAAACTTCGAATTTTGGGTCCAGATTGAGGGGATTCCCAATCCATGATTGCTTTGATTTTACTGGGATCGACAGATATGCCTCCATTGGACAGAATATGCCAGAGAAAAGCAACTTCTTTTAGCCAGAATTCGCATTTCTCGAATTTGGCATAAAGCTTATGCTCGCGAAGTTTCTCAAGCACCATACGCAAATGCTGCGCATGATCTTCTTCGCATTTGGAATAGATAAGGATGTCGTCGATGAAAACCACAACGAACTTATCTAAGTACTCCATGAATACCTTGTTCATGAGGGTCATAAAACTGGCAGGAGCATTAGTAAGTCCGAAAGACATTACGGTGTACTCATACAATCCGTAACGCATGGTAAAAGCAGTTTTTGGAATATCTTCGGATCTGATTTTCAATTGATAGTACCCATGTCTCAAATCAATTTTTGAAAAGACTTGAGCACCAGTCAATTGATCAAACAGATCGTCGATACGAGGAAGAGGGTATTTATTTTTGATTGTCACATCATTTAAGGCTCAGTAATCTACACACATCCGTGTACCACTGTCCTTTTTGGGAACAAAAAGAATCGGACTACCCCACGGAGAAGAACTAGGTCGAATAAATCCTTTCTTTAATTGCTCATTAATTTGCTTCTTTAATTCGACTAAGTCATGAGGGGGCATACGATAAGGATGCTTGGAAATGGGAGCGGTTCCGGGAACAAGATTGATGACAAACTCCATATCTCATGCGGAGGAAGTCCGGCAACTCATCCGGAAATACATCGGGATATTCAGAGACTATAGGAATTTGGCTGAGTTCTTTTATTATGGCTGAACAAAGGAAGGATTGGGATTTTTCTGAATCTTGGATGGAGGAAAAATTTACTGGGACACCTTGAGAGTTAACAAGAGAGATAGATCGGTTGGCACAGTCTATACATCCTTTATATTTGGATAACCAGTCCATACCAAGGATTACATCTAAACCAGGTGTTTCTATGAGCATGAGATCAGCGTGAAATAATATTCCATTTATTTCAATGCTGATACTAGGACAAATTTTTGTTGATTTCATGGTTGATCCAGGGGAATAGATTAACATTTTGGTAGAGAGAAGGTCGGATTTAATTTTATTTTGATCAACAAATTTTTTTTGAAATGAATGAATACGATGCTCCAGAATCAAACAATACCAAGGTAGATACTGAATGAACAGGGAACATACCCAGCACGACATCAGGGGCATCGTTGGCTTCTTCGACGGTCACATGGTGCAAGCGACCGCTACTTGAATTCCGGTTTGCAGCTGATACTGGCTTAACTGCTTGAGTTCCTCCAGTACCTTGCGGTCTTCCAGGGGGACGCTGAACACCTTGAGCCGGCTGATGACTTGGAACTTGAGTCTTCTTGGGACATGCATTAGCGAAATGACCACGCTCATTGCACCGATAGCATGTGACATCCGCTGCTTGATTCTGAATTCCAACAGGTCTTCTTTCAGATGTGCCAGCTTGCCTAGCAAGAGGCTGCCGAGGTCGAAGAGGTTGACCTTGCCGCTTTTGTCGCGATAAGGGCGTAGGTCGCACATTGGTCAGTTGACCCATGCGTGGCCTTGCTGGACTAGCACTTGCAGACTTGCGAGCCATCCATTTCGTTTTTCGATTCTCCATAACATTTTTAGTACTGTGTTCAGCTATAATAGCTTTATCCACTAGTATCTGAAAATCATGGAAATCATGAATAACCAAAATATGTTTAACCTCATCATTCAGATTATCTCTGAAGCGTTCAATTCTCCTTGCTTCAGGTGTAACCTCTGAGGTTGCATATCGAGCAAGATAATTGAAACGGTGAAGATATTCCATCACGGACATATTTCCCTGACGAAGATCCAAGAATTCCCGCTTCTTGAGATTAACCAAACTAGAAGGAATGTGAGTCCTTCTGAAAGCTTCCTTGAAAGATATCCAAGAAATTTGCTGGCCTTCGGGCTGAATAGATTGGAAATTTTCCCAGCAAGAGGCAGCTGCACCTTGCAACTGGTACGAAGCATAAAGCACTTTTTCATAATCACTGCATTGAGCAATGGCTAACTTGCTTGCAACTGATCTTAGCCAGTCATCTACCTCTAAGGGGTCAACAGTAGAAGAGAAAGTTGGGGGTCGGGTTTTTAAGAATTCCCCCAACTTAGATTGACGATAAGCTTCAACATTTCTAGCCCCTGCATCCGCGGCACCAAGATTAGCCGTATTCTGCACCAGCTGCTGAAGAAGGGTATTCGTCTGGCGTCCTTGCTCGATCATCGCCAAGACTTGAGCCATCGTGGGCGGTCTCGGCAAATTTTCTTCAGGAACTTCATCTTGGACTTGCGGAGGCGGAGAATCTCGTCGACTTGGACGTCGCGATGAAGAACCTCTAGCTGCCATCGGATGAACTGGATTGGGCTGGGCCGGAGCGGTCGAAGTCACTCGCTGCGGATGAGTTTCTGGGGTTTCCTCACTCCCCAAAATCTCATTCAAAGATCTAGTAGCAGGCATCTGGAATGGCATAAAGAAAGTGATAGATAAGATGTTATTCATTTGATTTCTAATGGTGGCCTCATTATTATTGATCATAAGTTATTATTATCAAGGATCGCAACATCGTAAAAATATTAACAAAAATGTTAAATATTCACGAGTAGGAGCCATAAGCACACAATAAAATACACAACCAAAAACTTTTATTCCAACTTTTAATATGTACAAGCAAAAGGCATAACCACTATCATTCACAACTGACATCTAACTTACGTGGTTTAGGAGGGAAATTAACCAAAAATTATTTCTTATTTTCTAACTAAGACTCACTCGACTGACTCCATATCCACACTACCTACTGAAGACCTACAGGTAGAACTCTCCGTGTCCGAGGAAGGAAAAGTCCCTCGACGACGGTACACCTGCGGTCTCTGGGGACGACGCAAAACAACACTGCCAGGATCTACATGAATCCTAGGCAGGCGAGGACGACTACCTATGACTGACATCCGTGCCTGGCAATATCTCGGCGGTGCTCGGGTACCATCCACGGGCACTCGAGGCGCTTGCCTCAACACTGAACGCGGCACAACACCTCTAGCTAGACAAGGGGCAATAGCATCTTCTAAGTACGCTATCCTATGCCTAGCTTCCCTATACTCAGAAACAACTTGCCGACAATACTGATCTGAAGCGTTAATGAATTCAACTAAGTTTATTAGAGTGGTATTTGTTAACCCAGTGGAATCCATATAACAATTTTCCCCACCAGGTGGCCTAGAAGGAATTCTCCTATATGCAACTGCCAATTCAGGTAATGCATGGCGCAGCCTGACAATTGCATTATAGGCCGCTTCATTCATGGCCATCGTGATGGAAGAACCGGGGCCTTCAAATGATCTATCCCCTTCACCATACTCGACTCTAGCAGGGATATCTACCCTTGCTATATACTCCACAGATACTGAGCTAACAGGGGCATGAAATACTATATATCTAGGATTCTCAGAAAAATGAGCAAATTCCAGCAGACGAGCAAGGTATCCCATCATGCCGGAATTTTCCCTCTGAGTAGACATATAGCATGGAGCATAGCCTCCCATCTGCACATTTAACAAGGAATTAGTATTCCCGATTAAATGTAAGATAATAAAGAAATTTTGAAGGAAAAGATTCTAGCAGAAATTTTTAAAACAGAAAAGAGTTAATAACAAATATATATTTGGCACAAACAAAGGAATATACTTAAGGAATAATTTTTGGCAAGATGGCCTAATTCATCATTTTAGTTTTAGAATCCTAGTTTCAAATTTTTAGGTTCATTTACGCCCAAGTTGCCTAGGGTTTCCTACAGCCCGAGATGGCTCGATACCAACTTAAGGCCCCCATTTTGATAATTAATACCAAAAATGGATACCATGTGCATACAGTACTAGTCCCATGATCAGTGGCTAGTACGTACAAATAAAAATTGATATCACAGTCACACACAACTTTATTATTACAGCGGAAGTATAGTACATAATATTCTTACAATACCAAAAGTAAAAACATATCGGTGGAGACATATTTCTTGTAGTATGCCTTTAACCCAAAATCCCCACAGGCAACTGACAAGGAGAACCCGAGTAAAATTCATCGTTCACATCCCCGAATCCTGTGTCGTAAAATGTATCGTCGGGGAAATCTGTTTCTTCACCTAAAAATATCAACATAGGCAAGTTGAGTACTTACGTACTCGCAAGACTTTTGCAAAACCTATTATATGCAGGCCATTTCAAGGAAAGGCTTATGGTTTCTTTGCATAAAGCTAAATTGGAATGTAAATACATAATAATAGATTGTAAAACGGAATTTAAGTAAAAGCAGCGTAATAATGAGAGTAACAGAATATAAGCATAATAAATCTCAGGTACCAGGGTATCATGACCATGTCCATCATCCAACCCTACCAGTCCCAGGTAGAAATTCCAAGTTTTATGAAAATAAAAACAGCTAACTAGTGCTGGCGCACTAAGATTCCCATAACCGCGGGAACGGCTTTTCGAAAAGTTTGACACTCTGCAGAGTTGTACAGCTTTACCCACAAGTAATGATCAACCTCTTTTGCCAGGCCAGTAACACACTTCCTTTGGTGTGTCGGCAAGGAGATCATAACACAACCGTTACATTGTTTAACCCTAACTTTGCACCAGCCCGGTGACGTCAAACCCGTACTATGGTGTAAATGTTTGCACAGTCACTGTACAATAATGATTAAGCATATCCATAGTATGGCATTCACCGTTGTATCAGCAAACGTGACTCCCAACACCTCGGTGTGGGCGCCCATACGAGCAACCAGTCACTGAAGAAGCTCGTACTACTCCAGCCTACCAATATGCAAAGCTAGTTTTAAGCAACTTAATAGGTTAAGACTGTCACATACCAGCAGTTGTGGTTGTACGGTAATTCTTGGGTTTAACGAACACGTAGTTCGGTCCTTATTCCGACACGGGCAATAGTCTCCACCCTACACTACGTACAAGTCCCTTGTACACCCGGCTATTGCCAATAATTGCCCGCATCAAAACCATAGATTTATTTTCATTTTTGATCAAAATACCAACCATAAGATGGTCATACCCTTTTGAAAGTCATATCCAACAATTTTAATCGTATCCAAGTTTTATGTTTCTTTAAGCACGGCTAAGCATGTCACTAAATGTAAGTAACCCAGATTGACATCAGATATTGTCTACGCTATTCTAGGGTTATCAAGGTTCACAAATCCATACTTATCAAGGAAGTTCTATGAAACAATAGGTACAACTACTAATACCCAAAATATAGCAGACTTTAATAAAAGTAAAGTATGCAGTAAAATATTTAACGAAAACATTTATAAAACTGGGATCAATATGATCAAAGGGGGTGCTTGCCTTGTTGATGATCCTCGACGACAAATTCCTGATCGTCGAACTCACAGGTTTCGTCGGGTGCTACACGTCGAATAATAATAACATAGCAATTCCAACAAAACGAAGAATCAGGCATAAGAGCCAAATAAAAGCAACTGCATAAATCAAACATATTTGTTGTACTTTTATTTGTAAGTTTCATGAACATTTTCTGATTAGGTTTCAATAATTACCAATCTTATTTTCTTGAATTATTCACTTTTATTTATCATTTTCAGAGACTACTTTTATATGCTTTATGAATCTGAATTTCAATTCTAAATCCTGAAATTATTTGGATTGTTATCATTAGACTACTTTCTCACCCTATATAATACTTTTAATTATTTTCCATGGTACACCCTAAGTATTTTTGCATAATCAGGTTCCTTACAGAGCATGGAGTCTAACAAAATTTATTTCATTCAATTTGAAGTTGAATTGCAGAAATTCTACACATGGCATATTTCAAATTTCTTCTTTAAATTTAAATCAGAAATTAAAACAGAGTTCATTTTGAAATATTTTTGCATATTCTGAATCTTCGTGATTTTAGATGAATTTAGAAATTTGTTTCACTTCATTTGGTTGGATGATTAAAAAGTTATTCAAGTTTGAATGTATCCGGTTTTGTAAAATCTGAAAATTAGAAATTATACTAAATATGGAAAGTACGCTTTCAGATGGAAACTACGCTTTCCCTTTTTGCGCTGCGCCGGACCGAGGCACTAACATGCTGGGCCCAGATGGCGTGAGTCATGCTGCGCAATCGGGTGACTCATCGGGACCACCGTCGAGCAACGCGTGAGACCGATTTACCGGGCCCGATTGGCATAGGCGCGACGCAGCTCGTGCGACTAACAATGGGGTCCCACTCTTCAGTGACCCGAGACAGAGGTCACGGTTGCGAAGCTCGCCGGCGGCGGAGCACGGCCGAAGGGGCGGAATGGGTTCCGGATTCTTGCTCAGCGTGCTCGAGCGCATCCAGGGGAAGTGTCGCTTCAGCCGGAGGTGGCCTGCCACCGGAGAGGGGCGGCAGAGCTCACGGCTCACCGGTGTTCCGGTGAAACAACGGCATCCCGAGGCAAATGAACACCGCAGTGAGCATCAGCAAGTCACTAGGGTTCGGTTTTTGGCTTTAGATCACGAAAATGGGTAGCGGAAGGGGGTTCTCACCTTGCGACGGCGGCGGCGGCGGAAGGAGCTCGGCGGGAGAGCTCGCTGGGGAAGGAAAGCCCGGATCAGTGGCGGGAAATGGTTCCTGGTAGCGCAAAGGTGGTTCAGGTGAATTGGTTCGAGACGAAATGGACCACGGTGGAGCAAAGGTAAATTTCTCCCCTTTTTCGGTGCTTCGCCGGAGTTGGGGAAGAAAGAGGGCTTTGGTGGTGATGGAACGGTTTGGCTTGGCTTTGAGTGTTCTAGGAGATAGCACAAGCGCGTGCGACGTCTGTGCAACACATATATAGGGGGAGAGGTCGATTGGAGCTGTGTTTGAACGGGAGAAGGGAATGCGGCGGCTCGGGCGTGCATTCTCGACCGTTCCTCTACGCGGGAGAGAGAGCACGGAGACCGAGGCAGGTGCGGCGTGGCAGGGCGACATGCTGGCGACCTCGGGCGAAGTGTTGCGGCGCGAGAGGCGACAAAACGAGAGAGGCGGCGCTACTCTGGCGAGAGAACGGAAAGGCGCGAGAAGGAACGGGAGAAAACGGAAGAGATAGAGCTAACAGGTGGGACCAGGCGGTCAGCGCGAGAAAGGAGGTTGGCCGCAGGGGACAGCTGTCCACACGGGCCCACACGTCAGCGAGACAAGGGATTAAACTCAGGATAACTCTCGACAGGCCGGGGTAAAACTGGAAGTTTAGGTTAGAAGATAAACCTGGAATTTTATTACAATTTGTACAGAGGTCGGTAAGGAAAATAAAAAGGTCTGGTAAAATTTTCAGATAAAATAGATGAGTAAAAATATTATTAAAAATCTGACATTCTACTGTTGAAGACTTTAACTGATTCGGTATTTTATTTAATTGAGGGTTAAGATTAATTTAAAATTTTATGAAACTTTTTGAAAGAATTGGTATTAATATTTTATACTTTATTTACAATTTTCATAATTTTATATTTGATATTGTATTTATTATAATTCTGACATTGCATTTTTCATCTTTTGTTATTGACTGTTTTTGAATTTCTAAAATTACTAAATGAAGAGATAAATTCTTTATATTTTTACCAGGGTTTGGTTAGGTTAATATGTCGGCATGGTTAAAATTTTAACTCTAGTTAAGGTAAGAAATATCCTGAACAAATCTTTTGGTTCAGATTTTCACTTGTCTCCTCATGATTATTTTGTCTTTTTATTTTATTTTAATAATGTCAAATAAGAGCAAGTAGAACAAATAAGATTCTGAGATTTTTAAGAATTTTTACTGACTTTAGGTTTTTACCTTTTGTCTTTTACCTTTTTACTATATTGAGAATTTGGATTTCTTTTAATAAGAAAAGGACAAAATAATTTTCTTTAATTCGGGAAAAATCAGAAAACATAACAATAAATCATATGAATATTTTAATATTGTGTTTCTTATTTTATTGAATTTTGGGCTGTTACATATGCAAGCTTCAATGATCCATTTATGGGTTAAAGCAAGCATCTCAGAGTTGGAACATTCGTTTTGATGAAGTGGTCAAAGGTTTTGACTTTATCAAAAACGAAGAAGAGCCTTGTGTTTACAAGAGGGCTATGGGAGGGCACTTGTGTTTCTGATTTTTATGTGGATGACATATTATTGATCGGAAATGATATTCCTATGCCTGAAGATGTTAAGACTTCATTGAAAAGGAGTTTCTCAATGAAGGACTTGGGAGAAGCATGCTATATCTTGGTCATAAAAATCTATAGAGATAGATCAAAAAGGTTAATTGGATTAAGTCAGGAAACATACATTGACAAGATATTGAAAAGGTTCATTATGCATGAATCCAAGAGTGGTTTCATGCCAATGTCACATAGCATCAGTCTCTGCAAGAATCAATGTCCTTCGACATCTGATGAGCGAGACAGGATGAGCAAGATTCCATATGCTTCAGCTATTGGGTCTATTATGTATGCCATGATATGTACACGCCCAGATGTCTCATATGCTCTAAGTGTCATCATGAGCAGATACCAAGCGGATCCTGGTGATGGTCATTGGATAGCCGTAAAAAATATCCTGAAGTACTTGAGAAGAACTAAGGGTATGTTCCTTGTTTTTGGAGGTGAGGAAGATCTGGTTGCAAAGGGTTACACCGATGCAAACTGACAAAGATGATTTTCGATCGCAATCCGGGTTTGTGTTTACACTAAATGGAGGAGCAGTAAGCTGGAAGAGTTCCAAGCAAAACACGGTGGCCGACTCTACGACAGAAGCGGAGTACATTACAGCTTCGGAGGCCGCAAAAGAAGCTGTGTAGATTAATAAATTTATAACAGAGCTTGGTGTGGTCGCTAGTGCCTCTAGTCCAATGGACATCTATTGTGATAATAGTGGTGCCATTGCACAAGCAAAAAAGTCTAGATCACATCAGAAATCGAAACACATACTCCGGCGCTTTCACCTTATTCGCGAGATTGTGGATAGAGGTGACGTGAGAATATGCAAAGTACATACGGAAGCCAATGTGGCCGATCCGTTGACAAAGCCACTGCCATAACCTAAGCATGAGGCGCACACGAGGTCTATTGGTATTAGATACTTAATTGATTAACTCAAGTGCAAGTGGGAGATTGTTAGTGTTATGCCCTTGAGGGAATCATTTAGATGATTGTAACATGACTATGTTTATGAATAATAATATGATTATTGGTCCAATGAATGTATATCATTGTATTGATTAACAAGTATGTGACTTGCTTATGAAGCTCTTTACTTATTGATGTAATTCGATAAATATCTCTGATCGGATATCATCGTATAGGACAACGATGAATAGATCAGCACATGTAGTGATCGATGATCATGCTTCATAGATCATGGGATATGGAGATATCATCTATACTTTCTGGACGCATGCTGAAGAACATGAGTTAGATAGACCCGCAATGGGACACTGCGATAATGTTTCATTCTTATGTGTCATCAGTGCATCTCATACATAGTAGATGTATGATCCTTAGATCTTAGATTGTCATATTCGCTACATGTGTAATAGTTTTTCTTGGGGCTATCAAACACTACTTCCTAACCGGATAGTTATAAAGGTAGCTTTCATGTTTACTATAAAACGTGCAAAGGGAAGTGAGCAGTCAAGATTGAATTTGACACTCCAATGAAACGGAGATATATGATAAGGCCACTCGTGTGATATGATTAAGGAAGTGCATGGCCATGCCGTGATTGAGGAGTCAATCACAACTTATTAATATATCACAGATACGAGAGATGGATTGAATCATCAAAGGATGACATGCTTCTCGCCTTGAGTTCAATCTTCATATACTTGGCAAAGGGATTATTACATGAGTACTTTTGATAGGTTCTGTCCGATTTGATCATAGTAAGTTTGGGAGTTGGCATACTTTGCAAGGAGCCGCTACCAACTATTGGATTGAAAAGTAATTTTCCGAATCCATGTCCAAACGTACGTGAACATGCAGGGTCACACATGTAATGGGCTGGGAGGCATTAATTTGGATTGGATGCGAAATTAATGGACCTCGTGGGCTTAGCACGCTGATGGGCCCTGGTTTAGGGTTTCATCTCGTGGCTATATAAGGAGGGGAGGAGGGTGGGCGTAGGGTGTGCTTTCCCACGGTTTAGAAGTGATTCACCCGAAACCCTAGCCTCCTCCTCTCGCTGCCCTTGCCGAGCGACCAGGTGCTTGCACACCGACGCACGGCGTTCCATCCCTGGACGTGTGGATTACTGCGGTGACGTTGCTGCGACTGCGGCGTGGGAGGACGATCCACGGCGAGGCGAGGACGATCCACTCCATCGACGCAACGACTGCGGCGAGGACGATCCACTGCATCGACGCGGGAAGGATTCCGCAATTGTGCATCTAATGGTAATCTAATCTATGATCCCCTTCTTGCGAGTAGCTTTCTTGTTATGCGGTAGATTTTTTTGTGCTAGTGTAGCATACCGCGTTCCTCTTCAGGAACCCGCTCGGGACGACCACGGCGTGCGCTCGAAAGTAATGCCGAAGCTTGCGCAAGGCCATGAAGAGACCATAGAGTAGCTTCTGGACCTGGGGGTATCGCTCCTTCGTCCCGTGAAGCACTTCACTGACTTAGTAGATCGGCTGCTACCGACCATCTCGTTCGTCACGGGGCGGACGACGGCTGCGTTGTGGCCGCCAGTAGAGCACCGCCCTCGCCCGCCGGGGTCGTGGCGTGAGGCGGCTCGAGAGGTACGATTTCAGCTTGTCGAAGACCGCTGGGCTCCCAGGGTCCACTTGAAACCCCGATGTTGGCGCAAGGCCTTGAAGAATGGCAACCCGCGCTCCCCGAGCCTTGAGATGAACCGGCTGAGGGCGACCACGCGGCCTGCGAGGCATTGAACCTGTTTTGTTGACGTCGGAGTGACCATACTTTCGATCGCCTCGATTTTCTCCGGGTTTGGGCCCACCCCGGAGCCCCCAACCATGTAGCCGAGCACCTTTCCCGAGGTTGCACCGAAGACGCACTTCTTGGAGTTGAGCTTGACTCCATGCTTGTTTAGGTTGGCGAAAGTCTCTGCGAGATCGTTGACGTGGTTGGCTTCGGAAGAGCTCTTGACGATGATGTCATCGACATAGACTTCGAGATTCCGCCCGATCTGGAAGTCAAAGGTACAGGACATCAGCCGCTGGAACGTCGCTCCGGCGTTGCGGAGGCCGAACGACATAGTGGTGAAGCAGAATGTTCCGAACGGCGTGATGAAGGCCGTCTTGTCCTCGTTGCCCGCCGCAAGCTTGATCTGGTGGTAGCTGGAGTAGGCGTCGAGGAAACTTAGCATCTTGGCATTGGCGGTGGAGTCCACGATCTGATCTATGCGTGGGAGAGGAAAGTTATCCTTCGGGCACGCCGAATTCAAACCCGTGTGGTCGACACACATCCTCCACTTTCCGCCTTTTTTCTGTACGATCACAGGGTTGGCCAGCCATTCGGAGTAGTCGACCTCATGAATGAAGCCAGCCTTCAGGAGTTTGTCGAGATGCTCCTTGATTATTGCCACCTTCTCGGTGGAGAAACGTCGTAACTTCTGGCGCACGGGCCTGCATCCAGGCCTTGTTTGTAATTTGTGCTCGATCACCTCCCTTGGGATCCCAGGCATGTCTGCTGGTTCCCACGTGAATATGCTTTTGTTGCCGCGGAGGAAGGTGACGAGCTCGAGCTCCTATTTTGGGTCGAGCTGGGCGGCGAGGTGGGCACATTTGTCTGGGTTGTCCTCCTCGAGCCGCACGGCCTTGGTCGGGCCGCCGGGCTGGATCGCCGCCTTCCGGCGGGCGTCCTTCTGTGCCGCCTCGGGGCCCCGCTAAGGGAGCGTACCCGCGATCGCGAGGGCCTTCTCTTCGTTGCAGTGCGCCATTTTGAGGTCGCCTCGGACGGTTATGACGCCTTGGGGCCCAGGGAACTTCATGCAACGGTGGCCGTAATGGTTCGCCGCCATGAACTTCATCAAAGCTGGCCAGCAAAGGATGGCGTTGTAGGGGAGATCTCCGTCCACGACCTCGAAGGTGACCAGCTCGGTGCGGAAGTTCGCCGAGTCACCAAAGGTGACAGGCAGAACCACCTGCCCGAGCGGAGTGGTCGAGCTCCCCAGCACGATGCCGAAGAAGGGGACCGCTATGCTCCTGATCTTGGACCTGGGAATCTGCATCCGGTCCAGCGTGCTAGCCAAGAGCAGGTTGAGGGAACTCCCTCCGTCAACCATAACCCTCCCATCCACGGTGTTGCTTATGGTCGGGGCGACGACCAAGGCGGTCTTAAGGTCCTTGAACATTCCCGGGAGAGCGTCGCCCTGGGAGAAGGTGATCGGAATGCCAGCCCATTTGCAAGGCTGGTCGGCAGTCTTGCCAGCCGAAGCTTGGTACACAGTGTGCGCGGCGCTTTGAGCTCACGCCGAGAATGGTATGCGGACGAGCCGTCGAAGATCATATTGACGCGGCGGTCGCCCTGCTGGAACTCCAGGTCGAGGCCCTCCGTCCCCTCGCGGGCGCCGCCCTTGTCGGGCAACTCGTCCCCCCTTTGGGAGCGTGGGCATCTCCCCATGCCCATCGTAGAAGGCGTTTAGCTTGAACTGCCACACCCTACAGCCCCTCAGGTCGTGGCCGGCGGCTTGGTGGTATAGGCAAAATTTGTCCGGGTCGTACCCAGGCCTGGACTCATTGGCGGGAGGTCCAAAATTAAGTTCTCAAGTTTTGGTCAAACTTGGTGTATTCTTCTTTCAAAGTGAAAAAGGTCAAAACTTTTACGTCGATCCTTGTGATTGAAGGTTGGAATAAGTTTTTGACATCCTTAGGATCTCATCTATAAAGTTTTGTGAGTTTTTTGTCCAGCCGATCAAAAGATTCCTCAAATTAGCTTTTGAGTTCGTGCTGGTGTTAGCTCTGTTCTTCCTCCTGTTTTTGTGCCTGGTCATACCGCCCTTCGTGCGGTCATACCGGATTCAATCCTGTCTTACCGGACTTGCAGGAAAACTTACTCTATTTCATTTGCTCCTTATGATTGAATTGTCTGTGGGCTTGGTTGGATCATTCACGCCCCCTCTGATCGCTATTTCGGTCTTTCAATTGGTATCAGAGCTGGTTTTGCTCTTCTATAAATTTTGATCGGTCTCAAGAGCCATGGCGATGGACAAGTATTCCATCAAGCCTCCTATCTTTTCTGGAGTTGATTTTCCTTTCTGTAAGTTGAGAATGGAGTCGTACATCACTGCCTAGGGCTTCCTGATATGGCCGAAGATGAAACTCCCATATGAGGTTCTTGCTGAAAACGTCACGGCTGGCAATATGGATGACAATGAGGCGAACGCTAAGGCAAGAAATATCGTCATACAGGGTTTGAGCCACAGTGAGTACAATAGGATTTCTCACCTTCGTTCTGCTCATCAGATTTGGGTAACCCTCGATGCTTACCATGAGGGTACCACCCAAATCAAGATGGTGAGACAGGACCAATTCAATGATTACAACAAATTTGAACAACACGCTGGTGAGAGTCTTAATGAGTGCTTTGGTCGGTTTACAAAGATTTTGAGCGACCTCCGAGTAGTTAATTGCATGTACCCTGACTCGGATAATGCTCGACATTTCTTGACCGCACTCGATCTTTGAGTTTGGGAGATGAAGGTGATCACCATCAAGGACACTACCGACTTATCGACTTTGACTCTTGACGGGCTTTATTCGTGTCTCAAGACTCATGAGATCGATGTCGTCTCTCGCAAGACGAAATCCTAGCAGATGGCTTTGGTCACTGATCCCACTGGATTCACTTCGGATTCTTGTGCTAGTTTTTCCTCTCCACCCTTTGCAAGATAAGTGATGACCAACTGGAAAATTTTTCAGAAAATAAGCTTCCTCTTTTGGCTCGCAAATTATCTCATGCATAAAAGGGGGTGATGGAGAGGAAGAGAGGTGGCACGATCATCTGCTTTGAGTGTGGTGACCCCAACCACATTCGATCAAACTGCCCTAAGCTGGAGAAGGGCAAGATCGACTCTAGCGGTTCATCAAAGAACGACTATATCGACAAGAATAACAACCTTATATCGCCACCAAAACCGACTGTGATGACGAAAAAGAACTAATTGGGATATACATTCCCGTAGTAGTG
The DNA here is from genome assembly GCA_036346275.1 of Otatea glauca. NCBI lineage: Eukaryota > Viridiplantae > Streptophyta > Magnoliopsida > Poales > Poaceae > Otatea > Otatea glauca. The sequence continues at coordinate 21,074,509 of CM070731.1, read as the reverse complement.
GTATATATGCAAATTATGCTATAAAAAGTGGATTTTGATGAAATTTTTCATAGAACTCACTTTGGAATATCTTATAATCATTATTCGAGTATGCTCAAAAGGATAAAGAGGTATAAATTTTGTGTTTAAGCGGTATATGCAAGCTGGTAGTACATAGTCCCAGGAGTATGGAACCATTTTCATATATATATATATATATGAAAATGGTCAAGAATACTATGTATTGTTATTGGTCAATAACAATCTTCCGATGAGAACCCTACTCCCTCAGTTCCAGAATATACCTCATTTTAGCTTTCAAATTTGTCTTAAAATACGTACTATTGTATTATTTTGTGATGTCTTTTTACCAATTTTTCCCCTTTTATACTCCTCGGAATTAGCTATTTTCAACGTTATTTACTACCATACACTAAAATAAAACACATTATCTAAAGATATAATAAAGAAGGATAATACAATCTTTTCTTTACGTATCTTGATAGAACGTCAATAACTTAGACTTTCATCTGTTCAGAAAGGAGGGAGTTTATAACATCGTATGAATAAAACAAGTACACGTATCCTGCAGATCTCAGCTTTAAAATTACAGCCCTGCAGGCACCTTTGACAGCACATAATTCAAGCAAGTTACCAGTCCAAATTGAACACAGATTGTGCAGCTAGCTAATTATTATATTGTCGACGGAGGAAGGGTTAAGATACCTTGAATTAAAGATCAAGCAACCAGGTTTAATTGACTTGCAAGAACACACCACATGCATGGTTTGACATCCCGGCAGCAGTATGGAGACTGAAGCAATATAACACTTCCTACTTGACTAGTCAACTGTGCATAAGACATTCACCCCTTCAAGATTTCATATTTTTCAAATAAAAGCACAATACTGCAAGTAGCAAACAAGTCTCACATGCAAGCATAAAAGAAAAATGGCCACGCAAATACTCTTGATTATTGTTTCAAGAACGGGTTGCGTTAGCCAAGCTAGGTAAATAAAGGCAGCAAATACAGTTCTGTGACCATTTCAGTTCTCTATCTGAACATCAAGTTATCAACTAGGTAATGCAACCAAATATATTCCGTACTTATCCAACCTATTTATTGTAAAAAGGTAAGAAGTCGTAAAAACTCAACCATATTAATTAGCTTAGCACCGCACCCTGCAGAACGACTGCGAGGCAGCTAGCATAAATCTAGTGCAGTATTTCTTTGGAGGAAAAAGTCCATACAATACTCTAAAATTTGTTCAAAAATCCGTCTGACATTCTAAACTATAAAATCAAACATTCCAAACTTTACAATCCGGTTCAAATAACACACTGACCTGGTTTTACATAGTGGTGTTGAAAGCATAACATGATGAGTGGACCGTTTTGCCACGTAGGATAATATGGTGGACAAATTTAAATGCATAAGTGGAGCCCACAAAAGCTTCTCTCCCAAATCGAAAGAGAGAGAGTAAACTACCGAGGCCAACAGCCATAGAAGCATTGCTGGGAGCTTAGCAAGGAAAAAGTCATTATGGGGCCCCAACCTGATATTGACGTAATTATATCAGTGTATTAACTTAAATGGCAAAACCGTCTACTCAATATGCCACACAGCCAATACAACTATATGAAACTAGGTCAATGTTTTATTTGAAGTGAATTACAAAGTTCAAGCGGACAAATGTTCCGTTCCATAGTTCGGGGTGCTTGATTAAATTTGGACCAAATTCATGGTGTTACGCAGACTTCTTCCTTCTTTTGATAATCATGAATGTCTACACAGTTAAGCAGCATACAGGTAATGCAAAAATTAAAAAGATATAGGACTAAATAAAAGTAAAGATGATAGTTGCTTGTCGGCATTAAGTTCTTAGTATATCTAATTTCTGGAACAAATTAATGTGGCAACTCTATTAAAACAAGCAGGAAATAGTAATGACTGACAACGGCATCATATATATTAACATCAAAGGTCACGCCATTACCAAAGATTTAGCATCTAGTGCCTTAATTAACATTAGTACATAAGTCACGAGTTCAAAAACAAGAAAATTACCACCTTTCACATAGCTCCCAAATTTAATGAGTAACTAGACCCCCAAAACTCGATCGCATCGTCAGAAGAAAACAATGCAAAATCAGCAGCTAGACTTTGTTTAGCTACCCTTTCCTTAGTTTACCCTTTCCAATACAAACTGTTAAGATCACTTAAGACCTAACTAGCTACCGAGCTAAGCATCATTCCATACCGAGAATAGAGGCGCCCCATGGCAAACCGTCACGTTGGCCTTCTGCGCCACGACCGGCGCGGACGACACCCAGCTGTTGCATCCAAAAGCTTGCTCATAACCGTCATCTCTCCCAACATCGGCGCCCGGCGAGTCCTGGGAGAGGTAATACATGCTACGACTACCATACAGGTCAGACGTCGAGCCACCGCCAACCACACCGTCATCCCCGTAGCCACTGGACGCATGGTTGCTCTGCCCTATGTCCAACAAAGTGGCAACCGGCATGCCATAGCTACCACCACCCACGGCACCATGGTAACTGATGCCTCCATTGTACATGCACGAATTGGGGTCCAACGACAGCGACGTCTCCTCGACAACGCCCATCACGTCCGGAACATTAGATGGCTGGAAGAAGTTGTGGGTAGCGCCCACGGCAGGGAAATGATGTAGGTTGTGCATGTTCTGTGCAGATGCAAAAGACGCGCTGTCCTGCTCTTGCTTGCACCACATCCTGGACAGTCCTCCATTGGCGTACTGCAAGGGGATCGGCTGCATCGAAATGGGGGACCAGCCAGTGTAGCCGTCCTGGTGAGAGCTATAGCTACCAATACCGATGGTGAGCTGGGACATGGCCACATTGTCAGCATTTGTGCCATTGCCGTCCATGCTCATGTCGGTGTTCTCAGAGACATCCTTGAGACGCTTGGTGGTGCCACTGATCGGGAGGGAGCTGCTTTCAATGATGCTCTTGACATCGTACCGGTTCATGTCGAAGTTCGTGACAGCGTTGAGGCCTCGGAATTTGATCGCGGCAATGTCATACGCCTCCGCAGCTTCCTCCTGGGTACCTACAAGTAGGGCCCGGAGGTGTTCGGCTCATTGTTAAACGAACTCTATTAAGAAAGTGACACAAGAAATTTAAGGGGAAAAGTTGTTCCCGCCATGCTTTGTGCTTTTCCTTTTTTGCTCCTATTTTTTGGGACAAAGCATGATGGATTTGGTTGAACGTAAAAGATTTTGATGTGACTTACTAAATGTGCCCAAATACAGATCCTTGTTTCCTGCCACCCTTCCTATTCTTGCTTGCCACCTTCCGTGCTGATGGTGTCTGATTCACATGTATGTTTGACTATTAGCAAAGCAATGGCAAGGCATATATAAAATAATATTAAAGTTCATTATCAACACACAAACACAAAATTTATAGCAACAAATTATCAATAAAAAGATAAGCATGTGCAATCAACATAATTCCTAGGAAATGAACAGACCTAAATTCAAGTTTAAATAGAAAATATGATTATTTCTACGGAATAAAACTAGAGAGCGCTTAAAACATCAAATTATAATCACGAAATTTTAAACTGTACCGGGTAACTCCGCGATAGATGGATGCACCGCGAGAAAATCCGCTGCTTTTTCTGTATTACATTCTTACGTCAAATCTAATTCATGTGGAGATCATTATAGCCCTTCCATAAAGGTTCAGAGTTGCAACAGCAAATACCTTCTAAGGGATGCAACATATTCTTGCCGATTCATATTCTTCATCTCCTCTATCTCTTTCTCATAGTCACTTACCTAAGAACAGCAATCACGATAATAATATAACATACATAATATATGCAACAAGAAGTTAGCATATGCAAGGAAGTTAAAGTTAGAAATTAGTGGTACTGGAAAATTTGTTGTCGTTGTAGTGCCCCAGTATTTGAGAGCAGCCAAATCATAAGCCCTAGCGGCTTTTTCTTCCTTGTCATATCCACCTTCATGGAATAAATCATATATTTCAGATACATGTACTTCATAAATAAAGAGAATAGAAATTGCTATAATAACTTTAAAGTTCTTACCAAGATATACTGAATAGAATCACACCCCGGAAATAAGTCCAAAGTCAATCGGCGCAACAACAAAAAGAAGTAGTTTGGCTTAGAAATCAGAATTTTCATAGAAAAATTAGCTATTTCAAAGATTTAATTAATTTTACTTGGTAGAGTTCGATACATTGGCGATATTTTACCTTGTCTACCTTTGCGAGTCTGACCTTCTCTTCTGCAGCTATTGTCCCAAAGATGGGCTTCATACCTCCCTGTCCACCTGTGCCTATTGCACAACAACAAAATCAGACAAAACATTTATGAGAAGAGTTGGCCAACATAAGGAACAAAGTTGACAAAAAAAATATTTGCTAATAATCGTAGGTGACATTAATTTTGGATCTATTTTTATGTCATCATAAAATCAAGATGAACAAAGGACAGGGAAAACATGAAAGCTAGCTAGCTGGGGGAAACAATTAATGATGACAAGCGCACGTTCGAAATGGTTATCAAGTACTGCTTGTCAATTAATCCAGTCAAATCAAGAACTACTGCAGTCCTTCAGCCGATAAATATGACATGCTTGCAATGATGGTGATGACAAAGCAAATTTTACAAGAAAAGAACTAAATGATCCGGCCAAATCAAATTAAGAAGCAGTACTGCTGCCGATAAGAACAAAAAATATTAACTTACAATTTGTGTTAGATGGTGTTTACAAATTACATAACAGTTTTACCAACAAAATAAGTAAAAACAATGAAACTACAACAAAATCAAATTGCTAGTCAGGTAGAAAACAAAAAACAAGTTAAGAAACTGTGCATATCAAGAAGCAAAAAAGGCGATAGATAGCACAGGAATCTTGCAGAATACAATGAAGTGATTAAATATCGAACCAAAGGCCTGATTACAGCAACAAGAAAAGTGGGGAACTAGAAACTTGATCATAGTACTAAACTATAGGAGCACACATGTAAAGTAGTCCTATTGTATTAAAAAGATATAAAACCTTACATTATCTGAAGCAAGAACAAGAACGCTAAGGCAAAAGAAAACACCAAAATCAAAAAAAAGTTCATAAATCTAAATAAAACTTCTGTGGCAAAAAAGTGAAGAGAACACTTTAAAACACAATATAGAAAATGAATTACAAATATGACCCCAACATAAAAGGCTCAAAACACACCAAATCAGTAACACAATGGAATCAGTATTGACAACAGAAGACAAGACGAGAAGAGACAAACTTCTGCTAGGAATCATCAATACTCAGCGATCAAGAAAAACTAGCCAAAACATAAACAAAAAGAGCATATGGTACTGTCTTACAATGCCTACATATCCAAAATACAAAAAACTAAGGAAAACCAGAAAAAATAATAGCAACAAAATAAAACACATGACAATCAGAAACAACCAACTTTGTGACACCCCGGTATATGGAGGTCCGCTGCCCGAACGTGTCCACCGCCTTCCTCGGCGCCGTCTCCACAACCGCGCCGTCGCACACCTTCCCCCACCCGTCCAGCGAGGCGCTGGCACGAGCCTCCGCCTTCGTAGGCGACGATACAGACAACGCCATCGCATCTCCCCCGACCGCAGGCGCTGGCTGGCTACGCAGCCAGTTCTTGATCATGGACAGCCCTATAGAGCTGGCGCCCAGGCCGCCGCTTCCGGCGCCCGAGGGGCCGGCCCCGGCCGCCGGTTCCTGCATGCCGAGGAAGTCCTCAAGCTTCGGCGGCTCCTCGTCGGCCGCTTCCACCACGCCCTTCAGGTCTCCCCACTCTGTGTGCACAAACACAGGAGGTTAAGACGTTAATAAGAAAGCAAGGAAATATAGTAGTAGTGGTGAAAGACAGGTTCCATGATGATGGTGTGGCTGCCTTGCCTTGCGGCGGTGGGTGCAGGACGACGTCGGCGCCGGAGAAGGAGGAGAAGCCCAGCCAGTTGTTCATGGAACCCATCTCGGAAGGCGTTGCTGTGAGTACACACTATTACTAGCACCGCTAATTTGAGAGAGATAGAGAGAGAGAGTTGGAGAGAGAGATGAGAGAGGTGTGGTTCTTGTCGTCTTTATGGACTGGAAGCCCTAGATAGACTCTTCCTAGTCTCGCAGCAGCGTAGGAGTTGCTGATGCTGTCACAGTAGAAAGAGAAGCGGAATAATAAAACTCCAACTTGGAGGTATAGCAAGGAGGGAAAAGAAGACTGCGTTAGGGTTCTCACAAAGAGAAAGGGTAAAAGAGGAGTCAGAACTACAGGAGAGCGATAAGAGACTATTTAGGTGTAGTCACGACTCAAAAACATTTGTGTTGACTGTTGAATACGTTAATATACAAACAAACATGGATGCGTGTAACTATTACTGTAGTGTGTGTAGCGTACTACGATGTGAAATCTCTCTCGTCATGGGGGGGCTCAACGCGATGTGGTATGAACCCACGAGCGGGCGTGTGTTATTATTGCCGCGCGCGCCGCTGCTTCGATTAGATTGCGCTGCGTGTGTGCTGTAACCGAGGAATCCTTAATTAATTACTCAGTCCTTTTATAAATAGATATTATTATAGATTCTAGTATTTTTATTAATATATATCCATAAAAGACTGTTTACTTAATTTTATTATATCTTTGGTTGATGTAACTTACTTTAGTTCATATATAAATACCATTAGAAATAATTAAAAGAGAGAGGTATAGAAAAAAAATAGTTAAAAGCCACCTGGAAAATGTATAATGATACAGTGTATTTAGAAACAAAATTTGAAAGTTCGAATAATATGTATTCAGAATCGGGAGTAGTATTAATCAGACAAGTTAACCACGGGTTAAGTTAATTCGCAGAGGAGCAAGTGGTTCGCTAATAATCACTATTTCCGCGTTAGTTTCGTCTCTCTGCGGTGAAAGGCTGAGAAGCATGCATGCATGTCTATCCACTATCCAGCGTGCAGTCCAGGGGAGGAGACATTTGGCTGGCGCCGCTTCTACCGGCGTATGAACGAGCAGCGCTAAAAAGATGCAGTGGCCCAACTCAATTTTGCCTTTGCCTGGCTTCCATTCCTAATTCTCTCTCACACTTTTTTCTTTTCTTGCCTCTTACCTTTTTAGGATTTCTTTTTTTTTTGATCATTTAGCCAGGTACGTTTGGCTGTTTGTGTGTATACGTTGTGCTCCCGGAAGCAGTGGACAGAAGTGTTCTTTAATTTATGAGTAAATTTTACATTGCACTATGTTTTAAGTATTATCAAAGTGGGACTTTTTATCATCCTTAACTATTTGTTCACTTTACACCATCTTTTCATACAATTTCTATACCATGAGTTTGCTAAGCTAATTTTACCATGAGTTGCGTAAGAATGATGGAATGCTAAGGCACCTTACTAATTCCACCTATTGGAGAAACATCGATAGGAGATTTTAAGAATTCAGTGTGGATCTGAGGAATATAAGGCTTGGATTGAGTACAAACAAAATGAATCCTTTCGGTAACATGAGCAGCTGTCATAGCATTTAGCCCGTGAATCTCGGTAGCTACAACCTTCCTCTTTGGTAGTGTATAAAGTAGAAGTACATTTTATTGTCTATACTTATCCAAGGCCCGAAGTAGCTTGAGAAAGATATTGATGTGTACCTAGCACCATTGGTGAAATATTTGAAAATACTGTGGGATTCTAGGGTACAGGTACGAGATGCACACAAATTAGAGAACTTCACTTTGCACTGCTTGTTGTTCTGCACCATAAATGATTATCCTGTCCTTGCTAACCTATCGGGCCAGAGTACAAATGGAGCCAAAGCCTGTACTCACTGCTTAGATGATACCGAGAGTGTGTGGCTGAATCACTTACGTAAAATCGTGTACATGCATCACCGTAAGTTCCTTCGAAAGAATCACCAATACCGCAAAATAAAGATACAATTCGACAGAACGAACAAAGACGGTTCAGTTCATGATATGGTTAAGAACATAGATGTTGCGCTTGGAAAAGGGACATAAATCGAGGACCCGTGAGAAGAGCATATGAAAAAAGAGATCAATATTTTGGGATGTACCTTATTGGGAGCACCTAGAAGTTTGACACTGCATTGACATTATGCATGTAGAGAAGAATGTTTGTGATAGTTTGATTGGTCTCTTACTGAACATTAAGGGCAAAACAAAGCATGGTATCAACACACGGCTAGACTTGGTCGATATGGGCATCAGACCTGAGTTAGCACCGAAAGAGACCGATAAAGGCCGAACATACTACGAACCTGCTTGTTACACTCTTTGCAATGGCGAGAGAATTGAACTGCGCTAGTGCTTGCATGATGTGAAAGTTCGGTTCGGTTACTCTTCTAACATGAAGAGATTTGTTTCGATGCAAAATTTGAACTTAACTAGCATATGATTGCCATGTGCTTTATGACACAAATGCTCCCTGTCGCAATTAGAAGTATTTTATCGATCAAGGCCTAGGAGATCAACACAATGTTGTGTTATTTCTTTAACATAATTGCTCAGAAAAGTCATCGATCCCGAAGGATTAGATGCTCTGCAGGTCGAGGTGGTGGTGACTCTATGTAATCTTGAGATGTATTTCTCTTCGTTGTTTTTCGATATCATGGTCTATCTCATTGTTTCCTTTGTGAGAGAGATAAAGATGTGTGGGCTCTTCTTCCTATGTAGCATGTACCCGTTTGAGAGGTACATGAGAATTCTTAAGTCCTATGTACGGAATCGATCTCGACCGAAGGGTAATATTGTCGAAGGTTATACAACCGAAGAGGTCATCAAATTCTGCAGCGTTTACATGGCTCAAGTCAAACCGATAGGTGTGCCTCGATCTCGCCATGAGGGGAGACTCCAGGGTATCGAGACCATGAGAAGGAAAGCGATCACGCATGATCCGGTTGCGTGTGCTCAAACCCATTTCACGGTTTTGCAACACATGGCTGTAGTGTCACCGTATATCGACGAGGACAACAACTAGCTACGGTAAGAGAATTCAGCGCGACAGGAATCTTGTATCATGAGACAATATAACCTTCAGTTCAACAGATGGTTGAAGGAGCAACCCATCACTCAGAGTTCGTCAGGTGATACGTTGACATGGTTGGCAAAAGGGCCAACATTTACAGTTATAATATGGAAAGGATATGATTTAAATGGGTAACCATTTTACAAGAGAGTTCAAGATATAAAGAGCACAAACCAGACCAACAATTTTTGCATAGATACGTTCAATACTGCTGAGTCGACGAGGAGCTCGTACTATGGATTCATAGAGGAGATTTGGGAGTTCGACTATGTACTATTCAAGATGCCCTTATTTCAGTTCCGTTGAGTACACCTCTACCAAGTGAAGGTTGACAAGTATGGCATCACTACTATCGACCTCGAACATTTCAGATACCAAGATGAACATTCGTACTCGCTAACCAAGTTGTTTAAGTCTTCTATATAATCGACTGTTTAACAAGAAGCGCCATGTAGTTCTTCAGGGAAAAAAGGAGGATTGTCGTAGTTGAGAATGTAACAGATGAGGAAGAATACAATTAGTTTGATGAGTTGTCTCCTATCGAAAACGGCATAACAGTTCATGAAGAACAACCTAAAGAAGCTAGCTACACACGTGTCGATCATCATGAAGGGCTAATTTTTATACAAAAGAATAAGCAAATGGAGTTATGATGAGGTCATCATGTTTATTTTAAGTGTATCTATATTTTAATGTCAACTAGATAGCTATGAATGTCTGGTCAATATATACCTTACTTCAAGGACAGTTTGTTGTTGATGTTGTGTTGTAGTGTAATCTTTGCAAGTATAGATATATGGAACTCAGTTTGTCAAGACACAATTCTGCTTACAAAATTAACAACTTGAGTGCTGATGTTTAGTTCCTAATTGAAATATGTACCTACCAAGACTGATGAATAATTAATCCATGTAGCTTTACTTTGAATTATGCTTACCTCAAAAAAACTATGCTAGAAACCATCTCTGCCTAGCTATGGTATTTTCAATGAGTGACGATTTCTATTGTGTTTATACTATAGTTAAAGCTGCATGCATATATTTATTCCAGACTAGAGAATACTTAGTATATATGCCTATATCAACTTCTATACTCATTAATTTGCTAGCTATCGTACTCATTGTGATGCACTTTTGATAACTGCTAAGTATATTGATTGCTCTGCTCGCAGCACTATCAGTTCAGTTATTAATGTACTTGCTGGCCAAACTGTTTATGGTCTAATAATTGATCATTTGGATAGTGAAATTTACTCTAAATACTTTATGGTGCATAATTTAGAAAAAGTAAGAGTTCAAGGCCTCATTTTCTTAGTTAATTGTTTAAGTTTAATTGTCATTATTTGACCCTAGGTGTAGTGGAGGTAAGAGATTAATCTCTAGAAACCCTACACCTTGTGGTGAGGAGGCTGAAGGTATAATGACCTTTAGTAGCCCAACACCAGATAGCACTCTGTCCATACTCTATACTATTGTGCAAAGGGGCTAGACTTTATAGTTTTTAGGACCTTCCATGTACGGAGGCTGTGGTTTAATGATGATTGGGCTAGAGAGACTATTTGTGACAACACTAGTTCAGTTTTTATAATTTACATGCCTATCTCTTTATTAATGCATTGCACTCTAATTTTTGCTCATTCTTATTATGCATATAAAGACCTAGGGATAGATTGTGTGTTCTAGGGACCAGTTATAGAATAGGAATTTAAATTCTGTAATGTAATATATGTTTGTGTGTAAATAGCTGAGTACAACAAATAAAAATAGGAGCTAAGGCTAGGAAATGGTCCTAGATCCATTGTCCATGGTGTGCTTGGATGCGTGGATCTATAGTGTGTTCGAGCTCGTGGTCTCAAGGAGTTCTTGGTGCTTGGAAACCAAGTTTATTTTATCATTTTTCTTCCTTAGATGTAGACGCGGCTCGAGGCGCTATGCTCGAGGAGTTCTTGGTGCTCGAACACCAAGTTTCTTTGTCGTTTCTTAATTCATTCTTATTCTTGTTTCCTCATCAAAGGTCACCTCGCAGGTTTCTATGATCCTATGCACATCACAACTCCAGACCCTATAGCTACGAGAACAAGTCGAATAACCCAGGAAGATACCATCAAAAGAACTAGACTCAAACTTATCCAGGTTACCAGACTTCAAAATGAAACACTTGCAACAAAACACATAAAAATGAGAAACACTAGGCTTTCGTCCAAACCTCAACTTGTAAGAAGTGCGGTGCAAATGTGCTCTGAAGAATACGGGATTAGAAACATGGCAAGCAGTAGCTATAGCCTAAGCCCAAAACTTCCTAGGAGTGCTGTACTCGTCTAGCATCGTCTAGTGTCAGGACCGGAATATGCAAATCCGGACCCTCTGTGTATACGGCACTAGTCCAGGATCACGCTAGTGCACACAGGCTCAACATCGGTAATATCAAAATCATACACAGCGGAAACATTATGAAAGACATCATACATTAAATAATACAAGTTGAATGACCTTATGGTCAACTTATATGACTATACCTCGCAAAGCTGAATAACATAATAATCTGCAGCGGAATGAAAACGTAGATAAACCCCTCAATATACCACAGGCAACTGACAAGGCTCGCACCCTAAACATTCGACTCCTTCTAGTACATCTCCTCCAGCATGGATGCTGACTCCTCAATTGGTAATGTTGTTGGCAAGGGTGAGTATTTAAAGCATTCAACAAGTTGTGCACAGAATGCAACTCTATGTAATCTATATGCAAGGCTTATTCCAAAGGAAAAGGCTATTATGGCTATTTTGCAATAAGCAGCATTTATGAACAAATACAATAAATATATTGTAAAGACTGTAAAACAAATAACAGCAGTAGATAGATTCAGCATTTTCCAAATAAACCAAGTTTTCAATCCTAAATCATGTTTCAACCTTCCATATGGCAATCCTGCCATCCCAACCAAGTTTTCCATTTAATTAAAATAACCCTTAACTGTAATTCCCGAGCATTGCTCAATACCGCGAGCACGGCTATTCGAATAGTTTTACATTCTACAGAGGTGATGCACTTTACCCACACGATACAACCATACACCACAAAGGTGAGTGATTATAACAAAGCCTTTACAATGCACTACATTAACCTGATACTACCTGCTAAGGTTTCAACACTGGTGGGTCTGAAAACCACAACCAGGGCCCCTCTCTTGCGCCTTGTGAATTACTCCATAACTCGGGAACTCACACTGCCAATGATAGTACCAAACTAAGACATTGCAAATTAATCAGCTAAGCTGTCCCATACCAGACATGTGGTTGCATGATTGACTCAGGTCAAAGACATGTAAGGTTAAGTCCTTAGGATGATCGAAGCAAGACTTCCACATACCCTCTGCCCATCGGGCCCACCTTGCCATACTTGCCCCTTGTCACTTGCCCTAATCTAAGTGATTACCACCCAAGTTGATTAACAAGCACCACGTGCCATCAACAATTCAACATCGTTGCGTGACATGACTCGCCACTATAACTCAATCTCATTGTGTGATTTCACATGACACACAAGTTCATATCATTGTTCGATATTCCGTTAATCAAGATTAAACATCAATGGTTCGAGGCCTTCCCATGTTGATTTCAGAACCAACCAACTATAATGAACCAATCAAGGGTTACAATAGATCATGGCATACAAATGACAAGGTAGGGTATAGATCAAATTGGTAGATTAGCTAAGTCCCAATTTAATTTGAAACAATTGTATATGTAAAATAACATGCAACAAAGGAAAACAATATAGCAATTTTGTAAACATGGGTTCAACATAATTAAAGCACAACTTGCCTTAGAAAATCCCTTATTCTTGCTCTGGACCTTGGTCTTGAGTTGATGGATCCTCCTCGGGTGCTTCGCACAATTCGACGTCTACGCGAATCGAGAGAGAAAGCCAAATAAACACAAAAAAGCAAGCAAATAAACTCAAAAAATCAAATAAAATTCACCATTAAATATATCTCAATTTTACAAATTTTTTGAAATTTTAATCACCTCAATCGGAGCTCGTATGAGGGAGAACGGGCTCGTGGAAGATTCAAAAAACATAAAAACATGAAAATTGGAAAATCAATTAAATAACCGAATTATTTTTAGATAGAAAAAGATAATTATTGCGTCAGCATGACATCGGTATGACATCATCGCGGCTGTGGCATTGACATGTGGCCCTTCGGCCCAAGCACCTGGTCCATGGGACCAGATCCATCCACCGTGGACCAGGTGCACCGATCTACCTCACCGACACGTGGGCCTGCACTAGATGACGTGGATGGCCATGCGGTGCCACCTCAGCCCTGAGCGTCCATCTGGTGTCGTGCTGGCGCTGATTTGGTCGCCACGCATCGCCCATCCGACAGTGCCACTTCGGTTACGACGGCGCAACGCCTAGGGTCGCCGGCGGTGAGCGAAAAAGCCTCCTACTGCAATCGGCGTGAACTCAGTGACGTGATTGGATCAAGACTTTGTGCACAGGATCTTGGGCAGTGACGTCTTCATCTCCAACGGCGGTGACCTCCACGATGATCTCTTTCTCCGATGAGCTTCAGGTGAATCCAAGGTGCTCACTGTGTAGATCTCGCGATGGCAAACACGATGCGACTGGTCCCGAGCTTCACGGCGGCTTGACGGTGATGCATCGGTGTTTTCCTCCTTGCGACAGCGCTCGGTGAAGATCCTCAATTGCGATTAAACGACGGCTACTTCGGTGCAATTGATTAAGGGCTTTTGATGCGAACCAGATTGCACAGCCAGGGCATCCCTTAAATTGTGCTTGGAGTCCACACCTTACCCGCCTCCCACACGGTCTCCATGCCCACCATGGCTCAAGTTTAGAGTCCTAATCGGAGAATACAAAGCCACAACTTGCCACATGGCAGAACGGAAGGGCTTTATTCAATAAGACGTGGCCAAATCCAGCACGTTCGCGAAATCAAACGTTCACAAATAGATAATGTTCAACACACACGCTTTACTTTCCACCGCACGATTACAATCCGATGGCGGAGATGAGCTAGGGTTTCCCAATGATGATAGCTGCACGATTGCCATCCAATGGCCGAAACCTCATCCATCTGAGTGGTGCGAAGGTAACCACACAATGGAAATCCAACGGTTGATGCCCTAGCTTTCAGAAACAGGCCGAACGGCCCAAGGAGCACATTAACGGCTCCGGCCCAAAACTGTTCATATCTATTTTCTCGGGTTTTCTTTTTAAAATAATTCTAGAAATTCATTTAATTAGTTTTAGGCAATAAACATATCAGGAAAAATCCAATAAAATTCTCTTAAATACTTTGAGATATTGTGAGCTCAAATAAAATATTTTTTACGAAACTTTATATTACTTTTATCTATAAATAATTAGTTTTCACAACAGGCCAAATTACTTAATTGAAAATAAATTCAAATAGATTCCAGAAAAATCCAATAAATCCAGAAATATGACAAAACACACAAATAACAATAATATAATATTAAAGGCAAATTCTGGGATGTTACAAATCTCCCCCCTTAACAGAATCTCCACCCCGAGATTCAGGGCTAGTTAAGGAAAAGGTTTGGAAATTTTTACTTCAGATCCTCTTCACGCTCCCAAGTTGTTTCATTCTCTTAATGGTTGCTCCACTGAACTCTGCAAAATCGAACGGACTTATTCCTGGCCTTGCGCTACATCACATCCAAAATTTTGATCAACTGCTCCTTGTAGGTCAAATCCTCCTGTAGTTCAATTGCTTCTAATTGCGTCCGCTCCGCTAGCACTCTGAAATATTTCTTAATCTGCGACACATGAAACACATCATGCACTCCTGCCAATTACTGCAGCTATTCTAGCTGATAAGCAACCTCTCCACGATGGCTCAAGATCTTGAATGGACCAACATATCTTGGCGCAAGCTTCCCTTTAGCATGAAACCTTTTGACACCTTTAAGAGAGGTAACTCTGAGATACACGAAATCATTTGGCTCAAAGCTCAAATCACGACGACGATTATCAGCGTAGCTCTTTTGCCTTGACCGCGCTATTTTCAACCTCTCTCTTTTCATAGTAACTTGCTCTTTAGCTTCCTTGAGAATATCAGGTCCAAACACCAAACGCTCTCCCGTCTCATTTCAATTCAACAGGGTACGACAGGCTCGACCATTCAAGCTTCAAATAGTGACATTTGCAAACTAGCTTGATAACTATTATTGTAGCTGAATTTTGTATATGGCAAACACTTTTCCCATGATGTAGCATAAGCTAATGCACAAGCTCTTGACATATCCTCCAATACTTGACTAACTCTCTCAGTCTAACCATCCGTCTGCGGACGATACGCTGCACTGAAATTCAGGCGAGTCCCCATTGTTTCATGCAATTTATTCCAAAATCTCGAGGTAAATTTGGGTACCTCTATCTGACACAATATTCTTAAACACACTATGCAAAAACACAATCCTTGACATATACAGCTCCGCTAAGTGATCTTCTCAATAGGTAGTCTTGACTGATATGAAGTGAGTGATTTTGGTCAAACAATCAATGATGAACCATATGGAACCATATCCTATATGAGTTCTCGATAAATCCTCAGCAATATAGATTTTCTTATTGGGTTGCCTCCCTTTTTTTTCCACTCAAGAATCTATAACGACTGTAGCGAACCAATAGGCCTCTAATGCATTGCCTTTACTTTCTAACATACATCACATCAAGCAACTTCATGTTAGTGTTATGCCCTTGAGGCAATCATTTAGATGATTGTAACATGACTATGTTTATGAATAATAATATGATTATTGGTCCAATGAATGTATATCATTGTATTGATCAACAAGTATGTGACTTGCTTATGAAGCTCTTTACTTATTGATATAATTCGATAAATATCTCTGATCGGATATCATCGTATAGGACAACGATGAATAGATCAACACATGTAGTGATCGATGATCATGCTTCATAGATCATGGGATATGGAGATATCATCTATACATTGTGGACGCATGTTGAAGAACATGGGTTAGATAGACCCGCCATGGGACACAGCGAGAATGTTTCATTCTTATGTGTCATCGCAGTATCTCATACATAGTAGATGTATGATCCTTAGACCTGAGATTGTCATATTCCCTACATGTGTAATAGTTTTCCTTGGGGCTATCAAACACTACTTCCTAACCGGATAGTTATAAAGGTAGCTTTCATGTTTACTATGAAACGTGTAGAGGGAAGTGAGCAGTCAAGATGGAATTTGCCACTCCAATGAAACGGAGATATATGACAAGGCCACTCGTGTGATATGATTAAGGAAGTGCATGGCCATGCCGTGATTGAGGAGTCAATCACAACTTATTAATATATCACGGATACGAGAGATGGATTGAATCATCAAAGGATGACATGCCTCTCGCCTTGAGTTCAATCTTCATATACTTGGCAAAGGGATTATTACATGAGTACTTTTGATAGGTTCTGTCCGATTTGATCATAGTATGTTTGAGGGAGTTGGCATACTTTGCAAGGAGCCGTTACCAACTATTGGATTGAAAAGGAGTTTTTCGAATCCATGTCCAAACGTACGTGAACCTGCAGGGTCACACACTTAATGGGCTGGGACATATTAATTTGGATTGGATTTGTAATTAATGGACCTCGTGGACTTAGCACGCTGATGGGCCCTGGGTTAGGGTTTCATCTTGTGGATGTATAAGGAGGGGAGGAGGGTGGGCACAGGGTGTGCTTTTTCACGTTTTAGAAGTGATTCACCCGAAACCCTAGCCTCCTCCTCTCGCTGCCCCTACCGAGCGACCAGGTGCTTGCACACCGACGCACGGCGTTCCATCCCTGGACGTGTGGACTGCTGCAGTGACGCTGCTACGACTGCGGCGTGGGAGGACGATCCACGGCGAGGTGAGGACGATCCACTCCATCGACGCAACGACTGCGGCGAGGACGATCCACTACATCGACGCGCGAAGGATTCCACAACTGCGCGTCTAGTGGTAATCTAATCTGTGATCCCCTTCTTGCGAGTAGCTTTCTGGTTATGCGGAAGTTTTTTTTTGTGCTAGTGTAGCATACCGCGTTCCTCTTCACTTCACACTTCATCTTAGGCCACCTCAAGAGTCAACTGCTTAAACTCCTTTTTATTTGGTACACGAATTTGACCTTAAAATCACATAGTACCCTACCCATGCAAAATAAAATCCTTGGCTAATCCTTCATCCTTTTTAGACTTGATTCTGCAAATTTTCTCATTGTCCTTCTGACCTTCTCTGATCTGATCTTCAAGTGTTGGCTTCATTCCAAAGCAGCTACAAATCCTTGTGAAACCACTTCTAATTTCAACTTTTGAAACTCCTTGCCCAATTCCGATTGATCACTTGATATCAGTGTATTAGCACTATGGCCTTTACGACTTAAGACATCGAATACCACAATAGCCTTATCAGGATGATAACGGATCCCAACATTATAATACTTAATCAACTCCAACCATCCTCTTCATTACATATTAAGGTCCGCACTTTGAACTCTTATGGTCCGTGTGTATCTCATGTCTGTTTCCAATAAGATAATGACGCCATAACTTCAAAGCATGCACTACGGCAACTAACTCCAAATCATGCGTAGGATAATTCTCTTAATGCAGTCTCAACTATCTTAAAACATAGGCAACAACCTTGCTATTTTGCATCAACACACATCCAAGACCTTGTCTAGAAGCATCACAATATATATCAAAGTTGTTATGCACATCTGGCAATGCTAACACCGGTATTGCAGTTAAACGCTTCTTTAACTCCAGCAAACTCTTTTCGCACTCTAGCGTCCATGCAAATTTCTTCTCCTTCTTCAACAATTGCGTAAGGGGTCTAGAAATCATCGAGATTTTTTCTATAAATCGACGGTAATATCCCGCCATTCCCAGAAAACTACGAATCTGAGTAACGGACTTCGATTGCTCCCAATGCAGCGCTGCTCCAACTTGCTTGTGTCAACGGCAACCCTTTAACAGTCATCACATAACCAAAAACTCAACTTTTTCCTTCCAAAAGTCACACTTGCTAAACTTGGCATACAACTATTGCTCTTGTGGCCTTTCCAAAACCAATCTCAAATGTTCTTTATGCTCTTCTCTCGTCTTGGAGTAAATGAGAATATCGTCTATAAAGACAACGACAAATTTATCCAAGTAGTCCATGAAATCATGCTCATGAAATATGAAGGAGCATTAGTAAATCCAAAAGTTATGACCAAAAACTCATAATGTCCATGTCGTGTAGAGAACACAATCTTAGAACATCCTTCGCACAACTCTTCAATTGATGATAACCTGATCGAAGATCTATCTTAGAGAAAACTCCGGCTCCTCTCAACTGATCAAACAAGTCATCGATCCTGGGCAATGGATACTTGTTCTTGATCGTCACTTCCTTAAGTGTATGATAATCAATACACATCCTTAGACTTCCTCGTTTCTTTCTGACAAACAAAACTAGCGCTCCCCCTTAACACAGGCGAACTAATTCTGATGAAACTTTTTTTTACTTTTCAGTCCGTTCCTTCATTTTAACCAACTCAACAACAGCCATGCGATACGACCTTTTTGCTATTGGGGCCGTACTAGGCAATAATTCATCAATAGAATTGATTTCTTGATCTGGCAGCATACTAGGTAGATCCTCAAGAAACACATCCATGTATTCTCTAATACTAGCACAACTTCTAAACTGGCAACTTCCATACTATTACCCATCAGCTGACTAGCACAACAAGGAGTTGCTTAAAATTCCACTTCCTTATCCTCAAAGCTCTCAACAGACACAACTGTTCAGCCTCAATCAACTACGGTTTTATGTTTGAATATCTAGTTAATTCTAAAAATAATGTCAAGGGGTCTGAATACTCCACGTAATATGATTCGCTTGGAACCATACTCCATCATTAAGAAACTGAACCTCCAAACACCCTAGGTTAGATCAAGCAATATTATACTTTCTAACAACGGCAATTCTTCTGGCCTGACAAGATTCACGCTGAGTACCATTGAACTGACCATCATTGCACATGCAACATTTTCAGATGAACCATCAACATAGGCAAATACTTAGGGAAACATCTGACCCATCATTTTGATTCCAAGAATCCATATACCAACATATCAACCATCCCTATTTTATTTCTTTCAGCTAGAAAATCTTTATATGAAATTCATCACTAACTACTTTTTCTTTACAAGCAGGGTTATGACATTGCACAGGATACAATTGTTGATCTATACTTCCTCGACTGGTGTTGGCACTGGGGTTTTGACTGGGGTAGAGTTGAGATTGACATGAACCAGCATGGTTGCTTTCTTTTGAGAGGAGTTATTGGCAAAATGCCCTAGCTTGTGGCAGGTTTAACGGAGTTTACGACAAATTTTCCTCCTTGAGCATTTGCTGATCAGTGTAGTATCTTCACTTAGACGCCTTTTCTTCAACTGGTTCTCTGGGCAAACTTCTCTTGCGTTGTCACCACTCACTCTTTGAGTTATGTAGTTAACTGAGGTAACTTCTGGAATAACCACGGCTACAGTAAATGATTGTCTTCTCTGTGGACATCGGTTAGCATAATGACCTTCCTTGTGACAGTTGTAGCACACACGTGTCCCTTGTTGTGCTTTGTTCGGTGCAGCTACATGTGAATTGTGGTCTTTTTGTTGCATCAGGGCTGGTTGATTCATTGGGCATTCTCTAGACCAATGACCTTCTTTATCACATAAGAAACATGCTGTTGGTGATTGCCACTTACTGTTTTCTTGATGAGGGCTGATAGGATCAGAGTGATGTGTCTTTAGCTCCTCAAATGACTTAGTATATAGGACTGGTATTCCACTTCCTTTTGATAGTTCTTGAGCAACTGCGGCTCGAAGATTCTCTCGCTGATTCTGGGTCACAGCAGTAACTATCGGATCCAAGGGACATTGAGTTGGGCAATGATTGTGACCTTCACAAAAGTAACATGTGATGTTGCTCATAGGACACTCTACAAGAGGATGGCTTCCCTCACATCTGGAGCAATTGATCGCATGCTCATCTGAGATATGTCCTATTTCTCCACAGCGATTGCATGCACGATCCTCTGACTTATTTGGTTGACAACACTTCAAAGAACACCGTCTTGATATCGAACAAGGTGTAGGGGTAACATTCTTCTCCAAATTCACTGCGACTATACTGTCCTCTAGTGAAGCAAAGATATCACGAAAAGCAGTAACAAACTTGTTCCAAGAGATATTCTACAGGGTTTCATGGACAGCACAGTACTTCTTCCACCATTCAGCAGCAATTCCTTCCAACAGATAAGAAGCATATAGGACCATCTTGTCACACTTACACAGAGCAACGAGCAACTTTCTCTCAATAGTTTTAAGCCAATCTTCTGCTTCCAAAGGTAAAACATTTCTAGAAAATATTGGCGGACGAGTCCTTATGAATTCTGATAACCTAGAGAAAGAACAGGAATCAATGGTAGCAGCTTGGAACACTCTGTTGACATTGGCTTGGTCGGTCATATTCTGCATTTGCTTCATTATTGCATGCATCAACTGAGTTTGAACAGTCAGAAATACTCCAAAACTCTGCATATCCATCTGTAGTGATGGCTGAAAAGCTAATTCATCATTGAGGTTCTCACTGAGTTGATTCCCACTTCCACTGACTCTGTTACTTCCACCAATTTGAACCATCTACTTGATTGCTTCACTGGGTTAGGGAAGAGGGAAAAGCAAAGGTAAGAAGCATGGATCCTAAGGCAGGGGAGATAGGTTTAACCCAATAGCTTAAGCAAACAATATTAATAACTTGGTATGGTTGCTTACATAAGTCTAAGAGCTCTGAAACACATACTACACACTCAGCAATCATGAAAAAACCAATTCAACCTATACACACAAAACTACCGTCTACAAGGGCGATACTCCTATCTTAAGCAGGCGCGACTCCCACACATGAGTCTCAACTGACTACTCGGAGCACGGGGTCTTCTAATTTCAGGAATACTTCATTGATCCACTCCTTGAGCTCAACAAGTCCTTCCTTCATGATCTTCAGGGTTGACAGCGAGCACTCGATGCTTTATCCTAAGGTGTGGTATATCATCAACTACTAAGACAACTCAGGTAAGATTTTAACTCGATCCAGCAAGGGTAAGAGAAGGAATTCTCAGCACAGGGAAAGAATAGAAGAATGAGATAAGTCAAGAACATCTTATTCTTTTAGGTCAAGTCTTATTTAAGAAAATAATTTTTGAAGGTCCTATAGAGACGACCAGACTATCTAGGGCCAAGACCTACAGTCAGTATGGCTCTGATACCACCTCTGTCGGGACCCGAATATGCAAATCCGGACCCATCGTGTATACTACAGTAGTCCAGGATCACGCTAGTGCACACAGGCTCAATATATCACAATCATACACAGCGGAAACATTATGAAAGACATAATACATTAAATAATACTAGTTGAATGATCTTATGGTCAACTTACTTGACTATGCCTCGCAAGGCTGAATAACGTAATAAACTGCAGCGGAATGAAAACGTAGATAAACCTCTTAGGCCCTGTTTGGTGGAACTTCAGATTCTAGCTCCGCCTCAGATCTGAATCTTGTAGGCTAAAATAAATATAATTAAGTTTATATTTTCAAGCAGATTGAGGAATGGATTGGCTGTCTAAGCATAAGGCTGTTTTGGATTGTGGCCGAAGGATCGTAACATTGGAAGGCCCTAATGGCAAGAAGGTAGAATTTCAAGCGACCGCAGTTCGTGATGGGCAGTTAGTGGTCAACAGCGTGAAAGCCATCAGCATGGAAGATGTGCCAGTAGTCAGAGAATACCCGGATGTGTTTCCAGAAGATTTACCAGGACTGCCACCAGACCGCGACATCGAGTTTGTTATCGAGTTAGCACCGGGGACAACACCGATATCAAAGAGACCATATCGGATGCCTACCGACGAGTTAGTGGAAATGAAAAAGCAGATTGAGGAATTGCAAGAGAAAGGTTTCATTAGACCTAGTTCATCGCCATGGGGAGCACCAGTTTTGTTCATCCGTAAGAAGGATGGAAGCCTTAGGATGTGCATTGATTATCGTGCACTTAATGAAGTAACGATCAAGAATAAGTATCCGTTGCCCAGGATCGATGACTTATTTGATTAGTTAAGAGGAGCTGGAGTTTTCTCCAAGATAGATCTTCGTTCGGGATACCATCAGTTGAAGATCCGAGCGGAGGATGTGCCTAAGACTGCGTTTTCTACGCGATACGGACATTATGAGTTCACAGTCATGTCATTTGGATTGACGAATGCCCCGGCATATTTCATGAACATGATGAATAAGGTTTTCATGGAGTATTTGGATAAGTTTGTTGTAGTCTTCGTAGACGATATCTTGGTTTACTCGAAGACAGAGGAAGAGCATGCAGAACATCTGAGGATGGTTTTAGAGAGGTCATGAGAGCATTAGTCATGCGCTAAGTTTAGCAAGTGTGAGTTTTGGAAGGAGAAAGTTGAATTTCTTGGTCATGTAATGACTACTAAAGGAGTGGCAGTTGACCCAAGCAAAATGGACGCAGTGTTGCATTGGGAGCAACCGAAGTCTGTTACCCAGATCCGTAGTTTTTTGGGAATGGCGGGATATTACCGTCGGTTCATAGAGGGATTCTCGACAATTGCTAAACCCCTTATGCAGTTGTTGAAGAAAGAAAAGAAGTTTGCATGGACGCCAGAGTGCGAGAAAAGTTTTATGGAATTAAAGAAGCGTTTAACGACAGCCCCCGTATTAGTGTTGCTAGATGTGCAGAATGGATTTGATATCTATTGCGATGCTTCAAAGCAAGGCCTGGGGTGTGTGTTAATGCAAGAAGGCAAAGTCGTTGCTTATGCGTCGAGACAGTTAAGACCGCATGAAGTGAATTACCCAACGCATGATTTGGAGTTAGCTGCGGTAGTGCATGCTTTGAAGATATGGCGTCATTATCTCATAGGAAATAGATGTGAGATATATACAGACCATAAGAGCCTGAAATACATATTCACCCAAGCGGATCTTAATATGAGACAGCGAAGGTGGCTAGAGCTAATTAAGGATTATAATGTGGGAATTCATTATCATCCCGGAAAAGCCAATGTGGTAGTAGATGCTCTGAGCCGAAAGAGCCATAGCGCGAATACATTGACAAAGGAAGATCAACCAGAACTATGCAAGGAATTTCAGAAGCTAAGGTTGGAAGTTGTGCCGCAAGGAATGGTAGCTGCACTGGAAGTAAAACCAACACCGGAGGATCAGATTAGAGAAGGCCAGAAAGATGACGATAAAATTTCGAAGATCAAGGCTAAAAAGGAGGAAGGCCTAGCCGTGGATTTCACTCTAGACGAGCAAGGAACCATGTTCTTCAAAGGCCTAATCTGTGTGCCGGATAAAAAGGAACTGAAACAGCTAATTCTTGAGGAAGCTCACGATTCTAAGTACTCGATTCATCCAGGAAGTGCTAAGATGTATCAGGATTTGAAAGAGAGATTTTGGTGGCCTAATATGAAGCGTGAAGTGGCTGAGCATGTTGCTTTATGTGATGTATGTCAGAGAGTAAAAGCCATGCATCAAAGACCAGCTGGTTTGTTGCAGCCGTTGAAAATTCTGGAATGGAAGTGAGAGGAAATCGGAATGGACTTTATCACCGGTTTACCTAAGATTCAGAGAGGTTACGATTCTATTTGGGTCATTGTGGATCGCCTGACCAAGGTTGCTCATTTTATCCCGGTAAAGACCACTTACTCGGGAGATTGTTTAGCAGAGTTGTATATGTCAAGGATTGTATGTTTGCATGGAGTGCCCAAAAAGATTATGTCAGACAGAGGTACCCAATTCACCTCAAGATTTTGGAACAAGTTGCATGAAGCAATGGGAAGTCGCTTTGAATTTCAATCTGACATATCACCCGCATGATGGATGGTCGATCCGAGAGGTAAATCGATCCTAGAGGACATGTTGAGAGCTTGTGCTTTAGCTTATGCTACGTCTTGGGATAAATGTTGGCCGTATGCAGAATTCAGTTACAATAATAGTTATCAAGCTAGCTTGCAGATGTCACCATTTGAGGCGTTGTATGGACGTGCTTGTCGTACTCCGTTGGATTGGAACGAAACAGGAGAACGTTTGGTTTTTGGGCCAGATATTCTCGAGGAAGCCGAAAATCAAGTTGCAATGATCAGAGAAAGGTTGAAGATAGCACAGTCAAGACAGAAGATCTACGCGGATAACCGTCGTCGAGATTTGAGCATCGAGCTGGAAGATTATGTGTATCTCAGAGTTACCCCTCTCAAGGGCGTCAAAAGATTTCACGTTAAAGGGAAGCTTGCACCAAGATACATTGGTCCGTTCAAGATTCTGAGCCGTCGAGGAGAAGTAGCTTATCAGTTAGAGTTGCCTCAGTCTTTGGCAGGAGTGCATGATGTATTCCATGTGTCGCAGCTCAAGAAATATCTCAGAGTGCCAACGGAGCAAACCCCGTTAGATGCAATAGAGCTGCAAGAAGATTTAACTTACAAAGAGCAACCGGTCGAATTTTGGATGTTATGGGCGCAAGACCGAAAACAAGTCTATTCGCTTTGCGAGTTCGATGGAGCAATCATTCAAAAGTGAAGCCACTTGGGAGCGAGAAGAAGATTTGAAGTCAGAATTTCTGAACCTATTCTCTAGTTAGCCCTGAATCTCGGAGTCGAGATTCTGTTAAGGGGGGAGGTTTGCAACATTCCAAAATTTTTCCTAAATACTATTTTATTGCTTGAATGTGCATTTATGATTTTCTGGAATTTATTTGGATTTTTCTGGATTTTTAAATTAATTTTAAATTAAGTATATTGACCTTTTGTTCAAATCTGTTTAAATTTGTGCAAAGTTAAAATAAAGTTTTGTTAAAAATATTTTATTTGAGTCCAGAATGTCTCAAAGTATTTTTGAGAATTTTCATGAAATTTTATGGATAGTTTTATTGCCTAAAATCAATTAAGTGAATTTCTGGAATTATTTTAAAGGTTAAATCGGTGAAAATCTCTGGGAACAGTGTTGGGCCGAGCCCAACACTGTGTGCGTGTAGTCGATGGCTGTGCGGCCTAGTTGGCCCAAGAGGCCGATTCCAGAAACCCTAAGTCCCGCAGCCGTCTGAATGCATTTCTCCGGAGCAGATCGCGCCACGTAGGAGCTCGCGTCGCGGTCGGTGGATTCGCGACACGCGTCTGGTGAGTGTCGTCGTCTTCGTTCGGACTCGAGTCTACGCCGGGCGTCGCGGATTCCTTCGCCATGTAGAGCTCGGGCCGAGGCTATAAATAGGGGTAGCACCCGAGGTTCGCAATGATCGGCGCCGCATCTTTTGGTCGGAGTGATTCCGCGAGAGCAGCCCTAGAACGCAGCTTCGAGCTTGTCGGAGTTAGCCGAAGACTTCACCGCATTTTTCCGCTTGGAGCTCGCCGTCCGTGGAGTCTCCGTCGTCGCCGAGGTCGCCAGCGTGTTCGCCGTGACGAGTTGCGTCCGTGAGGGGCAGAAGCATCGCCGGAGACCCTTCCTTCCGCCGTCGCTGTGGTCTTCGTCTCCAAGTCCAGCGAAGAAGCGCTGACGTGCCGCCATCGCTAGGCTCGAAAGGTAACCACCGTCGGATCTCCAGCGAAGGGCCAGGATTGTGCCGCGTAGGGTTGAGATCGGTAGCCGTTAGATGCGATCTGTGCGGTGGGATTCCGCCGCGCATGTGGACCAATCGGGAGTCGACGTGTGTCAGGCGCAGAGGCCGAGGCGCTGTGGACCGCGTCTGCGGTGAACCGACCGACGCTGTGGACCCAGTCTATGCGCCGAAGACGCGTGTCGCAGTCTGATTGGCTGGCGCGAGGGCTCACATCAGCATGACATCATGCTTGCGTCATAATTGCATTTTTTCAATTGGAAAAATAATCCGATTGGAAATTCTGTGATGATGACGTCATCATGAGGTCACGCTGATGTCATAAATCTGTTTTCAGTTTAAAAATAAATCTGTTAATTTTGATTTTCTGATTTTTGCAATTTCAATATTTATTTCAAACTTCAAAATGGTATATCTTTTGCATCGTAACTCGGATTTGAGTGATTCAAATTTCTAAAAATTTGTAAAATTGATATCTAGTTAATGGTGAATTTTATTTGATTTTTGGATTTCATTTTCTCTCTGTTTTGGCATTTATTTGCTTTTCTTCTTCGGTACGCGTAGACGTTGAATTGTGCGACGCTTCGGAGGAAGATCCAACAACTCAAGAGCAAGTTCCAGAACCAGATCAGGACCTATTCCAAGGCAAGTTGTGCTTTGATCATGTTGAACCCATGTTTATAAAATTGCCATAATTGTTTTACCCTATTACATATATTTCAAGTATACAATTTTTTCAAATTAAATTGGGCTTAGCTAATATACCAGATTGATTTATATCCTACCTTGTCATTGTATGCCATGATCTATTGTCACCCTAGATTGGTTCAATATAGTTGGTTAGTAATTATAATCAACATGGGATTGGTAGTTCGTATTAGTTGCTTAGCCATGCCACGTCATCGCATGTGTCAGAATCATTGATAATTAATCTTGATTAATGGAATATGGAACAATGTTATGAACTTGTGTGTCATGTGGGATCACACGATGAGATTGAGTTGTTGTGGCGAGTCATGTCATAGCGATGTTGAATTGTTGATGGCACGTGGTGCTTGGTAATCAACTGGGTGATAATCACTTAGATTGGGGCAAGTGACAAGGGGCGAGTATGCCAAGGTAGGCCCGATGGGCAGATGGTATGTGGATGTCTTACCTTGATCACTCTAAGGACTTAACCTTGCAAGCCTTTAACCTGAGTCAGTCATGCAACCACATGTCTGGTATGGGCCAGGCTAGCTGAGTAATTTGCAATGTCTTAATTTTGGTACTATCGTGGTCGGTGTGAGTTCCCGAGTTATGGAGTATTTTGCATGGCGCAAGAGGGGGGGCCCTGGATGTGGTAACCAGTCCCACCAGTGTTGAAACCTTAGTGGGTGGTACCGAGTCAAGCCAGCGCATTGTAAAGGCTTTGTTATAATCACTCGCCTTGGTGGTGTTTGGTTGTATCACGTGGGTAAAGTGATAACCTCTGCAGAGTGTGAAACTATTCGGATAGCCGTGCTCGCGGTATTGAGCAATGCTCAGGAATTACAGTTAAGGGTTAGCTTAAAATAAATGGACAACTTGGTTGGGATGGCGGAATGCCATGTGGAAGATGGAATTTGACTTAGGATTGGAAACCTGGTTTACTTGAGAAATACTGAATCTATTTATTATTGCTATTTGTTTTACAAGTCTTTACAATCTAAATATTATATTTGTTCATAAATGCTGCTTATTGCAAAATAGCCATGATAGCCTATCCATTGGAATAAGCCTTACATATAGTTACATAGAATTGCATTCTGTGCACAACTTGTTGAGTGCTTTAAGTACTCACCCTTGCCAACAACAATAATCAACGATCGAAGAATCTACACCTGTGTTGGAGGAGGAGTTCCAAGAGGACGCGAGTCATTAGGGTCCGAACCTTGTCGGTCGCCTGTGGTGAACTGATGAGCTATCTACGTTTTCTACTTTTCGCTGCTTAATTATTAGCTTATATTTCCAGTCTTGCCCTGCGTGGCTTAATAATGTAAGTCGGTCATAAGATCATACACTTAGTTATATCAATAAGTGAACTACTATTTCTATTATAGTTGAGTTTGATGTGATATGTACCGATGTTGAGCTGTGTGCATAGCGTTGATCCTGGGACTAGTGCGGTAAACACAGTGGGTTCGAATCAGTTGATTCGGGTCCTTACAGAAGGAGATTTACAAAACCTCACATTTATGTGGGCAAAGCTCAAAGGAGCATCAAAAACCTTCAAGAGGAGGAAGGCCACCGCTCCCCCTATATTTATACTACTCTTGGGCCACCTATCACCCTTAGATGAGTCCCTCAACCCTAGGGAACTCCATCAAGGGCTAGGATTGACCCACTCACACAGTCATGCAAGGGCTAACCCAAAACCCTCCACACAAACTGGGTTTTCTTGCACGGTTTTCAAAGCACAATAACTAGACCCGCTATCCTATCAACTAGACCGCGATCCGACGGCCCTCATTGATCCAAGCAGCTTCTAGCTAGAATCTCATCTGTTCCTTGTCTTCTTTATTTTGCACCGACTCCGTCTCCGATCATCTTTCGACGATCATCGATCGTTGGGACCTCCGACGCTCCTCGCCTTGTCCCGGTCATCCTCCGCTTCACCATGATCAAAACCCGACGTCCTGCAACCATCAAAAATAAGGAAACACCTCAAATAGCCTTGCCCACAAAGATATGCAATAGATTCATCAAAGTCCACAAAATCGAAATTCAACTTTGTTTATCCTGGCCAGTGCTACTACCCTCATCCAAGGGCCGATGCTACTGCTCACCCAGTAGCACTGGGCTACCATGGCCGGTAGCACCGCCCAGCAAAAATCCTGAAAAACACCCTCTCTCGAAATATCACACCGGCCATTTGGTTCGGTGCTACCAAGCGGGTGGTAGCACCGGGAAAACAGAGAAGACTCAAATTGCTTTAAATTTCAATTCCAATTCAAATCAAACTCAAACCAAAGCATACCAAGCTCAAGTTTAGTCAAAATACTCATCACAAACCTAGGTAGATCTCCACATGGTCCTTCAACCGCCCAGCCAAACCCTTGAAAACACCCTCTTTGAATTTTTTACACCGGCCATTTGGGCCGGTGCTACCGCTCAGCCGATAGCACTGCGCTACCATGGCCGGTAGCATTGGGAAAATAGAGAAAGGCTCAAATTGCTTCAAATTTCAAATCCAATTCAAATCAAACTCAAACCAAAGTATACCAAGCACAAGCTTAGTCAAAATACTCATCACAAGCCTAGGTCGAACTCCACATGGTCTTTCAACGCATCAGAGCCGCCACTTCTTGGTCACTGGAGGTTGTTGCTTTGCCGAGTCCGCCACCTTCATCTTCAAGTTTGGTGAAAGCCGCGCCGCTGTACCGCCATCAGCATCGAGGAGCTCGTCAACCGTGAGATCTTCAATCAGCGATAGAGATCAATCCGCGTGTTCGCATGTAACATCCCGAAAAATGCAATAAAAATTAAAATGTATATTTTGAATTTGAATATGATAATTTCTTAGTTTTAATAACGTTATTGGTTTTATTTGGATTTCCTTGAATTTGTGCTTTGAGTGAAAAATCATATAAAAGGAATTAATGAATAAGAAAAGGAAAAAGGTAAAATGGTAAAAGTAAAAAGTTAGAAAATTACCATGGAAACCCTAGGCATGGAGGTGGATGAGTCCAGCTGCCAAATATGGTTTTTATGCACAGGGATATGAATAAATGAATTGAGTGACAGCATGTTTGACTAAAAACAGTACAAGTCAGAATTTCTAGAAAATCTTCGAAACTTATATGGAGGCATGAAAATTAGCATAACACCCTCAGTGCATGAGCTACTACTGGAAAAATGTTAGAAATTTATCATGTCATTTATTCCTTTGTTAAAATTCAAAAATAGAGGCTTGGAAAATCTAAAAATTGGAATGTCAGAATTATTATAAAATAAATATACAATATTTTAATTTTAAATTTTTATGGGAGCATAAATACCATAAAATAAACTCTCACAAAAATTTTAAAAAATAAATATTATCATTTATGCTCTTAAATAAATAAAATCCTAAAAGGATTTTCTGGACAGTGTGTAATGTCAGAATTTCTATAATTTCTCTATAGAATATTTTGGCTGAATATTTTTATTGGAAGGTAAAAACCACCAGGAGACCTCGGTCAAAAAGTTTGACAATTGTTCAACTTTATTTGATAGCCAAGTAAATGAGAGTACTAAACCTGTCTCCACCGACCTTATCAGCTTATTTCTTCTCTCTTTCAATGGCAAGTGGGCCTGTCCACTTCCTACCCTGTTCAATGCAAGGAACGGGAAAGCCTATCTCTCTCATTGCCAGTGGACCCTGGTCCCAGTGTCAGTCGCGTTCCCTTCTTCCCCTTCCTCCAGACCGAAGTCTCCCGACCACCTCTCTGGCTCATCTTCTCTCCACCGATTCGTCGCATCAGTGGCGCTGACCACACAATCGACCATTGCCACATTCATCCTCGTGATCTCTGCGCCATACCCTATCAGTCTTGCATCATTCTGTGCTGGCAAGAGACCCTGCGACACCTCATCGCCAGGAGCAGAACCGAGCCGCATCTTTGATCTCGCGTTCAAGCGATATAGGGTCATCCGTTGCCGCTTACAAGTAACGCATTAGTGTCGCAGAAGAGACCCCTCATTCCCTTAGCCGTTCACTGACCCAAACCTAGAAGCCGAAGCTCCTTTCCTCAGCCATTGTTGCAAAGCGCAGGAAGGGATGAAACCGAATTCGAGCAATCCAGTTAGTCATTCTCAAATTGCTCACAACCATAGCATCTTAGAGCGTCACTGAGCCGTAATCAACCTTCATTTCAACTCTTTCCTGTCGATCAACCGCCACCGCGTGCGCCTTCTTCTCCACGGTCGGCCACCGGTGGTGCTACTCCTCAGAGCTTGTCTTCTGGTAAACCTCAAAAACGGAATCCCTAACATCCCCTGATGCTCACCTCGTTACCCATTCGAGTTGAGACTGACTCTTTTTCTTCCCCAGCGAGCCGCCATTTCCGCCACCGCCCGGTCCGTGGTGGCAGCCGTGTCCGATCACTTCTGGAAGCAAAGAACCCCATCATCAGGTGCGTAATGGCGCACTGATAATCAGTAGCAGTAGTATATACATACATGTATAAATTTGAAAATGAGTTATGAAACTGAATTATTATTGCTGAAATTTCTTTGAAAAAGGCAATAAAGTATTATATAGGTACAAATTTAATCTGCATAAAGATCATAAGCTTTCTCCATGTAAAAGAATATATAGATATATATGTATATATAATGAAGAGCAAAGTCATGATAAGAATCTAGATTCTAAGTATCTAATGTAATCAAACTATTTTATTTAGCAAGAATCATTGCAATAAAATCATAATCAACACCTAACCAAATAGTTGTAGTTTCAGTACTTGTATAATCCAAATAGTCATAACTTTCACAAACAAGCTTCAAATTTGACAAAACTAAATTCTGCAACCTTGAAACATAATACCCTTTCTGTTTATACAAAAATACTTCATATTTATGCAATATTAAAATAAGTTCATGTTAGGCCCTAATGATCACTTCTTTGAGAAACATCTCGGATAAAAGCCAAACATCGCGGAATCAACTTTAAAACACTCTTAGAGATGTCCCCTGTTAATGCCTAAAAAATGGTTAAATAATCTTATAAGGTGCAGTCGCAAACTTAAATCGGAAACTGAACCTTTGTCGCGTAGAATTTTAGAAACACTTAAGCCTTTCCGACAGCCCGTAGAATATCTCGTCTAAATGCAAATACTATGAAATCAGTTTAGAAATTCTCTTTAGTATATGGACTACCATAATCTAGAAAAATATTCTTATTACAACTTACTTTTCAACTAAATCCTGCTAGTTAAATACCTCTAAGTGTTATGGTCATCGGAAGCACATTATATGAATAGTTGAGTTTATGAAACATATAGTTAATATGCTTGTGTCACAAGAATCATAGTGTAACCATAGCCAGTAGCTTGATTTTGTAGATCACAACATGTGTGAATCACATTATATGGAAAACATATAAGACTAAACGTATATTGCACCTTTCTAATCTGATTCCATATCGTAAACCTTAATGCCATTTAAGTTGTTTCAGCAATGAATATAATGTCTCGTCTAAACGCTAAAATTTATAAAATTAGCTTAGGATTGTTCTTCAGAGTAAATACTACCTTATTCTGAAGAAATGATCTTATTTCATCATGTTTCGTATATAAATCCTATTAGCCAAATAACCTAAAGTATTATGATTTCTGAACTTCATAATATGAATAAACAAACTTTGTAATAATGAAGAAATCTGTAGTTAAGATATTTTTATCATCAGAACCTTCTTAAAAACCTTGAATATATAACCAGTTAGCCAACTTAATAGATCTAACATATTCGAAACCACTTCTTATGCAAAATCACTTAAGGAATTAAGTGCTATTCATTCATAGCATTCGGCATAATGAACTAATATCTTATTTCTATTAATCCAAATAATTTTAGCATCTAGATTTCGAAGTTATAAATACAAGAATTCATAATTTTAGCCTTTGAATTCGTAATTCTAGAAAAGATAATCTATAGAAGAAACCATGCTTTGTTCATAATAAAAGCCGTTAATAATATGAATGCTTAATCAACTCGAACTCAAGAATGTGGAATCATGCAACTTAAACCCTAATCCTCGCCTATTTTCGTCAGTGAATCTTTATCTGGTTTTCTGTCTGTTTTGCCCTTATTAAA
Organism: Otatea glauca; assembly: GCA_036346275.1. Lineage (NCBI taxonomy): Eukaryota > Viridiplantae > Streptophyta > Magnoliopsida > Poales > Poaceae > Otatea > Otatea glauca. The sequence continues at coordinate 21,041,888 of CM070731.1, read as the reverse complement.
CTTTATTATTTGCTATATTTCCGATTGAACGGCGTGTAGAATCCGATGTCATTAACTCCGTCGGCCGTGGCTTCGTCTTCGTCGTAAGCAATAAATAAGCAAGGCAAGCGCCCCCTTTGATCATGTTGATCCCATTATTTAATATTCATTGTGTTTATCAAACTGTTTCATGCATGCGTTTATTTCTGTAAATTCGCTATTTTGTGGTACTGGTAGATATACCTGTTGTCTCATGAAACCTCCTTGATAAGTATGGACATGTGAACCTTGATAACCATAGATTAAGAATAAGCATTACTTAATGTCATCATGGGTATATGCGATTTCATTTTATCCATGCTTAGCCATGTTTTAGTACCAGCGATGTAGATGATTATGATTAAAATTGTTTCTTGAGAAATTAAAACTATTGGATATGACACTGTTGGTTATGGGTATTTTGACTAAAAACCCAAAATAAAACTATGGTTTTGATGCGGGAGATTATTGGCAATAATCGAAAGTGCAAAGGGATTTGCACGTAGTTTAGGATGAAGTATCGTCCGTGTCGGATTAAGGACCAAACATAGTGTTGTATGATCCAAGATAATCCGTACAACCACAAGTGTTGGGATGGGGCAGCCTTAAACCAATTAAGTTATCTAGTTTAACTTTGCACATTGCTAGGCGGGAGCTAGCAAAAGCATTCCTTTCTAGGTCTGCTTGTGAGGGGCTTCCACACTTCGGTGTGGGTAAATGCATACCGGTGTAACGGTGTATGCCTTTCCATGAACAAAAACGGTGTGTTAGGTGTTACATGAAAGGAACCATGTCTTGGGTGTGTGTTTCTATTTCTATGGTGAGGTCTTAACGTCCTGGGCTGGTGCAAAGTTAACCTAGGTAATGTAAAGGTTTTCATCATGAACATTCTGGCCACACGTCAAAGGTGCGTGAAACATGCGGCAAAAAGAAAAGGTCACGACTTCTGGGTAAAGTTGTACACCTTTGCAGAGTGTAAATCTAATCGATTAGCCATCCCCTCGGTCATGGGAAACTTAGTGAACTGGCACTAGTTAAAAGTTTTCATATTTTCTAAAAATGGGTTTTGGTTTGAAACCTGTTTAGCAACTGTCACTTTATGTCAAAGGAATGACATTGTTGGATTTCATAATCTGGATTATTCGTCGCTCGCGAAGGGCTGTGAGTATTACTTATACTTTAATTATTTCATATCAGTCAAACATGCTTTTACAAATTCCGTTTGCAAATGACAACATGATTTACAAATTCAACTTTGCTTTATGCAAATTAACCGTAGAAGCCTTTCCTTTGAAATGGCCTGCATATATTATAGGTTTTGCTAAAGTCTTACGGAGTACGTAAAGTACTCACCCTTGCTTATATGTTGTTTTTAGGTGAAAAAGTTAGCGAAGACTCTAAGATATCTTTCCGTCGTAGGTTGCGGGATTTTGCGTTGATGCTATCTTTCTAGGGATTATGCCTTGTCATTTGCCTACGGGTTGGATGGGCACACATAAGACTTTGCTTCTTTTGCTGCTATATGCTATGAGTTGTAAGATTTCTTTGTACAATAGTTTCCGCTTTAATAATTGTTGTATGGTTCTGATTCCAATTGTTGAAAATGTGCGTACTAGCCACTGACCATGGGACTAGTACTGTATGCGCATTAGATTTCCATTTTTGCATTTATGTGAAAATGGGGGTTATTGCATCGCATCGACAATGAACTTCACCGGTATCATCAGCCGTCGGATCTTAAGTAGGCACTTTCGATTTCACCACGTGGATTTAGATTTGTGGCTGTTAGATCGTGTGCGGGCAAATTTGATCGCGCCACTCGGTTCGGCCAATAACGTGGTGACACGTGGCGGTGCTGAGACCGAAGCACCGTGCGTTGGGTTCATGGTCGAACGGAGGTGGTCCGTGGACCGGTGCATGGATCGCAGTCACGTGATAGCACGGGAGTGGTCGAGGATCGCTGACGTCAGTATGACTCAATAATTATTTTTTAGTAGAAAAATAATTCGGTTATTTATTTGATTTTCAATTTTCTGATTTTTAGAATTTTTGAATCTTCCACGAGCCTATTCTCCCTCATACGAGCTCCGATTGAGGAGATTCAAATTTCTCCAAATTTATAAAATTGAGATCTATCTACTGGGGAATTTTATTTTATTTTTGGAGTTAATTTTCTCTATGTTTTGGTGTTTATTTGCTTTTCTCTCTTGTTTCACTTAGATGTCGAGTTGTGCGACGCATCGGAGGAAGATCCGTCAACCCAAGAACACGTTTCAGAGCAAGATCTGGACCTTTACCAAGGCAAACTGTGCTTTGATCATGTTGAACCCATGTTTATAAAACTGCTATGTTGTTTTACACTATTGCATATTATTTCATGTATACAATGGTTTCAAATTAAATTGGGACTTAGCTAATCTACCAATTTGGTTTATACCCTACCTTGTCATTTGTATGCCATGATTTATTTGTCACCCTGGATTGGTTCACTATAGTTGGTTAATACTAAAATCAACATGGAATGGTTAGACCGGGTTAGTTGCTTAGCCATGCCATGTCATCACATGTACTTGAATCATCAATGTTTAATCTTGACTAATGGAATATGGAACATGTTAATGAATTAGTGTGTCAGGTGTTGTCACGCGATGAGATTGAGTTGTTGTGGTCAGGGATGTCACGCAACGATGTTGACTTGTTGATGGCACGTGGTGCTTGGTAATCAACTTGGGTGGTATTCATCTAGATTGGGGCATGTGGCAAGGGTAGTGTGCCAAGGTGGGCCGAAGGGCAGAGGTTATGTGGAAGTCTTACCGTAGTCATCTTAAGGTCTTAACCTGGCAAGCTTTTACCTGAGTCAATCATGCAACCACATGTCTGGTATGGGATAGCCTAGCTGATTAATTTGCAATGTCTTAGCTTTGGTACTATCAATGGAGGTGTGAGTCCCGGGTTGTGGTAACTAGTCCTCGTACGAGTAGTCTCACATGGTGCGAGAGGGGGCCTTGGATGTGGTAACCAGTCCCACCAGTGTTGAAACCTTAGTTAGTAGTTCTGGGTTAAGGCAGGGCATTGTAAAGGCTTTATTATAATCACTCGCCTTTGTGGTGTATGGTTGTATCATGTGGGGAAGTGCGTAACCTCTGCAGAGTATAAATCTATTCGGATAACCATGCTCGCGGTATTGAGCATATATTAGGAATTATAATTAAGGTTTAGTTTAATTAAATGGAAATTTGGTTGGGACGGCAGGTTGCCAATTGGAAGGTTGGAAACTTGACTTAGGATTGGAAACATGGTTTACTTGAGAAATGCTAGAATTACTATTTACTATTATTTGTTTTACTTTCTTTACAATCTATCTATCGTACTTGTTCATAAATGCTGCTTTATTGTAAAATAGCCATGATATCCTTTTCCTCTGGAATAAGCCTTGCATATAGTTATATAGAATTGCATTCAGTGCACAACTTGTTAAGTGCTTTCAAGTACTCACCCTTACCAAACAACCAAAATCAACAGTTGAGGAGTCTACCCCAATATTGGAGGAGTATCAGGAGGACACGAGTCATTAGGGTACGAGCCTAGTCAGTTGCCAGTGGTAAACTGATGGGTAGTCTACATCTTCTACTTTGCGATGCTATATTTTAGTTTTTAATCCAAGTCTAGCCCTGCGTGGCTTATCAATGTAAGTTGGTCATAAGATCATACACTTAGTTATAATCAATAAATGGAGTCTTTATATTATTATCATTGTGTATGATGTGATATTTACCAAAGTTGAGCTTGTGTGCACTAGTGTGACCCTGGACTAGTGCGGTAAACACAAAGGGTCCGAATTGGTGAATTTGGGTCTCGACAGACACTACAAGAAACAATGAAAAATTCGTGGGTTTTTTTAATTCGTGGGCCAAAACAAAACCCACGAATTTATATATTTAAATTCGTCGGTTTCTAAAAAACCCACGTATTTAATTAAATTCGTGGGCCAAAAAAACACCCACGAATTTATATATTTAAATTCGTCGGTTAATGCAAATACCCACGAATTTAAGTAAATTTGTGGGCAAAACAAACTCACGAATTTATATACGAATTTAATAGCCCCGCGGGCTTCTCTCTCTCTCTTCGCTCCTCTCACCCCCTTGCTTGCGCCGCCATCCGCCCGCCCCCGCCCCGCCCTCTGCGCGTTGCCGCCCGCCGCCCACCCCCCCCGCCCGCCGCCTGCCCTGCCCGCCTGCCGCCCCCGCCCGCCCGCTGTCTGGCCGCCCGCCCGTCGCCAGCGCCACCACCCGCCATCGCCGGCGCCGCCCGCGTCGTGGCGCCACCCCGCCCTCCCGGACCCTCCGCGTCCCCACCGGTGTTGGAGAATTTAGGTATATTTCATCTCATTTTATATTCGTTTGAAGTTATTTCATCTCATTTTATATTCGTTGCATATGGTATTTATATTTTTATTCTCTCGCTACCGTTGTATATAACGTTAGAGTTTAGGGTTTGTGTCGAGCAGAGAGAGCCTAGGCGTCACTGTTGGGGAGCAGCGCATCTCACATTTCCTTGTGAGGTGCGTGATTCTGAATTGTCTAGCGTATTTTGGACAGCAGAGAATGTTGGTTGTTGCATGGGGCTGTGGCGTGCGGCGATCCGAGCGTGATTTCGGCCGCATAACCTGTTGTGCTCGGCGCACCAAAGATCAGCGTGCGTTTGGAGAACATCGGGTTATGCCGCTGAAATTCGTTCGGTTAAGAAAGACGTCACAGTCGCATGCAATGGCCTCCATTCTTGGGTGGGTTTAGAACACATCTTTCCTAATAGGGTTGTCTTTGTCACCTAAGCCACGGTCGTACGTTGACATCGTTTCATTTGTTTAGCTTTGAGAATGGGTGACGATCGAAGGGAGATGTATGATGGATGGAGGAGTGATGGGGGGCACTCAAGGGAATGGGGGCAGATCACGGATGCTTTCTTGAAGCAAGCATTCACTGGAGGAGCTGAATATGTGTATTGCCCGTGTACCCTTTGCGAGAATAACAGCTACTACAGTAAGGATATAGTGCAGTATCACATTTGCAAAAACGGGTTCATGCCTAATTATTTGGTTTGGCACCGTAATGGAGAGGCCGCAGGGCAGGCCATTGAGTCGGACCATGGGGAGGATCACGACCGGATGGAAGAGATGCTGGATGATCTTGGCAGGGGGATTGAATTTAACTCCGGGGAGGGGTCACAGCCGGAGGAGGTTAAGGAATTCTATAGGCTACTTAACGCCTCGGATGAGAAGCTGCATGAATTGACCAATGTGACCGTCCTGCAGGCGGTTACACGGCTTATGTTGATGAAGTCGAAGTTCAACTTTTCGAACAAATGCTTTATATTGCCCATGTACAATCTGATTGTTTATCCTTATAGAATGCTTTATATTTGTACTTTGTATACTGAACTCTTAAAATGACTACCTAAACTCTTAATTGCTTCTTTGAACTATTTTCACTGTTTGTTATCTTTTGAATACTCAATGATGCAATTAGGGTTTTTGGAAGTTGAATTAAATAATTCTAGTTGTAATCTTGGCCTTGAACTAGATGGTTAACTTATGTTAATACTAGAGAGTATTACTTTGATGCTTCATTGACTATGAGATTGATGTTCATATGATTATCACAGCATATCTTGACTAGCTCGTAGTTGTAGTTCTTATATATAGTATCTATTCTTGTTTAGCTTGACCTGTCATATTGATATTCTCATATTGTGTCTTGGTCGAATAGTACTATTCTGAACTTGTTTCATGTGAATCCAAGATAATTTAGGTAAGGAAAGAGTTAAATGCCTTATTTGCTAAACTTACTCGATTCTAGCACATTTAGCAAAAGCGGCGATATGTTACTTGTAACACAACCTAAGTTAATCTTGAACTTGCGAGGTTTACGGGTCACGCCCTCCGACGCGTACTAACGATTTACATCATAGAAGACATCTTCAACAAATAGCGCGCGGTGGTGGTAGCGCCCACAACTCCAACAACCCCGAGGCATGAATTCCATTGTGAGCTCGATTGGTGTATTACTGTTGTACTTTATGACTTGTTGTGATGGATAGATTGTGATCGACTTATTGTGATGGACTTATTGTAATGGAATGTGGATTGTATCTATTGCGGTTGTAATGTGTTGTACGTCATTGCGTAGTTTACAAATTGCCGTTGGATGTGTGATTGATTATCTAAGGATCTGCTAGAATGTCTCCTTCTGGTTTGAGAGATTGATATATATATTATAACTGCAAATATTTTTTTGTCTGTTGAGTGGATGTCCTATTTACTAGAGAGGTCATGCTGAAATTTTGTACATTTCGGTGACTTAGTTTTAAGCCGGTTTTAAAGAGTTAAAAGGTTGGTTTCAGTCTTTTAGTAGAGGTAATAGGTTTGGTGTCTCGTTTGTTAATTCTTCGTTCGCTTGAACTTCGTTGTGGAGTTTGATGACCTTGGTGAGCTAGCTGCCCCCTCCCTTCCTTCCTCTTTCTCAAATTTAGGAACATTAGTTGCAATTTAGTCGATGTGCAGCGGATGGACATATGCTTCTGTAAAAAATTTAGTTAATTCTTTTAGTATATATCAATCTGAGTAATCTGTTGCAATAGTGATAATTTAAGTTGAAATGCATAAATCTGGATTGATGATGTTGCCATATGAGTTGCATATATATGTCATCTAGTCATTTGTATTTTTGTTTATTGCAAATATATGTTCAGTCATTTTGTACATTCAGAGTTGTTTTTGTCATTTGCTTGCTTTTGTCATTTCTGACTTCTATGGCAAATGATGATATTGGGTTTTGATATGTGACTTGTTCTGAATGAATGACAGAAACACATTAATCTTCAAATGACAGAACAAGTCATGTCAATGTAGTTTCCCGTTTCCAGAGTTGGATCCAGTTGCAATGATACTTTTGCATCCAGCTCTGGAAATGGAACTGCTGCCAATGGTATATATTGCCATAAAAAATCTGATGCTAACTACTTTTCTTTTTGCTTTTAATTTGTTCTTTTGTGTTAGTGTTTCTGATCAGATTTGAACAAAATAGATGATCCTTCTTATTCTTCGCTTAGCAATTTTTAGTTTCAATTTTCTTTTTGCCTTTTCTTTTGTTCTTTAGTTGTTATATGTATTGAGTGCGATGCATATGGATATATATATATATATATACATTTGTGTATAAATGACTGATAAATTCGTGAGCCATTAAAAACCCACGAATTTATCTCGGCGCTCAAATAAATTAAATCGGTTCCTTGAGCCCACGAATTTAACAATTAAATTCGTGGGTTTATTAAGCCCACAAATTTAACGGATTAACTTCGTGGGCTATATATCCCACGAATTTGACAGATTAAATTTGTGGGCTATGTTGGCCCACAAATTTAATCTGTTAAATTCGTGGGTTTCGCGGGCACACGAATTTAACTCAGATTCCCAGTTAAATTCGTGGGCTTGGCAGCAACCCACGAACTTAACTTAAATTCATGGGTACCCACGAATTTAATTGATTAATTTCGTCGAGTTAAATTCGTGAACTAAATTCGACGGTTTGCCCACGAATTTAACTTAAATTCATGGGTTTCTGGCCCACGAATTTTTTCCTGTTTCTTGTGGTGAGAGGTAGTATCAAAGCGTATTGACTGTAGGATTTGGCCCTAGATATTATGGTGGTGTCCTAGGAGTATCCAAAACTATTTTCTAAAGAAAAATCTAAATTTGACTAACAAGGCACTCTTGACTCTTCTTATTCTCTACTTCTCTCCTTTGCTGAATTTTTCGTTTTCTTGCTGTCAGTTCGAGTTGAGGACTCACCTCTTTCTCTTTTGAATAGATGAGGATGTCACATACCTATGTAGAGCGTGAGGGTGGTTTTGCTGTGGAGCTTTGGAGGGTACTTTAGGTTTTGGGTGGCTTCATGAGACCAATGTACAGAGGCAACTGCTGGGTCGTGAATGGAGTTGAACGTGGAATCATCTGCAAAATTCTTATTTATTCAAGAGAAGATGAAAAAGCAAGTAAACCAATTAACATCACGGTGAGAAGGTCAACATTCGAGATTGGCATCTAGGAGGCATCACAACTTGCCTTGAGGAGGATTTGCCGCGATTACTCGAATGAGCTTGACGACACGGTGTTTTGATTTCACCCTTTAGGACGCGCATCACAGCAACAGAGGATCGAGGAGGAGGAGGACGCTACTACCATACACTTGGCACAACCCGTAGCCACATAGGACGCGCACATAAGAGATACTGTTGAGGAGCTGAAGTTGGTATATGAATCTTTGAGAGTCATCGGGGATGAGCTGCACGACACTCGCATCGCCTACACAGAGCGGATCATGGAGTTGGAGGAGGCACTTCAGGAGGGCGGCCAGGCTGCACTAGCTCAGCAGGATGTCGAGGGTGAGGAGGACCCGGAGGAGGTCGAGTTTGAGCCAGAGGAGCACGACGTGCACGTGGATGTGGAGGTTCCAGTTGTGGGTCATCAGGATATGTTCGCACCCATGCCAGCCCACCCACTCGTGTATGCGCTGGGTAAGCCTCAGCCAGGGTGGCTGGATGAGTGATAGGATTAGTTTTGAGTTGAGACTCATATGTCGAGTCGCATCATTAAGATAGTCTTTACCAGTTAGTAATCGCTAAGTTTGTGTGCTTAGTTTGGTTCTTTTGTTCGCTGGGTGTGCAGTATGTGTTGCATAGCCCTTAGGCTTTTGTAAGCAACCATACCAAGTATTAATAAAGTTGATTTAGTTTGTGGGTTAAACTTGTCTCCCCTGCCTTACAATTTTTGTATGTTACCTATGCTACATCTTTTTCCCCTAACCCAAGAAGCAATCAACAGATGGTGAACACTTGTGGCAACAACGGTGCTTCAGGAAGTGGACATCGCCAAAGCGACAACCCCAATGATGGAGTACCACTGAAACCATCGCCGCTAGTTGACATGCAGAATCTGGGAGATTTCCTTGCAGCGCAGACTCAGCTCATGCAAGCAATGATGCAACAGGTTCAAAGTGTGACAACTCAAGCTGCCAATAATACCAGCAGTACTCAAAATGGCAACAATGGATCCCGCCCTTACTCTAAAATTTTTGATTTTATGAGGACTCGTCTGCCGACATTCTCTGGCAATGTCAATCCTTTGGAAGCCTATGATTGTCTTAGGACTATTAAAAGGAAGTTGCACATTACTCAATGTGAGGGTAATGAGAAGGTGCTGTATGCCTCTCATCAGCTAGAAGGAACTGCTGCAGGATGGTGGGAGAACTATTGTGCCGCACATGAAGCCCCACTAGAGATAACATGGGATGAATTTACTACCGCTTTCCGCCAGTATCATGTACCTGAAGGCATGATGGATCTCAAGAAGGAGCTAGGAATTCAAAGCTTTGAAGCAGGGAGGCCTATCAACGGCTGATTACTTGAACAAGTTCACTCAATTAGCTCGCTATGCCCCTGAAGATGTGACTACAGACAAAGCTAGGTAGTCTCACTTTATGAAAGGATTAAATTCTGGGTTGCAAGTGGGATTGATTACCCACAACTTCCCTGATTTTCAAGAATTGGTTAATAAAGCTTTGATCTTGGAAGACAAGCTCGAGGAGCTAGGTGAGGATCGCAAGCATCGAATTCCTAATCAAGGAGGGCGATCAAATCAGTTCATATTGAGAATGTATCCGCAATAGTTTGCTAGGTTTTAGCCGTAGGCTATGAACAAGACATCAACCCCTGCACCTCACCCTGCTAATCAGAATTTCCAAATGCCAGCTCAAGGAGGTAATGCACCCGGAGGGAATCAACAGCCTACTGTAAGACATTGCTTTACTTGTAATGAACCAGGGCATTTTGCTAACATGTGTTCGCAGAGAGGAGGTATCACATCGGTACGCTTCAACTTGGGAACTACACTGGCCAAGGCACCTGCATAAGGAAGGAACCACACAATGGGTCAAGCTGGAGCTACACCTCAAGCAACAATATGTGGTTGAGTCAACCATATCACCGCGGATGGAGCTCAGGAGGCATCGAACGTTGTGTTGGGTAAGTTTTTAGTTAACTCAGTACCTGCTATAGTTTTATTTGATTCTGGAGCTACGCATTCGTTTGTTTCTCAGAATTTTGCGGTTGAGAATGGATTAGATGTTAAGAATCTTAAGTATGTGCTTTTAGTCCAAGCCCCATGATCTGAACTTCGATCTAGCCTTGGATGTTTGGGAGTTAAGTTGCTCATGGATGGGATAGAATTCCTAACGAATCTTATCTTGTTGGAACCCAAACCTTAGATGTTATCCTTGGAATGGATTGGCTATCCAAACATAAAGATGTTTTGGATTGTGGCCAATGAATTGTGTCATTGGAAAGCCCTAGTGGCAGGAAAGTGGAAATTCAAGCGACCGTAGTTCGTGATGGTTAGTTAATGGTTAACAATGTGAAATTTTCTAGCATGGAGGATGTGCCAGTTGTTAGGGAATTTTTGGATGTTTTTCTGAGAAATTGCCTGGTATGCCACCAGATCGCGATATTGAGTTAGTGCCTGGAATAGCACCAATAGCAAAGAGACCGTATCAGATGCCCACAGATGAGTTAGTTGAGATGAAGAAGCAAATCGAGGAGTTGCTCGAGAAAGGTTTTATTCGACCTAGTTCTTTGCCATGAGGAGCGCCAGTTTTGTTCGTCAGGAAGGACGGAAGTTTAAGAATGTGCATTGATTATCATGCACTCAATGAAGTGATGATCAAGAATAAGTATCTGTTGCCCAGGATCGACGTTTTGTTTGATCAGCTAAGAGGAGCTAGAGTTTTCTTCAAGATAGATCTTCGATCAGGATATCATCATTTGGAGATTCGTCCAGAGGATATTCCTAAGACTGCGTTCTTTACACGGCATGGTCATTATTAGTTCATGGTCATGTCTTTTGGATTGACCAATGCTCCGGCATATTTCATGAACATGATGAATAAGGTTTTCATAGAATATTTGGATAACTTTATCGTTGTGTTCATTGACGATATTCTTGTATACTCCAAGTCTGAAGAGGAGCATGCAGAACATTTGAGATTGGTCTTGGAAAGACTAGGAGAGCAACAACTGTACGCTAAGCTTAGCAAATGTGACTTTTGGAAGGAGAAAGTTGAATTTATTGGCCATGTAATACTACAAAAGGAGTTGCTGTTAATCCAAGTAAAGTAGAAGCAGTGTTGCATTGGGAGCAACCAAAGTTGGTTACCCAGATTCGTAGTTTTCTGGGAATGGCAAGATATTACCATCAATTCATAGAATGATTTTCGACAATTGCTAGACTGCTTACGCAGTTGTTGAAAAAGGAGAAGAAGTTTGTATGGACGCCAGAGTGTGAAAAGAATTTTCTAGAATTAAAGAAACGTTTGATGACAGCACGTTTGTTAGTGTTGCCAGATGTTCAAAACAGCTTTGATATATACTATGATGCGTCTAGACAAGGTCTTGGATGTGTGTTGATGCAAAGTGGTAAGGTTGTAGCCTATGCATCAAGGCAATTGAGGCCACACGAGGAGAATTATCCTACACATGATTTGGAGTTAGTTGTTGTAGTGCATGCTTTGAAAATATGGCGCCACTATCTCATTGGAAGTATATATTTACTTAGTCAGATCTCAATATGAGGCAAAGAAGATGGCTGGAATTGGTCAAGGATTATAATGATGGAATCCATTATCATCCTGATAAGGCTAATGTGGTAGCCGATGCTTTGAATTGGAAGAGCCACAGTGCTAGTATGCTGGTATCAAATGATCAACCGGAGTTGAGTAAAGAGTTTCAAAAGCTGAAATTGGAAGTTGTTCCACAAGGATTTGTAGTTGCTTTGGAAGTGAAGCCAACACTAGAAGATCAGATCAGAGAAGGTCAGAAAGATGATGAGAAGATCAACAGAATCAAGTCCAAGAAAGATGAAGGCTTAGCTTAAGATTTTACAGTGGATGAGAAAGGTACCATGTGGTTTAAAGGTCGAATCTGTGTACCAAATAAGAAGGAGCTTAAGCAGTTGATTCTTGAGAAAGCTCATGATTGTAAGTATTCGATTCATCCAGGAAGTGCTAAGATGTATCTAAATATTAAGTAACAGTTTTGTTGGCCTAATATGAAGCGTGACGTTGCTGAACACGTTGCTCTCTATGTGATGTGTGCCAAAGAGTAAAGGCCATGCAACAAAGACCCGCTAGTTTGTTACAACCGTTAAAGGTTCCTGAATGGAAGTTGGAGGAAATCGATATGGATTTTATGACTGATTTGCCTAGAACTCAGAAAGGATATGATTCCATATGGGTTATCGTTGATCGTTTGACCAAAGTTGCTCACTTCATACCTGTCAAGACTACTTATTCAGGAGATTGCTTGGCAGAGTTGTATATATCGAGGATTGTGTGTTTACATGGTGTGCCTAAGAAGATTGTGTTAGATAGAGGTACCCAATTTACCTCAAGAATTTGGGGTAAGCTGCATGAAGCAATGGGAACTCGTTTAAATTTTAGTACAGTGTATCATCCACAAATAGATCATCAAATGAAGAGAGTTAATCAAATTCTTGAGGATATGTTAAGAGCTTGTGCATTAGCTTATGCTACATCATGGGATAAGTGTTTGCCGTATGCAGAATTCAGCTATAACAACACTTATCAGGCTAGTTTGCAAATGTCACCATTTGAAGCTTTGTATGGTCGTGCCTGTCGTACTCCATTGAATTGGAACGAGACGGGAGAGCATTTGGTATTTGGGCCTGATATACTCAAAGAAGCTGAAGAGCAAATTGCTAAGATAAGAGAGAGGTTGAAAATAGCACATTCAAGGCAAAATAGCTACGCTGATAATCATCATCGTGATTTGAGCTTTGATCTAGAAGATTTTGTGTATCTTAGAGTTACCCCTCTTAAAGGTATCAAAAGATTTCATACTAAAGGGAAGCTTGTGCCAAGATACGTTGGTCCGTTCAAGATTTTGAGCCGTCGAGGAGAGGTTGCCTATCAATTGGAATTGCCGCAGTCGTTGGCAGGAGTGTATGATGTGTTTCATCTAACAAAGCTTAAGAAGTGCCTCAGAGTGCTGAAAGAGCAGACGTCGTTAGAAGCAATTGAACTGCAGGAGGATTTGACCTACAAAGAGCAGCCAATAAGATTTTGGATGTGATGGAGCGCAAGATCAGAAGCAAGTCTATTCGCTTTGGCAGAGTTCAATGGAGCAATCATTCAGAGATTGAGGCAACCTGGGAGCATGAAGAGGATCTGAAGTCAAAATTTTCGAACCTATTCTCTAGTTAGCCCTGAATCTTGGGGTCGTGATTCTGTTAAGGGGGAGGTTTGTAACATCCCAAAATTTTCTCTAAAAAAATTTATAACTATTTTATTCTTATTTATGCATTTTATGATTTTTATGATTTATTTTGGTTTTTTTCAGATTTTATTGGATTTTATTAAATATACTTGTATTTGGCCTTTTATTGAAAAGTATTTAAATAATGATAAAGTTTATATAAAGTTTAGTCAAAAATATTTTATTTGAGCTCAAAATGTCTCAAAGTATTTTTGAAATTTTTGTTGGAATTTCTCTGATATTTTTAATGCCTAAAACTAATTAAATAAATTATTGGATTTATTTTAAATAAGAAAATACCGGGAAATCGTTTAAACGGTATTAGGCCACAGCCCATTACTATGTTCGCGCATGGCCCAGCTCGGCGTGGCCCTGTGCGACCTATTTTCTAGAAGAAAGATCAATGATCGTTGGTTTTCATCGGACGACCAGCATTTGCTGATGTACATCGGAACCCTAGCGCTTATGGGATGTCGGATCAAGATCGAATGGTGCTAAGTGAGTCATGTCGGTTTAGGTAGGTTTAGATCTTGTCCGTTGATTTGATCCGGATGGATCCGATCGTGCCGCGTCGAGATTGATCTCAGTCATTCATTGTCGATTGGACGGCTGAGGATCACCATCTCCGATCGGGAATCGGAGTCCACCGCCAGTACATCTTCGCCGCCATGTAGATTAGGGTCTCCATTTTGCGTGCATTCCCTGGTGTTATTTAAGGAGGGGTAGCAGCCCGAGGATCACCGTCTCGTTGTGTATCTGTAGCTCTAGCCATCGTCGCCCGTGCCGCAGCTTGTTTTTGCATCGTTGCACTGTCGTCAAGCTGTCTTCCACAGCTCCGGTTCCAGATCTGGACTCGCTGTGACGAGACGCATCAGAGCCACCACTTCTTGGTCACTGGAGGTTGTTGCTTTGCTGAGTTCGCCGCCTTCATCTTCAAGTCTAGTGGAAGCCGCGCCGCCATGCCTCCATCTGCGTCGAGGGGCTCGTCAGCCGTCAGATCTTCAATTAGTGATTGAGATCAAGCCGTGTGTTCGCATCAACAGTGAACTTCACCGGTATCATCAGCCATCGGATCTTATGTAGATGCTTTCAATTTCACCGTGTGGATTTATATTTGTGGCCGTCCGATCGCGTGCAGGCGGATTGGATCGCGCCGCTCGGTTCGGCCAATAACGTGGTGACATGTGGCTGTGCTGAGACCAAAGCACTATGCGTCGGGTTCATGGTGGACCGGAGGTGGTCTGTGGAGCGGGCGCATGGGTCACAGCCACGTGGTAGCACGGGATTGGTCGGGGATCGCTGACATCTATATGACACAATAGTTATTTTCTTAATAGAAAAATATTTCGGTTATTTATTTGATTTTCAATTTTCTGAGTTTTACAATTTTTTAATCTTCCACGAGCCCGTTCTCCCTCATACGAGCTCCAATTGAGGTGATTCAAATTTCTAAAAGCTTGTAAAAATGACATCTATCTAATGGTGAATTTTATTGATATTTAGAGTTAATTTTCTCTCTGTTTTGGTGTTTATTTGCTTTTCTCTCTCGTTTCACTTAGACGTTGAGTTGTGCGACGCATCGGAGGAAGATCCGTCAACCCAAGAGCACGTTTCAGAGCAAGTCCAGGACCTTTACTAAGGCAAGTTGTGCTTTGATCATGTTGAACCCATGCTACTAAAACTGCTATGTTGTTTTACACTATTGCATATTATTTCATGTATACAATGGTTTCAAATTAAATTAGGACATAGCTAATCTACCAATTTGGTTTATACCGTACCTTGTGATGAGGACATCCCAACCAAGGATACAACCGTTGCCCCTTCTTCCTCTACGACCGCTACTTCATCTACGACGTCTGGAGGGCTTAATCCGGAAGCAAGTCCTTTCCATCCACCTTTGCTGGACCAGCACGTCAAGAACATCCACCGAGGACAGCCCACGCGCCAAGGAAGGCCCAAGATAAAGCCCAATTCGTCGCCGAGTCCGGTTCGGCCATCCAGGAGCAGCAGTACTTCAAACGGACGCCACGGCCACATCCGAACTCAGTTTTTGATGTTCGACACCTCGTTTGAAAGGTATCGAGATAAACTTTCCAATGGACCTGATCCCGAGGCTAAATTCCTCCTTGAGCAAAGGGAAATCACAGAACAATCTCACGAGACAGAAATTCCAGGTGATGCGCCACCTTTCTTTTGGGCCCAAGGCCCATGTACTCTTAGAGTTCCACCCCTCCTTTGGCCAGCGCCCCTCTCCTGGCTGCCGCACCCCTCTTGGGCGCGCCTCCCCTTGTGTAGGTACCCCTTTATATTGGGTTCTCACCCCTGTTCTTTATTTTTTAGGTTTTGTTGTGTTTTGGTAGACCCCGTGTGCGTCCCTCCTCGTGTTTGCGCGTGTCGACTAGACCGCTCGAGCCGAGAAACAGAACCTCAACTTGTTTTTTTGTTTGATTTCAATACTACCTTTTCGATTTGCTTCATACTTTGTTCTTGCGGGTTCTCGATTTCTTGCAGGAGCTACTGATCATTGGATCTTGTATCTGTGTGGATTTGGCATTGCGATTGTGAAGCTCCCAACCTGTTTGGTAGGAAGCCCTAAATTCGGTGCCATCAACACCTCTAAATCGACGTATCCTCATCCCACCGAAAGATCGGGATCGTTGCCCCCATCACCTTGTTATTTGTATACCATGATTTATTTGTCACCTTAGACTGGTTCACTATAGCTGGTTAATACTAAAATCAACATGGGATGGTTAGACCATGTTAGTTGTTTAGCCATGCCACGTCATCACTTATACATGAATCATCAATGCTTAATCTTGACTAATGGAATATGAAAAATGTTAATGAATTGGTGTGTCAGGTGTTGTCACAGGATGAGATTGAGTTGTTGTGGCGAGGGATGTCACGCAACAATGTTGACTTGTTAATGGCACGTGGTGCTTGGTAATCAACTGGGGTGGTATTCATTTAGATTGGGGCAAGTGGCATGGGGCAGTGTGCCAATGTGGGCCGAAGGGCAGAGAGTGTGTGGAAGTCTTTCCCTAGTTATCTTAAGGACTTAACCTTGCAAGTCTTTGACCTGAGTCAATCATGCATCCACATGACAGGTATAGGATAGCTTAGCTGATTAATTTGCATTGTCGTAGCTTTGCTACTATCAATGGCGGTGTGAGTACCAAGTTATGTTAACCAGTCCTCACACGGGTAGTCTCACATGGCGCAAGAGGGGAGCCCTGGATGTGGTAACTAGTCCCTCCAGTATTGAAACCTTCACGGGTAGTACTGAGTTAAGGCCCATTGCAAAGGCTTTGTTATAATCACTCGCCTTTGTGGTGTATGATTGTATCATGTGGGGAAGTGCGTAACCTCTGCAGAGTGTAAATCTATTCGGATACCCGTGCTCGTGGTATTGAGTATTGCTTGGGAATTACAGTCAAGGGTTAGTTTAATTAAATGAAACTTGGTTGGGATGACAGGTTGCCATTTGGAAGGTTGGAAATTTGACTTAGGATTAGAAACTTGGTTTACTTGAGAAATGCTAGAATTACTATTTACTGTTATTTGTTTTACTTTCTTTACAATCTATCTGTCATACTTGTTCATAAATGCTGCTTTATTGCAAAATAGCCATGATAGCCTTTTACTTTGGAATAAACCTTGCATATGGTTATATAGAATTGCATTATGTGCACAACTTGTTGAGTGCTGTCAAGTACTCACCTTTACCAAACAACCAAAATCAACAGTTGAGGAGTCTACCCCTATCTTGGAGGAGGAGTATCAGGAGGACACGAGTCATTACGGTCCGAGCCTAGTCAGTTGCCAGTGGTAAACTGATGGGTAGTTTACGTCTTCTACTTTTCGCTACTATATTTTAGTTTTTAATTCAAGTCAAGCCCTGCGTGGCTTATCAATGTAAGTTGGTCATAAGATCATACACTTAGTTATAATCAATAAAAAGAGTCTTTATATTATTATCGTTGTATATGATGTGATATTTACCAATGTTGAGCCTGTGTGCATTAGCGTGATCTAGGACTAGTGCGGTAAACACAGAGGGTCCGAATTGGTGAATTCAGGTCCCGACAGATAGCTTGCGTTGGACTGCAAAATTGGTGGATGGAACAAGCCAACAAGCCGATGGCACAACAGGTATCAAGTATCTCGGTCAGCTTCAAGAAGGAGCATTTCTTGCTCCAGTCATCGGGGGGCTTCTTCATGGTCGGCTTCAATGACTTATTCGATCCCTACAATCTCGACGCCCTTGATGTCTCACTCATGAGATGCTGGATATTGTAAGTGTGCACAATCATGGTCTACATTCGTGTTATACCAATAAATATCATATATATGATCCTTGCTTTTGTATATATAGATACATGATCATTGAAGCAAAAAAAGAGAAACAACCGATGGGTTTCCTCGACCCACACGTGGTGTCGAAGAAAACAATGGACAAAAATTTACAAGTCATCTAGGAGTACGTGGAAAACGCATTGCTAGCTCAGCGTAAAACAAAATACATACTTTTACCCCACAACTTAGGGTAAGTGCTTCACTAGTTGCTATACTTGTTGATTTGTACTTCACATGCAACTCGAAGTTAGGTTGAATGACCATAGTGACATACCTGTGTAAGTTTCACTAGGGCTTACTTGTAATTATACCAAGACATAACCGGATATTTTACTTTGATTCCAAAAAGGGCGGCACCAAAGACTTGATACCTGTCGCAAAATTACTCGAGATGTCGTTCAATGTCTACAGAGCTCGTGGAGAGCCACACAAGTACTCGTCACAGCTAAAGCATGTTCATAAGTTTCTGGTATCCGCTAGTACGCATTAATCATATATCACACTCCGTAATAAATTCCTCTAGAACTAACCAATTCTATTTTAGTAGTGCCCCTAGCAGCCAAATGGCACTAACCAATGTGGATTCTATGTTTGGCACAACATGCAACTCCTCACAGATCAAACGACTACCCTCATGGAGGTTTGGCAATTTTGTAATACTTGTTTCGTACTTATCAATTTATATATATATACAAGACCTTAGTCTTCCCATCGATAGGCTTGGAAATGCGCTACAACTACGTTGGAACAAGCTGAGCTGATAGGAATTCAAGGAGAACTCTGTGCTTTCTTGCTGCATGAGGTCATAAATCCAAAAGGTGAGTGCCAGTCAACCTAACCTGATGAGTTATGAATTTGTTAATTACCACTTGGGTTAATTTGTGAACCTTGTGCTGTAAATTTATGAATTGTACTTATAGATTCAATTGGTTAATATATTTGAGTTGATTTCTGAAATAGATGTGCTGTACGTGGTGTGCAATATGTAATCCGAGTTGATTTTTGAAACATATTTCATAATATGCTTATGATGTAAATTTTGTAATCTGTTTTGTTTCAGAGGGCATGGCTAGCAATTCCTGAGACTAGCCAGTAAATACAAGAGAATAAATAGTAAAAAAATAACATCACAGACGGTTATAAACAAGAACCATCTATGATGATCTACATATCACACACGGTTCTTGTTTAGAATCATCTAAGATGTCCCTTTTCACGGACGGTTCGAAAACCGTCTATTATGTGCCCTTATATCACTCACACTTTGTTACTAACGGTTCACAAAACTGTCTGAGATGACGATTTTGAACCATCCGTGATGAGATTTTCTGTAGTAATGGATGGCGTGAAGGTGAGACATCATCAAAGGCGGCTGCACAACAGGAATGGCGGGCAACGGCATCGGTGACGATCCAAAGTAGGGGTGTTGGTGATGGAGGTGACATGCACTCCATTGACAGTGGGGAAATCTAATTGCGTCATAGTGG
The DNA here is from genome assembly GCA_036346275.1 of Otatea glauca. Lineage (NCBI taxonomy): Eukaryota > Viridiplantae > Streptophyta > Magnoliopsida > Poales > Poaceae > Otatea > Otatea glauca. The sequence continues at coordinate 21,022,635 of CM070731.1, read as the reverse complement.
AGAAGTCGACGGTGCCATTGGCTCAGCTAGAGATGACCCATGGTGTGGCGGCGATGGTGGGCCACCATGATGCAGTGGAGGGTAGCACAATGATATAGTGCAGATGGAGGAGAAGGAGGTAGCTTGCCCTAGTGCAAAGTGAAAGAGATGGTAAGAAGATATAGTGTAAAGTAAAAATGATCGCTAAGGGTGGTGCAAAGTACCACTTGATAATAAAACATGCTGCAAAGTAAAATTTACTCTTAATTTATTTACTTTTTCACATCGAGAAAGCAGAGCTAGGCTAGCCTAACTCGACATGCAGGAGTGAAATGGAGTATAGAATTTTAAGCATGCATGACCTATTTTGTCTGGCTTATATGGAGACATAAATCTGGATTTCCTAGCCGTTGGATATGGCTGGAGATGTGCAGACACAACGTTGTATGTTGATCGATCTGATGAATGAAAATTTGGCTTATAACAGAAACAATGTACATACTTGATGTTCCAGCAGAGTCTGATCGCGTCCGAGGTCTTCCCCCATGACCTACAAGACCAGCTCAACCGGTTCACGGATAGGAGGGAGAAGAAGAAAAGAAGAGAGGAAGGAGGAGACAAAGAAAAAGGGCGTAAAATTATCAAAAGAAGGGGCAATATTGTTGAAAGTGGTAAAAGATGAATTAGCCTCGTAACGTACCTCTCTATATTGGTAAATCATGAATTATTCAATTGCCATTGGAATCTATTATTACAGTTCATTGTATATTACACCCTCAAGTTAACAAAAATATGGCATTTTAAAATACGTGCTATCAAACTTCTGAAACTTTGGCTGTTAACATCTTTCTAAATATTTAGGTTGGATATACGAAATCATATATGTAGATTCATCACAAAATTTACTTTCAATAACATTACGATTTTAATAGGTTTTATAAATATATTACATAGAAATTAGCTTTCAAAGTTGCGTTTTGGTTTGAGAGTCCATATAAAAAATGATATATTTTTATGACCATAGAATTAAGTGTAGTACTATGAAAGAGTCTCACATGTCGTTAATTGCAACAAGTTTTTCCTTTTGAGAAAACGAAACAAGGTAGAAGCACACACACAACACACCACACTTACATCACACTACGACAAAAAAGGCAATCATAGACAGTTCACAAACGTCATTACAGATGGTTTTCTGAGTTGTCTGTAAGCATGTATCAATGATATATACAGCACATCACAGACGGTTTCTGAACCGTCTGTGAAACACCTGCAGATGGTCCTTATCAAGAACTGTCTATGATAAGGATATATCATAGACGGTCCTTATAAAGGATCATTTGTGATAGGGACATATCAAAGACGTTTCTTATAAAGAACTGTTCAAGCTTACAAAGTATGCTTCAAGAGAGCAGCTCTATAATAATAAATATGCTTTGTTACAAAGCATGTATCCAAATCCAAGCGAATACTTCTACGATAGTCTATACCTTATACATATATCTTGTTAGAGTTTGGTGTTTTTTTGTGACCATGACATTTAGAACAAAACCTGACTTCTAGTCACTTTCAAGATTATGGGTCAGTGAGGAGCATTTGAGAACCAGCATTTAGGGCCTGTTTGTTTTAGCTTTTGATTCTAGATTCTGGCCCCAAAAGCAAAATAAAAAACAAACAGCCCGATTCTAGAATTCGATTTTCACAATCTAGCCCACCCATATACACTAGAATCCACAATCCACTTCATATGTGCTTTTAGATTCCAGCGTTTGAAGAATCAGCTTCTCTATAACCACAATCTATAATCAGCTTTTAGAGAATCCAAAGCTAAAACAAAGAGACCCTTAGTTTTTTTGGAAGTAAATTCAATCCTATGGCAGGTTACTATTGAAAGTAAATGACTAAAACAATAAGGTAAAACGTGACATCTGCAGGTACAGTCAAGCTTCCACACAAATGCAGATATCATTGCAACTAACAAATAAAAAGTCTCTAATTCGCTCAAAGCTAACACAGATTACATCAAGCACATAGTCCCTAACTATAAATCCATCATATTAAGGAAAAAAATGAAGAACAGACACAGAAATGACTGTGCAATGTTGAAGCAATATTTGTAAACCAAAATTTGCAAGGTTGACTTTGACGAGATAAGGAAAGGAAGTAGTAAGTTATATAGTGTTATATATTTCTTATTTGAGCTAGGTCTAACTGCCAATGTTTGGTGATTGTTATGCAAAACCATATCAGATAATCGGAACAACTATAGTTACCAAGTCTACAAAGTCTATTTGCAACAACTCTCTACCATTGCACATATATAACCATTGACATACTTTCATTCCAAAACCTCAACAACTATAACTAGTAAGGTGCCCGTGCGTAGCAACGAAACTAAAAAATTTACAAAAATTATTGGTAGGGGAATAATTCAAAAAATGTAGGGGGGAAGCACGTAGCATGGACAATTACTTGTAATGGAAGTATTATACGTCACACCGAAAGTAGACCATATCAAAGCGAGAAAGGAAGATCATCACAAGGATAGCATACAAAAGAAACTGCTAAGAGGCAGAGAGATATGTCAATTTCAAAACCGTGGATTTGAAAAAACAATGCATCAGTACAGAAAACACATCATGATATTTTTGCTTTCAACGTGGGAAAGGATGGAAGAAGTGGATCATACATCAGCCAGAACTTCAGATTCTCTTTAACATTACAACCAGCCATCAGTATGTGTACATGCTTGCTCATAGAAATCTATTGAGTGTAGTTGCACTGCGTAATAACTAAATAAAACACTGCGAACTTAGCACTCAACATCAGCATAAATGCGGTAAGGAAAAATTTAAAATTTTTCAGACACTGATATAACAACAATTGTATGCCACATGCATACTTAAGGAATGTACCCAAAGTTGGATAGGCATAAGCAAGGTGCTATGTATACGTGAGCTTGTCCCATGCTGGGCTAGTCTTTGAGCGAATTTTGGGCCAATGTGATATAGATGGTATCAGAGCATCAATCTTCACCGCACAAGCGCTTGTGAGACAGGCTGTGAGCTGTGTGCATGGTGTGTGTGGGCACATGACATGGCATATGTGCCGGCACTAGACACATAAACATGTACTGAGACATGGTGCTGGGTATTTGCTATTTATACAGTGTGTTGTAGAGGGCATTAGCCTTTAAGAGGGGTGAATGTAATAGGCATAATTGATTATTTACTATAAAGTTGACGTGCAATTGATGATTTGATATGCCCTGCCTCACTGACTTTTGGGTCCTAGGGCCACATGTCAGTGAGACAGGGCGTGGAGAATCATCAATTACACTAATTTAGGTGTGGAAATAATCAATTGCCCCAAATGTAATACCCCAGCCTGTTAGCGCGAAGGCCCATATGGAATGGTGGTGGAATTAGTCTAATATTGCTTTTCTAAAGTGAGATGTAGTACTATATAATGCATGTTGGGTCCAAACGTAGTATTTTTGTGTTAACCCTTTTACACGAAGTGAGGACGAAACTATAAGTGGGCTGCTATACTTGCATAAGTCTGCTTCATAGTGTTCTAGGCTTGGAGCAAATTTTTGACCACCATGTTACATGCTTTCCTACTGAACATGTACACACGTGTAGTACCGAATTAGTGCACAACTGCAGAGTCTCGGACTCGGACTTGAACGAGGTGAGCCGGGTGCATATCAACACGAATAGTCATCTGGCCAAGTTGATTTGCTCCAACTTAGCTTATTTAATTAGATACAATCTTTACTCTAATAGTCTATCTACTCAGATCAGCTTCAAACCAAAGTGGCGAGCTGGTGCATATCAACACGAATAGTCATCTGACCAAGTTGATTTGCTCCAACTTACTATATCCGGTCACAAATAGTAGTCATTTTGGACAACGACACGGTCTCGAAAACACAGTTTTGATCACTAGTTTTATTATAATATATTTATAAAACCCAATAAAATTATAATATTATAAAAGTACTTCATGAGACAAATCTAGACATATGATTTTCATGTATGCAATTTAAATATTTAAAAATATATTGATAGTCGAAATTTTAAAAGTTCAACTACACTTATATTCAAAACGATAACTATTTATAACGGAGGAAGTAGTTTATTTAGATACAATCTTTGCTCTAATGGGCTATCTACTCATATCTAGCTTCTTGGTTTGCCCAAAGATGTTTTCTGTCTTCATGCTCGCTTCTGCACATCATGTAAAATTTGAGGTACAATGGGTTCAGTACTCCCTATTTCTTTTCCTCCCAACTTGCACGTATAATTAGTTTCTGCTATTTCTGCACAAATTGAGAATTGGTTAAAACAATTGAATTTGTGTGCATGAGGCTGATTAAAATTAGAAACACCAGGAGGGTGTATCACCCCACTCTTCTCCCACTACAATAGTCGATGTCTCGGAAGGAGACATGATCCTATTGGTACGAGTGTATCTCCCGGTGACTAGACCTAGGGCATTGAGTTGTATCTGACTAACATGGCCTGGATCTGATGGGTTGTGGGCCTAGATCGTGCCATGCCGGGCTAGCCTGACTAAGAGGAAAGGAGCCAAGGACTAGTGGGGCACTTGCCGGCGTGGTCACGAGGACGAAGTGCAGCTCAGCCAGAGGCGAGGATGACTCTAGTGTTGGGGAAGAAGTACACATGGTGACTAGGGAAGGTGGCGATGCGGTACGGGAAGGTGGATTTGGCTGCACTGAGGCGGTGGGGATTGTTGAAATCCGGCGTTGTCACCGTCTTCTCCCTCTCCGGTCGTTACCGTCCTCTTTCTTAGCATAGCCAGCAAAGTTGATGGTGCAGTGCCGGAGCAAAAGACCACTAGATCTGGCATCGAGGCTGTGGGATGAGGTGGCGGTGTGGGGAGGAAGTAGGGGTGGAGGACGGAAAGAGGAGACGACGGAGGCGCGAGGGATAGCGACTACGCTGGATGGGTCATGAGAGAAGGCGAAGGGGAGAGACACTACAGGATAACCCATTCTCACAAGCAGTACTACTGCCTAGAATAATTATTGTTGCAAGCGGTAGAATAGAAAAGAATAAAAATTTGATTCAAAATCTGTTATGCCGCTTGTGAAGGTATCTGTCATTAGCTGTTCTACCGCTTGGAATGATCTTTTGAATTGCCAGTAGTACAACTAGTTTGCAAAATAATTCCATACTGTCGTGCCACTTTGGATATCTATTTGGCTGGCTAGCCAAAATTTTGGCGGTCCATCCATCCATGGAAGTTTTGGCAGGCTGAACTTGACCTAAAAAAACTCCCCCAAATCCCGCCAGAGACTAGACTCCTCAAATCAGCTCACCTCGAGCAACCCAACAGCTTCCTTCGCCCACCCCTATCTGAAAAAATGGGGATTGACGAGCTTGCTATCTTTTATCCTCATCTCGTCTAGGAGACCAACACCGCGAGCCGTTGCTCCGTCACGCGTCGTGGAGGAGGCGTGCCAGCACTTCGCTCCACCACCTTCGGTTCCGCCGCTCCATCCCGCGATGTCTAGGAGGTGAGGCACCGCTCCGTCGCTCCATCACGCGCTGTGGAGGAGGCGAGTGGCCTTTCTCCAGCGCTGGCTCTGGCGAGGTCGTGCTGGGGCTAGGGATCTAGGAGAGGAGGAAGATCAGTAATCTGCTGTTCCTGGTAAATTCTACGCCGTTTGCCTACTTCTCAGCTTTGGCAAGATCTGGGCTCCCTAGCGATGAGAAAGACGCTGATTTGCAGGTATGGAAGCAAGATATTTCTTTCTAGTTTTGTACTTTTATCTCCCATTTTTATCAGCAAAAATTCACATGCCATTCTTAGCATTTGAAGCATCTCTGATCAATGTTTTGATGTCTCTGAAGCTTCTTTGAATGCAGTTGAGGCGCTGTACAAAAATCATTTCATCAGTGACAAATAGGTGTAGGTATGCCAATGGACTAACCAGTAATATTTACCATTTCCATAAATAAAAAGGTGCATAAGATTTGCTGAAGAATTATAGAATACTTCAGAAGCTCAAGTCTGATGTCCAAGCCCCTCTCCTTCTTGTAAAACTAATGATTACAATGAGCTAACAAGATGATCTGTCAGAACACCGAATGTCAGAACATCATGAAATGCTTACCGGTACTGAATTTATGGTAAGGGTGATCCTTCGAAGCCAGATGTTTTTGAAGCTGTGAAAAATAATGACTGGGCTTAGATCATGCCTGTTGAGACCCAATTCTGAGAATCCGGACCCTCTGTGTATTCTGTGCCAGTCCAGGATCACGCTAGCACACACAATCTTTACAGGGTTGCACTTTGCAGACATTACAACGATACAATAATAAATAGTGCAAACGTTTATATAAACTGAATTGTACGACCTTATGGTCTCCTTACATAAATCAGCCACGCAGGGCTTACATTATCAGAGTAAAAGGAAACAACGGAAAACAGTAAAACTTCGTGGAAGCCTTCATCTTGCCACAGGCAACAGACTGGGCTTGCCTCCTAATTATCCGGATCTTCAATGAACTCCTCCTCCCAGGCCGGTGTAGACTCCTCCACTGATATTGGGGTTGATAGGCAAGGAGGGGTGAGTACTCAAGGCACTCAACAAGTAATGCACAGAATGCGGTACTATTACTACATGCAAGGCTTATCCCAAGGAATTGGCTTACTTGGTTCTTTTGCATCAAACAGCATTTTTAAACTAGCATCTTGTTTAGGTTAAAAGCAGTGAAATAGTTATATATAATGTTAAGTTCTTCAAACAGTTTTTCTTCAAAGATTCTCGGCACCCAGCCTTAATAATTCATTTTCACACTGGCACACAGCCACCCATTCCATATTTTATTTTTGAAGATCTACCCTTGATCAGTAATCCCGAGCAATGCTCAATACATGAAACACGACTATTCGAATAGATTTGACACTCTGCAGAGGTTGTACACTTTACCCACAAGATACAGCTGCTCACCACACAAGTGATTGTCCGCAACAAAGCCTTTGAGGAACCTCTATCTTAACCAATGAACCTCTCCGGTATTGCCTTCACCATCACTCCCCTCACACAGAGCCGAAGTATAGGACAGGCCAACACCGTTGGATGGACACCAAGCTGTAGCACAGATACGCTCTCCGCACAGATACACCCCCGTGTACTGTCACCCCGAGGTATCAGAGGAAAGATATCAGAACCCTAATCAACTAGGTCTGTCCCATATCAGACATGTGGTTGTACGGGTGACTCAGTTCACAGACTTCAAGGTGAAGTCCTTAGCTGACCAAGGCAAGACTTCCAACACTCAACAGTGGCACACAGCCCAATGTGGCACACAGACTCACATCACTCATCAACCCATTGCCACACAGGCCCACTTGGCACAAAGCCTCTTGCCACTTGCCTAAGTCTAAATCATTTCCAACCCCATTGATTATTGAGCAACACCTACCAATAATAACTCAACGTCAGTACAGAACCACACAGGTCTCCGTACTTCAATTTCATCGTGTGACATCACCACACCACTTTCAAAATACATTCAATATTTCATTAGTCAACATTGATACATTTTCCGAAAGATCATTCATGACTCGTTGCAAGGCTAAGCTTCTAATCACGGTCTAGCCTCCCGTGTTGGCATCATATTAATATCCAACAAATACGAATAACCTTAGGGTGGACAATGATTTAAAGGCATACAAATAGTAATTTCAAGGTGGCGATAACAATATGGGTTGATTTGCTACATACCCCAAATTAATTTAAATTCATTTTTAATTAATTTAGCATGCATAATTTCAAAGCAAAATACATTTAGAAGAAACTGGGATCAAAATGGTCAAAGCATCACTTGCCTTCAAAGAGTTGCTGGTCTTGATCCGAAGCTTGATGTTGAGCGATGAACACTTCTTCGAAACTTTCCGGCAAATTTGCGTCTACGTGTAAAAATAACATATGCAATAAATAACTCAAACAGTAGACTATATAACCTAAAAAATTCAATTAAAATTCATCATTAAAAAGAGCACAATTTTACAAATTTTTAGAGACTGGAATCACCTCAATCGGAGTTAAAATGCAAAAGTTATAGCCTTTTAAAGTTTTAAATAAAATATAAATCAGAAAATCCGATTTGTTTTAATTATTTTTATACGGAAAATTGGGATTTATGATGTCAGCATGACCTAATGATGACGTCAGCATCGAAATGAAATTCGGCCAAATTATTTTTATATATAAAAATATTTATGATGTTAGCATGACACGTGGCAGCCTTCTAGTACCGCCACGTCGCCGCGGTTTATGGGCTCGGTCCACGACTCGGATCGGTTCCACCGTGGACTCGGTCCACCAGCACAGTGCTTCCATGTGGCAAGATCCGAGCCGTTCATTGAATCAACGGTTACATCTCATGCGTCACACCGCACTGCCTCGAATCCACGCGACACGCGTCGCGCATCCGACGGTCGCTCGGATCCAACGGCTGGATCCCACGCACCGACTCGGCGACGCATCGCATTCTGCGCCACCACGCGTCGCCATCTGGCGGGACTCCTGGATCCGACGGTCGGATCTCGCGCACGTTCGGCGGCGACTCGGTTCACGCGCAGCCACGCGGCAAGATCGCAGCGGTGCGCCTGAAAGCAACGATCGAATCTGGTCTCTACCCAGTCAACGTGCAGACGCGTCTACGCGCGATTTGGTCAGGGTACGGCGCCATCACCGCCACACGTTCAAATCTGAATGGCGTAGATCCTTAGGGCAACCCGGATCTCAACTCTACCGTTTAGATCTAATCCGACGGCGTAGGTTACCGGAGCGGTTTACTGTGCACAAGGAAACGTGGCACAATGTCAAGCGTCCACCGCAGATCTAACGGCTAAGATCTACTAAAAGACCTAATATCCAGATCTAATCTACGCCGCACATCACAGATTTAACGGCTACGATCTAATCCAAACGTAAAACAGAGAAGGGCTACGTGGACTCACCTATGCGGTGCGATGAGGATCGAACGATCGGCGAGGTTCGACGAGGTTGACGGGGGCGAAGGAGGGGCTGTTGGAGCTGAGGAAGACGGTGTAGATGACGGCGCTACGGTGATCCTCCGGCGTGAAGAAGTGATCCAATCGAACTCAGGACGAGGTCGGAGCACGGCGAAACGGCACGGACGACGGCGAGAGGAAGCAAAAACAACGGCGGCGAGAGGAAGCAACTACGGCGAGCTCACACGAGCGCTAGAGAAGGTCTCGGCATGCTTACAAGGAATCTAAAAGGAGCGGCGAGAAGATCTCTACACGTCGCAGCAACCGACACTTTACTAGGAGCTTCGACGTGCGCGCAAACACCGGCGAAACGAGCGGAAACACTCGGCGGCTTTAACTCCGACGATTACGCCCGGTCGGACCGACGTGGCTCCATCACGGTCGTCCAAGCAGCGACGATCCGATGGCGCACGTTCGCGGGCGACGCGGCGCAACGGTGACCGTTGCATCTCGATCCGACAGCTCGATTGTGCGGCGGCTAGGGTTTCGGCGAAGCGGCTGCGCGGGCTGATTTGGGCCGGACCGAAGGGTTTTGGCCCAAACACTATTCATCCATTTTTTTTAATACATTTTCGATTTAAAATAATTCAGATAAATAAACAAAGCCAAAATAAATAGGAAAAATACCCAGAAAAATCCAGAAAAATTCTGGAAAATATTTTGGAACATTTAGAACTCAGATAAAATATTTCCAATAAAACTTTGCATAAACCTTTGTATGAATTTAATGAAATTCAAGAAAGGTAAAAAATGAATAAATCCAATTAAATTCTAATAAATTCTCAGAAATTCTCAAAAATAAAAAATACTCCAAAATTTAAATTAGAGTAAATTTCAGGGTGTTACAATGCCAAATATAGGTTACTATGGAATCAAATATGGAAACAAGTACAACAACTATTTTCTGATGTTTGTAGGAATAATATGCTTACTACATATTTTCTTGAATGGCTGTGATGACTGATGATTATGCTGCCCCTTTGAGAGTTTTTGGCATCGTTTGATTGGTTCCTTGTCAGTTTTGTGCTAAACTAGGAGGGCTTATTCCATAGCATTTGGAGAGAGAAGTCGTATGATGCATTGATAAATCAGAGCCATTTTTGACAATGGGATAAATCTATGCTGACAATGGGATAAATCAGAGCCATTTTTGAATAACCATTTTTGAAGACATAAATATATAGCTTTGTGTTTGATGCGAACTATATATTACTTCCATGAATATGGGAACTAAAACCCCCTTATGATTTTACTCCTTATTGTTTTCTTGAAGCAGGCAATCTATGTACTACTTTTTCAACTTTCTACTTTTCTTTTATTCTAGACTGCTCATTACGCATTGGAGAGTCACCATGGATAAGCAATGGATGAATGAGACTAGGTAGAAATCTAACAATTAAGTCAATGTAATAGCAACTTCTCATGCTAACTAATTATGCTTAATACATTTAAAGATAAAATGTAGGCACTCGAAGAAGTATGTGGAGGGTGTAAAAAGCTTCCTAGAATTTGCTTTTACAAATTCAGCAAAAGGAAATCAGATTCGATGCCCTTGCGAGAAGAGTGTCAATAGCACTTGGTACAAAACAACAATTGTCCATGACCACTTGATATGTGAAGGATTCTTAGAAGTATACACAACATGGATTTTTCATGGAGAAAAAGTATCATCTTTTGAATAGAATAGGGAACCAGAATTACAGCCTGAACCTTATTTAGAAATGGAGCAAGAGCTAGATGATGAGATAACATAAATGCTTGATGATATAGGATATGGGTACCAAGATGCTAGTGATATAGGTGGCGATTGTGATTTAGAGAGTCCAAACGAAGATGTTGAGGCTTTCTATAAGTTAGAAAATGATGCTAGTCAACCATTATATCCTAGGTGCAAATTCACAAAGCTACAGTTATAGTGAGACTTTTTCACACTAAGTTCTTTGGTGGATGGACCAATCATAGTTTCGATACTCTTCTGCATTTAGTTAATGAGGCGTTTCCAAAGGATACTTAACTACCAAAGAACTTCTATGAAGTGAAGAAGACAGTAAGGTCCCTTGGATTAGGTTATGAGAATATCGATGCATGCAAACATGATTGTGTGCTTTTCTGGAAGGAGAATGGTAATAGAGATTCCTGCCCAAAATGTAATACTTCTAGATGGAAGGTATAAAAGAAGAGTATTGGTGGGAAGTGATTGCACAAGGTTCCCTAAAAGATTCTTCGATACTATCCAATAAAGAAAAGACTCCAGTGGTTGTGTATGTCCCGAAAATGGGCAAGTGATATGAGATACCATAGTGAAGGGTGCCCAAGGGATGGGCAAATGCGTCATCCAGCAGATTCAATTGTCTGGAAGGATTTTGACAATAAATATCCAGAGTTTAGTTCTGATTGTCGCAATGTAAGACTTGCTCTTGCTATAGATGGTATAAATCCTTTTAGAAACTTAAGTTCATCACATAGTACATGGCCTGTTTTCTTGATTCCTTACAACCTACCGCCATGGATGTGTATGAAGCAACCAAATTGTATCCTCTCATTGCTTATTCCTGGCCCTAGATGTGCTGGAAAGGATATGGATGTCTACTTTCAGCCTTTGATTGATGATTTGTTAGTTAGTTGGCACGAAGGTTTTAGAACTTATAATGCAGCAACTAGTGAATGGTTCCAATTGCGTGTTGCCTTGTTGTCCACAATTACTGAATACCCAGGACATGGATATGTATCTAGACAGGTTACTTCTGGAGAGGCAGGATGTGTTTGTTGCCACTCAGAAACATGTTCTCTTTTTCTAACAAGAGGTAGAAAACATTGCTTCATGGGGCATAATCGATTCTTGCATGTCGACCATGAATTTAGAAGTGATGCCAAGTCTTTTGATGGTACAGTGGAGTTTAGAGAAGAACCCATTCCACTTTCTGGAGATGATGTTTTCGAGCAAACAAAAGATATTTTAAATAATTTTGGTAAAGTCCAACAGGGCGAAAACCATCACAAAAACACAAACGTAAGGAAAGTGAACCAAAAGTTATTTGGAAGAAGCAACCAATTTGGTTACAACTACCATACTGGAAATATGTTCTATTGCGGCATAATCATGATGTAATGCATATCGAGAAAAATGTGTGTGACAATATAATAAATACATTGTTGGATATTGATAAAAAATCTAAAGTCAACTTAAATTCTCGTTTGGATCTACAAGCATTAGGTTTCAAAAAGGAACTTCACCCTATTTCAGTGGGTGATAAGTTTTATTTGCCTCCTGCATGTTACTCAATGAGCTCTATAGAGAAGAAAATGTTCTGTGAAATATTGAAAGGTGTTAAATTTCCAGATGGATATGCAGCTGATATCCGTAGTTGTGTAAATGTTTAAGAGAAGAAATTAACAGGGCTAAGAACACATGATAGCTATGTCCTTTTAGAGTACTTGCTCCCACTGGCTGTTAGGAAGATTTTACGTGAAAATGTTAGTGCAGCATTGATTCGTGTTAGCAACTTTTTCAAGAAAATATTTTCTCGTGTAATCCGAGTGACTGAAATGGAGGACATAGAATGTGAAATTGTAGAGACATTATGCCTTCTTGAGAAGATCTTTCCACCATCCTTTTTTGATATCATGGTGCATCTCATGGTCCATCTTCCATCTGAGGCAAGAATTGCCAGGCCTGTCCAATACCGCAACATGTATCCTATAGAAAGGTACATTAATATTATAGAATAGTTAATTTTTCTAAAATTTTCTTAGTAGACTTGTATATAATTAATTTATGTAAAACATTGTATAGATTTTGGTTAAGGTTGAAGGGATATGTTCGAACAAGAAGTCATCCAGAAGGGTCAATTGCTGAAAATTATGTGTTTGATGAGAATATGACATTTTGCTCTCGCTACTTGCATGGTTATGAGACTAGATTCAATCACCAAGGTATAAACAATGATGGCCATGGTAGTGACATACCAAATGGCTCCTCCTACTTCAACTATTCTGGTCGTGGATTGGTTGGGAAGTGCACGGTTACAATTTACCACCAAACCTGGCTTCAAGCTTATAGATATGTCTTATTTAATTATGAGCACATTGAGCCATATCTGATGTCTGTTCTCAAACTAATTTCAATCAGTTTTTAGTATCAGTTAGACCACATTTATAACTATTTTTTACTTAGATTGTATATGCAGACAACATTTGGACTATCTTTCTTCAATTGGTCATCGAAAGAAGCATGAGAGAGAGCGCATACATCACACAACATTTCATGAGTGGTTTAGGTTGCATGAAAGTTATCAAATGATATTTCAATTATAATCTTTATACACAATTTGGTATTAACTTTATGAATAATTAAATTACTAATGTTAATAGGTGAATGACTTATTAGCAGAGCGTGAAGACGTACTAGAGGAGATTCATATATTGGCTAGTGAGCCTTTTATGGTCGCAAAAAAGTACAGTAGCTATTCAATAAATGGATACATTTTCCACACAAAAAGTTATTATGAGGGTAGACCCATTCAAAATAGTGGAGTTGCCATTGTTGCAAAAACTAGTAGTTTTTCTAGTTCAAAGGATCAAAATCTACAAATAGGAGATGTAACATACTGTGGTGTCATAGCATAGATACTTGAGTTAGATTATCATAGGAAGGGCAACATTGTTTTGTTTAAATGTGACTGGATTGATGTTCGTCAAAAGGACAAGTGGGTAAAAACCGATAAATTTGGAATCACCACAGTGACTTTAGCCATTTATTTAATACCGTGGAGAAGCTATCTGATGAACCATACATTTTAGCATCACAAGAAACTCATGTTTATTATGTAGAAGATACTATTGATAAAGATTGGCATGCTGTCATTAAATCAAGGCCTAGAGACATATACGACATGTCTACATGGGAAGAAATTGAAAATGCAGCAGGAATTGAAAATACAGCAGAAATACCTGGCTTGAATGTTGATGTGGATAGGCAATTAAGTGTCCATGATGGTAGTAATAACTATGAAAGACAAGATATTGATGGTGTGATTGTTGGCCAGTCAAATGCTAAGATAGGGAAGTAAGATACTACACCATGTTTTGAATTTTTACAAATCATGCACTTAGTTGATTACATTTTAATTTTTGTATGTTCTTGTGTGCTGACAATGGATTGAGTTAATTGGTAACCAATTGCATATAAATATGTTATGCAGTCAAAAGTATGGCAAACGACGGAACAAGAAATGATGGTCCTTTACAAAATGAGTATGATGAGGAAAGGCGAGCAAGAATTGCTAGGAACAAGGAGACATTGTAAGCGGCAGGGTTTCGACTCCCTACAAATATTATTGCTGCTCTATCTAAAAGAACAAGAAAGGTTAAATGCTATACTAATTTGTATTTACTGTTTGGGCTGATCCATTGTTTTTATTTTTATGTAAGCCATTGTATTTATTTTTAGTGCACATGTAATTCAATGTACGCTACAATACAAGCTACTAATGCTAGGCATAGATCCATCTTGAATGCCCATGAAGAGGCTCCTCTACTATGGAAGCACACTTTCACTAATAATGAAAGAGTGGATGATGTTGATGCTAGCTGTGATGTTCGTGCGGAAGAGCAACAAATCCTAGATGATATTGAAGGGCCTCCTAAACGACAAAGGTGCACTCGCATCAACAATGAAGAAGGAGAAGATATCGACGAAGATCCTAATTATGATGTTTACGATGAAGATCAACAAATCCATGATGATGAAGATGAAACATTGAATGCAGGTAAAGTGACGTAAACAATTATAATGTTGCTGACATTATGCACTTTATTGGTTTAATTATAATGTAGCACACTAGTTGTAGAGCCAACAAAGAACAGGAAAGGACAAGGGCACACTGTGAAGCATGACATTTGGAATAGGAAGGAGAATGAACCAAAAATTCATGTTGAATGCAATAAGAAGAATCAGCCCATTGGAGAGCGAGCTGCACTACTAACCAATTTCATATCCACAATTGTGAGGTCAGGAATACCTCTATCCTCTACAAATTGGTTTGAAGTTGATGAACAAAAGAAGGTTGATCATTGGGACATAGTGCAGATCAATTTTCCTTTTTGAAATCCATGTTCATGCATTGCAAATTATGCCTATTTACCTTTGACAAAATTGTTGTCCACTGATTTTTGTAGTTATTTTTTGATGTGAGTGATGACCTTCAAGATTGGGTTATGAAACAAGCTGCATTAAGGTGGAGGAATTACAAATGTGAAATAAAGAAACTTAAGTGACGAGCAGCTTTTTGAAATGGAGATTGATGAGAGAGTGCCCAAACCTGATTGGATATGGTTTGTGCAATATTGGAGAACACCCAAAGCGAGGTATAATCCATGTCTAATGGCAAGAACATAGTTTTCATTCATCATGATTATTAAATTATTCTATCAACCTCTTAGGCTCTTACTGAAATTGGAAAAGCAAATAGCGCAAAGATGACTATGACTCATACCATTGGAAGCAAGAGCCTTGCTCGGGTTGGAGATGAATGGGTAATAAATCTATCAATAATTCAATAGACATTGCAATTTTTTAACTCTTAACTGATTTTAATACATTAATGATTTGTAGTTGAAAGAGTATGGCTACAAGCCAGCTAGGCAAGAAGTGTTTATCAAATCACATACTCGAAAAGATGGAAGTGCACAAGTAGAAGCTGAAGGCATGATTGTAAGTAATCTAAAATGATTGTTTACTTGTGGACTTTCAATTTTGTGTATTTATTAAAGTTATGTGCTTTATCTAAAATCAGCACAAAATCAATGAGACTTGTGCCAACATACCAGAGCTAGCTACAAAAACCATTCAGCATGGAGATCTTTTTAGCAAATTATTTGGGAAGGAAAAGCGAGCACGTGTTCATGCTATTGGTATGGGGCCGACACCTAAAGACTTGAAAATGGCGGGGGTATGTAAGTGTTCCTCCACAAAACTTCAACTAGCTATGCGTGCAAAGCTGAGAGCTGAATATGAGAATGTGATTTTGAGAGAGCGCTTGATTGGCCACCAAGAGAAATTGTCAAAAGTACTACAAGAAATGGCAGAATTGAAGAAATCGATTGCTTTAGCACAGTCCATAGAAAATGCTAAACCAAATAACAATCGTGCATCAAACAATTACGCATCAAACTCTCCAATACAGGTGATTCTTATCGCGTAACAGTAGCTACATATTTGGCTAATAACTATTTCAACTGATAATGAATTATCCATATATTTGTATGAACTATTATAGGATATGAGATGCCAAAGTCATGAGAGTGGTGCTAGGTCAATTGCTAATGAGATAAGGCTTCCATATAATTGGGAATATTATTGTTGTTTTATGATATGCATAGCAATCTATGACATGCATTTAACTAAAAGTTAGCTTTGTTTGTGTATAGATAATCCGAAAGAAGGTTGTTGTGCAACATGATATACCAAGTACTAATCACAGGATACTAGTGACTTGTTACACGTGTTTTTGACAAAATTGCATGTTTGAAGGTAGCTAATTTCCAATTCAAGCTGACTTTTAGGGTGGAAGGGATGTTATTTTGATCTCAATTGTAGAGCAATATGTTCCAGTAGCTAAGGCTTCTGTCCAAAGAACATCTCGAAGTGCTATTGTTGGAGGCACTCCTCTTGGGCCCGAGTATTGCGAGGTGGTTGCGAACTATGTGCTGAAAAAGAATGCCCCATTGCCTCGACCATATAAGAATGTCACAAAAATGGGTGATGCCCAAGGGCATTCCATTGCATGGGCATATGAAAGGGTAATCCATCTTCTCTATTGTTTTCATTCTTATTAGAGAAGGACATAAAATTAAGCCAAAAAAACTATCAATTTGTAGATGGAAGATGATGTTGCAATTGGTAGTGGTGGTGGTTCAAGTCATGGAGAAACAAATCATGCTCGTGGTACTAAATCTATCCTCTAACTGAAAATGATACTTGCGGAATTTGTAACAAATTGTTCTAGAATAAGAATTACTACACATATGTTATTTTCTTTACTTTTTAATATGTATATGCAATGTATGTTGCTATTGCCACTTTTGTCATCTAATCTTGGAAACAAATTCTTCCTTTTATATACAGGCGGAAGATACAAGGAAAAAAGTTAATTCCTAAGACAACACTGTAAGAATGTTTTTTTCACAAGTACTAAAATCATGCATTTTTGTTTCATTTTTGCTGACTAATTAATTCATTCTAGTTCCTTCTTTTGCAGGTCACTACCAAACTGATGCAAGACTGGAGTCAAAGTGTTTCTAAGTTGTACTTTTAGTGTACTAAATGCTAGGATGGACTACATTAGTTAGCAGCTAGTTGAAAAGTTAACGTAGCTTAATAGATCATACTTTTGGTGTAAACATACAAGAAATATGAGTATGTTAATATCTTATGACAAAGGAGTAGACCTTGCATTTTGTTTATATTTTGGTGATGTATGTTTATGTGTTAGAATGAAACTTATATATATTAATGCTTGGATGGAGAAGGTTATGGCTCCACCATTTTAGACGGCTTCACCATTTATTGGGTTTTCCTGCCTGTTGTTCTTTTCACTGATCTGGAGCCACAGTTCCACAGACTAATGAACCCGATATTTAGTTCCTGCTACACTGATCTGTTCTTGGTCGGCCCATTACCCAAGTAAGCAGCAAGTCTTGAATAGCCCAGTTGAGTTGGATTCTCTTTTCTTGGTAGTTCTTGTATCCTGTTCCTATGAGACATTTGCTCGTGTATCATTTGGTTATATTTTAGTAATCAGCTTTCATATATGTACATATTGGTCCATAATTGAGTTTCAAACTTTTCTAGTGACAATGGGAAAGATCTCTCTCTCTCTCTCTTGCGTAATTTATGACCACAATTTTCATAAAATGCTACTAATGCTATATTTATGTCTCTTCATGTTTTGCAGAAGCTGAGCAGCCTTTTGATGGATTTCTTCTACTTTTTTGGGTAAGAAAATACATCTGAACACTTCATTGTTTAAATGTGCCCAAATGACAATAAGGGCTGATAAGATCATGACGGCCCAGCAAGCCATGCTTCTATATCAAGCCAAGACAAGGGCCCAACAACTTCTGATGCTCCAATCCCAGCCCAAGATCAAGCCCAATTCGTTCACGAGTCCAGTTCGGCCCCCAGGACAGCATGTCAATAAAATAATCATATCTAGGTCATACAAAATCCAATTGAGCCGTTCTTAGACTCTACGGAGAAGCCCACGACGAGAGCTTTCCAACTGAAGTGGTTTCAGGTCCAAACTCCTTCTGGATCAATGGGAATAGTCAAATCAATATGACGAACAGAATCTGCCAAGTACTGCGCCACCTCCACTTGGGCCCAAAGGCCTTGTACGACCTAGGGTTTCACGGCCACCCCCTTGGCCACCCCCCCTTGCCCTCTTCCTCATATATATTCAGTAGTCATCGCTAGAATAGATGGGTTTTGCTTAGATTACAACTAGACACTTTGTCAGTTCTTCGCCGTTCATCGGTTTGTGGAACCCCAACTCGTATGCTTAATATTATTCGCAATTTCAGATTGCATCTTCCATGTTCTTGCTTGTGTTCTCGATTCGCATGCAGGGATAAGCCTTCTTAGCGAGGTCAACCGTGTTTGTGCGTGGTTGATAACCAACGGAGCCGTGGCGTAGCGATTGCAGGGTTCGAATCAGTTTTGATTGGGAGCCAGATCGTCAACGTCGAGTTCTCCACCGATCGACTTACTATTACCTGTCGGAAGATCGGGCCACCGTTCCCATTAAGTGGTATCAGAGCTTCGGTTGCCCGATAGGTAATTCTTGTTTCCCCACTTTTGTTTTGCCATCGTCCTAGAGTCCAAAAAAAAAAATTGCCCTACAAAAAGTTCTTCATCGGTTCCGCTGTCCTACAACCCCTTGTGCCTTTGCAATTTTTGTTTTTTAGTTTCGCTTGTTGAGTTTATGTCCATCGTCGTCGTGTTACTGGTTGGAGGTTGTGATCCTAGTTTCTAGTGGTCCTTTTCCGTTGCCCTAGTTCTTGTTTTGCACCATTAGTCATCCCACCACCGCCAACCCTAAAACCGAACTGTTTGCCATTGCCGCCGCTCTTATATTTTCTACTCCGCAAGCCCTAGAAAGGTTGCCAGCCGCCTTGTACCAATCGCCCTGCACTGCTGGCCACCCTTGTTCACCTGCGATCCTATTGCTATTTTAGCCCTAACCGAAAGAAAGAAGTGAAGTCGTAGGCAATTGTGCAGTGTTCAGTAGAACTGGCATAACTTTTGCATACGAACTCCGATTGGAGCGTACTTTTTTTTATTTCGAAAAGGACAACGACGCGCATCTGAAAAGTTTTAGGTTCTTAACCTAACCATGATCTTCAAAATCGTCGTCTAAGACTGCGTTTCGAGCCCTGGAATGTTCCTATGCTATTTTTGCCAATTTTTCGGTCATCTGTTTAACATTTTCTCTTGTTCCAAAACGTGAGATTTTTGTTTTGCCTTTGAGTTAAAAGAAAGGAAAACAAAAGGCAAGTGCAAAAAAAAAGCCGCACTGAAAAAAAAATTAGAGAGAAGAAAAGAAGCAAAAAAGAAGCAAAAAAAAAGGAAAAAAGAAGTAGATAATCAAAATTGCTTGCATCCTTTGAGTCCTATGTGCTTTGATATATCCCTTGCTAGGTTGAACTAGTTCTAGGAACACGTTTAGGCCAGCAACTGTGACAAGTATGTTGGACATTTATTTAGCTTGCTAATCTGATTTCGATATTGCTTATTCCTTGCTACTAAATATTACCTTCCGAGCTCCACATACTTTTTATCAGTTCAGGTTCTCCTTTGCAATCGCCTCACTCACGCTCCAGTCACGGTATCACAAACCAGTCACCAGTTGTACCACCTGCTGCTTTGGTAAGAACATTTGTAAGGGTGTGGTAAGACGCGTGAGAGTTTGTGATCCCACTGTCCAGTACCTAGTAGTTGATAGGGATAATATTTTTTGCTATCTTCTGTTCTCTACTAACAATTGCAGGGGAATAGGAGGATTAGGATAGTAACCAATGTGTTCTTCATAACGAGCTCCAAGAGATGCTGTGAGAGATGAACGAGACTATGAACAAGCAAATTCAAAACATGGAAAATGCACTTGACAGAAAAGAGCATAAGCACCAACCAAACTTTAATTCATCTCCTTCTGCTGGTAAAGGTAAGAATTTTCCAGTTTTTTCTTCTTATAATGGATTTGGTGTTGATGCTTATATTGATTGGGAAATAGAGGTAGATAAAATTCTTTCGCAATGTAACCTCTGTAATAAACGAAAAATTAAAGTTGCCGCTAGTGCTTTAACTCTCTGTGCATCAATTTGGTGGAACGATTTTTGTACTTATAAGCCAGTACCACAAACATGGAAACATATGAAACGACTTATGAGAGATGAATTTGTTCCTACTTATCATTCTAAAAAGTTACTTTATGAATTGCAATGTCTACAACAATGTGATAAAACTGTCAAGTCATATTACGAGGAATTATAAACTTTGTTATTGTGTTGCGGTTTAGATGAATCTGAAGAAGCTAAGGAAATAAAATTCTTAAATGGACTTGATATGAAAATTCAGGGTATTCTTGTTGATAAGGAATATAGTTCTCTCTCTAGTTTATTTAATCTTGCTTGTGAGATTGAAAATCAAATTGAACATGAAAGACATCTTGCTGAAATTAATGTCTATAATTGCCAAAGTGAAGAATTTTCTTTGGAAGAACAGAATCTTGTCGAGTTTCCACTTACTACTAACTTTTTACAGAACATTGAGAACAAGAACGAGAAGGAAAACACGCAAGAGAAGAAGGGACAGGAGATACTTGCTATCCCATCCATGCCTCCACTACTGAATGAACATGTCAGTTTTATTTCTAATCTAAACACGTGTGCTGAAAATAATCATGTTATTCACCTTGCTAATGAAAAGGATGAGATTAAACTGTTGTCTTCCTTGAAAACTTTGGGTTACATTGAATTTGATGTCATATGTGATCTCAATTGTTTAGAGGAGAGATTTTCTATACCTGCTAATTTGTCATGGTCATCCAGTGTTAGTTTTCATGCTATTGGCAAATATAATGATAAACAAAAGTACATGGTGCATCGAGTTTATATTTGTACCATTTTGAAATCTTCTTTTAATGTGCCATTCTATCAACAACCAAAGAATATGTTGCTTTCTTTGCCGCCTCTTGTTACTAACCTTTTGCAGGCCAATGAGCTTGAGTCGAGGACGACACAAAATCAAGAAGGGGAGGATGATAAGACCATGACGGCCCAGCAAGCCATGCTTCTATCTCAAGCCAAGACAAGGGCCCAACAACTTCTGATGCTCCAATCCCAGCATAAGATCAAGCCCAATTCGTTCACGAGTTCAGTTCGGCCCCTAGGACAGCATGTCAATAAAATAACCATATCTAGGTCATACGAAATCCAATTGAGGCGTTCTTAGACTCTACGGAGAAGCCCACGACGAGAGCTTTCCAACTGAAGTGGTTTCAGGTCCAAACTCCTTCTGGATCAATGGGAATAGTCAAATCAATATGATGAACAGAATCTGCCAAGTGCTGCGCCATCTCCACTTGGGCCCAAAGGCCTTGTACGACCTAGGGTTTCACGGCCACCCCCTTGGCCACCCCCCTTGCCCTCTTCCTCATATATATTCAGTAGTCATCGCTAGAATAGATGGGTTTTGCTTAGATTACAACTAGACACTTTGTGAGTTCTTCACCGTTCATCGGTTTGTGGAACCCCAACTCGTATGCTTAATATTATTCGCAATTTCAGATTGCATCTTCTATATTCTTGCTTGTGTTCTCGATTCGCATGCAGGGATAAGCCTTCTTGGCAAGGTCAACCGTGTTTGTGCGTGGTTGATAACCAACAGAGCCATGGTGTAGCGATTGCAGGGTTCGAATCAGTTCTGATTGGGAGCCAGATCATCAACGTCGAGTTCTCCACCAATCGACTTACTATTACCTGTCGAAAAATCGGGCCACCGTTCCCATCAAGGGCCTCATGTACAATTTCCCTTTTGGAATATCCATTGTCACTAGTAATATAATGTGTTTCTGATATCTAATTAATGTCAAGTGATCTGGATACCATGAATGTATTTGATCCACACCATATACTTATTTCCATCCAAGGAAGCAGAATTTATTTGTACCAAGAAAGAGGGCTGTAACATCCCAAATTTGCTTTAATATTATTTTATGGGTTATTTGTGCATTCTATGATTTTCTGGAAATTATTGGGTTTTTCTGGATTTATTTGAATTAACTTTGAATTAGGTATATTGATCTTTGGTTGAAAATTAATTAAATTGTTGCAAAGTTAAAATAAAGTTTTGCCAAAAATATTTTTTCTGAGTTCAAAATGCCTCAAAGTATTTTAGTGAATTTTCTTGGATTTTTACTGATATTTTTATTGCCTAAAACTGATTAAGTGAATATCTGGAATTATTTTAGTGAGTCGGGTTGGAAACCCTAATGCTCGGACACCGTCGGATCTGATCGCAGGGAGGGCTAGGATGGAGCCACGCCTGCGTGCTGATGCAACGTGGGATGCGCGTCACGTGGACGGTTGTGATGTAGCTGCGTGTGCCGCTGTGTTCATCCCGAATCCGGTGGCGATTCCATTGCAATTTCGGCGTTCGTGCCTAGCGCGGACTCTTAGGCCTTTAAAAGGCGGCCCCGACCCTGTCCCGAGGAACGCCTGCCTTTGCCGCCCTTTCCCCTCTAGCTCTCGGCTGCTAAGACGCTGCGTGGAACCTGTACGAGCTCGCCGGACTTCGCGAACAACCGCTGCCGTTTCCCCTCAAGATCTTCGCCGTTGTCGTGCTTCCGCCGGAACCAAGGGTAGCATCGAGTTCGCCGAAGCTTTCTCTTCCAGAACCGTCGAAGTCCTGGTTGAATCCGCCGAGTTTTGGCGTGTCGTGGTTGTCTTCCTCGAGGCCGTCAATGGCGCCGCCGTGTGAAGCACGTCGTCGCTAGCCGTGTTCCTTCGTCGTTGTATTTTCGTGCAGCCGACCGAGATCGCGCCACGTGGTTGCTTCAGCAGTGAATCCCATCGGTAACCTCGGCGGTTGGATCAGATCGGACGAACCGAGATGCTTCCACGTTGCGTGCACTTCGGGATGGCCCAATCTGCCTCTTCCGGTGAGGATCGAGCCACGCACTTCAGCCAATCCTGTCATGCCGCGTGTCAGGCGCGGAGACCGAGGCGCCATGAGCCATGTCCACCGTGAACCGGTGCTGGCTGGTGGACTTGGTCCACACGCCTGAGACGCGTGGCAGTGCCTGGTTGGTCCGGGCATTGGTGACGTCAGCGTGATGCAGTAAATCAGTTTTCAATATAAGAATAATTCAATAATTCTGATTTTCTAATTTCTGTAATTTTAATATTTATTCAAACTTCAAAAGGCTATATCTTTTGCATTTTAACTCGGATTTGAGTGATTCAAATTTCTAAAAATTTGTAAAATTGAGATATATTTAATGCTGAATTTTAATTGATTTTTGGAGTTCAGTTTCTCTCTGTTTTGGTATTTATTTGCTTTTCTTCTTCGGTACGCTTAGACGTTGAATTGTGCGACGCTTCGGAGGAAGATTCAACAACTCAAGATCAAGTTTTAGAGCAAGACCAGAACCTATACCAAGGCAAGTTGTGCTTTGATCATGTTGAACCCATGTTTATATAAATGCTATATTGTTTTACTCTATTGCATAGTATTTCAAGTATAAAGTTGTTTTCAATTGAGTTGGGATTTAGCTGTTATACCAGATTGATCTATACCCTACCTTGTCATTTGTATGCCATGATCTATTGTCACCCTAGATTGGATCACTATAGTTGGTTGATATTGAAATCAACATGGGATGGTTAGATCGTCATAGTTGCTTAGCCGTGCCACGTCATCATATGTACATAAATCATTGATAATTAATCTTGACTAATGGAATATGGAACAATGTAATGAACTTGTGTGTCATGTGGGATCACACAACGAGATTGAGTTGTTTGTGGCGAGTTATGTCACGCAACGATGTTGAATTGTTGATGGCACGTTGTGCTTGGTAATCAACTTGGGTGATATTCACTTAGATTGGGGCAAGTGATAAGGGGCGAGTATGCCAAGGTGGGCCCAATGGGCAGAGGGTATGTGGATGTCTTGCCTTGATCACTCTAAGGACTTAACCTTGCAAGCCTTTGACCTGAGTCAATCATGCAACCACTTGTCTGGTATGGGCCAGCCTAGCTGATTAAATTGCAATTTCTTAACTTTGGTACTATCTTGGTCGGTGTGAGTTCCCGAGTTATGGAGTAATTCACATGGCGCAAGAGGGGGGCCCTGGACGTGGTAACCAGTCCCACCAGTGTTGAAACCTTAGCGGGTGGTACCGGGTTAAGCCACCGCATTGTAAAGGCTTTGTCATGATCTCTTCGCCGACACACCAAAGGAAGTGTGTTAATTGCATGGCACCAAGAGACGATCATGTCGTGTGGGTAAAGTGCATAATCTCCGCAGAGTGTAAACCTATTCGAATAGCCGTGCTCGCGGTGTTGAGCAATGCTCGGGAATTACAGTTAAGGGTTATTTAATTAAATGGAAAACTTGGTTGGGATGGCAGATTGCCATATGGAAGGTTGGAACTTGATTTAGGATTGGAAACTTGGTTTACGTGAGAAATGCTAAATCTATCAATTACGTTATTTGTTTTACGGTCTTTACAATCTATTTATTGTATTTGTTCATAAATGCTGCTTTGTTGCAAAATAACCATGATAGCCTATCCTTTGAAATAAGCCCTGCATATAGCTATGTTAGAATTGCATTCTGTGCACAACTTGTTGAGTGCTTTATGTACTCACCCTTGCCAACAACAACATCATCAGTTGAGAAGTCTACATCTATGCTGGAGGAGGAGTTCCATGAGGAGACGAATGTTTCGGGCGCAAGCCTTATCAGTTGCCTGTGGTATACTGAGGGGGTATCTACGTTTTCATTCCGCTGCAGTTTAATATGTTGTTCAGCCTTGCGAGGCATAGTCATGTAAGTGGACCATAAGGTCATTCAACTAGTAGCATATATCATATGATGTCTTTCATAATGCTTTCACTATGTTTGGTTGTGATATTTACTTATGTTGAGCCTGTGTGCACTAGCGTGATCCTGGACTAGTGCGGTATAAACAGAGGGTCCAGATTTGCATATTCGGGTCCCGACAAGGGCACATATAATAAAAGTCAATATCACTAGGTATCACATCGTTTGTTCCTGTCAGCTATCGCCTATGATAATTTTCCATATGCTCAATTTTTCGGCATTGATCCAATTCACATTGATGATCATCTTTGCCCAGCTAACAATGTTGGCAGGAATTGTTTCTGCATTCACCAATGTATCAAGGTTAGTTATAATTCTCCTTTGTCCACTGGTTGGATCTATCTTTTGTTGTCTAGAAATTTGATGTACCCGAGATCCTTGTTTTTCTTCTTACCTTTTAGAGTCTTGTCATTACCATTTTCTATAATTATATCATATATATGATAATTCTTCAGACTGGAAGATTTCAATATTAATAATTTAGTCTTCATGCAGTACTAGAGTCTAGGACTAATGTGCTACTTTGATTGGCCCTTGAACACATATATTTATGTGTAACAAATTGCACTATTGCAAATTTAACAACTCTTACCTCTTGATTATATGTATGACAGGCTTTTGCTGATGCTTTTGCCGTTCTAGAGAATGAACTACTGCAGTTCACTGCAGAATGTGTCACTAATGCATCATCATTCAGCCTACTAAAGAAAATAAAGTCAAGTATTGATTCTGATGAGTTGTAGCAATAAAAAGAGCCTGGGATTCCACATGCTACAATCTGTGTTGGGTGGAATGACCTATGCTACCCTCCAGACACGCTGACAGCTATACAGAAAGAAGGTAAATAGAGATTAACACACCATGTCCATCTTAATTCTATGTTCCTTACATTTTGCTTGTTTACATGTTAACATTAATTATGTGAATTTGCAACCCCCAGAATGGCCGAAAGACTAAAAGAATATAACATTATGTTACTTGTTCTTCATTGTAGATACAGAGGTATGCAATAGAATATATTCTGAGTGGTCAATTGCGTCATATGCTTTTATGCCTAATTTCCCTTTTGCTGTTATGGTTGCATTCCTAACTTCAAAACATTATCCAGTTCACTGGTTGAATTTTACATTTAGTTTACTATGCTTTTTTTACATATGTATGCACTATTTCGAATTTAAATTTCCCGCATACAAATAAGACGCTCTTATTTGTGTTTCTTTTGTCTACGCTCTTATTTTGTTGCTTTCTTCTTTTGCAGGTGGTTTATTAAGATGGATGGAAACGTTGATTTATATCTAGTTTTCAATTGATATACCTAGTGAATTAGAGACATATTTTATTATGTAAAAATGAAAGACACACTACTACAGAATTGTACATCAGAATCAGTTCTTTTTTGTCATTACAGTCGGTTCAAGTGGCGATACGAAGTCTTTAGATAGTGATGAGGTGGAGTTATCACAGTCGGTTTTGGACCGATTGTGATAAAGCCTCATTAGAATCGGTTCTTAGGTGAAACCGATTCTGATGAAGGGTCATTAGAATCGGTTCTTTCAAGGAATCGATTGTGATGACCCCCTCATCAGAATCGGTTGTTCTGTGGAACCGATTCTGATAACATGGTTATCAGAATCGGTTCCACACAAGAACCGATTCTGATGAGGGGGTCATCACAATCGCTTCCTTCAAAAAACCGATTTTAATGATGGATCATCACAATCACTTTATTCCAAGAACCGATTGTAATGATATTGTTATCACAATCGCTTCCGTCAAAGAACCGATTCTACTTATGTGGTCATCACAATCGCTTTCTTAAAAGAACCGATTCTACTGATGTGGTCATCACAATCGCTTGCTTAAAAGAACCGATTCTGATGAGAGGTCATCAAAATCAGTTCCTCATAAGAACCGATTCTAATGATAGGGTCATCACAATCGCTTTCTTCAAAAAACCGATTCTGATGAGACGTCATCAGAATCATATATATAAGAACCGATTCCAATTATGTGGTTATCAGAATCGGTTCCACATAAGAACCGATTCTGATGACCCTCATGGGGGTGTGCCAATTTTGTATATTATCCAAAATAGCACATATTAACAATGGGCATATATCACATTCACAATACAGAACACAGAATGCACATATCACATTCACAGAACACGAAAACTTAAATTACAATACATATAGCCCATTCGTTCACAATATACAAACACAAACATGCTTAATAATCAGTACACGTGCATATATATCACATTGACATATACAATTAATATTGTTTCCATATGGACTAGTAGGACGCTTCAGGATCTCTAAACCTACCGTCCTCCGATATAACTTCTAACCAGTACCACTGGCATAATTGGTCTCGTAAATTGTTGAGCGCTTTGCTGTCTAAGCTCTTCTGGGGGATATTGATCTTCTGCAAAACATAAATGAGTGCACGAATTTAAGTTTCAAAATTTGTATGTGAAAGGCTAAGTATGCATGTACATATACCTTAGGAAAAAGGTGTGAGCCGCCGACCACAACCAACATGTGTTGCATGACATAGAAGCCGCACAGGTCATCGCTGCCCTGTTGATGACACTGTGAAGAGAGAGAAAGAAATTAACACATGAAGATTAGATGTCAGAAAAAAATTAATCGTATATATGCTAGGCACTTATACCTTGAATCACTTATACTCCAGTGTCTTGCCCTTTTTGTCATCGTGTGTCCCTCCTTCATCGACATAGTCCGAGAAACCCCTACATATATTGGAGAGATGCCATTGAGTACAAAAAATATAGTGAAATTCAGAAAGTGTTAGGTTACGGTAATGCACTTACTTCTGCAAAGGACACTTGATCGCGTAGGCCATCGGTCTCTTCTCGATTGAGTTAAAAATGTAGACTGTGTTTCACTCGGAACAAGGACGACTAGAACCCAATGGTTGCTTATTAAATGGAATGTAATGAAAGGACATAAGTTCGCATACAGTTTAAGTGCGTACAAGTAATTGAAGGGTTTGTACTACTTACTCCTCCTGGTACGGTATTACAACAAAGTCCTTCTTCGACTCAGTATGCAATACCCCCTTAACGTAGCCAGCAACGAACACCGGATGAAGCCTAGCCGTGGTCACAGACACAAGCTCGGGGTCGACGAACCCAACTTGGTTTTGATTCGTCACGGCTCGTTGTCTCATTGCCCTACAACTCGTGTTGATATTAGAAAACATAATGCAAAATCCTATAAAAGTCGACAGCTCATGCTATATGGTGCGATACTCACAGCGTCCAGGATCGTAAAGTAGAAATATCGACGGCTATTAATTGGTACACACGAAACAGATCCTCAAAACTGACGGAGAATATCCCATTCTCGTCACGGTGGAAATGTACCCTTTTATACATCACATTGAAGTCGACTCGACGCTGTTCCTCATTCACCTTATCAATGTACCATCCATGGAGCATGCGAGTCCACCTGCCTAGATCATTTAGTTCGTTGGATACAATCAGGGGCTTTCCATGTACGTAGGCCTTAAAATCATAAGGGATGTCTGTGACCTGTGCTGACTTTCCTTTCTGGGCCGAAGGAGTCTTCGAGGTCACGGTAGTGGGCTTTTCAAGTACCTCAAGGGGCGTTGTGGCCTTTATCAGCTTTGCCTTCTTAGCGGAAGGAGTCTCAGAGGCCTCTTGTGGTTCTATTGGTGTCGTGCTTGTCCTTTTACACATGACCTCTGCACTCTGAGTAGGACTCATCACGGTGGTGGGAGCGAGCGGGGCGCGGGAGTGAGCAGTGCGGTAGGAACCTACAAAGAACGCGCATATTTAACTTATTGCAGTACTACTGGAATGGTAGAGAAGGCGCGGGGGATTTTTACCTTGATCAGTACGACACCCGTCGTGGGCCACTTGATGAACGACATGCGTGCTTGCCCAAGAGTGCTGATATCTTCGTTGGGGGGAACTCGAGCACATGTGATAAGAAGTGTTCGTGGACGTAGTCCACCTGCACCCCCATGTAGCCCTTCCCCAAAGACTAACCATGCACAATGTCGGTCTCCTTCCATGGAAATGCAACCCCGCGTGCAGCCTCAACAGGAAATTCGTCCCCTGTCAGGGTGGTGAGCTGGCACTTAGTAGGGGCCTGCAAGATGTGCGCAACTTCAGGAGATGCATTGTGGGAGTTACACTTGTAGCTTTAAGTTAGGAAAAATTAATTATTACCTTCAGCTGGGGATCGGTCTTATCATTTTTGGAACCACAGCTGCTAGGTCGAGGCACGAGCTTCTCTACAAGAGGTGAGGTATCGGCTCGACTGGGAGATCATCGCCATCATCTCAGCCCTCAGGCGCTCCTCACATGCCATCATCTCCCCCCTTATCTCATCTTCACGTGCCATCATCTCCCCCCTTATCTCATCTTCACGTGCCATCATCTCCCCCTTGATCTCCTCCCTCAGCTGCTCCCTGAGCGTGTCCTTGTGGCGCTCCGCACGTGCCTCCCATGATCTTGATCTAGCATTCGAAGCGTCATCTTGGAAGTAGGTCATATATTTGACATGAGATAAAGCAATTCTTATCTAATAAGGTCATATATTTGACATGAGATAAAGCAATTCGTACCTATTTTGTGAACTTGACAATAAATCATGTAAAGGAATAGCTGAATAGATAAGTAATAAGATGTAATTGTTCAAGTATATTTCAGTATAGTAACAAATGAACGAATGATCTTCAAGAAAAGTTTATCTGTTAACCACCTAAATACGTACCAACGATAACCCCTAATCTCTAAGTAGGTTTGGTCCTAATCCCATTCGAGGATATGTGGTTCGAGCAAGTTCCTAATCCGTTGTACAACTCCAGAGAAAATTTCGGCAGCATCTCCCTGCTGTTCTCCAGGTACACGTCTCGACAACAGGTCAAGAGGGGTGTATACCCGCAGAACACCGTAGGGAGATGCTACCGAAATCTACTCTGGAGTTGTACAACGGCTCAGGAACTTGCCCGAACCACATTGTAACACCCCGGCACCTACAGTGCCCTGAGTGTCACCAAAACAGGAAATAAAACTAGATAAGGAAGATCAACTCTAATTGTACTCCGAAATCCCCTAAAAATTTCGACAGCACCTTCCCTAAAACTTGGACATACACTCTGCAGACAAAAGACAATAATCATTCAAATACCATCTACAACATGACATGGAATCAATCAACCATCATGACCAACTAAGCACACAACTAAACATAATATCATCAATCATCAATTAAACTTAACTACAACACGATTACATAATAAATTCAACTAGTTTTCAGAGTGAACTGATTAACCCAACTAATCTTTTAACATGTCATGAGCATGAGTGGAGGTGCAGCTAAGTCCCATCCCGGCAAGTCGCTCTCAGGGTACCTAAAAAAAACATTAAACAAACAAGCATGAGTTCAAGACTCAGCAAAGTGCATCACAAACCAATTTACAAAATTAAATCAATAGTAAGAGCATACTTCTTATCCAAATCCATGAATTTATAAACAATAATATCAACAAGATTTACCTCTTTTCACTTCATTACTTACTTCCTACACGTACCTCTTTAAATCTCTTTGGATGAGTCCACGACTCGATCCGAACTCTACACATTTCTATTGAACTCAAAATCATCGTTAGGATGCAATGCGACATGCATGCTTATGAATGCTCTTTTCTTTGCATGTACCGGTACTGCCGAGTGCGCACCCGTCGGTGTGCACCCTCACGTCCCTTCCATCCCGTGGAAGGTGCCTACTCTTACTGTCTCGCTCCCATTCACTTCGATAAATGGGACCACGAGGTAGGACTTTCGTGTTCACTACGTGTGAACACAGAGGCCCGCATCAGAATGGGTCACCTCTTCCATTATGAATG
Source organism: Otatea glauca (assembly GCA_036346275.1). Classification (NCBI taxonomy): domain Eukaryota; kingdom Viridiplantae; phylum Streptophyta; class Magnoliopsida; order Poales; family Poaceae; genus Otatea; species Otatea glauca. The sequence goes on along the minus strand of CM070731.1, from coordinate 20,991,527 downwards.
CACGTATGCAATGAAATGAACAATTCTCAAATTGCAAATAATCATATTCATGAGCATTAACATTTTCTCACATCCATAAATTTAACATTCACAACATAAAAATTATTCTCTTGCAAGGCATATCAAGTGCTTAAGGCAAGCGAGTAGCAGTTCATCATGCAATGCACAAACCACCACGATGATGCACTTGCTTCTTTACCCACGAGGAAGGGAGTGACATGAGGTTGAGGCTACTCCGAGATAACACTTCCTGTAATAAACATTTAACTGTATTCATATCAAAACAATGCAATCACGGTTCAAGCGACAAAATAAATAAATATCATCTTTGCTCCTTCCTTAACCCCACTTTTAAACTTTCTCAAAAAGACCTATTAACCTTTCACACCTAATACTGAAACCAAATCTGTTACCACCAGGACGGCAAACACTAAAACAACTATAACTTTTAAATGGATGATCAAAAAATTCAGTTCTTGAGCTCTAATTAACCACAAGAGGATAATCTTCAACTTCTTCTACAGCCAGACATTCAGGAAATGCTTCAATATTTCTCAGAACAGCAAGGAACAGATATTACATGCAACTACACTAGTTCTGGACAGCAGTTACTAAAACAAGCATATCTTTTGATTGGTTTAACCAAAGTGAGTATTCTTGTGCTCTAATTGACCATAAAAGGATAACCTACCATTTCCCCATATCCATTCATTCAGAAGATGTGCCAAAAATTCCCAGATTACAGATGAACAGAGACTGTACATTTTAAACCTAACTCAGGACAGTCTATACTAAAATGGGCATAACTTTTAATTGGCTAAGTTAAAAATTGAGTTCTTAGATTCCAAATGACCACAAGAGGATAGCCTACAATTAACCCCTATCCATTTATTCAGAAACTGAGCCTAAAGTCCACAACTTGCATTTTTAGTTTCAGTTCAGATTCTGAATTTTTCAGCAGATTGCAGTTTTAGGGTAGCAACTTCAAAATAGCATAACTTTTGATTTCTGAACCCAAATCAAGCAAACAAGGACATTTTCGTGATCTACAGGAAAAGTTATAACTTTCTCCAGGCAACCAAAGATTCTAATTCGACATGAAAATAGCCCTAAACAGCAGTTCAAAATCTCAGATACCAACATGAACTAAATCAGAGCAGCCCGCACTAAAAAGGTCATAACTTGCAATTGGCTGAATGGAATCTTGCGTTCTTGAACTCTACTGAAACCTAAGAACACGATCTACAACTTTGTCTACAGCCAACTTCTCAGGAAATAATTCGTTCTTGCCCAAAACACAGTCGCAACATTGGTCTGTGCACAACTCGAAATCTGAACAGAGTTCCTCCAACCCTAGATCCATTTTCCTCCAAAATCCCCAAATCCAAGAACCCTAGAACCATACCCACCTGCTAGGACCTCCTTTAGCACAGCAAGGAATAAAAAAAGTTGAATCCACTCACCCCAAAGGGAGAAAGAAAGGGGAAAACTGCTGCTTGAGCTTGCTGCCCTTGCTGCTGCTGCCCTTGCTGACCAAGAGGGAGGGGGAGGCGCCACTAGGAGGGAGGAGGACCAGGAGAAGAGGCGCTGGTGGGAGAGCCATGGAAGAGGCGCTGGAAGGAGAGCCAGGGAAGAGGAAAAGAAAAAGGAGAGGGGAGAAGGAAAGGGGTAGGTGGTGGGAAAGAAAAGGAGGAAAAAAATCGAGGATTCGCACTCGCCGCATTTTTCCATCTTTTCGATCACAGTGAGTCCACCAACACCCCGAATCAAGAATTCCGACTTAAGATATTACACTTAATTAGTTAACAAAATGAAAATCTCCCAAATAAACCAAGGACATCAAAATAAATGTTTAATTGCAGAACTGGTATTACATTCTCTCCCCCTTAATGGAATTCGACCCCGAATTCGAAGAACATCAACTATAACAAAACAAAGTTCACAAGGGCTTGCAACTCAAAGCAACCACGCAAGAATTCAAATGAGTCCAAACGACAAATCAAATTTCCAAGTCCAACTATTAACGAAAGTGAGTGGACTCACCTCAGACCAAGCTTTCTCTTCTCAAGACTATATATTCACTCCAATTTCTACTTAAATTTGCAAGGGACAAAACTCCCTAGCATTTTAGATTCCAACGAACTTCCTGAACAAGGAATCTCACCAGAATTATCTCAATCTTCATCCTCAAATTCACCCACTAAGGATTCGATCAAATTAATTGATATGCCAAATCCCCATATCGAACATAACATACCACTATCGTGAAATACTCTGATGTACTCAGAAAACTTTCCTTGGTACTACATCACATTATACCCTTTTTAACTGATGATCCTTCTCAAAAGGATAGCGTACTAACCTCTAACTCAACTCCAATTTTCATTTCAGCGTAAATCATAAAACTTAAATCTCCTTTCTCACCCTCTTTGCCCCGATTCATCTTATTCATGACAGCTAGAACGATCGAGGCTTTTCATTCGACACGCCTCTAAACCAAATATCAACTAATCACTCTTACATTCATTTAAATCTTTGGGTTCCAACCTCAACCCCAAAGAGTCAAATACACATAGTCCTATCTCTTCCAACAAAGGGCCATAACCAACCAAGGCCATCAAGGAAATAACCACCTTGGCATAAATTTCCTTCATTTGTAAACCACGATATAAAATTCTTTTATTCTAACCTCTCCCAAGCATATACCACACCTAGTAACAAAAGTTAAAAAAATGTTCAAACAGAACATTTCACTTCAATTTGACGTCACCTTAACAACCAACGCTACTTAGAAAGATTTGAACCGATATCACAAGCCTCCATCATACTCCACCAATAAACCACTAATGGTCAACGTCTAGCTCATGTTAGGACCAGAGGTCATTACCAAACCACAAATGGTTCCTTTCCTAAGAGGGTCTCGCCTCACATTCTTTCACTCAAAACCAAGTCCAAAAGTATAATCCTTTAATATACTCAACTCTAGACCATAAACACTCATATTCTTAACTCCACCTAGAAAGCAAAAGAATTCAATTCTCTTGAACCAAGTGAACCACATACATCACCTTGAGCCCAACACACTAAAATTCATCTTAGAGAGAACTCGACAAAACCCAAAGATCTCTCATTTTCTTTTCCCAAGTCAAAGCATAAAGGAAAAAAATTCAATTCTTTACATCACATAAACCACTTTTATCATCTTGAATCAATGTGATAAAATTCACACTAGGAGAAACTCAAAGTAAAGAGAGACTCACACAAATCTTGACGAAGCCCTCATAAAAAAAACCAAGAACAAATCAGTTCACTTTCACCAAAGCAGAACCTCTCACGTTTAAATAAAATCAACATTTTGGAAGAGGAAACCGATTCTCAAACCAGACATCTAAGCACCCAACCTGCACATTTTTCTTTCAAGAGGATGGGAAACTTATTCCCAATGAAACCACTTCATCAGCAAATCACTTGACCACGTAAACCCATAAAAGAAGATCCAACTCGAATCCCACCATTTCTAGTATTCCAATACTTTAGCCATTAAAGATTTCATATTCACAAAATCCTGAAAAGTCCAACAGGTTTGAACAAAAGTTACAAAACCCAATCTTCTTTTAATTTCCTTCTCCTATTCATATAACCACCACCAGTCATATTATCATCAAACCCTAACCAAGTCTATCTCATGACAATCAACAAGGAGAACCACTTCCTTATTTCTTCAACACCAATAACTTACAGTTAATTCAACATAACACATGCGTCATCATTTTCTTTTGATCTACTAACCATGACGAACTATCATTCATACAATGGTTTATTCCAAGCTTAATACATATCTTTTTTCAACATTTATTTCGTCGTACACAACAATTACCTTTCGTACAATCCCCAATTCACATACTCAATATCCCCAGTTCATTCCACCAATAATTAATCCTAACCACACTATCGATCTCCACTAGCCATATTTCATAAATACAGATCCTGACAGGACATTTGTCAAGGACAAGCTCAACCTTTCATACAATCATTCCATATATCCCTATTCTTTGATTACACATCGATTAAGTCATTTTGTTGACCCAAAATACTAATCGACTCATGAAAACATGGACCAACAACCCTCATGTCTTTACACCATTATACTCGTACTTTACATCAACACCTTGCTATAATAAATTCACCTACAAAGGATTCTAGACCTTCTCGGTCGGGATCAATACTAGCATTATCGAGACACAATCCGTACTTCCAATTAATTTCCGGACTCGCAACACTTCGCATAAAACACTAATCAACACTCACTTTAGATCAATTGCCATCTCAATTAATCTTTCTCTACCACACAATAAATTATGTTGTTTTTTAAACAACCTACAAATTCACTTTAATATAATCACCACCCACATCATCTCAAAGTTCTAACTATTAATTATACACTTAACGTCTTGAACATCCTCGTGGGTCACATACCCAACCTTTAAGGAGAACACAGCTCTTAAGCATGAATGAACACCGATAAACAGTTTCTTCTTTCGGAAAAAACCCAAGCAGAAATTGCAAGAGAGCGCAACTCTCAAATACCCAACTCGGCATGCAAAAGATCTTCATCAAATCTCAAAGTTACAACTTCCACAAGGAAAGATAAATGCAAGGGGAAACCAAGCGATCAACCACATCATTTCGATAAAACCTTAACACCAAGAATCCACAAGACTTAAGTTTTACATCAAGAATTCAATAATTTCTTTTAAACTCGGAGAATAACAACACAAGAATAAATTGATAACTTTCTCCGTAAAGCAATCCAACAAAACCGAAGGTCAAAGCGGAATGGCAACCAAAAGAGGCGTCACACTAAACTCTTCTTCTTTGTCCTCAACCAAAGAGGCAAAACCAAAAACCGTCGAAAGATCAATCGTGAATACTCATTACCAAACACCTTTCCTTTGTTTCCAACCAAGAAAGACCAAAATAAACCAACCAAACCGATCGATGAGCGGTAGAAGAAATCCTAAAGGATCCACCACCAAACATTCTATTGGACTCCAACCAATGAAGCTAAAAGGAACCAACAAACTCCATCCACTCTCTAAACCTTGTCGCAAAAGACGATGACTCTTACCTACAAGAGGCTCCAAACTTCCGATTTTGGCTTTACCGAGCCACAACCACCACCACGGCCACCATCATGGCCACTCCACAATAGAAGAAGGTGACCGAAACCCTTCAAAAGACAACTCACTTAATCTCAATAACAAGAACAACTCAATTCATTCCTTTCATAAACATGCAACATACATTATCAAATGTAGCACTCAACATCAAAGCATAAATACAACATTTAAGCGTAAAGCAACGATACCCATACCATTTCCTACTGTGCATCAGAGTGTGTCAAGTTTTAAATTAATTAACCATTCTACTTTAGATTTTAAGGTTGTTGCCCTAAGGCCAAATTTTTAACAAGAGTGGAAACCTATGCCATGTTTCTAATTTCACGCAGCAAAATTTTTAGTTTACTCTAGAGTAATTTCCTAAATTCACATGCCACGGACCTAAAGCCCGCTCTGATACCAACTGTAACACCCCGGCACCTACAATTGCCACGAGTGTCACCAAAGCAGAAATAAAACTAGATAAGGAAGATCAACTCTAATTGTACTCAAATCCCTAAAAATTTAATGACACCTTCCTAAAACTTGGACATACACTCTGCAGACAAAAGACAATAATCATTCAAATACCATCTACAACATGACATGGAATCAATCAACCATCATGACCAACTAAGCACACAACTAAACATAATATCATCAATCATCAATTAAACTTAACTACAACACGATTACATAATAAATTCAACTAGTTTTCAGAGTGAACTGATTAACCCAACTAATCTTTTAACATGTCATGAGCATGAGTGGAGGTGCAGCTAAGTCCCATCCCGGCAAGTCGCTCTCAGGGTACCTAAAAAAAACATTAAACAAACAAGCATGAGTTCAAGACTCAAAGAAAGTGCATCACAAACCAATTTACAAAATTAAATCAATAGTAAGAGCATACTTCTTATCCAAATCCATGAATTTATAAACAATAATATCAACAAGATTTACCTCTTTTCACTTCATTACTTACTTCCTACACGTACCTCTTTAAATCTCTTTGGATGAGTCCACGACTCGATCCGAACTCTACACATTTCTATTGAACTCAAAATCATCGTTAGGATGCAATGCGACATGCATGCTTATGAATGCTCTTTTCTTTGCATGTACTGCAGATCGCTGCGAGTGCGCACCGTCGGTGTGCACCCTCACGCCCCTTCCATCCCGTGGAAGGTGCCTACTCTTACTGTCTCGCTCCCATTCACTTCGATAAATGGGACCACGAGGTAGGACTTTCGTGTTCACTACGTGTGAACACAGAGGCCCGCATCAGAATGGGTCACCTCTTCCATTATGAATGCACGTATGCAATGAAATGAACAATTCTCAAATTGCAAATAATCATATTCATGAGCATTAACATTTTCTCACATCCATAAATTTAACATTCACAACATAAAAATTATTCTCTTGCAAGGCATATCAAGTGCTTAAGGCAACTGAGTAGCAGTTCATCATGCAATGCACAAACCACCCTGATGATGCACTTGCTTCTTTACCCACGAGGAAGGGAGTGACATGAGGTTGAGGCTACTCCCGAGATAACACTTCCTGTAATAAACATTTAACTGTATTCATATCAAAACAATGCAATCACGGTTCAAGCGACAAAATAAATAAATATCATCTTTGCTCCTTCCTTAACCCCACTTTTAAACTTTCTCAAAAAGACCTATTAACCTTTCACACCTAATACTGAAACCAAATCTGTTACCACCAGGACGGCAAACACTAAAACAACTATAACTTTTAAATGGATGATCAAACAATTCAGTTCTTGAGCTCTAATTAACCACAAGAGGATAATCTTCAACTTCTTCTACAGCCAGACATTCAGGAAATGCTTCAATATTTCTCAGAACAGCAAGGAACAGATATTACATGCAACTACACTAGTACTGGACAGCAGTTACTAAAACAAGCATATCTTTTGATTGGTTTAACCAAAGTGAGTATTCTTGTGCTCTAATTGACCATAAAAGGATAACCTACCATTTCCCCATATCCATTCATTCAGAAGATGTGCCAAAAATTCCCAGATTACAGATGAACAGAGACTGTACATTTTAAACCTAACTCAGGACAGTCTATACTAAAATGGGCATAACTTTTAATTGGCTAAGTTAAAATTGAGTTCTTAGATTCCAAATGACCACAAGAGGATAGCCTACAATTAACCCCTATCCATTTATTCAGAAACTGAGCCTAAAGTCCACAACTTGCATTTTAGTTTCAGTTCAGATTCTGAATTTTCAGCAGATTGCAGTTTTAGAGTAGCAACTTCAAAATAGCATAACTTTTGATTTCTGAACCCAAATCAAGCAAACAAGGACATTTTCGTGATCTACAGGAAAAGTTCTAACTTTCTCCAGGCAACCAAAGATTCTAATTCGACATGAAAATAGCCTAAACAGCAGTTCAAAATCTCAGATACCAACATGAACTAAATCAGAGCAGCCCGCACTAAAAAGGTCATAACTTGCAATTGGCTGAATGGAATCTTGCGTTCTTGAACTCTACTGAAACCTAAGAACACGATCTACAACTTTGTCTACAGCCAACTTCTCAGGAAATAATTCGTTCTTGCCCAAAACACAGTCGCAACATTGGTCTGTGCACAACTCGAAATCTGAACAGAGTTCCTCCAACCCTAGATCCATTTTCCTCCAAAATCCCCAAATCCAAGAACCCTAGAACCATACCCACCTGCTAGGACCTCCTTTAGCACAGCAAGGAATAAAAAAAAAGTTGAATCCACTCACCCCAAAGGGAGAAAGAAAGGGGGAAAACTGCTGCTTGAGCTTGCTGCCCTTGCTGCTGCTGCCCTTGCTGACCAAGAGGGAGGGGGAGGCGCCACTAGGAGGGAGGAGGACCAGGAGAAGAGGCGCTGGTGGGAGAGCCATGGAAGAGGCGCTGGAAGGAGAGCCAGGGAAGAGGAAAAGAAAAAGGAGAGGGGAGAAGGAAAGGGGTAGGTGGTGGGAAAGAAAAGGAGGAAAAAAAATCAGGGGATTCGCACTCGCCTGCATTTTTTCCATCTTTTCAGATCACAGGTGAGTCCACCAACACCCCGAATCAAGAATTCCGACTTAAGATATTACACTTAATTAGTTAACAAAATGAAAATCTCCCAAATAAACCAAGGACATCAAAATAAATGTTTAATTGCAGAACTGGTATTACATTCTCTCCCCCTTAATGGAATTCGACCCCGAATTCGAAGAACATCAACTATAACAAAACAAAGTTCACAAGGGCTTGCAACTCAAAGCAACCACGCAAGAATTCAAATGAGTCCAAACGACAAATCAAATTTCCAAGTCCAACTATTAACGAAAGTGAGTGGACTCACCTCAGACCAAGCTTTCTCTTCTCAAGACTATATATTCACTCCAATTTCTACTTAAATTTGCAAGGGACAAAACTCCTAGCATTTTAGATTCCAACGAACTTCCTGAACAAGGAATCTCACCGAATTATCTCAATCTTCATCCTCAAATTCACCCACTAAGGATTCGATCAAATTAATTGATATGCCAAATCCCCATATCGAACATAACATACCACTATCGTGAAATACTCGATGTACTCGAAAAACTTTCCTTGGTACTACATCACATTATACCCTTTTAAGCGATGATCCTTCTCAAAAGGATAGCGTACTAACCTCTAACTCAACTCCAATTTTCATTTCAGCGTAAATCATAAAACTTAAATCTCCTTTCTCACCCTCTTTGCCCCGATTCATCTTATTCATGACAGCTAGAACGATCTGAGGCTTTTCATTCGACACGCCTCTAAACCAAATATCAACTAATCACTCTTACATTCATTTAAATCTTTGGGTTCCAACCTCAACCCCAAAGAGTCAAATACACATAGTCCTATCTCTTCCAACAAAAGGGCCATAACCAACCAAGGCCATCGAAGGAAATAACCACCTTGGCATAAATTTCCCTTCAGTTGTAAACCACGATATAAAATTCTTTTATTCTAACCTCTCCCAAGCATATACCACACCTAGTAACAAAAAGTTAAAACAAATGTTCAAACAGAACATTTCACTTCAATTTGACGTCACCTTAACAACCAACGCTACTTAGAAAGATTTGAACCGATATCACAAGCCTCCATCATACTCCACCAATAAACCACTAATGGTCAACGTCTAGCTCATGTTAGGACCAGAGGTCATTACCAAACCACAAATGGTTCCTTTCCTAAGAGGGTCTCGCCTCACATTCTTTCACTCAAAAACCAAGTCCAAAAGTATAATCCTTTAATATACTCAACTCTAGACCATAAACACTCATATTCTTAACTCCACCTAGAAAGCAAAAGAATTACAATTCTCTTGAACCAAGTGAACCACATACATCACCTTGAGCCCAACACACTAAAATTCATCTTAGAGAGAACTCGACAAAACCCAAAGATCTCTCATTTTCTTTTCCCAAGTCAAAACGCAAAGGAAAAAAAATTCAATTCTTTTACATCACATAAACCACTTTTATCATCTTCGAATCAATGTGATAAAATTCACACTAGGGAGAAACTCAAAGTAAAAGAGAGACTCCACACAAATCTTCGACAGAAGCCCTCATAAAAAAAACCAAGAACAAATCAGTTCACTTTCACCAAAGCAGAACCTCTCACGTTTAAATAAAATCAACATTTTGGAAGAGGAAACCGATTCTCAAACCAGACATCTAAGCACCCAACCTGCACATTTTTCTTTCAAGAGGATGGGAAACTTATTCCCAACAGAAACCACTTCATCAGCAGAAATCACTTGACCACGTAAACCCATAAAAGAAGATCCAACTCGAATCCCACCATTTCTAGTATTCCAATACTTTAGCCATTAAAGATTTCATATTCACAAAATCCTGAAAAGTCCAACAGGTTTGAACAAAAGTTACAAAACCCAATCTTCTTTTAATTTCCTTCTCCTATTCATATAACCACCACCAGTCATATTATCATCAAACCCTAACCAAGTCTATCTCATGACAATCAACAAGGAGAACCACTTCCTTATTTCTTCAACACCAATAACTTACAGTTAATTCAACATAACACATGCGTCATCATTTTCTTTTGATCTACTAACCATGACGAACTATCATTCATACAATGGTTTATTCCAAGCTTAATACATATCTTTTTTCAACATTTATTTCGGCGTACACAACAATTACCTTTCGTACAATCCCCAATTCACATACTCAATATCCCCAGTTCATTCCACCAATAATTAATCCTAACCACACTATACGATCTCCACTAGCCATATTTCATAAATACAGATCCCAGACAGACATTTGTCAAGGACAAGCTCAACCTTTCATACAATCATTCCATATATCCCTATTCTTTGATTACACATCGATTAAGTCATTTTGTTGACCCAAAATACTAATCGACTCATGAGAAACATGGACCAACAACCCTCATGTCTTTACACCATTATACTCTGGTACTTTACATCAACACCTTGCTATAATAAATTCACCTACAAAGGATTCTAGACCTTCTCAGTCGGGATCAATACTAGCATTATCAGGACACAATCCCGTACTTCCAATTAATTTCCAGGACTCGCAACACTTCGCATAAAACACTAATCAACACTCACTTTAGATCAATTGCCATCTCAATTAATCTTTCTCTACCACACAATAAATTATGTTGTTTTTTTTAAACAACCTACAAATTCACTTTAATATAATCAGTCACCCACATCATCTCAAAGTTCTAACTATTAATTATACACTTAACGTCTTGAACATCCTCGTGGGTCACATACCCAACCTTTAAGGAAAACACAGCTCTTAAGCATGAATGAACACCGATAAACAGTTTTCTTCTTTCCGAAAAAACCCAAACAGAAATTGCAAGAGAGCGCAACTCTCAAATACCCAACTCTGGCATGCAAAAGATCTTCATCAAATCTCAAAGTTACAACTTCCACAAGGAAAGATAAATGCAAGGGGGAAAACCAAACGATCAACCACATCATTTCTGATAAAACCTTAACACCAAGAATCCACAAGACTTAAGTTTTACATCAAGAATTCAATAATTTCTTTTAAACTCGAGAATAACAACACAAGAATAAATTGATAACTTTCTCCGTAAAGCAATCCAACAAAACCGAAGGCAAAGCTGGAATGGCAACCAAAAGAGGCGTCACACTAAACTCTTCTTCTTTGTCCTCAACCAAAGAGGCAAAACCAAAAACCGTCGAAAGATCAATCGTGAATACTCATTACCAAACACCTTTCCTTTGTTTCCAACCAGTAAAGATCAAAATAAATCAACCAAACCGATCGACAGAACGGTAGAAGAAATCCTAAAGGATCCACCACCAAACATTCTATTGGACTCCAACCAATGAAGCTAAAAGGAACCAACAAACTCCATCCACTCTCTAAACCTTGTCGCAAAAGACGATGACTCTTACCTACAAGAGGCTCCAAACTTCCGATTTTGGCTTTACCGAGCCACAACCACCACCACGGCCACCATCATGGCCACTCCACAACAGAAGAAGGTGACCGAAACCCTTCGGCAGCACAACTCACTTAATCTCAATAACAAGAACAACTCAATTCATTCCTTTCATAAACATGCAACATACATTATCAAATGTAGCACTCAACATCAAAGCATAAATACAACATTTAAGCGTAAAGCAACGATACCCATACCATTTCCTACTGTGCATCAGAGTGTGTCAAGTTTTAAATTAATTAACCATTCTACTTTAGATTTTAAGGTTGTTGCCCTAAGGCCAAATTTTTAACAAGAGTGAAACCTATGCCATGTTTCTAATTTCACGACAAAATTTTTAGTTTACTCTAGAGTAATTTCCTAAATTCACATGCCACGGACCTAAAGCCCGCTCGATACCAATCAGAACACCCGGCACCTCAAATTGCCTGAGTGTCACCAAACAGAAATAAAACTAGATAAGGAAGATCAACTCTAATTGTACTCGAAATCCCTAAAAATTTCGACAACACCTTCCTAAAACTTGGACATACACTCTGCGGACAAAGACAATAATCATTCAAATACCATCTACAACATGACATGGAATCAATCAACCATCATGACCAACTAAGCACACAACTAAACATAATATCATCAATCATCAATTAAACTTAACTACAACACGATTACATAATAAATTCAACTAGTTTTGAGTGTGAACTGATTAACCCAACTAATCTTTTAACATGTCATGAGCATGAGTGGAGGTGCAGCTAAGTCCCATCCGACAAGTCGCTCTCGGGGTACCTAAAAAAACATTAAACAAACAAGCATGAGTTCAAGACTCAGCAAAGTGCATCACAAACCAATTTACAAAATTAAATCAATAGTAAGAGCATACTTCTTATCCAAATCCATGAATTCATAAACAATAATATCAACAAGATTTACCTCTTTTCACTTCATTACTTACTTCCTACACGTACCTCTTTAAATCTCTTTGGATGAGTCCACGACTCGATCCGAACTCTACACATTTCTATTGAACTCAAAATCATCGTTAGGATGCAATGCGACATGCATGCTTATGAATGCTCTTTTCTTTGCATGTACCGGTACTGCCGAGTGCGCACCCGTCGGTGTGCACCCTCACGTCCCTTCCATCCCGTGGAAGGTGCCTACTCTTACTGTCTCGCTCCCATTCACTTCGATAAATGGGACCACGAGGTAGGACTTTCGTGTTCACTACGTGTGAACACAGAGGCCCGCATCAGAATGGGTCACCTCTTCCATTATGAATGCACGTATGCAATGAAATGAACAATTCTCAAATTGCAAATAATCATATTCATGAGCATTAACATTTTCTCACATCCATAAATTTAACATTCACAACATAAAAATTATTCTCTTGCAAGGCATATCAAGTGCTTAAGGCAACTGAGTAGCAGTTCATCATGCAATGCACAAACCACCCTGATGATGCACTTGCTTCTTTACCCACGAGGAAGGGAGTGACATGAGGTTGAGGCTACTCCGAGATAACACTTCCTGTAATAAACATTTAACTGTATTCATATCAAAACAATGCAATCACGGTTCAAGCGACAAAATAAATAAATATCATCTTTGCTCCTTCCTTAACCCCACTTTTAAACTTTCTCAAAAGACCTATTAACCTTTCACACCTAATACTGAAACCAAATCTGTTACCACCAGGACGGCAAACACTAAAACAACTATAACTTTTAAATGGATGATCAAAAATTCAGTTCTTGAGCTCTAATTAACCACAAGAGGATAATCTTCAACTTCTTCTACAGCCAGACATTCAGGAAATGCTTCAATATTTCTCAGAACAGCAAGGAACAGATATTACATGCAACTACACTAGTTCTGGACAGCAGTTACTAAAACAAGCATATCTTTTGATTGGTTTAACCAAAGTGAGTATTCTTGTGCTCTAATTGACCATAAAAGGATAACCTACCATTTCCCCATATCCATTCATTCAGAAGATGTGCCAAAATTCCCAGATTACAGATGAACAGAGACTGTACATTTTAAACCTAACTCAGGACAGTCTATACTAAAATGGGCATAACTTTTAATTGGCTAAGTTAAAAATTGAGTTCTTAGATTCCAAATGACCACAAGAGGATAGCCTACAATTAACCCCTATCCATTTATTCAGAAACTGAGCCTAAAGTCCACAACTTGCATTTTTAGTTTCAGTTCAGATTCTGAATTTTTCAGCAGATTGCAGTTTTAGGGTAGCAACTTCAAAATAGCATAACTTTTGATTTCTGAACCCAAATCAAGCAAACAAGGACATTTTCGTGATCTACAGGAAAAGTTATAACTTTCTCCAGGCAACCAAAGATTCTAATTCGACATGAAAATAGCCTAAACAGCAGTTCAAAATCTCAGATACCAACATGAACTAAATCAGAGCAGCCCGCACTAAAAAGGTCATAACTTGCAATTGGCTGAATGGAATCTTGCGTTCTTGAACTCTACTGAAACCTAAGAACACGATCTACAACTTTGTCTACAGCCAACTTCTCAGGAAATAATTCGTTCTTGCCCAAAACACAGTCGCAACATTGGTCTGTGCACAACTCGAAATCTGAACAGAGTTCCTCCAACCCTAGATCCATTTTCCTCCAAAATCCCCAAATCCAAGAACCCTAGAACCATACCCACCTGCTAGGACCTCCTTTAGCACAGCAAGGAATAAAAAAAGTTGAATCCACTCACCCCAAAGGGAGAAAGAAAGGGGAAAACTGCTGCTTGAGCTTGCTGCCCTTGCTGCTGCTGCCCTTGCTGACCAAGAGGGAGGGGGAGGCGCCACTAGGAGGGAGGAGGACCAGGAGAAGAGGCGCTGGTGGGAGAGCCATGGAAGAGGCGCTGGAAGGAGAGCCAGGGAAGAGGAAAAGAAAAAGGAGAGGGGAGAAGGAAAGGGGTAGGTGGTGGGAAAGAAAAGGAGGAAAAAATCAGGGATTCAGACTTTGCATTTTTTCCATCTTTTCAGATCACAGGTGAGTCCACCAACACCCCGAATCAAGAATTCCGACTTAAGATATTACACTTAATTAGTTAACAAAATGAAAATCTCCCAAATAAACCAAGGACATCAAAATAAATGTTTAATTGCAGAACTGGTATTACATTCTCTCCCCCTTAATGGAATTCGACCCCGAATTCGAAGAACATCAACTATAACAAAACAAAGTTCACAAGGGCTTGCAACTCAAAGCAACCACGCAAGAATTCAAATGAGTCCAAACGACAAATCAAATTTCCAAGTCCAACTATTAACGAAAGTGAGTGGACTCACCTCAGACCAAGCTTTCTCTTCTCAAGACTATATATTCACTCCAATTTCTACTTAAATTTGCAAGGGACAAAACTCCCTAGCATTTTAGATTCCAACGAACTTCCTGAACAAGGAATCTCACCAGAATTATCTCAATCTTCATCCTCAAATTCACCCACTAAGGATTCGATCAAATTAATTGATATGCCAAATCCCCATATCGAACATAACATACCACTATCGTGAAATACTCTGATGTACTCAGAAAACTTTCCTTGGTACTACATCACATTATACCCTTTTTAACTGATGATCCTTCTCAAAAGGATAGCGTACTAACCTCTAACTCAACTCCAATTTTCATTTCAGCGTAAATCATAAAACTTAAATCTCCTTTCTCACCCTCTTTGCCCGATTCATCTTATTCATGACAGCTAGAACGATACGAGGCTTTTCATTCTGACACGCCTCTAAACCAAATATCAACTAATCACTCTTACATTCATTTAAATCTTTCGGGTTCCAACCTCAACCCCAAAGAGTCAAATACACATAGTCCTATCTCTTCCAACAAAAGGGCCATAACCAACCAAGGCCATCGAAGGAAATAACCACCTTGGCATAAATTTCCCTTCAGTTGTAAACCACGATATAAAATTCTTTTATTCTAACCTCTCCCAAGCATATACCACACCTAGTAACAAAAAGTTAAAACAAATGTTCAAACAGAACATTTCACTTCAATTTGACGTCACCTTAACAACCAACGCTACTTCCGAAAGATTTCGAACCGATATCACAAGCCTCCATCATACTCCACCAATAAACCACTAATGGTCAACGTCTAGCTCATGTTAGGACCAGAGGTCATTACCAAACCACAAATGGTTCCTTTCCTAAGAGGGTCTCGCCCTCACATTCTTTCACTCAAAAACCAAGTCCAAAAGTATAATCCTTTAATATACTCAACTCTAGACCATAAACACTCATATTCTTAACTCCACCTAGAAAGCAAAAGAATTCAATTCTCTTGAACCAAGTGAACCACATACATCACCTTGAGCCCAACACACTAAAATTCATCTTAGAGAGAACTCGACAAAACCCAAAGATCTCTCATTTTCTTTTCCCAAGTCAAAACGCAAAGGAAAAAAAATTCAATTCTTTTACATCACATAAACCACTTTTATCATCTTCGAATCAATGTGATAAAATTCACACTAGGGAGAAACTCAAAGTAAAAGAGAGACTCCACACAAATCTTCGACAGAAGCCCTCATAAAAAAAACCAAGAACAAATCAGTTCACTTTCACCAAAGCAGAACCTCTCACGTTTAAATAAAATCAACATTTTGGAAGAGGAAACCGATTCTCAAACCGACATCTAAGCACCCAACCTGCACATTTTTCTTTCAAGAGGATGGGAAACTTATTCCCAACAAACCACTTCATCGTGAAATCACTTGACCACGTAAACCCATAAAAGAAGATCCAACTCGAATCCCACCATTTCTAGTATTCCAATACTTTAGCCATTAAAGATTTCATATTCACAAAATCTGAAAAGTCCAACAGTTTGAACAAAAGTTACAAAACCCAATCTTCTTTTAATTTCCTTCTCCTATTCATATAACCACCACCACCATATTATCATCAAACCCTAACCAAGTCTATCTCATGACAATCAACAAGGAGAACCACTTCCTTATTTCTTCAACACCAATAACTTACAGTTAATTCAACATAACACATGCGTCATCATTTTCTTTTGATCTACTAACCATGACGAACTATCATTCATACAATGGTTTATTCCAAGCTTAATACATATCTTTTTCAACATTTATTTAGCGTACACAACAATTACCTTTCGTACAATCCCCAATTCACATACTCAATATCCCCAGTTCATTCCACCAATAATTAATCCTAACCACACTATACGATCTCCACTAGCCATATTTCATAAATACAGATCCCAGACAGACATTTGTCAAGGACAAGCTCAACCTTTCATACAATCATTCCATATATCCCTATTCTTTGATTACACATCGATTAAGTCATTTTGTTGACCCAAAATACTAATCGACTCATGAGAAACATGGACCAACAACCCTCATGTCTTTACACCATTATACTCTGGTACTTTACATCAACACCTTGCTATAATAAATTCACCTACAAAGGATTCTAGACCTTCTCAGTCGGGATCAATACTAGCATTATCAGGACACAATCCCGTACTTCCAATTAATTTCCAGGACTCGCAACACTTCGCATAAAACACTAATCAACACTCACTTTAGATCAATTGCCATCTCAATTAATCTTTCTCTACCACACAATAAATTATGTTGTTTTTTTAAACAACCTACAAATTCACTTTAATATAATCAGTCACCCACATCATCTCAAAGTTCTAACTATTAATTATACACTTAACGTCTTGAACATCCTCGTGGGTCACATACCCAACCTTTAAGGAGAACACAGCTCTTAAGCATGAATGAACACCGATAAACAGTTTCTTCTTTCCAGAAAAAACCCAAACAGAAATTGCAAGAGAGCGCAACTCTCAAATACCCAACTCTGGCATGCAAAAGATCTTCATCAAATCTCAAAGTTACAACTTCCACAAGGAAAGATAAATGCAAGGGGGGAAACCAAACGATCAACCACATCATTTCTGATAAAACCTTAACACCAAGAATCCACAAGACTTAAGTTTTACATCAAGAATTCAATAATTTCTTTTAAACTCGGAGAATAACAACACAAGAATAAATTGATAACTTTCTCCGTAAAGCAATCCAACAAAACCGAGCGTCAAAGCTGGAATGGCAACCAAAAGAGGCGTCACACTAAACTCTTCTTCTTTGTCCTCAACCAAAGAGGCAAAACCAAAAACCGTCGAAAGATCAATCAGCGAATACTCATTACCAAACACCTTTCCTTTGTTTCCAACCAGTAAAGACCAAAATAAACCAACCAAACCGATCGACAGAACGGTAGAAGAAATCCTAAAGGATCCACCACCAAACATTCTATTGGACTCCAACCAATGAAGCTAAAAGGAACCAACAAACTCCATCCACTCTCTAAACCTTGTCGCAAAAGACGATGACTCTTACCTACAAGAGGCTCCAAACTTCCGATTTTGGCTTTACCGAGCCACAACCACCACCACGGCTACCATCATGGCCACTCCACAACAGAAGAAGGTGACCGAAACCCTTCGGCAGCACAACTCACTTAATCTCAATAACAAGAACAACTCAATTCATTCCTTTCATAAACATGCAACATACATTATCAAATGTAGCACTCAACATCAAAGCATAAATACAACATTTAAGCGTAAAGCAACGATACCCATACCATTTCCTCATGTGCATCGAGTGTGTCAAGTTTTAAATTAATTAACCATTCTACTTTAGATTTTAAGGTTGTTGCCCTAAGGCCAAATTTTTAACAAGAGTGAAACCTATGCCATGTTTCTAATTTCACGCAAAGAAAATTTTTAGTTTACTCTAGAGTAATTTCCTAAATTCACATGCCACGGACCTAAAGCCCTCTCGATACCAATCAGTAACACCCGGCACCTCTGATTGCCACGAGTGTCACCAAAACAGAAATAAAACTAGATAAGGAAGATCAACTCTAATTGTACTCAAATCCCTAAAAATTTCGACAACACCTTCCTAAAACTTGGACATACACTCTGCAGGACAAAAGACAATAATCATTCAAATACCATCTACAACATGACATGGAATCAATCAACCATCATGACCAACTAAGCACACAACTAAACATAATATCATCAATCATCAATTAAACTTAACTACAACACGATTACATAATAAATTCAACTAGTTTTGAGTGAACTGATTAACCCAACTAATCTTTTAACATGTCATGAGCATGAGTGGAGGTGCAGCTAAGTCCCATCCCGCAAGTCGCTCTCGGGGTACCTAAAAAACATTAAACAAACAAGCATGAGTTCAAGACTCAAAGAAAGTGCATCACAAACCAATTTACAAAATTAAATCAATAGTAAGAGCATACTTCTTATCCAAATCCATGAATTTATAAACAATAATATCAACAAGATTTACCTCTTTTCACTTCATTACTTACTTCCTACACGTACCTCTTTAAATCTCTTTGGATGAGTCCACGACTCGATCCGAACTCTACACATTTCTATTGAACTCAAAATCATCGTTAGGATGCAATGCGACATGCATGCTTATGAATGCTCTTTTCTTTGCATGTACCAGAGTCGCTGAAAGTGCGCACTGTCGGTGTGCACCCTCACGTCCCTTCCATCCCGTGGAAGGTGCCTACTCTTCTTGTCTCGCTCCCATTCACTTCGATAAATGGGACCACGAGTAGGACTTTCGTGTTCACTACGTGTGAACACAGAGGCCCGCATCGAATGGGTCACCTCTTCCATTATGAATGCACGTATGCAATGAAATGAACAATTCTCAAATTGCAAATAATCATATTCATGAGCATTAACATTTTCTCACATCCATAAATTTAACATTCACAACATAAAAATTATTCTCTTGCAAGGCATATCAAGTGCTTAAGGCAAGCGAGTAGCAGTTCATCATGCAATGCACAAACCACCTGATGATGCACTTGCTTCTTTACCCACGAGGAAGGGAGTGACATGAGGTTGAGGCTACTCCCAGATAACACTTCTGTAATAAACATTTAACTGTATTCATATCAAAACAATGCAATCACGGTTCAAGCGACAAAATAAATAAATATCATCTTTGCTCCTTCCTTAACCCCACTTTTAAACTTTCTCAAAAGACCTATTAACCTTTCACACCTAATACTGAAACCAAATCTGTTACCACCAGGACGGCAAACACTAAAACAACTATAACTTTTAAATGGATGATCAAACAATTCAGTTCTTGAGCTCTAATTAACCACAAGAGGATAATCTTCAACTTCTTCTACAGCCGACATTCAGGAAATGCTTCAATATTTCTCAGAACAGCAAGGAACAGATATTACATGCAACTACACTAGTTCTGGACAGCAGTTACTAAAACAAGCATATCTTTTGATTGGTTTAACCAAAGTGAGTATTCTTGTGCTCTAATTGACCATAAAAGGATAACCTACCATTTCCCCATATCCATTCATTCAGAAGATGTGCCAAAATTCCCAGATTACAGATGAACAGAGACTGTACATTTTAAACCTAACTCAGGACAGTCTATACTAAAATGGGCATAACTTTTAATTGGCTAAGTTAAAAATTGAGTTCTTAGATTCCAAATGACCACAAGAGGATAGCCTACAATTAACACCTATCCATTTATTCAGAAACTGAGCCTAAAGTCCTCAACTTGCATTTTTAGTTTCAGTTCAGATTCTGAATTTTTCAGCAGATTGCAGTTTTAGGGTAGCAACTTCAAAATAGCATAACTTTTGATTTCTGAACCCAAATCAAGCAAAAAAGGACATTTTCGTGATCTACAGGAAAAGTTCTAACTTTCTCCAGGCAACCAAAGATTCTAATTCGACATGAAAATAGCCCTAAACAGCAGTTCAAAATCTCAGATACCAACATGAACTAAATCAGAGCAGCCCGCACTAAAAAGGTCATAACTTGCAATTGGCTGAATGGAATCTTGCGTTCTTGAACTCTACTGAAACCTAAGAACACGATCTACAACTTTGTCTACAGCCAACTTCTCAGGAAATAATTCGTTCTTGCCCAAAACACAGTCGCAACATTGGTCTGTGCACAACTCGAAATCTGAACAGAGTTCCTCCAACCCTAGATCCATTTTCCTCCAAAATCCCCAAATCCAAGAACCCTAGAACCATACCCACCTGCTAGGACCTCCTTTAGCACAGCAAGGAATAAAAAAAGTTGAATCCACTCACCCCAAAGGGAGAAAGAAAGGGGAAAACTGCTGCTTGAGCTTGCTGCCCTTGCTGCTGCTGCCCTTGCTGACCAAGAGGGAGGGGAGGCGCCACTAGGAGGAGGAGGACCAGGAGAAGAGGCGCTGGTGGGAGAGCCATGGAAGAGGCGCTGGAAGGAGAGCCAGGGAAGAGGAAAAGAAAAAGGAGAGGGGAGAAGGAAAGGGGTAGGTGGTGGGAAAGAAAAGGAGGAAAAAAAATCGGGGATTCGCACTCACTTTGCATTTTTCCATATTTTCGAGATCACAGTGAGTCCACCAACACCCCGAATCAAGAATTCCGACTTAAGATATTACACTTAATTAGTTAACAAAATGAAAATCTCCCAAATAAACCAAGGACATCAAAGTAAATGTTTAATTGCAGAACTGGTATTACACACATATCCTCGAACTATCCAAAAAATGTGGACAATTCGAGACTGCTTGCTTATGAATTTGCCGAAATGGCATATTCATAAACAATTACTCTCGAATGGGAAACATAGGTTACTCATTCTGAACTCTAACATAGATCATATTACAGTAACATTATATGAAACCAAATGAGTTATCTACTGATCCAAAAAGATGTCTTCCTGATAAGAAACAACATGACTCAGAACCATTCACTACAAGAATCAGGGAGAAATTCGTGGGCCAAAAACCCACGAATTTAAGCTAAAACCCACGAATTTAATTTAAATTCGTGAGCAAACCGTCGAATTTAGTTCACGAATTTAACTCGACGAAATTGATTAATTAAATTCGTGGGTACCCACGAATTTAAGTTAAATTCGTGGGTTTCTTCCAAGCCCACGAATTTAATTGGGTTTCTGAGTTAAATTCGTGGGTTTAATAAACCCAGGAATTTAACAGATTAAATTCGTGGGCTAAATAACCCACGAATTTATCAGATTAAATTCGTGGGTTTAATAAACCCACGAATTTAATCTTATAAATTGGTGGGTTTAATAAACCCACGAATTTAATCTGATAAATCCGTGGGTTATTTTGCCCACGAATTTAATCTGTTAAATTCGTGGGTTTATTAAACCCACGAATTTAATCTGTTTAAATTCGTGGGTTTATTAAACCCACGAATTTAATCTGTTTAAATTCGTGGGTTTATTAAACCCATGAATTTAACTGTCATTTTTACAAAAAAATGTATATATATCCATATATATATCCAAATGTATGTATTTATATATATATATATGTATCGCACTCAATACATATAACAACTAAAGAAGAAAAGAAAAGGCAAAAAGAAAATTGAAACTAAAAATTGCCAAGCGAAGAATAAATAAGAAGGATCATCTATTTTATTCAGATCTGATCAGAAACACTAACACAAAAGACAAACTCCACAATGAAGTTCAAGCGAACGAAGAATTAACAAACGAGACACCAAACCTATTACCAGTACTAAAATACTGAAACCAACCTTTTAACTCTTCAAAACCGGCTTAAAACTAATTCTCCGAAATGTACAAAATTTCGGCATGACCTCTCTTGTAAATAGGACATCCACTCGTGAGACAAAAAACATTTGCGGTTATAATATATATATCAATCTCTCAAACCGAATGAGACATTCTAGCGATCCTTAGATAATCCAATCACACATCCAACGGCAATTTGTAAACTACGCAATGACGTACAACACATTACAACCGCAATAGATACAATCCACATTCCATTAAAATAAGTCCATCACAATAAGTCGATCACAACGTATCCATCACAACAAGTTATAAAGTACAACAGATTATACACCAATCGAGCTCACAATGGAATTCATGCCTCGGGGTTGTTGGAGTTGTGGCGCTACCACCACCGTCGGCGCGTTGAAGATGTCTTCTATGATGTAAATCGTTAGTACGTCTTTGGAGGGCGTGACCTAGAATCCTGCAAGTTCAAGATTAACTTAGGTTGTGCTACAAGTAACATTATCTTTGATTCACATGAATGTCAATATGAGAATATCAATAGTACTATTCAACAAGACACAATATGAGAATATCAATATGACAGTCAAGCTAAACAAGAATAGATACTATATATAAGAACTACACGTAACGAGCTAGTCAAGATTTCTGCAATAATCATATGAACATCAATCTCATATTCAATGAAGTATCAAAGTAATACTCTCTAGTATTAACATAAGGCCAAGATTACAACTAAAATTATTTAATTCAACTTCCAAAGGCCCCAATTGCATCACTGAGTATTCAAAAGATAACAAACAGTGAAAATAGTTCAAAGAAGCAATTAAGAGTTTTGGTAGTCATTTTAAGAGTTCAATATACAAAGTACAAATATAAAGCATTCTACAAGGATAAACAATCAGATTGTACATGGGCAAACAACACATTCTACAAGGATGCCATATAAAGCATTTAAAACATAAGTTCACAATTGAACAAGTTGTCTTAAGATAACTTTTCAATTCCAAGAAATCGACACAATATAAGGTTCAAATCAAAAGTTATTGTGAAAGAAAAATCAAATAGCACGTAATGGGTTAATAATTTGGTAAACCATCACTTATCTCTGAGAGCACATCAATGAACTTTCATAAGCACACAGGTTAACCTTTTCAAGTATGAACATTGAGATGATTTGTGCAAGGTTTAAGAAAGAGTTGCCTAAATGTCCTAAAATCGACTAAGTTGTGCATTTCAACAAAAATTATCACTTTTGCAACAGATTACTCAGATTGATATATACTAAAAGAATGAACTAGATTTCCTACGGAAGTATATGTCCATCCGCTGCACATGTAATCTCATATTCAATGAAGCATATGTAATCTCATATTCAAAGAATGAACTAAAGTTCCTACGGAAGCATATGTTCCTAAATTTGAGCAAGAGAAAGGAAGGGATGGGGCAGGTAGCTCACCAAGTCATCAAACTCCACAACAAAGTTCAACCTAACGAAAAATTAACAAACGAGATACCAAACCTACTACCTCTACTAAAAGATCGAAACCAACCTTTTAACTGTTTAAAACCGGCTTAAAACTAAGTCATTGAAATGTACAAAATTTCGGCATGACCTCTCTAGTAAATAGGACATCCACTCGTGAGACAAAAAACATTTGCAGTTATAATATATATACCAATCTCTCAAACCAGAAGGAGACATTCTAGCAGATCCTTAGATAATCAATCACACATCCAAAACGACAATTTGTACACTACGTACGCAATGACCACCACCGCCGCCGGCGCTGTTGAAGATGTCTTTTATGATGTCGTCGTTAGTAGGTGCTGGAGGGCGTGACCCAGAAACCTGTAAGTTCAAGAATTGACAAACTTAGCTCGTGTCGCAACTTAGAATATTTTCGACATCCATACATGTGGTGTCGTCTGAGGTGGCTGCAGGGCCCACGGGTTGAAGTACATAGGCTTCCTTTGCTTGGCATAGGTGGTGGGTACATGTAGAACGGGTTTGGAGGCTGGGAGCCCTGTAAGGCATAGACAGGTACATCATGCCACATATAAATCATTCATTCAAATTTTAAATAACGAATTGAACCGATCCGTCTTTACCTGTGGTGCCTCTCCTGTAGAAGGTGGTCGCATACGTGGAGTGAACATGTAGAAAGGAGGAGGAGGTTTGGGAGCTCTGTGGATCATAGTTTGTGATATGAAGTACACATAATAGAGTTTTTGAAAATAAAGAATGCATGAGAATATCATATAACCTGAGGTGCATCTCCTAGGGGTGGTGCACTGCATCCCATGGGGTTTATGAAGGGCGGGGAGGTGAGCACCCTATGATGCTTCTCCTTGTGGTGGTGGCTGCATGTGCGGAGAAAACATGTAGAAGGGAGGTGGTGGGAGCCCTATGACATAATAGTCCAGTTTGTGAATTTGTGATTTTACGAGCTAATTGAATTAAAGAGTAATGAACTCAAGTATCTTTACCTGCGGAACAGGAGGGCGAAACGCTGGCACGTTAGGTCCAAGAGATTGTGAAAGTTGCTGCATATAGATTGTTGGTTAGATTTTAATCACAAATGTAAACTTGAGCGTTTTGTTCAAAGTTGAGATTGTACTGCAGAATCTGATTTCATGTATTACGAGTCTTCTCGGCCTGCGAGCTTCCTCTCGTGCTTGCGAGGCTCTTCTCGCTTGCGAGCCTCCTCGTCGCTGTGCTTCCCGTGCGGACCTCGACGGCGAACACTCCCACAGTGAGGCAACCGAGCCTCGTGGGCGACGATCGCGATCCACAACTCCGTCCCCATGGCCCACCTACAAGCGATATATCTTGAAATGTGACAATGCAATATTTTTTCCTTACTAGGCGAAAACAAATAAAATCAGTTTTATTAATGAACCTCCCATGCTTTATGTAACACCCCGGCATCTATCATGCCCGAATGCTACCAAACATAGAAACTACAACAATTAAATATCCCAAAACAAGCTAAATTCCAGCAAGGTTACCAATTGCTAATACCGAAAATTCAATGACATAACATCTGTTTTATCATGAATTTAGCAACGTTAATATCCTGGCAAGTAATATCAATATATAAAGCATCTAAAGAAGCAATGAACATAAATGTAACATCCACAAAATCTCATACTAACAGTTTCAATCTCACTACAAAAAAAACGAACCCAACGAGATATTTAAGCACTCCAATTGACCATTTAACAAGTTTTATGGCCTTTACTTATATCCAAGAATTCAAATCGTAACTTATAACATTGCCTAAAGTGAAATGCTACGTGAGGAGGTGTAGCTAATCCCTTATCCCGCATGCCGACTTTTTGGTACCTAAAAAAACAACATTAAACACAAGAGTGAGTTTAAAACTCAGCAAGCATAATGAAATGAGTGAAAGAATCATTTAGCAGCAACAACAACATATTCATCATTTTCATATTTATAATATCGTTAACAATTCGTACTTATCTCCTTGAATAAGATGCAATGCCATGCGATGCACATGTCCTCTCAAAGGCGTATACCGGTATAGCTGAGTGCACACCCGTCGGTGTGCACCCTCTTCCCCCTTCCATCCCATAGATGGAGGGTGCCTACTCCTCGCTTCCATTCGCTACGGTGAATGAAATCACGATGTAGGACTTACTCTATGGCTCTCCGGATTAGTCATAACTTTCTCACCGGCTTTACCGGACTAGTTAGGACTTTCTCACCGCCCTGGCCAGATTTCATGCCATGAATGCAACATGTACTAGTAACCCAAAACAACATGTACAACAATTTTATCTCATCTTGGCATAGCATTACTATGAATCAAGTCATCATATCCTGGTTAACATTAGGCATAGCAAATTAATCTATCGATTACTCGTTCATCACATAAGCATCAACATAACAAACCACTCATCAACTAGTCCATGGCACACACAAAGATCTCTAACAATTTCCTACCACACACTACCCATTCCAAAACAATTGCCTTAACCACGAGGGGCGGAGTGGCGCAAGGTTGAGGCCACTCCTGAAGTCACACCACCTGAAAATAAATTGCATACATCTCAACACAATGCAATCACAGCACATGCAATAAGTTTAGCGACATCGAACTTACGCCCTACTCCAATTTTATTCCTTTCTCGCTCAGCGAACAAAACCGCCCCCAAATTTGTTCGACCAAATCACTATAACATACTTTGACGCTTAATGCTTCAATACCGCTTTGACTCCCCCAAATTTCCACCCTAGGTAGGACTCAAAGGCAAGGTGCCTAGGGTCAGCAACCAACAACTCTCGAAAACCTCGCGATCGAGATTACTGCAAGATTTTTCTTAACAAAGAAACACGTTGCATCCCACACAAGAATTTAGAATGATCCAAACGATGGGTCCCTTTCTCAAAATCATATGCCGACATGAACCTACAGGTTCCAAACTGGTACCCCCGGAACCAAATCAAAGATTTCTATCTCTCTCAATTTTTTAATCTTTTAACCAAAGGATCATTACCATCGAAAAGAAACTCCCACTATGGCACTTTTTTTTCCACCACAAATTCGCAATATAAAAATTTTACTCTTTCTTTTGTACGCCTACCATGCTCCGAAGGACAACTACCCAAGAAATAAAAAAAGATCACAACAGAACCATTCACTTTTGAATAATATAACAATAGCTACATCCAACGTCACCAAATATTCTGACACACTACCGAAATGGAAAATTAATTACACCTAGCTTCCTATTGGTCAACTTTTAAAGCTTAAACAAGCTCCAAACAGAGACACGCGAAAACCCCCATTACTCACTACTCAAAAACCATCAAGGATCAACAAACAACAAATGCTAGGATCTTGGGTTGTTAGCAACCCACGCTTGGCTTCTATTTCCATAAAGGTCTCGCCCCACATTCTTTCACTCAACGAACAAGGACAAAGAATACAATCCCTTCATCGTACTTCAACAAAAATTTCATGATCATTCCGTTTCTTTTCCCATGCGAGCGAAAATGAAATCTCGATTCCTTTATCAATATAAACCACTTCATCACCTTAAAACCAAGGCTCAAATTCACATAGGAAAAAATCAATTTAAAGAGAAACACTGCATAAATCTTTTGTGGATGCATATCACTTTTACGAACAAATCATCTCTTTTACCAAAGCAAATCATTTCAAAAAGAGAAAGAAAACCGATCATGGAATCAAACCACTTCCACACAACCATCATATTTTCTCTCATGAGAAAGTGAAACACATTTCCCAATAGAAAACCACTTCACCACGCATATTTTAAATAAATATAACTCTAGTTGAACTAGAGATACAAACATTTTCAATTAGAACTTTCAAACATTACATTGGGTCGGTTATTTGCTTTAACTGATAATACCAAAAATGGCTTAATATGTACGCTAAAGAGCGCAATCTAGTCATACAACTTTAAAGATGAATTCCACAATCATATCTTAAGCTGGAGCTCTTAGCAAAGATAGATGAATGGCGTTGATCAATGAAATAAATCATTTCAAAAACCATCAACAGATCACTTCATAATTATTCTCTATTTCATTCTCATGAGAGAAAATATGATGGTTTGAAACCGCTTTCAGAAGCGGTTTTAGAACCGCTTGTAAGCAACCGCGAGTGATACCCCGTCGGGTATCACAAGCGGTTCCCAACTAACTTGTGGTTCGACATTTCCTAGCGGTTGGTGTTACCAACCGCTTGTGGAGAGGTTCTCTCCAAAAGCGGTTGGTGTTACGAACCGCTTGTGGAAAACTCTCTCCACAAGCGGTTGGAGTTACCAATCGCTTGTGAAGAGTCTGACAGCATAGCGTTTTTATTATATTCAATATAGAATATGTTTTCAGAGGGGTTTTTGATATAGATTTTGACAATTAAAATAAATAGAACTTCATGAGTTTTTTTGACATAATTAAATATATATATATTAGTCATGAGTATTCATTCAGATAATTACAGACTAAAAAATGAACAAGTTGATGAACACATGAAATAATAAGCCACTTTTACACAAGTTTCAAAGAATAAAAGGGCGAATCTTGAGCTCATTTCTTGCGTGCGTCGCTCTTTGTGCCCTTGGTCGACGTCGATGTCAGTTCACCTGTCCTTATTTCAGGACAATCTCTCCAACCATTTGCGTGGAACTCGCTTTGGTGGATACAATCTAAATCGACAATAAAGCCGATGAGTTGTTCTTGGATTCTTTGCAACCGGTGCGGCGGGATCACGCCTTGCACATCGACGTTGGGCTGACAAAGCGGGAGGTAAATAAATCTCTGGACATGTAATTATTAAAGTGTAAGTACTAAGAAATTGACATGTGCACACTACCTCGGCGTTGGTTGTCGGCACATCACCGTGGGTAATACTTTGCATATAGTGGCATACATAATAGCCACATAAGTTGTTTCCACCCGTCATTGTAGAACCTGCGATGAAATTTGAAAAGAACACGATTATTGGGATGAAAAACTGTTACGGCATATTAATATTCTTTAATCGTTACTCGAGTGTTAATTGTACATCAAATTCGTTCTCGAAATCGCTTGTTGCTTCTTTCAAACTGTCATGAATGCCCCGTGTGATGCGTTAGTATGAATGGTAATTATCGAGTTGGAATTAGCAAGGTATTTCAATATATATAATAAGGAAAACTATCGTATATATATGTGCTATATACCGTTTAGGGTGTCAATGATAAATTGATATTTTTCACGGAGTCCTTTTTGAGTCTTGAACAATGATCTGGCTGCTATCAAGCTTGATGACAAGAAGGATCCAGTGAAACCTATTCATGTATTGCAACATATATGTAACTAGCTAGTAGTATTATAAATGCCTTGGAAAATATAAGAATGAGAGGTTGTATATATACGTACTCGAAGTTGAAGGGCAGAAGTATATACGGTTTGTAGTGCTGTCCCAAGAATGCATCGAGAATGTAATCTTCAACATCCTTTCGGTTGTATCCAAAGACGAACTCGTTAACAATCTCTAGGTCGATGAAGCCCACGTTGAAGATATTCTCTTTTCTACATCGTTGTATCTCCATTCTACATAGAAAGGTATAAGTTTAAGAGTTGCAATTTTATTATGCGAGGAAGCACAGTAAAGGTATGAGCTTGACACTTACAGGCACCAGACTCATGAGAGACACGTTGATGGAGTCGGCATGGTAAATATTGTATAAGTCGTCAAATTCGAGCCATATGGTGTTGTCCCGCGATAAAAATCATCTTCTTTGAAGCGGAGGGGAACATCATTCTTCCTTGTGCGGACTCATCATGTACCATTTGTGAAATTGCCGCATCTTGGTTGGCAGATCCTTTATCTCATTTGGGTCAATCAGCTCCCGGCCCAACTGAAATTGCCATCTGACCTTTGTTGCCATCGGGATATCATCTGCTAATCCAAGAGCTGCAGCTGTGGAACTGAGTCCTACCTCCTTCATAAACCTCTCGAGGTTCTCCTGATCTTGGTCTCTCTTCTTCTTCTTTGCCGCCGCCGCTTTGACCACGTTTATTCTTCTGTAGCCTTAATTATTGTCCGTTCATAGTTGGGCCAGCACAGCAACGACTTTGCACGGCATGTCGCGAAGTGTTCCGCCGCTTTTGGATCAGTTGGTACCTTTGGCTCTACCTTCTTTTTTGCAAAGTGTGCAGCCACTTCTGCTTTAGTGACCGCTTCACTCTCCTCCTTATTCATATCATATGCCCTCTTTGGAGGTTCCTTTACCTTGGCCGATCGGTGGACTCCGCCTTCTTGGGAGCGGTGGGAGCCTTCATTCATTATCGAGCTTCTTCCTCGGAGGAGATGGTGGGCGTGGTTTTCCTAGAGGGTTCTTTTTGTTTGAGATCTTTGGTGGTGGAGTAGGGCTTCTGCGTGGAGCGGGTGGAGACACGAGAGCTGCTGGTGGTGGAGTAGGGTTTCGCTCTGTTTTTGGCGAGGCATTGCGTGGCGGTGGCGTTGGAGGCGTGGGTTGCCGTGGTGGAGATGACGCGTCCATAGCATTTGGAAATATGATGTCCGTTTGCGCCAAAGGATGATATTGTGGAGGGCCTGTCCAAGCTTGGTCACGTCGTCGCCTCCGGCAATATCGGTGAAGTTCTTCAAATCCGCTCGGCACCTCCTCCACGCGACCTTTGAGTAACCCAGGGGTATCTCGTTGCAGTGGAACATCTGGCCCAGCTCCACCGGATATGCCATGCCGTAAGCCACCTTGATGGAGAGGTTACGCGCATCAACGTGCAGCTCACACTGGCGGCGAACCCTTATGTCATCCACAGGATAACGGGATAGCAAGGTGTCCGCTTCAGGGGCCCGGTGGACCCGCGGCTACTTCGCCGCGCGGAGGGGCTGATCACGGCGTCCGGTGATTGCTCGGACCTAGTCCTTGAAGCTTCTTGAGGCAATTTGTACTTGTTGCGCAATTATGTCGCCGATGCTAGCACAGGTTGCTCTGAGCTCTTGTTCCAATTGGTACACTTTACGTGATTCTCTTGATTTGCTTCTATGCGGCTCACATGCGTATGTGCGTCCTTAGCGAAACCATACTTCCACGGCGTCGACTTGCCCATACCTCGTGTCCGTCCTGGGTGCTCAGGGTTTTCAAGGGCATGTGTTAGCTCGTCATTCTCCCTGTCTGGCACCAATGTACACGCACGAGGCGCTCAATTGCTTGTACAATCCTTTGGCCAGCCTCTTGTACTCCTGGTGCCATCACCAAACTGTCGTCATCTGAAAGGCTCCCCCCATGACTCTTGAACCAATTGCGCAGGCGCTGTTCCCCAGAGCGATGGCGGTGTGGCGTCCTTCGCCATTAATTCTTCTTCCCTTCTCCCATTTTGGTACAGCCTTGATGTAACCACGGTGCCAAGATGGTGGTGGTATTTCTTCATCTGTGAATTGGCCTTGTTCTTCTGACTCGCGGCCTGGCCCTCAGCTGACAGCTTGAACTCCTCGAATGCTTCCGTGATCCGCCAACTTAGGAAATTGGTTGAAGTCGGGTCTTTCTCCCTTCTGCACGTACTTGCGGCTGAGAGACGTCTTCCAAGCTGAAACATTGTTGCCATCTTCTTCAAAGTAAATTTCTTGGCCTTGTCTTCGGACCCTTGAGGAAATGTGAAATTTTCCTTAATATCTTGCCAGAGCAGGTCCTTGGTAGCTTGAGGAACTTCGGCCCATTTTCTGATGCTAATTGGGACGTGATCCCTCACGTGGTAACCGCAAGCGTTGTTGTACGGCCCAACTGCTAAAAGAGGGGCAACCGGCATCCCTTCGTTGTTAACATCGGTAAACACATGCTTCGTGGACGGCTTCTTGTTAGGTCCCCGATGCTTGGATTGGTTGCTCGATGCACGGGGCTTGAAATACATAAACATATGTACAAACGTGTCAGAGTGTATTATATTAATGAATTGCGATTAATTAACATGTCTACGGGGATTATATTCTTACGCACGTAACTCATCTGGCGGAACGGTGTTATCGGACTCGGCGGCTCCGCGTCAATGGCTTCATCATTGCACCTCAACGGCCCCACCGGAACCACCATTAGCCCGGCGGCAGCAGCGTTACCATCACCTTGATGGTACCCGGTAGCGATGGAGTCCAACAGAACTGTTCTCCTCATCGAAAGTAGGGTCACCACGTCTGGTTGAGCCATCTCTACTAATTCATAAAAATGTTGACATAAATATCATACTACTTTGAAACAACCATATTACTGATTACAACACAAGCATATTATTACATAAATTTCTCTGACAAGCATTAAGTACTACGGCATGTTGGAACTAGCCCAAGGATCAAACATGAACTCGTGGACACAAGAACAAGAAATACACCAAGAACATACACACAGGGACTATGTGTCAAAAGTAAATGTGCAACATTGACCGTGTTTGATCCTTGTGTTGCATAAAACTATAATCGGGGGCAACGCTAGGATCATGTGCCTTTCTATTAGAACAGTAGGTCATATTAGTTAGTCGTTTTGATCGTGATGATTAGATCTATCTGGTAGAACCCTACATGCTAGTTTATGATCTTGAACATATATCGTGCCAATTATCACAAACTAGGAATGTTTCTTTAAACGAAGAATATAGGCAGATAATCTTTGATTGGCTAGGAGCATTTGCTTAATGATATTTGTTATAGAGATTTATATATATACGTGCATACTTAAACACGGTAGGAGCCTCGAGCCCATCTTGTTACGTGTCAAAAAAGAATGTAACGAGGCGGTGTGTAGTCACGATTCCATATACGTCTGAAGACATAACATGAAGAGAGCATATATGTAAGTTCATCTGTGTGGTATAAATTCTTGTCCAACCTTGCATTGGACGATCGCACAAGGCACTTATTTAGTTATTTTACAATGAGAAGAATCAAAAGTTTAGCAAGTCACGGTTTACGTGCGGCTTCGACAAAGTTTTGCAAGAAAGGTAGTCTAAGCGTAAACTTCTAAAGCACGTGGCGTGTAAAACTAAGCGAAGTTATATGACCAACCAAGCAGATAAAATTATCAACTGGATTTGTATATGAATTCTACCTAAAATTGATATGCAAAACTAAATAAAACTAACAATGAAAATTAACATAGATTTGAAATAAAAATTAGATGAAATTAGTAGTTAAATTAATATACAAATCCTAAACTAGAACTGAAATTCAAAATTAAATAAAAAACAACAAAATAATAAAAAGAAAATATGCATTGTTCTGTAATTCCATACTAAGTGAAAAATATACATTTTGGTTTAATTTAGAATTAAAATTTCAAGCAAGCACAGCACTTGTGGGCATTTCACCGAACATGTGGTGGGCAGTCGAACTAGAGAGGGAGGACGACGCGTGCACTCAAATACCTCGGTCCTCCCGGGTGGCGGTGTGGCGGCTTTGGTAGCGGAGTAGGCATCGGCGGGGTGGTAGAGAAGGCTTCGCGCGGGGTGGAGTGACGGCGGCGATGAGGCAGCTAAGCGCCTTGGTGGATGGTGGCGTCGCGAGGTGGTGAGTAGGAGTCGGAGAGGTGGCGGAGGAGGCCGACGGCGTCGACGAGGACGGCGACGCGGGGTCTGGACGGAGGCGGCGGCGGCGGCCGGAGAGAGACAGGAGCTGCAGCGGCGCGCGGGGTCGGCCGGACTTAGAAAATTTCAGTGTGAGAAAAGGGCGGGCGTTTCAAATTTATCTGAGGAGCACTTCTACAAAGGTTCTAATAACCAACCGCTTGTAGCAAATCTCTACAAGCGGTTTTAGAACCAACCGCTTGTAGAGGATGACTTCTACAAGCGGTTCAGAGAGCGAGCCGCTTGTAGAATATCTCTACAAGCGGATTTAGATCAACCAGCTTGTAGAGGATGACTTCTACAAGCGGTTGGTGTTACTAACCGTTTCTGAATAGTCCACTCTAGAAGCGGTTCTTTTCTAAAACTGCTTCTGAATGTTGCGTTCTAGAAGCGGTTCTTATTACTAACCGTTTACGAATGTTGCGCTCTAGAAGCGGTTCTTTTCTCAAACCGCTTGATTTAATTTCATAATTTTTAAAGAGTGCTTTTACTTTCTGATTTCATTTCATAATTTTAAAAAATGCTTTTAGCAATTTAGTTTCATTCTATATTTTTGAAAAACTTTTAGCACTTGATTTCATTTGAATTTTAAAAATGCTTTTAGCAATTTAGTTTCATTCTATATTTTTTGAAAAAACTTTTCGCACTTCAGTTTCATTTCAGAATTTTTAAAAAATGCTTTTAGCACTTCAGTTTCATTTCAGAATTTTTAGAACTTTACTTTTAGAACTTCAGTTTCATTTCAGGATTTTTAAAAAATGCTTTTAGCAATTTAGTTTCATTCTATATTTTCTGAAAAAACTTTTAGCACTTGATTTCATTTGAATTTTTAAAAAGCTTTTAGAACTTTACTTTCATTCCATAATTTTCACAAAATGCTTTGATCACTTTAGTTTCATTCCAGAATTTTGGCACTTTACATTCATTCCAAATAAACACTTCATACTGTAAAAGGCTTACATATACATAGTTCATACAGTAGGGGTACATCTTAAGTAGTAACGTACTTTGTCTTTACAAGTGTTCCTTCATTATGATCACGACGTATGAAAGGAGTATCCACGTCTGTGTCATTGAAGAGGCTTATGTCGACAACCACAGCGAAAGGAGGGATCACGTCGAACTAACTATACTCTTCCTCGTCTGTGACGTCCTCAACTCCAACAATCCTTCGTTTGCCTTGTAGAACCACATGTCGCTTTGGCTTAGTACTACAATCTTTCTGCTTGTCCTTATGCTTGTTAGGTTTGCTTGACATGTCCATTACGTAGAAGACCTATCTCACATCGTTCGCGAGGACGAACGGTTCGCGCCTATAGCCGACTTGCGTGAGGTCCACGATTGTCATACCGTATTTGTCTACCTTCACACCGCTTGAAATCAGTTTGACCCATTGGCACTTAAATAGAGGGACCTTCAAAGGTCCATAGTCAAGCTCCCATATCTCTTTTATGAAACCATAATATGTATCCACCTTGCCTTTGTTGTCTTCGGCGTCTATACGGACACCGCTATTTTGGTTGGTGCTCTTGTTATCCTGCGATCTGGTGTAAAATGTGTAACCATTTATCTCGTACCCCTTGAATGTCACGATTTCACTAGATGGTCCCCGAGCCAAGCGTTGCAACTGTTCATTGTCTGACCCTTTCAAAAGGATGTACTTTTGTAACCAAGCTGAAAGAATCCATGTGCTTGATGTTATCCAATCCTCGAGACCTCCCGGAAATCGCGCGTAGAATACTCTTGTGCTCAAGGACATACGGGGCCACTATAGTTGATTGTTTCAAAACCGTGAAATGTGATTGCTTAAATGTAAGAAGATCATTGCATGCAATTGCTTTCCTACCTAGTGTCCCTTTTCCCCGTAGCCTCCCCTCATGGCGTGATATAGGGGCCGCCGATCGGGTTTAGATCATTAATGTAATCCACACAAAACTCAATCACCTCCTCGTCCCATAACCCTCGGCAATGCATCCTTCCTGGACGAGAACGATTCTGAACATACTTCTTTAGCACACTCATGTACCTCTCGAAGGGAACATGTTGTGTAGATACACGGGTCCAAGGATACCTATCTCTTTGACAAGGTGAACAGTGAGATGAACCATAATATCAAAGAATGCAAGAGGAAAGATCATCTCAAGACTAACCAAACTTTGTACCACGTCATCCTGCAGCTTACTTAGTTTATCTGGGTCGATGACCTTATGTGAAATCGCGTTGAAAAAAGAACACAGCTTTGTGATTGTCCCTCGTACCCACTCGGGCAGTATGCCTCTCACAGCCACTGGGAGCAAGCGTGTCATTAACACAAGGCAGTCATGGGATTTCATGTATGCGATTTTATTCTCTTTCGTGTTTACGAGTCTCTTTACATTCGAGGAGTATCCGGAAGGGACCTTCACACTGTTCAGGAACTCTATCACGCTTTTTTTCTCTTCTTTGCTTAGAGTGTAGCTCGCAGGATGTAGGTAATGTTGTCCTTTCTCTCTCTTTTCGGGATGTAGGTCGTTCCTCGGTTCAAGAGTTTAAGGTCCTTAGAGCTTGCAGTGTATCTTTTGATTTTACGTACATATCTATGTAGCCTAGCAGTTCAAGCGGACATTCTTCGTGATGTGCATGAAGTCAAGTGAGTGATTTAACCTCCATAACTTCCCAATAAGGCAAGTCCCAAAATATTGACTTCTTCTTCCACATGGGTGCATGACCATCCTCATTACGCACATGTTTGCTTCGGGACCCTTTCCAAATACTACTTTCAAATCCTTTACCATAGTAAACACACGTGGCCCACTCGATCTTTGAGGCCTTGCGAAGGTGCAGTTGCCGTTAAATTTCCTGCCTTCCTTCCGCAACGGGTGACTCGTAAGAAGAAACCTCGGTGACCCATGTACACAACCTTCCGAGAGTTTTTCAGTGCGTGCGTCCGTTTCATCTAAGCACTGGATGCAGGCTCTATATCCTTTGATAGTTAGGCTGGACAGGTTACCGAGAGCAGGCCAGTCGTTGATTGTTACAAATAACAATGCACGTAGGGTGAAATACTCCCTTTTGTACTCATCCCATACCCTTGCACCATCGTCCCACAACGTCACAAGATCTTCAACCAATGGTTTCAGGTAGACATCGATGTCATTTTCGGGTTGCTTGGGGCCTTGGATCAACAACGGCATCATGATATACTTTCGCTTCATGCACAGCCATGGAGGAATGTTATAGATACATAGTGTAACGGGCCAGGTGCTATGGCTGCTGCTCAATTCTCCGAAAGGATTCATCCCATCGGTACTCAACCCAAACCTTATGTTTCTCACCTCATCTGCGAAGTCCGGGTACGTCCGGTCGACTTTCCTCCACTGTGAGCCATCTGCAGGGTGTCTAAGCATCTCGTCATCCTTACGCTCTTCTTTGTGCCAACGCATCATCTGGGCATGCGCTTTGTTAGCAAACATACGTTTCAATCGGGGGATCACAGGGAAATACCACAACACTTTAGCTGGAGGTCTCTTCTTGTTCGCTCCCCATCTATTTCACTGGATCGTCACGCTTCACCATATCTTAGTGATTCTCGCACACCGACAAACATCCAAATCGGCATACTCATTACGATCGAGGATACAATCATTAGGACATGCGTGTATCTTCAGACTTCCAATCCCAAAGGATGACGACTTGCTTGGCTTCATATGTAGATTCGGGCATAGTGTTGTCTTACGGAAGCAACTTCTTTCGAGTGATAACACCTCATCGAATCCCTTATCGACACACCATTTCTAGCCTTCCATTGCATGAGTTCGGTGTAGGTACGCAGCTTTTTGTGGCCACCTTGCCTAGTTTGGGTACAAAGGAGTTACGTGGTCCTCTAACATGCGCTGGAACTTCTCGAGTGTCTTTCATCTGTAGTCTCCCTCTCGTTCTGCAACATCTGGTCTAGCTCATCATCACCAAAGTCACCAAGTGTTTCTTCCACGAACAAGATGTGCGTGTCGTCCGGGATCTTGTTGAATCCATCTTCCTCTTCCTCGTCTTCTTCATCGTCTTCTGGCTAATCACCTCAACCGCCATGGTTGCTCCAACAGTATAGTTTGGCATGAAACCTCTCATGATCAAGTGGTTCATAACTTGCCATCGCTGGGAGTGCTCCTTCTCGTTCTTGCAATCTACACACGGACAACATATGAAGCTGCCTTCAAAAAACCGATTTTAATGATGGATCATCACAATCGCTTTATTCCAAGAACCGATTGTAATGGTATTGTTATCACAATCGCTTCCGTCAAAGAACCGATTCTACTTATGTGGTCATCACAATCGCTTTCTTAAAAGAACCGATTCTACTGATGTGGTCATCACAATCGCTTGCTTAAAAGAACCGATTCTGATGAGAGGTCATCGAATCGCCTCATAAGAACCGATTCTAATGATAGGGTCATCACAATCGCTTTCTTCAAAAACCGATTCTGATGAGACGTCATCAGAATCATATATATAAGAACCGATTCCAATTATGTGGTTATCAGAATCGGTTCCACATAAGAACCGATTCTGATGACCCTCATGGGGGTGTGCCAATTTTGTATATTATCCAAAATAGCACATATTAACAATGGGCATATATCACATTCACAACACAGAACACAGAATGCACATATCACATTCACAGAACACGAAAACTTAAATTACAATACATATAGCCCATTCGTTCACAATATACAAACACAAACATGCTTAATAATCGATTACGTGCATATATATCACATTGACATATACAATTAATATTGTTTCCATATGGACTAGTAGGGCGCTTGGATCTCTAAACCTACCGTCCTCAGATATAACTTCTAACCAGTACCAATCGCATAATTGGTCTCAATAAATTGTTGAGCGCTTTCTTTGTTTAAGCTCTTACGGGGATATTGATCTTACGCAAAACATAAATGAGTGCAATTTAAGTTTCAAAATTTGTATGTGAAAGGCTAAGTATGCATGTACATATACCTTAGGAAAAAGGTGTGAGCCATGACCACAACCAACATGTGTTGCATGACATAGAAGCTGCACAGGTCATCGCTGCCCTGTTGATGACACTGTGAAGAGAGAGAAAGAAATTAACACATGAAGATTAGATGTCAGAAAAAAAATTAATCGTATATATGCTAGGCACTTATACCTTGAATCACTTATACTCCAGTGTCTTGCCCTTTTTGTCATCGTGTGTCCCTCCTTCATCGACATAGTCCGAGAAACCCCTACATATATTGGAGAGATGCCATTGAGTACAAAAAATATAGTGAAATTCAGAAAGTGTTAGGTTACGGTAATGCACTTACTTCTACAAAGGACACTTGATCGCGTAGGCCATCGGTCTCTTCTCGATAGAGTTAAAAATGTAGACTGTGTTTCACTCGGAACAAGGATGACTAGAACCCAATGGTTGCTTATTAAATGGAATGTAATGAAAGGACATAAGTTCGCATACAGTTTAAGTGCGTACAAGTAATTGAAGGGTTTGTACTACTTACTCCTCCTGGTACGGTATTACAACAAAGTCCTTCTTCGACTCAGTATGCAATACCCCCTTAACGTAGCCAGCAACGAACACCGGATGAAGCCTAGCCGTGGTCACAGACACAAGCTCGGGGTCGACGAACCCAACTTGGTTTTGATTCGTCACGGTTCGTTGTCTCATTGCCCTACAACTCGTGTTGATATTAGAAAACATAATGCAAAATCCTATAAAAGTCGACAGCTCATGCTATATGGTGCGATACTCACAGCGTCCAGGATCGTAAAGTAGAAATATCGACGGCTATTAATTGGTACACACAAAACAGATCCTCAAAAGCGACGGAGAATATCCCATTCTCGCCACGGTGAAATGTACCCTTTATACATCACATTGAAGTCGACTCGTATTTGTTCCTCATTCACCTTATCAATGTACCATCCATGGAGCATGCGAGTCCACCTGCCTAGATCATTTAGTTCGTTGGATACAATCAGGGGCTTTCCATGTACGTAGGCCTTAAAATCATAAGGGATGTCTGTGACCTGTGCTGACTTTCCTTTCTGGGCCGAAGGAGTCTTCGAGGTCAGGGTAGTGGGCTTTTCAAGTACCTCAAGGGGCGTTGTGGCCTTTATCAGCTTTGCCTTCTTAGCGGAAGGAGTCTCAGAGGCCTCTTGTGGTTCTATTGGTGTCGTGCTTGTCCTTTTACACATGACCTCTGCACTCTGAGTAGGACTCATCACGGTGGTGGGAACAGAAGCAGGAGCAGGAGTAAGCACAGGTACGGTAGGAACCTACAAAGAACGCGCATATTTAACTTATTGCAGTACTACTGGAATGGTAGAGAAGGCGCGGGGGATTTTTACCTTGATCAGTACGACACCCGTCGTGGGCCACTTGATGAACGACATGCGTGCTTGCCCAAGAGTGCTGATATCTTCGTTGGGGGGAACTCGAGCACATGTGATAAGAAGTGTTCGTGGACGTAGTCCACCTGCACCCCCATGTAGCCCTTCCCCAAAGACTAACCATGCACAGTGTCGGTCTCCTTCCATGGAAATGCAACCCCGCGTGCAGCCTCAACAGGAAATTCGTCCCCTGTTAGGGTGGTGAGCTGGCACTTAGTAGGGGCCTGCAAGATGTGCGCAACTTCAGGAGAAGCATTTTGGGAGTTACACTTGTAGCTTTAAGTTAGGAAAAATTAATTATTACCTTCAGCTGGGGATCGGTCTTATCATTTTTGGAACCACAGCTGCTAGGTCGAGGCACAGGCTTCTCTACAAGAGGTGAGGGTATCTGGCTCTGACTCTGGGAGATCATCGCCATCATCTCAGCCCTCAGGCGCTCCTCACGTGCCATCATCTCCCCCCTTATCTCATCTTCACGTGCCATCATCTCCCCCCTTATCTCATCTTCACGTGCCATCATCTCCCCCTTGATCTCCTCCCTCAGCTGCTCCCTGAGCGTGTCCTTGTGGCGCTCCGCACGTGCCTCCCATGATCTTGATCTAGCATTCGAAGCGTCATCTTGGAAGTAGGTCATATATTTGACATGAGATAAAGCAATTCGTACCTATTTTGTGAACTTGACAATAAATCATGTAAAGGAATAGCTGAATAGATAAGTAATAAGATGTAATTGTTCAAGTATATTTCAGTATAGTAACAAATGAACGAATGATCTTCAAGAAAAGTTTATCTGTTAACCACCTAAATACGTATCAACGATAACCCCTAATCTCTAAGTAGGTTTGGTCCTAATCCCATTCGAGGATATGTGGTTCGAGCAAGTTCCTAATCCGTTGTACAACTCGGAGAAAATTTGGCGACATCTCCTGCTTTGTTCTCCAGGTACATGTCTCGACAACAGGTCAAGAGGGGTGTATACCCGCAGAACACCGTAGGGAGATGCTACCGAAATCTACTCTGGAGTTGTACAACGGCTCAGGAACTTGCCCGAACCACATATCCTCGAACTATCCAAAAAATGTGGACAATTCGAGACTGCTTGCTTATGAATTTGCCGAAATGGCATATTCATAAACAATTACTCTCGAATGGGAAACGTAGGTTACACATTCTGAACTCTAACATAGATCATATTACAGTAACATTATATGAAACCAAATGAGTTATCTACTGATCCAAAAAGATGTCTTCCTGATAAGAAACAACATGACTCAGAACCATTCACTACAAGAATCAGGGAAAAATTCGTGGGCCAAAAACCCACGAATTTAAGCTAAAACTCACGAATTTAATTTAAATTCGTGAGCAAACCGTCAATTTAGTTCACGAATTTAACTCGATTTAAATTGATTAATTAAATTCGTGGGTACCCACAATTTAAGTTAAATTCGTGGGTTTCTTCCAAGCCCACGAATTTAATTGGGTTTCTGAGTTAAATTCGTGGGTTTAATAAACCCACGAATTTAACAGATTAAATTCGTGGGCTAAATAACCCACGAATTTATCAGATTAAATTCGTGGGTTTAATAAACCCACGAATTTAATCTTATAAATTCGTGGGTTTAATAAACCCACGAATTTAATCTGATAAATTCAGTGGGTTATTTTGCCCACGAATTTAATCTGTTAAATTCGTGGGTTTATTAAACCCACGAATTTAATCTGTTTAAATTCGTGGGTTTATTAAACCCATGAATTTAACTGTCATTTTTACAAAAAAAATGTATATATATCCATATATATATCCAAATGTATGTATTTTTATATATATATGTATCGCACTCAATACATATAACAACTAAAGAAGAAAAGAAAAGGCAAAAAGAAAATTGAAACTAAAAATTGCCAAGCGAAGAATAAATAAGAAGGATCATCTATTTTGTTCAGATCTGATCAGAAACACTAACACAAAAGACAAACTCCACAATGAAGTTCAAGCGAACGAAGAATTAACAAACGAGACACCAAACCTATTACCAGTACTAAAATACTGAAACCAACCTTTTAACTCTTCAAAACCGGCTTAAAACTAAGTCTCCGAAATGTACAAAATTTCGGCATGACCTCTCTTGTAAATAGGACATCCACTCAGCAGACAAAAAAACATTTGTAGTTATAATATATATATCAATCTCTCAAACCAGAATGAGACATTCTAGCAGATCCTTAGATAATCCAATCACACATCCAACGGCAATTTGTAAACTACGCAATGACGTACAACACATTACAACCGCAATAGATACAATCCACATTCCATTAAAATAAGTCCATCACAATAAGTCGATCACAACGTATCCATCACAACAAGTTATAAAGTACAACGATTATACACCAATCGAGCTCACAATGGAATTCATGCCTCGGGGTTGTTGGAGTTGTGGGCGCTACCACCACCGTCGTATTTGTTGAAGATGTCTTCTATGATGTCGTCGTTAGTACGTCTTTGGGGGCGTGACCTAGAAACACTGCAAGTTCAAGATTAACTTAGGTTGTGCTACAAGTAACATTATCTTTGATTCACATGAATGTCAATATGAGAATATCAATAGTACTATTCAACCAAGACACAATATGAGAATATCAATATGACAGTCAAGCTAAACAAGAATAGATACTATATATAAGAACTACACGTCTGAGCTAGTCAAGATATGCTGCAATAATCATATGAACATCAATCTCATATTCAATGAAGTATCAAAGTAATACTCTCTAGTATTAACATAAGGCCAAGATTACAACTAAAATTATTTAATTCAACTTCCAAAGGCCCCAATTGCATCACTGAGTATTCAAAAGATAACAAACAGTGAAAATAGTTCAAAGAAGCAATTAAGAGTTTTGGTAGTCATTTTAAGAGTTCAATATACAAAGTACAAATATAAAGCATTCTACAAGGATAAACAATCAGATTGTACATGGGCAAACAACACATTCTACAAGGATGCCATATAAAGCATTTAAAACATAAGTTCACAATTGAACAAGTTGTCTTAAGATAACTTTTCAATTCCAAGAAGTCAGCACAATATAAGGTTCGAAATCAAAAAGTTATTAACAGAAAGAAAAAATCAAATAGCACGTAATGGGTTAATAATTTGGTAAACCATCACTTATCTACAGGAGCACAGCAATGAACTTTCATAAGCACACAGGTTAACCTTTTCAAGTATGAACATTGAGATGATTTGTGCAAGGTTTAAGAAAGAGTTGCCTAAATGTCCTAAAATCGACTAAGTTGTGCATTTCAACAAAAATTATCACTTTTGCAACAGATTACTCAGATTGATATATACTAAAAGAATGAACTAGATTTCCTACGGAAGTATATGTCCATCCGCTGCACATGTAATCTCATATTCAATGAAGCATATGTAATCTCATATTCAAAGAATGAACTAAAGTTCCTACGGAAGCATATGTTCCTAAATTTGAGCAAGAGAAAGGAAGGGATGGGGCAGGTAGCTCACCAAGTCATCAAACTCCACAACAAAGTTCAACCTAACGAAAAATTAACAAACGAGATACCAAACCTACTACCTCTACTAAAAGACCGAAACCAACCTTTTAACTGTTTAAAACCGGCTTAAAACTAAGTCATTGAAATGTACAAAATTTCGGCATGACCTCTCTAGTAAATAGGACATCCACTCAGCAGACAAAAAAACATTTGCAGTTATAATATATATACCAATCTCTCAAACCAGAAGGAGACATTCTAGCAGATCCTTAGATAATCAATCACACATCCAAAACGACAATTTGTACACTACGTACGCAATGACCACCACCGCCGCCGGCGCTGTTGAAGATGTCTTCTATGATGTCGTCGTTAGTAGGTGCTGGAGGGCGTGACCCAGAAACCTGTAAGTTCAAGAATTGACAAACTTAGCTCGTGTCGCAAACTTAGAATGTTTTCGACATCCATACATGTGGTGTCGTCTGAGGTGGCTGCAGGGCCCACGGGTTGAAGTACATAGGCATTCCTTGGCTTGGCATAGGTGGTGGGTACATGTAGAACGGGTTTGGAGGCTGGGAGCCCTGTAAGGCATAGACAGGTACATCATGCCACATATAAATCATTCATTCAAATTTTAAATAACGAATTGAACCGATCCGTCTTTACCTGTGGTGCCTCTCCTGTAGAAGGTGGCTGCATCTGTGGAGTGAACTTGTAGAAAGGAGGAGGCTGGGAGCTCTGTGGATCATAGTTTGTGATATGAAGTACACATAATAGAGTTTTTTGAAAATAAAGAATGCATGAGAATATCATATAACCTGAGGTGCATCTCCTAGGGGTGGTGCCTGCATCCAAGTAGGGTTTATGAAGGACGCCGGGGGAGGCTGTGCACCCTGTGATGCTTCTCCTTGTGGTGGTGGCTGCATGTGCGGAGAAAACAAGTAGAAGGGAGGTGGCTGGGAGCCCTATGACATAATAGTCCAGTTTGTGAATTTGTGATTTTACGAGCTAAGTGAATTAAAGAGTAATGAACTCAAGTATCTTTACCTGCGGAACAGGAGGGCGAAACACTGGCACGTTAGGTCCAAGAGATTGTGACAGATTCTCTGCATATAGATTGTTTGTTAGATTTTAATCACAAATGTAAACTTGAGCGTTTTGTTCAAAGTTGA
The DNA here is from genome assembly GCA_036346275.1 of Otatea glauca. NCBI lineage: Eukaryota > Viridiplantae > Streptophyta > Magnoliopsida > Poales > Poaceae > Otatea > Otatea glauca. The sequence continues at coordinate 20,946,924 of CM070731.1, read as the reverse complement.
GATTGTACCTGCAGATACATTTTCATGTATTCTGAGTCTTCTCGGCTTCTGCGAGCTTCCTCTCGTGCTTGACGAGACTCTTCTCGCGCTTGACGAGCCTCCTTTCGCGCTTCACGAGCCTCCTCGTGCGCTTGTGCTTCCCGTGCGGACCTCGACGAGCGAGCACTCCCCTGTGAGGAAACCGAGCCTCGTGGACGACGATCGCAGTCCACAACTCCGTCCCCCAAGGCCCACCTACAAACGATATATACTGAAATGTGACAATGCAATATTTTTTTTCCTTACTAGAGCGAAAACAAATAAAATCAGTTTTATTAACGAACCTCCCATGCTTTATGTAACACCCCGGCATCTATCATGCCCGAATGCTACCAAACATAGAAACTACAACAATTAAATATCCCAAAACAAGCTAAATTCCAGCAAGGTTACCAATTGCTAATACCGAAAATTCAAGACATAACATCTGTTTTTATCATGAATTTAGCAACGTTAATATCCTGGCAAGTAATATCAATATATAAAGCATCTAAAGAAGCAATGAACATAAATGTAACATCCACAAAATCTCATACTAACAGTTCCAATCTCACTACAAAAAAAAAACGAACCCAACGAGAGATTTAAGCACTCCAATTGACCATTTAACAAGTTTCATGGCCTTTACTTATATCCAAGAATTCAAATCGTAACTTATAACATTGCCTAAAGTGAAATGCTACGTGAGGAGGTGTAGCTAATCCCTTATCCCGCATGCCGACTTTTTGGTAACTAAAAAAAACAACATTAGACACAAGAGTGAATTTAAAACTCAGCAAGCATAATGAAATGAGTGAAAGAATCATTTAGCAGCAACAACAACATATTCATCATTTTCATATTCATAATATCGTTAACAATTCGTACTCATCTCCTTGAATAAGATGCAATGCCATGCGATGCACATGTCCTCTCAAAGGCGTATCTGGGTATAGTGAGTGCACACCGTCGGTGTGCACCCTCTTCCCCCTTCCATCCCGTAGATGGAGGGTGCCTACTCCTCGCTTCCATTCGCTACGGTGAATGAAATCACGATGTAGGACTTACTCTATGGCTCTCCGGATTAGTCATAACTTTCTCACCGGCTTTACCGGACTAGTTAGGACTTTCTCACCGCCCTGGCCAGATTTCATGCCATGAATGCAACATGTACTAGTAACCCAAAACAACATGTACAACAATTTTATCTCATCTTGGCATAGTATTACTATGAATCAAGTCATCATATCCTGGTTAACATTAGGCATAGCAAATTAATCTATCAGTTACTCGTTCATCACATAAGCATCAACATAACAAACCACTCATCAACTAGTCCATGGCACACACAGCATCTCTAACAATTTCCTACCACACACTACCCATTCCAAAACACTTGCCTTAACCACGTGGAGTGGCGCAAGGTTGAGGCCACTCCTGAAGTCACACCACCTGAAAATAAATTACATACATCTCAACACAATGCAATCACAGCACATGCAATAAGTTTAGCGACATCGAACTTACGTCCTACTCCAATTTTATTCCTTTCTCGCTCTGCGAACAAAACCGCCCCTTTGCTGTCCCGATGGTCTAAAGGTTATACTTCCACCCTTATAAACCAAACCTCAGGGACCAAGAACATTATGAAACTACTAAAAATTACCCACTAAAAACATGTTAACCAATTCTCTCAAATAAAACATTTAGCCTTTCATCTTTAGCCCTGAAACCCAATCTGCTACCACACTGCACAACAGACTTCAAAATAGCATAACTAATTTTATACAATTCCAAATGAAGTAAAGGATAACATTTCTGAAATCTACAGGAAATTTCCTAACTTAATCTGGTCATTAAAAAAATTTAATTCAACATCTAGATAGCCCTACTCTTCAGTTTTCCGCGACTGCTGCCAGAAGAGACAGATTCTGGACAGTAGTCACTAAAACAGCCATAACTTTTGAACTACCGAACCAAATTTCATGATCTTGGTCTCTAAATAAACTTAAGACGATTATCTACAACTTTTCCTACAGCCAACCCCTCTGAAAACGACTGGAACTATTTTTAATCTCTGCCCTAAGATTCAGATCAGCACTGCTCGAACCCAGATCTCGCCCCACAATACAAATTCTCCCCAAACCAATCTAATCACTGCACAAAAACCTGAAATTCTATCAATTAAATCACCAAAACAGATCCACGAAATAACTCAAACCTGAATGGGGGACGCCAGGAGGGAGGAGGGGCGTCGAGAGGGAGCACTCGGAAGGGGAGGGGTGCAAGAAGAGTAGGGGCGCAGGGAAAGGAGAGGCGCAGGGAGGGGAGGGGGCTGCTGGAAGGGGAGGGGGTGGCTGCAAGGGGAGGTAGGGTGGCTTGGGGGTGAAAGGGGAGAGTAGGCTAGGGTTAGGGAAACCCCCTATGGGCCATGACGCTCCACCTACAGCCCAGAATCAGCCCACACCAACCCAAATCTCTCTCGGAGGCCCAAAGATAGCCCTCAAGACCCACACTAACCCTAAAACAGCCCACCGCCGCTCGAGTTAAATTTTTTTTAGATATTACATTCTTCCCCCCTTAACAAGATTCGACCCCGAATCTGGGCATGCCACTAAGCGACAAATAAAACAAGGGAATGAATCTCATCACATACCTGAAGTGAACAACTGAGGATACTTCTCACGCATGTGAGACTCCAACTCCTAAGTTGCTTCCCAATCATACAGAAGCGACCAAATCACTATAACATACTTTGACGCTTAATGCTTCAATACCGCTTTGACTCCCCCAAATTTCCACCCTAGGTAGGACTCAAAGGCAAGGTGCCTAGGGTCAGCAACCAACAACTCTCTGAAAACCTCGCGATCGAGATTCTGCAAGATTTTCTTAACAAAGAAACACGTTGCATCCCACACAAGAATTTAGAATGATCCAAACGATGGGTCCCTTTCTCAAAATCATACGCCGACATGAACCTACAGGTTCCAAACTGGTACCCCCCGGAACCAAATCAAAGATTTCTGTCTCTCTCAATTTTTTAATCTTTTAACCAAAGGATCATTACCATCGAAAAGAAACTCCCACTATGGCACTTTTTTTTCCACCACAAATTCGCAATATAAAAATTTTACTCTTTCTTTTTGTACGCCTACCATGCTCCGAAGGACAACTACCCAAGAAATAAAAAAAGATCACAACAGAACCATTCACTTTTGAATAATATAACAATAGCTACATCCAACGTCACCAAATATTCTGACACACTACCGAAATGGAAAATTAATTACACCCAGCTTCCTATTGGTCAACTTTTAAAGCTTAAACAAGCTCCAAACTGAGACACGCGAAAACCCCCATTACTCACTACTCAAAAACCATCAAGGATCAACAAATAACAAAGGCTAGGATCTTGGGTTGTTAGCAACCCACGCTTGGCTTCTATTTCCATAAAGGTCTCGCCCCACATTCTTTCACTCAACGAACAAGGACAAAGAATACAATCCCTTACTGTACTTCAACAAAAATTTCATGATCATTCCGTTTCTTTTCCCATGCCAGAACGAAAATGAAATCTCGATTCTCTTTATCAATATAAACCACTTCATCACCTTAAAACCAAGGCTCTGAAATTCACATAGGGAAAAAAATCAATTTAAAAGAGAAACACTGCATAAATCTTTTGTGGATGCATATCACTTTTACCAGAACAAATCATATCTTTTACCAAAGCAAATCATTTCAAAAAGAGAAAGAAAACCGATCATGGAATCAAACCACTTCCACACAACCATCATATTTTCTCTCATGAGAAAGTGAAACACATTTCCCAATAGAAAACCACTTCACCACGCATATTTTAAATAAATATAACTCTAGTTGAACTAGAGATACAAACATTTTCAATTAGAACTTTCAAACATTACATTGGGTCGGTTACTTGCTTTAACTGATAATACCAAAAATGGCTTAATATGTACGCTAAAGAGCGCAATCTAGTCATACAACTTTAAAGATGAATTCCACAATCATATCTTAAGCTAGAGCTCTTAGCAAAGATAGATGAATGGCATTGATCAATGAAATAAATCATTTCAAAAACCATCAACAGATAACTTCATAATTATTCTCTATTTCATTCTCATTTTGAAATCTCAAAGTTAACTCTGCAGTTTGGCAACATTAACTCTAATCTAAGGAAGATCTAATGCACATAATATAGAATGCCTTAGCAAAAGACATTCATCCAAAAGACTATATGAACAATTTAATTCATACCTTTAAAAGAGGATTCACCTCCAATCCTACCATCCCTAGTATTCTAATACGCTTACCCTTAAAGGTTTTAACATTCACAATTTACCCATTAAGAAACCCCATCAGGACTAAGCATAATTCACAAAATCAATTCTTCCTTTAATTACATTCTCTAGTAATTATAACTAAAATTTATGATGCATATCATAACACATCAAACCATGTCTACCTCATCATGATCATCAAAGAGAAAGATGTCAATATTTTTAGCACATTCAACCTGATAGTTAATTCAAAGACAAGATAGTGCATCAACATTTTCTTTTGTTCTACAAACCACAACAAGTCATCAATCACACACCTTCCTATACCAAGTTTAAGACATATCTTTTCAACAAAAGTTTCAACATAATCAACATAAAAATTTCATACAACCCATAAGTTGACATCTCAATAAAAGAAAAACTTATTCGATCAATTAATGACTCAACAATTAAATATTATCTTTACGCAACATATATCATAAGAATGGATTTAAGATAGTCATTCGCTAAGGGTAAAATCAAACGCTATGACAATCATTCTATGTTTCCTCATTCTTTGATGACAACATGGATTAATCATTCCATTGATACATTAAAAAAAATTATCACTTAGCAACAAAGTCCAACAAACTCCAGTACTTTACACCATCACATTGTCCTAAAAACTTCATCAAATAGAAAATTCTATACATTTTCAATCGCGATTTGTATTAGCATCAAGGGAACATGATTTCATATTTCCAATTATTTTAATAATTAGCAATGACACATAAAATGACTCTAATCAATATTCACTTTTTGGCCATCTACTAACACAATTAAATGTCTCTACCAACAGCTTATATTAGAATGTCTTTTAACAACAACCAAATTTACTTTAACAATAACAGTAGATTACATCATTTCAATGTTCTAACTACACATCAAAGTTTAAAGTTTTAAACATTCTCATTGGTCACCTACCCTAGAAATAACAGGGTGTGACCCCAATTTTTTTTAAGTAAAGCAACGATTCTCAAGCATGGACAAGAACACATTTAATCATTACTCACTATGGCATAATCCATGATAGTAGAGGGTTATTTAGTTTTAAATGGAAGATAACAACTACAATTAATTGATTCAACTCACAAGTTAATAAAGAAAAACTTCATTCTATAAGTTGCACAAATACATTCTATATAACATGCTAAACAATACTTCTTACTCTGACAAATTAGCTTAGTCACATGATTACTTACTTTATTTACATCATTTTTTCAGAAAACCCAACCATATTTCTAACGGAACTCGACTATTAAATCACAAGATGACAAGACCAAACTTTGACATGCAAAAGCACTTCAAGACAAATCTCAAAATTTAAAACTTCCACGAAAGAAGATGGTTGCAAGGGTATTCTTTTTCACCAAAAGAAAAACCAAGCGATCATCTACTCCATTTTCTAATAAAGGCAGAAAGCATAAACCCTTAGAACTTAAGTTCTGCTAAAAAACAGCAACTTCTTTAAGCACGGAAACCGATATACACATACAAAAGGCAAAAATTCTTCTTCTTTTTTGACGAAAAACAACCAACATTAACCAATAAAGCCAATTGTTAGAACGGTAGTAATAACAACCGATAAAGACTCATTCACTAAACACTTTCTCTTTGTCTCCGACCATTGAAGATATAATGAAAGCAACATTCTCAACAAACTCTCCGATCTAAGCCATACATAGACAACAACTCTCCCATATGAGGGGTTCCTAAACCTTAGGTGGTGGCTCTACCCAACCACACCCACAACTAAGGCCTCTACCACGACCACGCAGATAACCATGGCCTCTACCACGACCATGCAGACAACCACTGAAACCCTTCAGCACATCTAATTCACATAATCACATTCCTTCAAGCCACTCAATCATAATCATAGCAATATACATCATCATAACACCATCATGTTCAACAAATATAAATCATCAAATCTCAAATAAGATATTAAAGCGTAATGCAATGATTACCCATACCCTTTCTACTGTGCATCAGAGTGTGTCAAGTTTTAAATTAGTTAACCAACCTATATCAAATTTTAAGATTAATATCCTATGGCCAAATTTTAAAGAATATATACCTAAGCCAAGTTTCTAATTTCTCAATTCAAAATTTTAGTTCACTCTAGAGTAATTTTCCAATTTCACACCACGGACCTAAAGTCCGCTCTGATACCAACTGTAACACCCCGGCATCTATCATGCCCGAATGCTACAAAACATAGAAACTACAACAATTAAATATCCCAAAACAAGCTAAATTCCAGCAAGGTTACCAATTGCTAATACCGAAAATTCAGCAGCATAACATCTGTTTTTATCATGAATTTAGCAACGTTAATATCCTGGCAAGTAATATCAATATATAAAGCATCTAAAGAAGCAATGAACATAAATGTAACATCCACAAAATCTTATACTAACAGTTCCAATCTCACTACAAAAAAAAACGAACCCAACGAGAGATTTAAGCACTCCAATTGACCATTTAACAAGTTTCATGGCCTTTACTTATATCCAAGAATTCAAATCATAACTTATAACATTGCCTAAAGTGAAATGCTACGTGAGGAGGTGTAGCTAATCCCTTATCCCACATGCCGACTTTTTGGTACCTAAAAAAAACAACATTAAACACAAGAGTGAGTTTAAAACTCAGCAAGCATAATGAAATGAGTGAAAGAATCATTTAGCAGCAACAACAACATATTCATCATTTTCATATTCATAATATCGTTAACAATTCGTACTCATCTCCTTGAAGAAGATGCAATGCCATGCGATGCACATGTCCTCTCAAAGGCGTATACCAGTATAGCTGAGTGCACACCCGTCGGTGTGCACCCTCTTCCCCCTTCCATCCCGTAGATGGAGGGTGCCTACTCCTCGCTTCCATTCGCCACGGTGAATGAAATCACGATGTAGGACTTACTCTATGGCTCTCCGGATTAGTCATAACTTTCTCACCGGCTTTACCGGACTAGTTAGGACTTTCTCACCGCCCTGGCCAGATTTCATGCCATGAATGCAACATGTACTAGTAACCCAAAACAACATGTACAACAATTTTATCTCATCTTGGCATAGCATTACTATGAATCAAGTCATCATATCCTGGTTAACATTAGGCATAGCAAATTAATCTATCAGTTACTCGTTCATCACATAAGCATCAACATAACAAACCACTCATCAACTAGTCCATGGCACACACAACATCTCTAACAATTTCCTACCACACACTACCCATTCCAAAACACTTGCCTTAACCACGAGGAGCGGAGTGGCGCAAGGTTGAGGCCACTCCTGAAGTCACACCACCTGAAAATAAATTGCATATATCACAACACAATGCAATCACAGCACATTCAATAAGTTTAGCGACATCGAACTTACGCCTACTCCAATTTTATTCCTTTCTCGCTCTGCGAACAAAACCGCCCCTTTGCTGTCCCGATGGTCTAAAGGTTATACTTCCACCCTTATAAACCAAACCTCAGGGACCAAGAACATTATGAAACTACTAAAAATTACCCACTAAAAACATGTTAACCAATTCTCTCAAATAAAACATTTAGCCTTTCATCTTTAGCCCTGAAACCCAATCTGCTACCACACTGCACAACAGACTTCAAAATAGCATAACTAATTTTATACAATTCCAAATGAAGTAAAGGATAACATTTCTGAAATCTACAGGAAATTTCCTAACTTAATCTGGTCATTAAAAAAATTTAATTCAACATCTAGATAGCCCTACTCTTCAGTTTTCCATGACTGCTGCCAGAAGAGACAGATTCTGGACAGTAGTCACTAAAACAGCCATAACTTTTGAACTACCGAACCAAATTTCATGATCTTGGTCTCTAAATAAACTTAAGACGATTATCTACAACTTTTCCAACAGCCAACCCCTCTGAAAACGACTGGAACTATTTTTAATCTCTGCCCTAAGATTCAGATCAGCACTGCTCGAACCCAGATCTCGCCCCACAATACAAATTCTCCCCAAACCAATCTAATCACTGCACAAAAACCTGAAATTCTATCAATTAAATCACCAAAACAGATCCACAAAATTACTCAAACCTGAATGGGGGACGCCAGGAGGGAGGAGGGGCGTCGGGAGGGAGCACTCGGAAGGGGAGGGGTGCAAGAAGAGGAGGGGCGCAGGGAAAGGAGAGGCGCAGGGAGGGGAGGGGGCTGCTGGAAGGGGAGGGGGTGGCTGCAAGGGGAGGTAGGATGGCTTGGGGGGTGAAAGGGGAGAGTAGGCTAGGGTTAGGGAAACCTCCTATGGGCCATGACGCTCCACCTCTGACCCTAATCTGCCCACACCAACCCAAATCTCTCTCGGAGGCCCAAAGATAGCCCTCAAGACCCACACTAACCCTAAAACAGCCCACCGCCGCTCGAGTTAAATTTTTTTTTAGATATTACACTTTAAGCCCCCTCCAGCGTGGTACAACGCTTCCACATCGACCGGTGCGGCCCTCAAATCAACCTCTGGCCCATGACGTTGTGTCATTTGTTCTGCATATGACGCCTGCAAAACAGCATTTTGGTGCTCCTGGATGTAAATTTGCACAAAACATATTGTGTCATTCATACTTACCATCCTCTCACTAGCCCCGTCGTCGCACAACACATCCGGGTTCTATGAATCCTCGCCTTGGTGCCCCCGGATGTAAACTTCCACAAAAGTGGGAGTAGTCCCACTTTCAGCCTCCTACGATGCAAAGTTATAAACAATTATAATACCGATACATAGTGACAAATTCACTAACAATTATAATATCGATACTTACCATGCGTTGCTCTAGGCCAATGTGTCCGTCTCTGCTGCGTACTTGTGCTTCCCAATCTACTTCTTACATTACGCTCGATTTCTATTTGATTTTTTTGAAAATCCTCCGACCCCGATCACGCACATCCACCTCCAAGCCTCCATGTCCTTCATTATCCAATCGACCGAGCTCGGAGATACTCTTGTTCATCGGTGTATCCTCCTCGCCTCTGGTCCTCTTCTCATGTTCACCTTCTTCACCCTCTTGTAAAAATCGATGACAGCTTGAATGCGTGCATTGCTGAACGAATCTCCGACAACCTTTTGTGTCGCCCTGTTGAAGACGCTTTTGGCCTTCTTCAAAGCGTTGTAATCGTCTTCGTTCTCAAGGCGGAACCTCTCCTGCATATAATCACACACTGTCAAATTGTACTTACATTTAAAGCAATACTCAAATAGAGTAAATACATAACGCAAACTCACCCAGAAGCCAGCCCACACTGCGCCCTGACATGTTTGGTTGTCTTCGCCTCCTTCCACGTTCTCCTTCAACGCCCAGTGCTTCCAGTTGTGGGCCGCGAATCTATCCCCGCCTGACTCAACCATGCCAGGGTAGTAGTACCGGCCAAGGGCTCCCAGCATGGCGTTAACCTTTGTAATGTGGCCCGTCCCAGTCCAACCCGGCTCTTTCCAGTGCCTACAACAAAATACAAGACAAAGATGCATCAAAACAATAAGTTGTCACCTAGCTAATGCTAAAAGAGAAGATATAACTGTTACCTGCTCCCGTGTACCTCTATCAACCTCCTATCGGCCGGGTTGCATCTCGAACGAACTGAGACGGTTTTACGAAACCTGAAATGCAAATAATTAGTTCATAGACATTACAATGTAAATATGGACATATACCTGATGGTACCCGAAGAAGACCCGCCCTCTTCAGCTGGCTCTAAGGTCGCCTCCAACTCTGCATCTGCCGCTGCCTCGGCCTCGGCGTCTGCATCTGTATCTGTCGTCCCACCGCCACCACCCCCAATGACCTCCTCGTCGTCCGCCTCGCCCATGTCGTCATGCTCATATCCCAACTGCCCCTCCTCTGCAACCCCTACCTGCCCCTCGTCCTCCTGTGGCTGCTCCATGCTCGCTCTCGTGCTCGCTCATCGAAGCACCTCGAGCTGCTCCGCCATTGTCTAATCTGCGCCACAAGAAAATATATGGCGCTAGCCCCGTCGAGTCCTGACCATCAGAACCCTTGCTCCTCGACCTTCTGGAGGACGACCCGCTGAACTTGCCTTTAAGCTTGTCAACCTGATGCCTAAACATACTCATCTGTTCAAATTTGACAAGAGTTAGTATACAGGTTTACAAATAATTTTCAATAAGTTGTAAAAAAGAATGAGACAACTATAACATGTAAAAAATGAAGGAGACAACAATGACTTGTAGAAATGAACGAGGCAACAATAATCTTACAAAATATACATATCAAAAGTCATCGGCGCCGGAATCGCTCATGACTCGTATTTCATTGAGGCGTGCTTGAAGACGTGCAATCCTTACTCGACTTTTGAGGCGTTTACGTGACGGGCGGGTTCATCTGTTATTACGTCGTGGCATCGGTAGGTAATTGATCGAGTCCTTCCCGTCAGAGACAAGGAAAGAATCCCCTATAGCTTCTTCTTGATATACATCACCCACATCATCCTCTATGTTACTTGCCACATACGAAACATCCCCAGGAGGATATACTTCAGGGTTAACTTTAAATACAACCCACCAAGCCTTCAAGCTACGGTGAGGATAGCTCAGGTAGTACACCTGCTCAACCTGATGTACAAGCACGATGTTATTGATATGGCCACGATGCATGAATCGTGCTTCACCTCCACCATCCCAAAGTCATCGACACGTGTGCCGTTGTGTGGATTGAACCAATGGCAATCAAAAAACACAACCTTCAGTTCTTTGCCACCCCCAAAGGTATACTCAATTATGTTTTGTACAACACCGTAGTAGTCTAATATATCGCCGCTCGGATGACGTTGTGACTACTCTGCTGTTTGAAGTGGCCGCAAGTGGACGGCTAGCTTCTAATTTCACTGTTCGAAAACGGAACCCGTTCACATCACAGCGACTATGGCTCCTTGCCGTCACATCACCATGTGAGAGCTGTCGGAGATCCTCAGGGACGGAGGCATCACGCATACACTATATAGCAACATTCATCACTGTTAGTCTAATATTAAGTTACTACAACAATTCATTTTAGAAAAATGAATAAATAGTCAAATTACATGCTGACGGAACCATTCCACGAAGCTTGGGCCGCCTTTCAACCCATCACGACGTAGGTTATCCAATTGCTTAGTTGTGGGTTGTCGAGTTGACTTCCAATTTTCTTTGTCAAATACTCTGCGTCATTTATTCTCGGGTTAAAAAGGACACTACACTGAAATGTTGAAAACATAATTCAGAAAGTCACTTACTCAAAATATTTTTCAACTTCTACCATGTTAGTGAACATGTAAAGCATGGCCATGTTCCACTCCTCATACTCAACATGGTGTGCGATTATGCGACCCAACAGTTGACCCTTGCATTGAAAAAGCTTAAGTTCATTTGAACGGTTCTTCTTCCGCGGCACGGTACCGATTCTTACGGACATTCACGTTGTGCTTGAGTGCGAAATACTTTGTTGAGAAGTTTGTGATCTCTTTACTTGCATAAGCCTCTGCGATACACCCCTCTACCCTTGCCTTGTTGCGCACTGTAGCTCTAAGCTTTTTCAACTCCCTTTCCTGACTATACATCCATCTGAACTGCGCAGGACCTCCAACCTTCGCTTCCCAAGGTAGATGCACCAGCAGATGTTGCATCACATTCATAAAACCAGGTGGGAAAGTTTTTCCAACTTGCATAGAAGCAATGGAATTCCTTCTCTAACTTCGCATCAACGTCTTAGAGATTTCCTTACCGCATATCTGCCTATAGAAGTGGCGAGCTCGCCAACATCCTCCACAACTCATTATCAAAATAGCCACGAAACATTACCGGAACAAGTCTTTCCATGATAATATGGTAATCATGACTCTTTAGCCCGTTTAGCTTACCGGTGCTGACATTCACAGCCCGTTTTATGTTAGATGCATAGCGATCAGGAAACTTTAGAGTTTTCAATCACCTCAAAATCTGTTTACGGTCTTCTGGCTTCACACAGTATGGAGCTCGTGGCCGGCTCTCATTCCCATTTAAAACAACTTTAACCTCGAGCCACGGCCTAGCACAATGTTCACCCATGTCTTTCCTAGCACTCACGTTATCCTTTGTTTTGTCGGTTAGATCAAACACCATGCTTATGATGATTTCTGCCACATTGCGCTCTTGGTGCATCAAATCTATGTTATGCGGCAGAATCAAAGCTTTCGCGTAAGACAGCTCCCAAAGAAAAGAAATATGAGTCCAGTTCTGCTCCTTTCCATAGCCAGTGAAACCCACTTCCGTAGATCGTACAAGCCGACTATGCCATTCAGCTATCTCCTCTCCTGTGAGTCGCCATGGCCCTTTTTAACTTTCGTCCTTTTAAATGCTTTGGCGTCGTTCCTAAAGGGTGCCTCGCGGAAGCCATCGTCGATGGCAATCGAAGAATGTGATCTTTTTACCGTGCGTGAGCCTGAATGCATCATAGTCAGCCATACAAATTGGACAACACAGGCGACCATGAACACACCAGTCGGCCCAAATGCCATATGCCAACAAATCATGGACCGACCACAGGTATGCGGCTCGTAAGGTAAATTCTCTGCCACCAACGCTGTCGTATGCCTTTTCCCCTCGCCACAACTTCTTCAGCTTATCAATTAAGGGCCGCATGAACACATTGAGATCCTTCCCTGGATGCTTACGACCTGGAATGACAAGAGCAAGGAATATGAACCCCTCTTTCAAGCAATTCTCAGGTGGAAGATTGTATGGCATGATGAAGACCGGCCAACAAGAGTAGGGCTAGCGCTTGTCTTTGAAGGTGTGAAACCGTCCGTGGACAAACCAAGACGGACACTCCTAGGGTCACTTGCAAATGCAGGATCGAATCGGTCCAATGCCTGCCATGCCTCGCCATCAGACGGATGCACCATCATATCTGGGTCTTGGTCCTCACGTTTACCTTCTTTGTGCCACCGCATATGTTTCGCTGTTTCTTTTGACATGTACAGCCGTTTAAGCCTATCTGTGATCGGCATGTACCGAAGCTGTTTAGTCGCGACCTTTGTAGTCACTGATACCCCTTCCTCATCTACCACCTCAACGAATCTGCACTTACCGCAATGCATACAATGGGTATCCTTGTCATGATCCTTCCAGAACAGCATGCAATTATTCTCGCACACATCAATCTTCTGGTAATTCATCCCGAGGCCGGCCATCAACTTTTTCGATTGGTACAAATCCTCTAGCATCTTGTGGTTAGGCGGAAGGACATCATTCATTAGTTCAAGCAAAGCGTTGAAGCATTTGTTCGAAAAGTTGAACTTCGACTTCATCGACATAAGCCGTGTAACCTCCTGCAGGACGGTCACATTGGTCAAGTCATGCAGCTTCTCGTCCGAGGCGTCAAGTAGCCTATAGAATTCCTTAACCTCTTCCGGCTGTGACCCCTCCCCGGAGTTAAATTCAGTCCCCCTGCCAAGATCATCCAGCATCTCTTCCATCCGGTCGTGATCCTCCACATGGTCCAGCATCTCTTCTGTCTCAATGGCCTACCCTGCGGCCTCTCCATGACGGTGCCACACCAAATAGTTAGGCATGAACCTGTTTTTGCAAATGTGATACTGCACTATATCCTTGCTGTAGTAACTGTTATTCTTGCAGAGGGTACACGGGCAATACACATATTCAGCTCCTCCGTAATGCTTGCTTCAAGAAAGCATCCGTGATCTGCCCCCATTCCCTTGAGTGCCCCCCATCACTCCTCCATCCGTCATACATCGATCTTCGATCGTCACCCATTATCAAAGCTAAACAAATGAAACAATGTCAACGTACGACCGTGGCTTAGGTGACAAAGACAACCCTATTAGGAAAGATGTGTTCTAAACCCACCCAAGAATGGAGGCTATTGCATGCGACTGTGACGTGCGCTCTGGCCGAACGAATTTCGCAAAGATAACCCATTGTTCTCCAAACGCACGCCGATCTTTGGTGCGTCGGAGAACAACAGGGTTATGTGGCCGAAATGACGTTCGGATCGCTCGCATGTCACAGGCCCTATGCAACAACCAACATTCTCAGGCTGTCCAAAATACGCTGGACAATTCCGGAACCGCGCACCTCACAAGCAAATGTGAGATGCGCCGTTCCCGAACGGGTGACGCCTATGCTTTCTACTATTCGACACAAACCCTAAACTCTAACGTTACATACAACTAAGCGAGAAAATAAAAATATATATCATATGCAATAATATAAAATGAGATGAAATAACTTTAAACGAATGTAAAAGAGATGAAATATACCTTCTCCAACGCCTGGGGGCGCCATGAGGGTCCGGGAGGGCGGGTGGCGCCAGCGACGGTGAAGCGGTACCGCGGGCGGCGCGGCGATGGCGCGGTGGCGGCGCGGCGATGTGGCGACAATGGCGGGTGGCCCGGCCGCCGCGGCGCGAGCGGTGTCTCGCGCGGCCGAGAGGCGTGTACAGGCGGGAGGGTGGCCGGGCGGCGGCGCGCAGCGGCCAATGGCGACGGCGCGGGTGGCCGGCGGCGGCCGGCAAGCAGCAGCGGCGGGGCGGCCGGGGCGAGGGCGCGCGCATGCGGCGGCCGGCGTCATGGCGAAGCAGCGTGGCGGGCGGCCGGCGGCCAGCGTGGCCGGCGGCTATGCGGCGCGTCGGCTGGGGCGAAGCGGCTGGCGGCGGTGGGCGACAGCGCGGCCCGGAGGGCGGCGGGCCGGCCGGCGGGCTGCGGCGCGAGCGGCGGCGCGGCCAGCGTAGGTGGCCGACCGGGCGGTGGTGCGCGCGGGCGGCCGGCCGGCCGGGCGGCAGCGATGGGCGAACCGCCGGGCGGGTCTCGGCGCCGAGCGGCAGCGCGCGCCGCGGAGGGCTGCCGGGCGTGGCTCGGCGCCGAGTGGGCGGTCGCAGTGGCGCGGGCTTGCAGTGAGCGGCGAGCGGCGGACGACGGCGCGGGGACGGGCGGGCCGCGGGTGGCGAGCTGGCGGGGGGGGCGGGGTGGGGCGGGGCTCGGGCGGGCGGCGCTGGCGGCGGGCGGGCGCGCGGCACGCGGTGGGAGGCAGCGTTGGCTGGGCGCGTGTGCGGGCGTAGGGTTTTTTTTGCCGCGGTTAAATTCGTGGGTATGCTCGGGCCCACGAATTTAAAAGTTTAAATTCGTGGGTAATTTGTGGCCCACGAATTTAAAAGTTTAAATTTGTGGGTAATGTTTGGCCCACGAATTTAAATGTTTAAATTCGTGGGTAATTTCTGGCTCACGAATTTAAACAATTAAATTCGTGGGTTTTATTTTAGCTCACGAATTTAAATAAATAAATTCGTGAGTTTTTTTTTGGGCTCACGAATTTAAAGAACCCACCAATTTTTCCCTGATTCTTGTAGTGATTGTAACTGGTGTAATAGAGAATAGTATATGGTCAGGAAGCACTGAAAAATTATAAACTTAAGAGTCATTTATAGTGTAACAAGCACAGATAGAGATGGTTGCCACAAGTTACGAAGTTGAAGAAAATAAGTTGCTCAATGGTCTAATGTTTTTTGTAAATGTAACTACTGCATAGGCATAAATGAAATAAGAAGAGCAAAAAAAACTCAGATAATCTTCATTTTATTTGGTAATGAATAAACACATTTAAATCAAATATAGCTAACACAAAGCTGTAATGGTAAAGAGTTAATGTAAGAAATGCACATACCTCTTCGATTTCCTTTCTCAATGACACCTTGGAATCTGACCTCCAAGCAATGTATAGAAGCCAGAGACCAAAGAATGCATACAGGACTGAAGCACAAAATACCAACCTATTCAAAACAAGCTGGCTCTGGACCTCTCCACGTCGTAATCTGCAGAAATGATTTTAACAGCCATGGTAATATACTTGATTTGGCAGAAACTTGTCAATTGCAGTAAAAGCTAATTATTACCTTCCTTGTTATCTAGTTTCATCCAGCAAGGAAGGTAATAATGGACCAAAAAAATAGCATATTGCATGACGATATTATGTCTCCACAAATCTAAACAAAAATCTTTTTCTGAGTGGTACTAGGATACAATGGCACAAACAAATTCAGATCCAGGTCATGCAATCATGCAAACTTTTACACATGAATCAGAACATAGGAACGTACAAACAGTTAACAAATATGATCCCATTAAAGAAGAAAGTGGAAAGTTGAAAACCTCTTCAATAGAGTTTCGACCAATATGATCTTCGTGAAACCAGTCCTCACAAATACAGCATTGTATCATTTCAACTTGCTCCTTGGCTTCGGATCGGGATATGGCCTACCACATGTGCAATAGGATCCTTTGAAGTTATGGTTATAAGAATTTCTTTGGATTCTCGGGATCTTTCTCGAGGCAAAGTTTGCAAAGGTGTCCTCCAAACTTTGAGTTGCCACACCACAACGAAACTTTCGCTTTGAATAAAGTTCAACAACCTTTAGTAA
The DNA here is from genome assembly GCA_036346275.1 of Otatea glauca. Lineage (NCBI taxonomy): Eukaryota > Viridiplantae > Streptophyta > Magnoliopsida > Poales > Poaceae > Otatea > Otatea glauca. The sequence goes on along the minus strand of CM070731.1, from coordinate 20,930,121 downwards.
ATGTAACCTTTTCAAGCATTAGTTGTGTGCAAAGTACAAACAAAAAATTGCACAAGATAGTAACTAAGCATAATGCTGCATTTCCTAAATTTTATTGATGCAAATGAGAAACCAAACTGATCGGTAGAAAATATCAAAACAAAACTGAAAGAAATAATGACAAGTGATCTCATGAACTACATCCACCATGCAATCGAGTCACTTCTATGCTGAAAAATGGCAGAGCATACTAATAATCTTAAGATTTGCAGGTGCCAACAGCCATACACTGCATGGGTATAATCTACAAACAGATGTCACCAAGAACAAGAGTCGTGACTTTGCGATCACACCTCAATCATGATGTATCAAATCTACAAAACAAACTATCTGCATCAGGGATAAACATGGGCACAAAGTTTCAACCCGAAATGAATCTTACAATTATGTCAAGCATTACTACAAAGATTTGATAATTAGGCGTAAACATACAAGTCACTATCCTAAAAATGTGTTGCCTAGAGCCCAAAAGATCCAATCAAGCCCATCAAGAATATATATGACCATCAGGAGACTATACTTTGGCATCATTCCCATTGAGAAAATTAAATCCCCAAGGGATATAATCCAAACAAAGTAGGAGCTAACTATTATACTTTTGCACAACTACCAAACAAAATATCTCTGTAGCGTCGGGGCAGGTTGGAGGGGCATCGGGCCGGGGCAGTGGGGTGAGGCGTGGTCGGGCGAGGCGGCAGGCGGGCGGGCAAGGGCGGCGAGGTCAAGGCCGAGGCAAGGTGGGCGGGCGGCGAGGCGAGGGCGGCGGGCGTCGGGCGAGGGCGGCGTGGGACGGCGGGCGAGGCGTGGAGGCGGGCCGCGAGGCGTGCGGCGGCTGCGCTAGGGTTAACGATCGCTGCGTGCGCCGAATCGGCTGGTCGTGGGAATAAAATGGGGCTTTGAGTCATCAGTATCGTTTTTTTTAGGAAAATCGACCCTGATAAGCTCAATATCCGTATCGCTTCTTCAAAGAAAACCAACACAAATGTGTACAGTCATCAGTATCGTTTTTTTAGAATAACTGACACTGATAAGCTCAACATCCGTATCGCTTTTTCAAACAAAACCAACACAGATAATATCAGTATTCGTATCGCTTCTTTTAAAAAAACCGACACTGATAATATCAGTATCCGTATCGCTTTTTGAAAGAAAACCGACACAGATGTGTGTAGTAATCAGTATCGCTTCTTTTAAGAAAACCGACACTGATAAGCTCAATATCCGTATCACTTTTTTAAAGAAAACCGACACTAATATATCCGTATCTCTTTTGTAAATAAAACCGACACTGATACATAATTATCTCTATCGGTTCTCAGAAAAAACCGACACAAATGTAATTCATTGCACTATTTCCTTTCCAGACAAACCATGAAGTCTAAATTTTCAGAATACTGTAAGTTTTGAATTTTAAGCATTTCATCAGAGAGAGAAAATGCCATAACTTTTTCATACGTTGTTGAAATTATTAGGAATTTTGAAGAAACATATTTCGGGATACTGCAAATCTTTTCATAAAAGAATTTTTGGAAAAAACGACCTCGTTCAAGAAATATGCCAAAATTCATTTCGTAGACATGATTTGTGCGTAAAGCGTAGAAAAGTCAAAACTTTTTCAAATTAATCCGGAATTGCACGATAATTTCCATAAATGATGATTCAACTATTTACAAGCTTTCCCAACAATAATTTCGTCAAATAGAATTTTCTTTCACAACATATGGCACAAAGTGCAGGCATAAAGAGACATTGCATTTCCATCAAAGCCTCCAACAGCAATTCACCATGAAATTTTACTTCGAAAGCATTGCAAACTATTTTACATACATAATACAATAATGAGATTAACAACAAACATTATAATAGTCCATTTATTTACAATACCGCCCTTCATGATGATCTACTCGCATGTAATTGGCTCCATGTGTGTCGTCATCCCCGCTAAGACAGGCCCCATCTGCAAATGAAGGTATCTCATCGAATTGGTTATACTCTTCTTCATCTAAAATATCTTCAACTCCTACGATCCGTCTCTTGCCATGAAGAATGACGTTCAACCTCGGATTGGCCGGGTCACGCACGTAGAAGACTTGAGTTGTTTGCTTCGCAAGGACGAACAGGTCATCTTTGTAGGCGAGTCTACTGAGATCCGCAATAGTAAAGCCTCTCTTGTCGACCTTCACTCCATGTAGAAGTCCTACCCACTTACATCGGAACAATGGAACTTGGTATATTCCGTAATCGAGCTCCCAAATTTCTTCGATCAACCCATAGTAGCAGTTCATTGTGGTTGGGGAGACTCTTTTCGAGTGATGATAATCAGAGAAAGCATTTATGCTCACACCACTGTTTTGGATAGTACTCTTCGTATCTTGACTCTCAGTGTAAAAGGTGTACCATTAATATCGTATCCCTGCCATGTCTGTATATTAAATCTTGGTCCGTTAGCCAACCATTTTACATTCTCACTAAGGAGACCTCCGCCTTTTCTTTTAACCATGTGAGGAATCGATCGTTGTGTTCTTGTACAATGGAAAGCTCATCCATTTGTGGATTCTCTTCCCGTAATATCAACTTATGCTACTCGATGTATGGACGAACTTCTGCGCTGTTCTGCAAGACTGTCAAATGCGCCTTACAATACATATCAAACCTCAGACTCATTAGTTTGGACCCAACGGTTCCTTTACCAGCAAGTCTGCCCTCGTGACGAGATACAGGAACACCGATTGCTTGTCTTTTACCTAGGTAGTCCACGGAGAACTCAATAACCTCTTCAGTCCCATAACCTTCAACAATACTACCCTCAGGCTTCGATTGATTCCTCACGTAGGACTTTAATATACCCATGTACCTCTCGAACGGATACATGTAATGTAGGAAAGTGGGTCCACATATCTTAATCTCTCTGACAAGGTGAACAACAAGGTGGACCATTACGTCGAAGAACGATGGTGGGAAATGCATCTCAAGCTGACACAGAGTCTGCACAACCTCACTCTGTAAGTTGTCTAGCACATCGGGGTCAATAACTTTGCAGGAGATCACATTGAAGAAATAACAGAGCTTTGTGATTGCCAACCTGACATTCTTGGCAGAATATTTCAGATTGTAACTGGGAGCATTTGGGTCATCAAGACATGACAGTCGTGGGACTTCATGCCCAACAACTTCAAATCCTCCATGGACACAAGCTTCTTAATGTTTGCAAAGTAGCCAGATGGAACTTTAATACTTTGGAGACATTTGCAGAGATCTTCTTTCTCCTTTTTGGATAGGGTGTAGCATGCAGCAGGGATGTACGAACCTTTTCCATCCTCCTCTATCACTTCAAGGCTGGGCCTGATTCCCATGTAGGCCATGTCACGACGAGCATTCACACCATCCTTGGTCTTCCCAGGTATGTTCAGCAGGATGCAAACCAAATTATCGCAGACATTCTTCTCAACATGCATGACATCAATACAATGTTGGACATCTAACTCTTTCCAGTACGGTAAGTCCCAAAATATTGACCTCTTCTTCCAAATGGTCCTAGGACGAACAAATTTACGGCTCTTGCCGTACTGAACATCGATATCCTCTACACGTGAATATACTTGCCTTCCACTCATAGGCTGCAGTGCCGAACGGACTTCCCTCTTCCCATCAAATTTGTCATCCATCTTACGGTATCGATGACTTCGAGGTAGAAACCTACGGTGACCCATATACACAATTTTCTTGGAATTCAGCAGCCATAGACTCTCAGTCTCCTGTTCACAAATAGGACACGCTTTGGCTCCTTTCGTACTATAACCCACCAAATTAACAAGGGTCGGGATATCATTTATGGTGCAAAATACCATAGCCCGTAAGTGAAATGCTCTCTTTTGTACGCATCCCACACCACGACCCCCTCATTCCACAATTTTACCAAATCCTCGATCAGTGGTGCAAGGTACACATCAATATCATTTCCCGGCTTTTTGGGTCCCGAGATTATTAATGACATCATGATATACTTCCGCTTCATGTACAACCAAGGCGGGAGGTTGTAGATAAACAACAGAACTGGCCAGGTGCTGTGACGACTGCTCATGTTACCAAACGGATTCATTCCGTCGGTACTCAACCCACATCTTATGTTCCTCATTTCGGCACCAAACTCCTCATGTTTCCAATTGATGTTTCTCCATTGAGTCGAATCAGCAGGGTGTCTCAGCTTGCCATCTTCCTTTCGAGACTCGTAATGCCAATGCAACAATTTTGCCTCTCTCGGATTTGCAAACAACCGCTCTAGACGTGGAATGATGGGTAAGTACCACAATACCTTAGCCGGTGCACCTTTAGTGATCTCTTCACCATCGTTGCCCCGACTCTTACGCTTCTTGTCGTTACGCTTCTCCTTTTGTTTTACAGGGGCACACCGCAAACTGGACAAACGTGTAGCTCCTGATGTGCGTTACGATACAAGATGCAATCATTCGGACATGCATGTATCCTTTCTATTTCTATTCCCATGGGACATAGTAGCTTCTTCGCTTTATGAATGCTTGTTGGCAACTCGTTTCCCTCCGGAAGCAGATCCGATAGAAGAACTAGAAGTGCATTGAAACTTGTATCTGTCCAACAGTGTTTTGCCTTCAGTTCGAACAATGCAAGGATCGAACCCAACTTGGTGTATTCCACTTTGCAACCTGTGAACAGCAGTTTCGCATCGTCTTCCATCAAGCTTTTAAACTTTTCAAACTCTCTTTCTGTGTAATTACCGTCCACATCCCGCAACATTTGTTCCAAATTATCCTCCTCAAACATATCAAGCTGCAACTCGTCATCCAGTTCCACCGTGTCTTCGTTGCATACCGGAAGGGTACTACCTGCCTCCCCGTGATGGATCCAACATGTGTAATTCCTCACGAAGCCACATCGAATCAGGTGGTCCTCAATTTGAGCTGAGTTGTTAAATCTCTTCAGATTGGTGCAATCAATGGAAGGACAATATATGAAGTTTACACCCCTCCTCACCATGTCCTCTTCTGCAATTTTTTTGAACTCCTTAACACCCCTCTGAAATTCAGCACTCACACGGCTTTTCTGATACATCCATTCCTCACGGTCCATCTGCAATTAAATTTCGCACAATAAATTAAGGAAAAACTAGAGCGACAACTAGCTAGCTATTTTAAATATTGAGACATCATTTCAATTAATATTACCTTTCCAAAATAGAGGACATGTTCCAAGATATATAAATGTACTCCCGATCGATACATACCTTCTTCCCTGGTTTAGAGCTTCCAATTCCCTAAATAGGAGATATAAATTTTTAAAATCAACAATGATATCAAATAATCTAATTACACAGCTAGTGCAATAGCTTGCAAATCTTTTTACTACAACGAAACAAAACAAGGGTACCAACGATGACTCCTAATCTCCAAATAGGCTAGGTCCTAATCCCATTCGAGGATATGTGGTTCGGGCAAGTTCCTAAGCCGTTGTACAACTCCAAAGAAAATTTCGGCAGCATCTCCACGCTGTTCTCCATACACACGTCTCGACAACAGGTCAAGAGGGGTGTGCATATGGAGAACACTAGGGAGACGCTACCGTAATCTACTCTGAAGTTGTACAACACAGCTCAGGAACTTGCCCGAACCACATATCTTCGAACTGTCCAAAAAACGTGGACAATTCGAGACTGCTCGCTTATAAATATGCCATTTCATTCGGCATATTTATAAATAAGCATCCTCGAACGGGAGACGTATGTTCCGCAGCCTAAACTCTAACATTTATCACATGATAGCTACAATAATTCCATATTAACACGAGAGCACTACAATAATTAAATAGATGTGTGCTTGTCAAATAAAGAGTGTGAAATCTGAACGCACGTAAACAATTCCAGTGCAACCTAAACTTTATTCATGACATATCGAAATTACCTAGTGCAAAATTGAAGGGGTTTAAAGAATTGCACACATTTTGAAGAAAACCGTAAATGAGGGCAAAAAGAGGGGAATCTCCTCAAGATATGGTTTCAAATTTGCCCTCTTAATACCCACCCATGAGGACTTCAAATTTTCTCACCCAAGTATTGCTTCCAACCGCACAATATGAGATGTTTTCTCTAGTGGCGGTGGAGAAATCTCCTCTGGAGCAACAACAGAGAAGAGTTCAACACGAGTGCTATATATGACCTAGCGAGGCACATCAGAATCGGTTCTTTTCAAGAAGCGATAGTGATGTGAACGGTCATCACTATCGGTTCTTTTTAGAGAAGCGATAGTGATGAGCACGTCTATATCAGAATCGGTTCTTTTCGAGAAGCAATAGTGATGTGCATGGTCATCACTATCGGTTCTTTTTATAGAAGAGATAGTGATGATCACGTGCACATCACTATCTCTTCTTTTCTTAGAACCGATAGTGATGTGCATAGTCATCACTATCGATTCTTTTTATAGAAGCGATAGTGATGATAACGTGCACATCACTATCGCTTTTTTTCTTAGAACCGATAGTGATATATGTGCACATCACTATCACTTCTATCAAAAGAACCGATAGTGATGTGGACGTGATCATCACTATCACTTCTTTTGTTGGAACCGATAGTGATGACCGCTCACATCCCTATCGCTTTTTAGTTTAGAACCGATAGTGATATGCCTAATGTTACATCACATTCTCTTATAATCTCAGAACCGATAGTGATTATTACTAACACCTCTCTGAAGTTATTTATCATAATCGTTTTTTCCTAAAAACTTAAGAACCGACACGGATAGAGCGATAGTGATGTGCCGTTCTGTAGTAGTGACACGTTGTGACACACTACTACAGAACAGCACATCACTGCCAGTTCGAAAACCCCATCACTGCCGGTCATTGGCGCCGACAGTGATACTCGGGGATTATCACTGCCAGCTCAGGAACCGGTAGTGATAAGGATTATCACTGCTGGTTCTACCTACAACCGGCAGTGATATTGAACTATCACTGCCGGTTCTATCTACAACCGGCAGTGATATTGAACTATCACTGCCGGATCAAACCGAAATACGGCAGTGATGATAATTATCACTGCTAGTTATACATAAAACCGGCAGTGATATGTACATATCACTGCCGGTTTTCTCCAAGAACCGGTAGTGACAAGCTTGCATATTTTTCGTGCAATATATATATTTTTATACAATTGTTTATACAGTGTCCATATGTAGTATATAAAGTATCGTTCAAATCATAATTCAAATATATCCATGTATATATGAAGCATCGTTAAAATCATAATTCAAATATATTAAATTAAGCATCACATAAATTGTTTTTACAATGATTTGTTTACAGATGTAGCTCGACTACATCTCATCCCATTCGCTTTGATTTTACAAAGAGTCGAAGTAGACATGTCCCGCGTCTAGGTCGTAGGAATGAGGGCGATGAGGCTACTCCTGGAACTCGCCGTTTGGATTGATGATCTCATCATGAATGAATCCGGCGATCTGTTCTTGAATTGCTATAATTTCTGTCAGCAATAACTTATTGGTTCTCAGTTTGGAGCGCTGTTTTTTGAACAAAAAAGGAAGTTAATTAATGATGATATTTGTTAAATAAAAAAAGGCATCAATGTGTAATTACGTACCATGGCTTCGTTATAGCCGACACTCTTCATGACAATTGAATGCATATTTGTACATACATAGTATGCACATAAATTGTTTCCGGGGTCCTGCCTCATGCATGGAAAGTCATTTATTATTTCAAAATTTTTCCTGTATGGACGATACCGAACACTTTTCTTGCAAGATCTTGTCATAAAGCCCGTGAATGATTTTGAATAGTAATTAAACTTAAATGCAATAGAATAGAATTTTGCTAGAGTAATAACACAACGATCGAAGTTTACTGCTCAAAGATGTCCCAAAGGTCTTGGTACAGATTAGTTTGTTTTCTCCGGAGTCCAAGACAAAATCCTGCTAGCATCTAATCGGATGACGAGGAGGACCCAGTGAAACCTGCACATATATGTCAACGTAGTCAATTACTCCCACATCGTGACGTGTTACGCAAAAATAGTAAAACGATATTAGAAGTAAGGAGATACGTGCTTGAAGTTATAGGGTAAAAGTACGAGGTTTTGTATTGCGGCTTCAAAAAGTATTAAATAAATAGTCTTCAACGAATCGTGGATTGTCCTTCACAAGCTTCTCGTTGATTTGCCCCTGATCTAGGAATGCTAGATTGTCATTTTTATTTCTTCTACATGTCTCAGATTCCATTCTACATAAGAAAGAAATTAGACATGCAATTAAACAGTACAAAAATGCACAACGATATACGGACAAACTTACAAAGTCCATAGTCTAAGTATATTCACGTCCAGGGCATCTTGCTGGTAAAACATATACAGCTCCGTGAAAAGAACCCAGTAGATGTTATCCCCATTGTGAAAATCTTGCTCTGTGTATCTGACTGCGAACGCCTCCATACCATCGTTGGACTGCTGCATGTACCACTGATGGACGCACCGCAGTTGTGTTGTGAGGTTGTCGAAATGAGCTGGTTCAACCAGCGGTTTTCCTATAATGAACTTCCACCTTAGACCTTGCGCCAGAGCATCTAGTTGAGCAGCATCTGCTTGACCATCCCGCTTTAACGTGTCGGCACTAGCCGCCTGCAAGTATTGCTTTCTGGATATGCGCTCGTAGTCCGACATTTTGCAAGGTTCAGAAGCCTGCCCCATCTTTTGCACTTTTGCCAAACTCAAGAAAAACTTTTTCGTGTCAACATCAACTTTAGTCTTCTTACATGATGGCACCTTTTTAAAGTGAGATGTTACGCAGGCGTTTACATGCTTTTTTCCGTTCTTCTTCAGTCACGTCAGCTGATAATTTTTTCTGTAATTGTCCTGGGTTCACAGATGGTTGAGATTTCTTCGAGGACGGTGCCGACTGCCGAGATGTTCTTGGTGTTCGATTCTTTTCAGATTTTGGCGGAGGAGTCGTGCTTTTTCTGGTTGGTGCCGACGGAGGAGTTGGACTTTTTCTGGTTGGCGGCGAGAAGGACGGGAGGTCTATGTGTGGAGAGTACGGCTGATCATCGTCGTCATCACCCTCATCATCCGAGCCAAACTTAATCAAGCTCTTGCGCCACGCGAGGAAGCTATGCACGTTTTCTCCTAGTTTTTTGTTTCTATCCTCGCTAGGGATCTCTACCTCCATTTTTCGGTATTGGCGGATGACACTGTCCACTTCGACCCTGGCGAATCCCTGTGGTATCGGGCGACAGTGCAAAACCTACAACTCCTGGCATGGCCAAGCCCTGCCCTCAGCCACCTTTATGGTAATGCCATGTGCGGCCAAATGTAGCTTGCACGGTGTCAGTTCTTTGATGTCATCCACAGGAAAATGCAGTCCAAGCTCTTCGAATCCTCACGACGCAATGCTTCTTACAAGCACCGGGACTGATGAGCTCAGGGCTGTCACCGGGTGGCGGTTGTGAGCTGAGAGCTTTTCGTACGGCTTGCTCCACAGCCTTATCTAGTTCCGCTCTCTCTTCCTCTAGCGCGCTCGTGACAGCATCTTTTATCTGACGTTCCAGTTGATCTTCTCTTAATCTCTTTGAACGCTTGTACAACTTTGTGTCTGCGGGGAAGGCTTCTTTCCAAGTGACCAAACCAACTCCTCTGGTGCGACCTGGATGCTCCTTGTTACCCAGGGCTATGTTTAGCTCGTCATTCTCCATTCATGGCGCGAAAGATCCTTGGGAAGACTGCATGTGAGCATCTGTGATTCTGCGCAGCACTTCCTGCTCTCTATTGCTTCTGAAGCTTAAGCTGCCATCATCGGAGATAGAAGCACCCCTCCCAAGCAACCAGTGCTTCGATCGTTCGCTTAAGGTGGCCGTCGCAGTAATTATACCCTTGCGGGTTAGTTTTTCTTCGGACCGATCCCATGCTGGTATTTTCTTCATGTACCCTCCTATTCCTAGTTTGTGAGGGTGAATATTATTATCCGCGTTTGCTTTGTTCCTTTGACTTACTATGTGAGCTTCTTCAGACCTCTTGTACGCCACAAATTCATCCCAAAACTCTCTTAACTTTGGGTACATGTCAAAATTCGGCGTTTCATTCTTTTTCACATAATTCTTGTTTAGTGCTATCTTCCAATTCTTCCACGCAGTGCACATGATGCAGAGTGCTCGTTTCTTTGCAACCAGCTCGGTCCCTTGGGGGAACTGGAAAACTTGTTTCAGCTTGTCCTATAATGAGTTCTTCAGGTCATTGGGTACCACCCATTGGTCACCTCCGCGGCCAATCCATGATCTATAGCTGATGGGCACATCATCCCTAGCAAGAACCCCGTAGGCTGTCCTGTACGGCCCCAATGATGACTCTGGTATAGCAGGTTCCCCGACTGCCGAGAGCTCCACTATGTTGAAAATTCCCTTAGGCATCTTGTTCGGACCACGACTTGTGCGCTGCATTCGTTGATCAGACGTCTGAGCCTACAATTTGATCTTCTAAATTATTAGTCGTCTGGGCCTACAATGTTTTGGGAACCACAGTGTACTAAAACTTTACCTCGCCTACGTTAGTAACGTCAGGTTGGTCCATGGCAGATCCTCGAAAGTTCGATAGGACGTTGGGCTATTGTTCGGCTACCCTTCCTCCTTCGTCCATATTTGAGGGCCCAACTCCCTCCGGCACTTGTCCTTCGTCAGACGCCATTCCTAGCAAGTTTACCAGAAATTTCAAATTAACAAGGTCATTTTTTAAAGACACATACAAATGAAGATTGACATTAAAGTTAATCCTGTGATAAGATGTTTACATATTTGACACTGTAACATGCTTGTTTACTAAGTTTTTTCCCAAAAGGCATGTGCACAACTATGAATGCTTGCAATACATATCACCAAAAACAAAGAACATGCTAAACTGTGTGACTAGTATGACAGCAAGTGCAACAGGATGGACAAAGGCAAATCATGGAGAAATGGCATGACAGTCAAAATGATATTTCTTGGGAGCCCAGCTTCAATCAACCAAGTGCTTTGAATGACAAATACAGAGGGGAGGTAATGGTACAGAAAATGTATAAATTACTTAAATTTTATCTATTTCTGAGGAGTAGCATTTTCCAGAAGTTTCACATTTGCTAAGATTTTTACATTTCGATGCAGGTTGATCATATGCCTCTTCCGAACATTATATGTGTAATCATTGCTTGGATTTTAGGGATGATGTTCGGAGAAACTTATTTTATTTTTGCGTCTATGCCTAGCCTTATAAGCATGTGATCCTAATTCATCGGTTTGTGTTGTTTTAGTTAATCATCTCTTTTCCTCCGTGCGATCCTGTGATCTGTTTCTTGCCGTCATATACTTCATCACCGGATGCCAGTGCGTATTATTCATGGTTTTTACCAGAACCGATGCTTCTTGGATATAGCTCGATCTCTCATGAATTCAAAAGCAAACTCCTCCCGACCGATTGAATAATTAAGGACAGGCTTAACAAATACTTTGATATAGGGTACTCTGAAATCGAAGAACTGGTGGATACTGAGCTTGATGATACATGTACAGTACTTTGAGCTGCAGAGCGAGCATCATTTTTTTTCTAGGATCCATCAGGCTGTCGTCTATCCTTTTATTTGACAAGCCTGGTGAACACTATTTTAGAGCAAGAATTGCATTCAAAATAATGCCAGGTACAAGCTAATAGTCTAGACAAGATTCTAGTGATATTCCAGAATAAGCCCAACATACATACAAAAAAAAGTAGCAAGTACATAAGCAGTAGCAGAGAACTAGGAACAGCTGCTCAAACTCCATAAATGATGTTATAAGATGATCTAGCCAAAGAACTATACTTCTATCATATTTTTCAGCCTTCAGTAACAACACTTAATAATGACACAAAACATTATTCTGGGGAAGTCCATTTAGTCTGCAGAAAATTAGCCAGCACATGCTCCAACAGCTGACAATATAACCTTGATTCCTTTATTAAATTAGCGGCAAAGTTGGCATTTAGGCCACCATTTAAAGGAACAGTGCTGGGTGCCTTCAACCTTTTTTCTAGAATATCAATATGATAAACTTTAGAAGCTTTGAAGCTAGCCACCGATTGAAGAATGAACAAATGTTCTCTGATGAAAATAAATTGATCATGAGCAGCACTCAGGTTACTTGAAGATTTTGTTAAAATTATGACATACAATGATTAGCTGATTTTAGGACGGTGCTATAGAAACATTGCGACAATTCCCATGATATATTTCAGTATTGATGTAAAATGATATGATAAATTCACTAAAACCATTTATACTCTTGAGTCCAAATGTGAGATTAAAACCAAAATGTGCCATGCAATTATGAGTAAACAAATGTAACTTCAATTCAATCTTTATTGTCAAACTTCCTATTAGTGTATTATGTCAATATTTCTACCATCATGAGAACCAGGATCCTGAGGCAAATTGCACACTTCGGAATCACAACCGAAATCCGAAACCAATAGTTTCCAGTTCTTCCCCATTTGGATTTTTGAAAACATTAACTTACCTCTAGAATTCGACGGGGACGGCTGGGGCGGTGCGCGGCGACGGCGACGGCCGGGGCGGTGAGGCGCAGAGCGAGGCGACGACTGGGGCGGTGCGACGGGGTGCGAGGTGACAGCGAGGCGGTGAGGTCGAGGCAACAGCCGGGAGGTCGAGGCGACGAAGTGGCGGCGTGAGGTTGAAGTGGAAATGAGGGGCTGAGTGGCGCGGCGTTCGAATTTATAGGGTTGGAGTATCACTGCCGGGTCTCCAAAAAAACCGGCAGTGATACACTATCACTGCCGGATCACAAACAGAACCGACAGTGATAGCGGAATTATCACGGCCGGCTCACGCGGAACTCGGCAGTAATACCTATTTTCACTACCGGTCCAATCTAAAACCGGCAGTAATACTACATTATCACTACCGGGTGTATCTACACCTGGCAGTGAAAATATTTATCACTGCCGGTTCAAAACAAAAATCGGTAGTAATACTTGATTATCACTGCCGGGTTAATACTAGAAACCGGCAGTAATAAACCACATCACTGCCGGCTTAATGAGACAACCGGCAGTGATAAGCTCCGTTCACTTATATCAAACTTTCAATTAATTTCTTTTCAAAGGGTGATTGCTTTGGGATTTTTGAAATCCTATCAAATTTTATCCAAGTTTTCTGAAAATTTTTGGAGGAATACTTCAGGACATGTAATATTAGATTTAAATATTTCCCTTTGGTTTTGACAAAGTTGTAAAATTATAAAAATCCATATTGCTCACTGTTTTAATAGTTTTAATATTTCAAAATAAAAAAATTCACACAAATTCAAACAAATGCAGTAGACCAACCATTGCTTCAAAAATTCACACAAATACAAAAAATCACACAGATGAAGTTTAATTCACACAAATTGTTACATATGAGAAAAGAATAATACATTAATTGTTACATATGAGAAAATAAACATGTATTTAATTAGGACAACTAAGCTACGATTCGACCTTCGTTATGATCACGGCGTATGTATGTAGCTTCGTCCTCACTCTCTTCCATGAAACCTAGGTCAACGTCCTCTCCGAAAGGAGGAAGCTCATCGAATTGGTTGTACTCTTTCTCATCGATAACATTCTCAACTCCAACAATCCTTCTTTTTCCTTGAATAACCACGTGGCGCTCCTTGTTAGCTGGATCGATTACAAAAAATATTTGTGTAACAGAATTAGCAAGTACGAATGGTTCTTCTCTGTATCCGACCAGTTTGAGGTCCACGGTAGTGATACCGTACTTGTCGATGTTCATGCCCCTTGTAAGTCTTACCCATTGACACCGAAAGAGAGGGACCTTCAAAGGTCCGTAATCAAGCTCCCAAATCTCTTCTATAAATCCGTAGTAGGTTTTCCTATTTCCGTTGCTGTCGTAGGCATCTATACGGATACCGCTGTTTTGGTTGGTGCTCTTTTTATCTTGTGCTCTTGTATAAAATGTAAAACCATTTATATCGTATCCTTGGAATGTCCGAATTGTAGTTGACGGTCCCTGAGCCAATACTTTCAACTGAGCGCACTCTGTCTCCGTATGCATCATGTGCTTACACAACCAATCGCCGAAGTTATGTCTATGCTCTCTCGCGATCCAACCCTCTGACTTCGCTGGGTTTGTTCTAGATAGTATGCTCTTGTGCATGTTGACATACGGGGCCACCACAACTGATTGTACCAAAACTGCGAAATGTGCTTGTGTGAATGAAGCTAGATTGTTTGTACGGAGTGACTTCTCGCCCAGTGTCCCTTTTCCCTGTAGCCTGCCCTCATGCCGTGATGTAGGCACACCAATCAGTTTGAGATCCATGTAATCGACGCAGAACTCAATGACCTCCTCGGTTCCCCAACCATCTGCAATGCAACCTTCCTACGATGTCGATTCTTAACATATTTCTTTATAACCCCCATGAACCTCTCAAAAGGATACATCTAATGTAGAAACACGGGACTGAGAATCCGTATGTCTTTCACAATGTGAACAATGAGATGGACCATAATATCAAAATAAGATGGTGGGAAACATATCTCGAGCCTGTAGAGAGTGTGGACCACATCTTCCTGCAGCTTATCTAGTTTCAATGGATCGATGGCCTTCTGTGAAATCGCATTGAAGAATGAACATAACTTTATAATTGGGTCTCGGACTTTCTCTGGCAGAACACCCCTAATTGCAATTGGAAGCATCTGCGTCATCATCACGTGGCAATCATGAGACTTCATGCCAATTAATTTTAAGTCTTTTATTGAGACTAGTCTCTTTATGTTGGCAGAGTATCTGGATGGAACATTCACTCCGTGCAAGCATTCGCACAAGGTAATTTTTTCTTTCTTGCTCAGAGTGTAGCGGTCGCGGAAGGTACTTTTCCCAGATCCATGTCTTTGTGATGTAGCTCCTTCCTGAGTTTCATATCTTCAAGGTCCATCCGTGCTTGGAGAGTATCTTTTGTTTTGCCAGGTATATCCAGTAAGATACCAAGCAAGCTGTCACACACGTTCTTCTCTATGTGCATGACGTCGATTGCGTGTCAAACTTCCAAGTGCTGCCAGTAAGGTAGGACCCAAAATACTGATCTCTTTTTCCACAAAGGAGCCTTATCACGGGAACTCAGGATAGATGTACTGCATGCTCCCTTTCCGTGAATAATTTTAAGATCCTTTACAGCCGCAAATATCTCTCTCCCAGTGTGATTCTTCGGAGCTAAAGCAGTCTCCTTTGTCCCGTCAAAAGCTCTCTTATTATTGCGGTATGGGTGATCCTTGCAGAGAAACCTACGATGCCGCATGTAAGACATTTTTCGACAATTCTTCAGCCATCGACTAGCTGTACCATCTAAGCACTTGACGCATCCATTGAAGCCTTTTGTCATTTGGCCCGACAGGTTACCAAGGGCAGGGTAATCATTGATGGTTACGAACAACAATGCGCGTAGGATAAAGTTCTCTCTTTTATACTCATCCCATACCCGTACTCCATCGTTCCACAAGATTAGAAGATCTTCAGCCAATGGTTTGAGGTACACATCGATATCGTTGCCGGGTTGCACGGCCCTTGGATCGATGAGTGGCATCATAATGTACTTCCGCTTCATACAAAGCCAAGGAGGAAGGTTGTAGATACATAGAGTTACCGGCCAAGTGCTATGACGACTACCCATGTTGCCGAAAGGATTCATCCCATCCGTACTCAACCCGAACCTTATATTCCTCACATCATATGCGAAGTGCTTCTTATATTTTCTGTCGATGTTCCTCCATTGCACAGAGTCAGCAGGGTGTTTGTGCATTCCATCCTTCTTACGCTCTTCGGTGTGCCATCGTAGCAATTGGGCAAACCTTTTGTTCGCAAACAATCGATTCAGACGGGGAATTATAGGAAAATACCACACCACCTTACGGGGGGATCTCATTTTCTTACGCTTCACCCCGACATCGTCATTATCGATGTCATCATCGTTGCCCTTATACCGCTTTGCTTTGCAAACAGCACAACCATCCAAGTCCGCAAACTCATTGCGATACAACATGCAATCGTTTGGACATGCGTGTATCCTTTGTACTTCCAGTCCCAACGAGCAGACAACCTGCTTGTCCTTGTACGTACTTGTAGGCAACACGTTACCCTCTGGAAGCAAATCCCCCAAGAGACATAACAGCTCAGTGAAGCTCTTATCGGACCAACCATTGCTTGCCTTCAACTGCAGTAGTGTAAGCACGGTCTGCAATTTTTTGTGCTCTTCCTTGCAGCCTGGGTACAATGGTGTTGTGGAGTCCTGTACCATATGTTGGAACTTTTGAAACTCTCTTTCACTTGTGAAGTCTCCTTCCCCATCACGCAACATTTGATCCAAATCGTCATCGTGGCTGTGGACAAAAGTATCTTCAACTGCCGTCATATCGTTGTCTCTATCATCTTTAGTAATGTGTTGCCCTTCATGTACAATCTTATCTTCGCCATGCTTGGTCCAACAGGTATAGCCAGCCTTGAAACCTCTTCGAAGCAAGTGTGCACGTATCGACTCTATGGTAGAAAACAGCTTCTGATTTTTGCAATCAACGCATGGACAACACATGTAGTCCGCCACATTCTTCGACTTGTGCACCGCAGCCACGTTTAGAAAATAACTCACACCATTAAAAAAACTCTGCCCCGCAACGGTCCGTGTCATACATCAACCTTCGGTCCATCTACAATTAATTAAATCAAACATTACATAAGCATATATTTGCAAATAACAAATAATTGTAAACGATTAGATTTAAAAACCTATGTACCAATTTTGACTATAGTAAAATACATCAACCTTTTTCCGTTATGTAAATATCCATGTAGCAATTTTTTAGTATTGTAAAATATGAAAATAATTGTAAATAGTTAGGATATATTTGGACTATATTAAAATATATCAATCTTTTTTCATTGCGTCAATATCCATCTTGCAATTTATTATTATTTAAAAATTTGGAAAAAATTGTAAATACTTAGGATATACTTTGGGTACATTAAAATACATCAACATTTTTTCATTAGGTAAATATTCATCTAACAAGTTTTTATTATTTCAAAATTTGAAAATACATGAACCTTTTTTCATTATGTAAATATCCATGTGGCAATTTCTTATTATTTACAAAAATAGAGATCAAATTATTAACCTCGAAAAGAAGTACAATATGAATTTTAATAGATATTTCAGCAGCAAACCGTCGCAATCTACAAATCGAGCAAAGACAGAGCGCCTCTCTGTCTTTGCTCGATCGGCTCGGGAGGCGGGGTCTCGATTATATAAGCGACTTATCACTGCTTGGTTACGCATGTAACCGCAGTGATAAGCTCGATCGCGCGAAAATCATATTGCGCTGGAAAATAATATCACTGCGGTTCTAGTCTCAAACCGGCGGTGAAAATCAAATACCACCGCCGGTTAAAAAGCGACCGGCGGTGATATATCTCTGCGGTTGTTGTCTCAAACCGCGGTGATATCTTGCTTTTTACTGCCGGTTGGTTCCATGAACCGGCAGTGATAAGGTGTCCCCCCAACTTAAGTTTCGAACCGGCAGAGATATGTTATCACTACCGGCTCGGTCCTAACCGGCAGTGATATGCCGGCAAGGATTGACTGTTCTGTAGTAGTGACAATTGGCAGATCATGTACTACTTGTTTTTTTTTTGCGCTGATATTTAACACGTCTTCAAGATAAGACAACTATATGTATGTGTTTGGGTGACAATTTATATATGAATATATACCTTTGGCTTAAAACGCTTTCTTTCCGTTGATAATTCATCATATGCTTTGTTATGAAAATTTGTGGATGACTAACCAATCAATTGTTGTCATTGTTGATTGGCTTATAATAATAGATTTTAAATTTGATTTATAATTACTAACTTTGCATTGATTTTAATATTTTAATTTTCAGATCTCAAATTTGTTAATTAAAAGGAGTTGTACAGCTTGGAATTGTTATTAAACTTGTACTACAGCTTTGGAAAGCTTAAATTTCGAACCACTAGTACTACTGGGGATTTTTTTTTGCTGCCTGACTTACCGCTTGGGAAACAACTACCGCTTGCAAAACTTTTTCAAGCAGCTGATCAGGGAGCGGTAGCTATTTGGATTACTACCGCTTTCAATACCCACTATTGCAAGCGGTACTATAGCTTGTGAGAATGGGTTATCCTGTAGTGAGATAATATTTGACGATTGGCTGGACAGTAAGGGTAAGAAAGTTGATGATGTGTTGGACTGTAGATAGGATGTTTTTATGAAAGTGTCGTATTTGTGCTGTGCCGGTCTAGACACGGTCCAATCACCACTACAGAGGGGTATATCCGCGACGCCCCATCAGTGCCGGTTGAGGCCCACCCGGCAGTGATTGTATTATCACTGCCGGTTCCAAGTAAAACTGGCACAATAGTTTTTTCCCACGCGAAGTGAAGGAATATCACTGCCGGTTCATTTTCTCCAACTGGCAGTAATATATCACTGCCGGTTTGTAAACAAAAGCCGGCAGTGATAAGATTACCCTAAATTCTCCCGCGATCAGAGAGCGATATTACCGCCGGTTCATTATAAAACCGGCAGTGATATATTATCGCCGGTTTGTAAATAATAACTTGCAGTGATAAGGCTTACCCTAAATTTTCACGCGGGAAGGGCAGAGAGTATCACTGCCGAATTATATTTTTCAACTGGCACTGATATCTTACTGCCGGGTTTTGAAAAAGAACCGGCAGTGATAATGGGATACTATAAATACCCTTCAGACTTGTTCTCACCTCCGAGCAGTAGAGGAGCTCTGTTCTTGCTCGGTTGGGGAAGAGAGGGGGCGAATTTTTGCTCTCAAATTTGGTGGAATTCACTTCTAATTCGTGATCTACGGTTCATATCTTGATGTACATTTTATTTGTAGTTGGTTTTTGTTGGATATTACGTTCTATATGGTTGTTGACTGTGAGAATTATCGATTGCATAATGAGCAGAATTAGAGCTCTAATTTAGAGACTAGATTTGAATTCACCACCTTTTTATGTGTGCAGTGATTAGTGAGATTAAGATGTAGCTTGAATTTAAGTTTTTACGAGGACCAAATTAGTGATTGCGTTTAATATGTTAATTAAGTACGACACACTACATAATTAATTGTCGTTGTATGTAACTATTTAGATGTCATCTGTGTAGAAAAAGTATTTATATTCTTTGTTGAATTATGTTTTAAATAATAAATTATGTATTTATGAGTTTTTATGTTTTTTAGCTAATTATTTAAAATATTTTCCTATTAAGAGGAAGTTTTGAATTTTTGAGAAAATTTAAAATGTGATAAAACCTTGAAAATAAATTTTTAAATGTTATATTATTTGTGGAACTTTCTCAAAAATATTTCTCAAAAAATTTCATAATTTTTGAAGTTGGTCTGCTAATTTTAATAATTGAAACTTGCTTTATGGATTAATTAAATTAAAAAACAATTATAAAATTAAGAAACCGTTTTGGGCCAAAATTGTAGTTTTGGCCAAACCCACACGTATATCCGGATATCTGACCCATCAATATCCGGATTATCCGAATCCGTATCCGTATCCGACGGATAGTGAGGTACCGAATCCGAATCCGTATTATTATAAAAAATCCGTATCCCTATCCGATCCGATACTATCCGACAAATATCCGATCCAACATAAAGAGGCATCCGATATAGCTTGAATTTAAGTTTTTATGAGGACCAAATTAGTGATTGCGTTTAATATGTTAAGTATGACAGCACTACATAATTATTTGTTGTTGTATCTAATTACTTATTATTGTTTCTTTACTTGGTGTATATTAATTTAATACTTTTTGTAAGTAATGCAAATTTGCTTTACAGCACCATTATAAGTAATAGCAATTATTTAATTGATTTTAATAGTGAGATTTGGAAATGGATTTCTTGATTAATTAGCAGTACGTAACAAATTAAATGAATAAAATAATTTGTGACCACTTATTGATTTACTGAGATTTTATTTGTTATAAATATTTGCAGATGGATCGAAGATGGATGTATGAAGCGGACCGTCGCGACAGAGAGTACTTTAACGGTGTGACAAGTTTTATGAGCGTGGCTGCGACGTACAAGTCAACTAAGCTGACGGACTACATTTGTTGCCCGTGCGTCGATTGCAAGAATGAGAAGCAGTTTTCTAATCTTGAGGCGATCCGTGCACACTTGCTTCGAAGGGGTTTCAAGCCTGCCTATACCTGTTGGACTGAGCACGGTGAAAATGAGATTTTACGTGAAGATCATCCGATTGATGATGATGACGAAGACAACGACTCCACGGCGGTCGAGGATACGTTCGTCGATAACCATGAAGATGATCTAGAACAGATGTTGCATGATGGGGAGGAGGACCACACAAGTGAAAGGGATTTTCAGAAGTTCCAGCGTATGGTAGAGGACTCTACAACACCTTTGTACCCGGGCTGCAAGGAGGACCTCAAAAAGCTGCATGTTGTGCTAACGCTGCTGCAGTTGAAGGCAAGCAATGGTTGGTCCGATAAGAGCTTCACAGAGTTGTTAGTTTTCCTGCGAGACGTTCTCCCAGAGGGAAACGTGTTGTCAGCAACCACGTACCAGGCAAAGCAGATTGTTTGCCCATTGGGACTGGAAGTACAGAAAATACACGCATGTCCGAACGATTGCGTATTGTATCGCAATGAGCTTGTAAAATTGGATGCGTGTCCTGTTTGCAAGGCATCTCGTTATAAGCGCGGTGATGCCGACATTGAAGTGCATCGTAAGAAAAAAAGACCCCCAACCAAGGTGTTGTGGTATTTCCCTATAATCCCACGTCTGAAGCGTCTGTTTGCGAACAAAAGGCATGCTCAATTGCTACGATGGCACGCTGAGGAGCGTAAGAAGGATGGAATGCTCAGACACCCTGCTGACTCTGCGCAGTTGAGGAACATTGCTACAAAATACAAGAAACACTTTGCATGTGACGTGAGGAATATAAGGTTCGGGCTCAGTACGTATGGGATGAATCCTTTCGGCAACATGAGCAGTCGTCATAGCACTTGGCCGGTGACTTTATGTATCTACAACCTTCCTCCTTGGCTTTGTATGAAGCGAAAGTACATTATGATGCCGCTGCTGATCCAAGGGCCAAGGCAACTTGGCAACGATATCGACGTATACCTAAAACCACTGGTTGAAGATCTTCTATTATTGTGGAACGACGGTGTGTGGCTATGGGGTGAGTATAAAAGAGAGTACTTCATGCTACACGCGTTGTTGTTCGTAACCATCAATGATTACCCTGCTCTCGGTAATCTTTCAGGCCAAACTATTAAAGGATTCAACGGATGCGTCCATTGCTTGGGTGATACAGGTAGCCGGTGGCTGAAATACTGCAGAAAAACGTGTTACATGCGACATCGTAGGTTCCTTCGTAAGGACCATCCGTATCGCAACAACAAGAGAGGTTTCGATGGTACAAAGGAGACAGCTTCAGCTCCAAAACATCGCAACGGCAAAGAGATATTCGCGGCCGTAAAGGATATTAAAATTATCCATGGAAAGGAGCCAGAGACATCGGTCCGTGTTCCTGTGATACAGCTCCTATGTGGAAAAAGAGATCAGTATTTATGGACCTACCTTATTGGTCGCACCTGGATGTTCGACATGAAATCGACGTTATGCACATAGAGAAGAACGTGTGTGATAGCTTGCTCGATATTTTACTAGACATACCTGGCAAAACAAAAGATACACTCAAAGCACGGATGGACCTGGAAGATATGAACCTCAGGAAGGAGCTATATCATGAAGATTTGGATAAAGGCAGAAAGTACCTTCCGGCAGCTTGATACACTCTTAGCAAGAAAGAGAAAATTAGCGTGTGTGAATGCTTGCACGGAGTCAAAGTACCGTCCGGTTATTCTGCCAACATGAAGAGGCTAGTCTGAATGAAAGACTTGAAATTAATTGGCATGAAGTCTCACGATTGCCA
The DNA here is from genome assembly GCA_036346275.1 of Otatea glauca. Taxonomy (NCBI): domain Eukaryota; kingdom Viridiplantae; phylum Streptophyta; class Magnoliopsida; order Poales; family Poaceae; genus Otatea; species Otatea glauca. The sequence goes on along the minus strand of CM070731.1, from coordinate 20,908,000 downwards.
CATGATGATGACACAGATGCTTCCTGTTGCAATTAGGGGTGTTCTGCGAGAGAAAGTGCGAGACCCAATTATAAAGTTGTGTTCATTCTTCAATGCGATTTCACAAAAGGTCATTGATCCAATGAAACTGGGTAAGCTGCAGCAAGACGTGATCCACACTCTATGTAGGCTTGAGATGTGTTCCCTCCATCCTTTTTTGATATTATGGTCCATCTCATTGTTCATATTGTGAAAGAGATATAGTTTCTTGGCCCAGTGTTTCTACATCAGATGTACCCTTTCGAGAGTTTCATGGGGGTTGTGAAGAAATATGTTCGTAATCGACATCGGCCAGAAGGGTGCATTGCCGAAGGTTGGGGAACCGAGGAGGTCATTGAATTCTGCGTCGATTACATGGATCTCAAACCGATTGGTGTGCCCATATCTCGCCATAAGGGAGGCTACAGGCAAAGGGACATTAGGTCGTAAATCGGCGCACTAACGATCGTGCTTCATTCATTCAAGCACATTTTACAGTTCTAGACCAATCAGTTGTAGCTGCACCGTATGTTGATATGCACAAGAATATGCTAAGAAGAAAAAACCCATTTAAATCTGAGGTTTGGATCGCGAGATCCCACAGAGATAACTCCGGAGATTGGTTGCTTAGACACATGATGGATACGCAGACAGAGTGTGCTCAGTTGAGAGCGCTGTCTCAGGGACCGTCATGTACAATCCTGACATTTGAAGAATATGACATAAATGGATATACATTTTATACGAGAGCACAAGATAACAAGAGCACCAACCAGAACAGCGGAGTCTGTATAGATGCCTACGATACCAATGGTAATATGCAGACCTACTACGGATTCATAGAAGAGATTTGGGAGCTTGATTATGGGCCTTTGAAGGTTCCTCTTTTTCGGTGCCAGTGGGTTAGGCTCCCTGGGGACGTGAACATTGACAAGTACGGTATCACTACTGTGGACTTCAAGCACATCAGATACAGAGAAGAACCATTCGTACTTGCTAATGTTGTTACACAAATCTTTTTTGTTCGGGACCCGGCTGACAAAGAACGCCTCGTGGTTCTTCAAGGAAAAAGAAGAATTGTCGGGGTTGACAATGTAGTCGACGAGGAAGACTACAACCAATTCGATGAGCTTCCTCCTTTTGGTGAGAACATCGACCTAGGTCTCATGGAAGATAGTGAGGAAGCTACATACATACGCCGTAATCATAACGAAGGTCGAATCGTTGCTTAGTTGTAATAATATACGGATATATCTTATGTTGGATGAAGGATATGCTTCAATTTGTAATATATGGATATACTTTATTTTGTATGGAGAACATGCTTCCAGTTGTAATATACGGATGTACTTTATTTTGTATGGAGAACATACTTCCATTTGTAATATACGGATATGCTTTATCTTCAGTTATCAATTTTGTAATTCACTTAATTTTTCTGTGATTAAAAAAATCAATGTTTCATATATTCTAAAACTTCATGATTTTATACAAATTTATAAATTTATTTCATCCTTTTTGGAGCTATATATGAAAAGTTATGCTAGTTTGAATTTGAGCTTGGCTTTAGCCACTGACTTTTGGGGCCCACACGCATCACTGCCGGTTCTAGAGAAAAAATCGGCAATGATACCTCCACATCACTGTCGGTTCTAGAGAAAAATTCGGCAGTGATGTTTAGGTATTACTGCCGGTTCTACTTTCAACCGGCAATGATAGTTATATCAATGCCAGATTTCTTTGGTGAACCGGCAGTGATTGTCATATCTATATAAACGAAGCGCGCGGTCTTCTTCCCACACTTCGCCATTTTTCCCACACTCTGTGCCCAAGCCTTCGCACCGCGCCCTCCTCCTCCGCCATGCCCTCCTCCGTGTTGCCCACGTCAACTCCCCCACCCGGTGAGTCCTCCCTTGCACCCCCTCCTCTTCCGTCTCCCCCACGTCGGTTGCCCCTCCACCTACCCCTCTATGGTCAGTGTGATAGTAAATTGGATTAGATTTTGATATAAATGTGCTATCTATTTTTTTACTACCGCTATCATATTGAAATCATGCACCATGGCTAGATTCAGTAGTAAAATCTAACAATGTGGCCAGTAAATCGAAATATATTTGACAATAAATTTGGTCCAATTTTTACTGCCGTTATCACATGAATATCGTGCGCCATGGCTAGGTGTGGCAATAAAATCTAACAACATGTCCAGTAAATTGAAATGCATTTTGCGGTAAATTTGATCCATTTTGTATTGTCGCTATCACACGGCAACCATGCGCCACGGCGAGGTGCGGCAGTAAAATCAAACAACGTGTCTAGTAATTGAAATGCATTTGGCAGTAAATTTGGTATTCATTTCTTACTGTAGCTATTAGATGACCATTATGCACTATGGCAAGGTGTGATAGGAAAATCTAACAACACGTTAAATAAATTAGTGTAAAATCTTATTCATTTGATATTTATTGGCGAGACTTATATCATTATATTCCTCTCATCGTTAGTAAGCTATGAGTGAAAATCGTTTGTGAATCAGAGCGACCAGTGAAATGTTATGGCTAAATCAAGAAAAAAATATTCTAGTACAAATAAGGAACCGCATTTGTTGGTTGGTTGGCTACGATACTAGTTGCCTTGGTCCCCACAGAAAGTGGGCACATGGGGTGAGTTGGGTGTGCTGTCTGGTCGACGCAGTAAAATAAGCTATTATACGCTCATGTGCAGAATAGCGTTTACATACATACATACATACATACATACATACATACATACATACATACATACATACATACATACATACATACATACATACATACATACATACATACATACATACATACATACATACATACATACATACATACATACATACATACATACATTGTTTTCGGAGAGTCAGAAGAGTACCTCGAGAGGAAAATAATTACTCTGAATTGCTCAAGTTTGTAGCTATGCGTTGTGTGCGATGCAAGTTGAAGTGTCTGCATCTTCGCTTGTCTTGCTTGAAGTATCCCATCTAGTTTTATATTTCATGCACACTTGCATCTAGCAAAAGCACCAAGGGTACTACCTACTTGGAAGCAATAAACAGAGTGGCTTTATGTAATATCCTAAAATTTGTAAATTATTTTAAAATATTTATTTACAATTTTCTAAGGTTTTTCTGAAATTTTCAAAGATTTTATAAATGCTTTTTGCTATTTTCAAATTTAAGGAAATAATTTATTTTTCCAACCTGGGAAGGGATCCCTCCATGTGCTCTCTATGACACTTGGCCTGATTGTTACCACCGGTATCTCTCCTAGTGACATGTATTGGCTTTACTTTCTTGGTGATAGTTCCTAGACTTTCACAACTTTTTCAATGCAAGATATGTAACGAATCATCTTTGTGCTATGTCAAGAATATGTTGGAATGGGATCATTTTTTATGGATTAGTGTGCTTTGTCAAGAATATGTTGGAATGGGATCATTTTTTATGAATATGTTGCGTTGTTTAATATCATGATTCAGTATCTCAACTCTTGTTCTCATGGAAATGTTAAAAATTGACAGATTAGCTTTTATATTGCATTTTTAATGTCTACTTTATTTTGCTACTGCTATGATATGGCAAGGCTACACGGAGATACACGGAGGCAGCAGACGCTAAAGACAATTTGGCAGCTTGTTTCTAGGAGCATCATTAGATTTTATTATGTTGTATTTATTATATTCATGTAATAAATACCTTATATTGTATTTGTTATATTCATGTAACGAGATTTTTGTTGTTTTAACAATACATTGTATTTATTATATTCATGTAATAAATACCTTATATATTGTATGTGTCAGTTTTGTTCTCTATACTAGTGCAATGCATGCGTGAAATGAGTTAAACGTGAAACTAGGCGTAATATCACCATTCCTATGTTTAATTATGTACCGAGTAGTGTAGTTTCGCATGGAAATAATATCACTAGCTTTAAGAAACTAATGGCCAAATGTGTGTAATATTGTACGATAATTAGTCCATTTCGTCCACAACTTGCATGTGACCAATTTATACGTATATCATCACATTCATCTCATGCCTTTGTTAATTTTAAATTTTAGATAAATTAGCTGCACATGGCCGCTAACCAGGAACAAGTGCCGGATGGCGCTGAGCATTTGAACCAAAGCCCGGAACAAAGCCCGACAAGCTTCCTCAACCTGCAGCAAACAGAGGCAACAAACGTACGTGAGGTAATTATTTCAGAGCAAATCTTCATGTATACCGATTAGACGAGTAATGAAATAGCCAAAATGCAGGGCCAGACATCACGTGAACAGAGGCAGCATCGTCAACGAGGTCCTAACAAGTTGAGGACGGGTGAACGAAAGGTGATCGTGGAGCTTAATGCAGTCGACGAACCGGTTATACCAGCATCACTCCTTGGGCCATACCGAACAGCAAGCGGGGTCCAAGCTAGAGATAACGTGCCCATCACCTACAAATCTTGGACACGTTGTGGCGTTTGCCCATCGTATGTTCCCGATGAAATCAAGGAAGCATTGTGGACAGATTTGACATCCAAGTTTCAGTTTCCCGAAGATCAGTTGGATCATGCGAAGAAACGTGCACTAGCCATCAGGGGAATCTCCTGGAAGAATTGGAAGACAAAGCTGAATAAGGAGTATGTGAAGAAGGATGAAACGCCGAATTTGATAAGTACCCGAGGTTGAGGCAATTTTGGGATGAATTCGTCCAATATAAGAAGTCTGATGAAGCCTAGGCTATCAGCCAGCAAAACAAGGCAAACTCAGACAAGAACATTTACCCCCATACGCTAGGCACCGGTGGCTACGTGAAGAAAGTACCCAAGTGGGATGCAAGGGAAGAAGAGATGGCCCCAAGATCAAAGTACTGGATGCTTGCGAGGGGAGCTAGTCTGTCGGATGATGGCAGCTTAAGCTTCAGAAGCGAGAAAGAAGAGAAAATTTCAAATAAGATCGCAGATGCCTATGCCCAAGCCACCCAGGGCTGCTTCCAACCAAGAAGAGAGAACGACGAGCTAACACGCGCCCTGGGTAACAAAGAGCACCCTGGTTGTACTAGAGGGTTAGGCTTGGTGCCCTGGAAAGCAGCGTTCCCAGAGGACGCTTCTATCTATAAGCGTCCGAAGCTAACTAGATAAGAACAGTTGGATGGACGTGTACGAGTAATAGAAGAAAGGATGCAGGTAAAGGAAATTCAATTTCAAGAACAGATACAAAAGATGCAAGAAATGCTAGCGAGCGTCCTCAGCGAATGTCAGGCACATGACCTCCAGAGTCCCGCCGTTGCTCGTAAAAGCAGCCAAGCGTCCGCGGATCCTCCCGAAGAGGACTCGGCCTGTAGTTTTCCCGTGGACAAAATCGTAGAGCCGACACGTTGCAGTCTGCACCTACCCCTAGCGAACATAACCATTAAGGTGGCTGTAGGGATGGCTTGGCCATGCGGCGAGGGGCAGATGTTGCATAACCGCCCAATTCCTGAGGGATACGCCAGAGTATCAGTAGACAGTGTGGTTGATAATTACCGTAAAGTTGAGGTACAGATCCCCAGCGAGGAAGGCAGAAATACTCTTGGACAAAGCCTGGGCACATTCATCGCGTGGCGTAAGTGCTACATAATGTTTTTATCCGATGACGACAATGGCGATGATGATACTAATGATGACGACGCGGCCTATCCAGGTAGTAAAAGTCCTCCTCCGTCACCGAAAAAAAGTCCGTGATCCCGCTCCAAAGGCCACGAAAAATAATGAAAGAGAACCGCGATCTCAAAATTCATCACGGCCGGCGGGAAAAGTGCCACATCCGTGAAGCCAAAGACAACTGTAAGAAACGAGCATATGACATGACCAAGAAGAAACTAGAAAGGAAGTAGACGCCACGTGATGACTCACTTCAAAAAGACGCCAAAGACTGATAAAGTTGAAATCGAAGTCGCCAAAAGAGATTTCTTCCTAGACATAGCGACGGTTAAACAGATCGACGGCAATCAATCTCTTCAACCTAGCCAACGATCGGACTACGAGCGCATCTCTAGGCGTAAATCTAAAGGACAAAGTTGGTAAAAGAGCTACCGCGCAGACTGTAAGGGTGCTAAAGGGCGTGGCCCTCTCTAAGGTGGAAGTTTGTTAACGGGAAGCATTGGTGGATCCAAACGAGGAGCGAGATCGACGACACGCTACGCGCGTCTACATCAATGGTATCGGCAGCTTGTCCAAGAGACAAAAACGCGCTGCGTTCCCGCCAAGTACAAAGAAACGGATTTTCACAATATGGACGGAGTTTTCGGTAGAAACCTCGAGTTATACCAGTTGTACCAACGAGATGCTCGGGCGTGTCTATATTAAGAATTTGGACTCGTAAGTCTCTTGTTTAATTCGTACTATACATTCACGCACTTTAAACTTAGTGTCTAACTTCTTTCTTATGTAGAATGGAGACAATGACACTCAGAGCGGACTTAAATGAAAGGGTAGGATTCCTCAATACCGCCTTGTTAATCGCAAACTTATTAAAGATCCATTGACGAGAGAGAGATCGAGAGTACGTACTAAAGGCATCGCTAAAGTTACAAGACAAGACATACGTATTTTTACCCTACAACTTTCAAGACGTGTTTCCCTACCTACTAGTCGGTTTATCATGTGCAACACCATGTCATGACTAATGGGCTTCGCAGTTTTCATTGATCCTTCTCGTCATTACGCTAGACGATCGCACGATCACCGTATTGGACTCAATGAGGAAACCGACAAACGATTACAAAGAAGTAATAGAATTGCTAGACAATTGAACTCGGTCGCTATGCTATTGTTCCGTAATCTTTCATTCCATTGCACTTAATTGCACCTAATTAAGTTTAATGAGTATTCATAACCATACAGGTATGCATACAAAATACCGCAAGAAGAGCACGCTGCACCGCCCATTCACGAAGAAGTTCGTAATAAAACCGATTTTCCGTGCCTAAGACAAACCGCAAGGGAACAATTTATGTGCATACTACGAATGACACACATACACATGTTCGTCACTGACAGTACCAACTACAACGGCGAGATGGTATATCATTACATGTTGACGCCTACTTTTCTTTATAAAAACTACGACACTAATTAATGCATCATTTTCTTCAATGATAATACAGCGTGAAGCTCGGCACCAACAACCTACTTGACAAATGGGTTGAAGCCATTCGAGAGCAGATGGCTGGGTTCATCGTTCGGGAAGTGATCAACCCGAATGGCGAGTTTTACGAGCCACACGCTACAATTAACTGAAATGTGAACGATTGTTAATGAACAATGTAATAATTAAATATTACGATGAATTATCAGATTTCAATTATGCTTTACAAATACTTCATTAATATTGTCATGATTAAATGAGTATTCGTATTCAATGTTAAATATTATGATGATTTAATATATTTGAATTATTCTTTACCAATACTTCATTAATATTGCGCATAACATATACCGTCTGTAATAAATGTACTGCATAATATATATATAGTACAAATACACATCATACATATAATACAAAAAAATTATGTAACCGGTTTTGGAGGATAATATGGCAATCGCATTTATCACCGCCGGTTTTAGAGAATAATCGCAAGTGATAACACATTATCACCGCGGTTGAAAAATATTAAGTGGCGTGATATGGATTATCACCGCCGGTTGAAAATAACAACCGGCGGTGATAATGTGTATCACTGCAGGTTGAAAAATAACAACCGCGCGATAAGCCTTATCACCGCCGTTATGGATAAAAATCCGCAGCGATAAGCCTTATCACCGCCGGTTGTATAATATAAACCGCAGTGATATTATTATCATCGTCGGTTGAAGAACCGGCAGTGATAGTCCCGACTATCACTGCCAGTTAGGGAGTGCCGGGTCAACATCCGGCAGTGATGCTGATGTTGATCCGGCAGTGATGTCCTTTTCTGTAGTGGTGAATAGGTCTTGTCGTGCTGAACTGCTCATCGTGCCGAGTTTTCAAACCTTCATCTATGTCATACCAGCTCAACCCGAAGACATCCATGTTGAGTGCAAAGACCAGCCAAAAAAGACAGCCTATTGCCCAGGTCTACAAGTGACTGGCATGGATTCCACTCAAGGTAGAAACACAAGAGAGGCTGTCGCAGTTCTTGTTAGCCGTTGGTCCAGTGTACATGTAGCGTAGTAGCAACGTGTCTATATATATATAAACCGGATGCGTCACTTAAAAGGAACAAACAATGCCCCCCCCCCCCCCCAAAAAAACACGACACCATGGCATCCCTTGTCTTCTGCATTAATTCCATATCCTTCAAATCCCGTACATGAATACATACACCTACATAAGCAATGTTATGTAAAACAATACTCGATCAGCCTTAGCTACAGTGGCGGAGCCAGGATTCTTTCAAGCCTCGGGCCGAAAACTAAGCGACAATAACTAACGCCAAATATTACTCACACCATGGTACAACAAAAACACTAGACAAATACACAATTAAAAATTAATTTGAATTCCATGCTTAACATTTCAACAAAATAGATAAAATATGTCAAAACAATATAGCGTAGCGGAGTGGTAGAAAAGTTAATACCTAATTAAGGAAGGTTTGGTGCATCTGAAACTATCATATTTTCATCAATAATAGAACAAGAACCTGAACCTGCAAAAGAGGAAATTACACATGTAAATTAGACGCACAAAACTACGAAGGTAACCATTAAGGCAAATTGCATTAGAAGAATGTAACATACCACTAGCACGAAGACTACGAGGTAGTTGTTGCTTACGAGACCTCATATTTTGAAAACGTTGTAAAATCTTGTTATCTTCAATGCTTGCAAATACATCTCGCTCAATGTAGCATACCATACTATCATTCATCTAATCATCATTCATCTTATTGCGCAACTCGCTTTGACAATGTTCATAGCGAAAGCTTTCTCTCTTATTGCGGTTGCAACGGGCAAAATCAAGGCCAATTCAATGAGGCGATATACCAATGGAAAAAGCTGTGTCTATCGGTCTGAACCATCTTCACAGCAAGATTACCAAGGTCATTACAACTTAAAAATTCTGGATCAGCTCTCACATCAGCAATGAATGTCTCAAGTTGGTCCTTAAGTACTATACAGTCATATTGGGAGAAGTCGGCGTCAAACATCTTAGCTAGTTCAATTAGCTTGTCTTCATCAAAGTTGGCAAAAGAATTCTTTGGATCAAGACAAGCAATACATCTCAATAACTGAGTAGATCTTTCAGCAAAGCGATTGTTTAACTCGACAATAATTTGATCAAGTACCACATTAAATATTTCATTATTGAAATGATGGTAGTAAGTTACCAATTGGCTGCCACGACCCTCGAGCGGCCCCTAGCTGTTATTGTATCCGACATGTTTGGCACAATGATGTTATGTTGCGCATAAAATGTCTTTACCTCATGAAAGAGCTCATCCCAACCATGTTGCCTTATGTCATTAATTTTTTGCAATGTGGCTCCAACCAATCCTATAGCACGAACAATGTTCTGATCTTTCTTTTGCAAGCAATGTGACAGATCATTAGTTTTACCCAATATTCTGATCATAAGATGCAATATAAGCACAAATTCAAAGCTTTCCATTTGTCGCAATGCACACAAGCTGTGGTTTTTGTGTTGTATTTGTTGCATCATCACATACGCTTCTCTAATACCTCAAGAACTGCATCCCACATCGAGAGAAGACGACACAAGGTTTTGTGATGTGAACCCCACCGAGTATCCCCAGGTCTTGCAAGATTAGTTTCTTGGTTTTTTCCTCTTCCTGTAAAAATTTCACCGCTCTCTAATCTACTCACAAGATTATCATGGTGTTGTTGGGCCAATTGATCATGTCTCTTGCAAGAAGCATTAATAAAGTGTTGACAATCAAAGATGTGTAGTTGAAGAAATCCAAGACGTAAGAACAACATTTGGCAACAAACAACCACTAATTGCAAATGATGAGCAAAGCAATGTATGTAAAATGCATATGGATTTTCATCCAATACCCGCCTTTGTAGCCCGTGGAATTCCCTCTCATGTTTGATGCGCCATCATATCCTTGCCCTCGCAATCTATGGATAGATAAACCATAACGAATAAACATAGCATCCAAAGCTACCTTCAACGGTGATGTTGTGTCATTAACATGTCAATCCCAAGAAATCTCTCAATCACCGCCCTTGTTTGTTGACATACCTATATGAAGAAAGAAGTATAGTTTTTATGAGGGCAAGAAGCATAGTTAAAATCTATCAAAAAATTCTAAATAGCGATACTAACCTCAAAATCACAGCCATTTGTTCCTTGATAGATGCATCTCGAGACTCATCAACAAGGACGGCAAATTGTCTATCCCCAATATCATCCACAATGGCTTTATCGGTCTCTTACGCACAAGCTTTGCACAATTGCTTTTGTATTTACAGCGAAGTCATTAAATGGTTCCTGTGAGCACTATCTAACAATTTTGTAGCATTTTATCCTTTTCTTTATACCATTGCAGCATCTCTAAAAAGTTTCCTCTATTGTTTGATGTAGAAGACTCGTCATGCCCACGGAAAGCAAGAGCTTGCAATAGAAGAAACCTTACAACACCTAAAATAATAGTAATACGACCCAAATATTCTTCCTCCTTCTTCTTGCTTGTATCAGCCCACACATGTGTGACACTTTGCCTCTGATTTTTAAAATCTTCACAATATTTTCTAGCTCTATTATGAGCACTATCGATTTTACCAACATGTTCATCAAAGGATTGAATTGCATTCTTCCAATAACTAAACCCCGCCTTTGTATATGCATCAGTACCAAAGTTTTCATGTTTCCATTGCTTAAATAGAAAACAATAAAAGCAAAATGCAGCATCTTTAGCAACACTATATTCCAACCAATCATGCCTTTTGAACCACTCTTCTTGAAAGCTTCTTTTATGATTTCCTATAAATTTCCGTGGAAACGTATGACCTTTTGGTTGGCATGGTCCCGTAGCAAATACTCCTTCTAGCAAAGATCCCTAATGTCCACATCGAATTCATCAATTGGTCTTCAAGCCCAGATCGGCAATAATATCTTCCAAATCAAGCACAACACGAGGATTATTTTGTTGGTTATTACTAGCTCCAGTTCCTCTTTTGTTTGAAAGGGATTGGTTGGACTGTGACGGAAAATAAGATGATAATGGCTTCACCTCTTCATCATGTATTTAGCAATTAGCAACGCCACATGAATGATTATGGTTATACACTCTGTATGCAAATATTAGCAAGTAACTAAGTAAGCAACCATGTAACAAATGTTCATCACAACTAGAAAATCACTATTGAATTGATTCTTAGCATCGATGCATCACAATTCATAGCATAGCATGATCAAAATATTAAAAACAGATTACTCATTCACCATTACTCATTCAAAGAATCACCAAACATTCGTACATTCACCATTACTCATTCAAACATTCACCATTCTCATTTCTCAATTCACATGCACACACCCACACTTCATCGGTTCATCTGCTTATCACTCACCGAGATAGCAGAGTCAGCAGAGTAGAGCCGGTGGGGTTGACCATTGGCGGCGCGGCGGCGGGCGCGCTGGGCCGGCTGGGCGGCGGCGGCGCGGACGAGCTGCGAGCAAGAGCCAGCTCCAGAAGAAAGCGGCCGAGGCGCAGAGTAGAAGGGGACGACGAGCAAAGCGCGGACGGAGAGAGGAGCGGCGCGGCGGAGCGGGTGGTCGCTGGTCGCTGGTCGGTGTCGGAGACTCGAGCGGCGCCCGAGCGGCGGGGCGACGGCGGCGCGCGGCGCGAGATCGAAGTCGGGAGCGCCGAGCGGGGGCGGAGGAGCAGCAGCTCGCTGGTCGATGTCGGCGCGCCTGGCGCCTAAGCGGCGCGGCGCGGCGCGCGCGGCGCCCGAGCGGCGAAGCGATGCGCGCGAGATCGGTTGCGAGCGGCCGAAGCGGGGCGGAGGAGGAGCAGCACGCGTGGTCTCCGGTGTCGGTGTCGGGCGGCGCCCGAGCGGGCGGGCGGAGGCGGCGCGGCGGCGCAGGGCGGCCGGGCGGGCGGGCGGGGCGGCTGCGCTGCGCTGCGCCTCTGAGCGGCGGCGTGAGCACCCGAGTGCGAGTGCACGGGTGGGCGTGCGTGCGGCTTGCGTGCCCTAGGCGCGAGCGCGACTGGGCCGGGCCGGTGACGCCTCGGGCCCAAAATGAACAGTACTAAATTTTTGCACTGTTACATGGGCCAGGCCTCGGGCCCGGGCCCCACTGGCCCGAGGCCCAGCTCCGCCCCTGCTTAGCTAGTAGGAGCACTTTCAGAGTATCTCAGCTCGTGACACGTAAACAACTCATGTTAAGTACTTTATTGTGATTAACTCAGCTTATGGTACGAAGCTAACTTTGTCTCCCACTTGTGCTTAAGAGGTTGACATTTTTTCGCATCAATGCATCTTTGGGGGGCCTTTTACGTACTAACGAGTACACGCACGCCCGTTTCAAAGGGCGTATACATGCTTCCGCCCTTGGGATGAAGAACGAAAAAGCGAATCGATCGGGCGGGGCATAGCAGAAGCGGAGACCCGGCCGGCAGGGGACAACGACCTCCGGCGCGGCTTCCGCTGGTTATCCGAGAAACGTGTGTGCGCTCGTTCTTCACCCTCCACTCTCACGTAGTCTGTCCAGCTAAATTGCCATGTCACCCCTCGAACATCCCATGCACGGGAATTTGGTGGGCATCGATGAGATTTGATGTTGACGACGGGTGGCTTTCTATGCAGCGGAGCCAAGAGAGGTTTTCACTGAAATACTCCTATGATTTCAAATATCGATTGTTTTGGAAATTGACATATATTATCTTTAAGATAACACTTTAACCATTAATTTCTCTGAAAATATGTTTTTCGAATAAAAACAATTATACACTATGAAAGTACATATGTCATGATGGATCCAGTAATACCAAGTTTATATTGCTAATATTGGTAATTTTCTATATATTGATAGTCAAACTTAAAAATGTTTGACCGGTATTGACACTACTACAGAACAGCACATCACTGCCGGTTCGGAAATCCCATCACTGCCGGTTATTGGCGCCGGCAGTGATTGGTCGGCAGTGATACTCGGGGATTATCACTGCCGGCTCAGGAACGGCAGTGATAAGGATTATCACTGCCGGTTCTATCTACAACCGGTAGTGATATTGTACTATCACTGCTGGATCAAACCTAAATCCGGCAGTGATGATAATTATCACTGCCAGTTATACGTAAAACCGGCAGTGATATCGAACTAGCACTACCGGGTTGTACCGTAATCCGATAGTGATATGTACATATCACTGCCGGTTTTCTCCAAGAACCGGCAGTGACAAGCTTGCATATTTTTTGTGCAATATATATATTTTTATACAATTGTTTACAGTGTCCATATGTAGTATACAAAGCATCGTTCAAATCATAATTCAAATATATCCATGTATATATGAAGCATCGTTAAAATCATAATTCAAATATATTAAATTAAGCATCAAATAATTTGTTTTTACAATGATTTATTTACAAATGTAGCTCGACTACATGTCATCCCATTCGCTTTGATTTTACAAAGAGTTGAAGTAGACATATCACGCGTCTAGGCTGTAGGAATGAGGGCGATGAGGCTACCCGTGGAACTCGTCGTTTGGATTGATGATCTCATCATGAATGAATCCGGCGATCTGTTCCTGAATTGCTATAATTTCTGTCAGCAATAACTTATTGGTTCTCTCAGTTTGGAGCGCTGTTTTTGAACAAAAAAGGAAGTTAATTACTGATGATATTTATTAAATAAAAAAGGGCATCAAAGTGTAATTACGTACTACGGCTTCGTTATAGCCGACACTCTCAGTGACAATTGAATGCATATTTTTACATACATAGAATGCACATAAATTGTTTCCGGGTTCCTACCTCATGCATGGAAAGTCATTTATTATTTCAAAAATTTTCCTGTATGGACGATACCGAACACTTTTCTTGCAGTACCGTGCGAAAGCCCTGTGAATGATTTTAAATAGTAATTAAACTTAAATGCAATAGAATGGAATTTTGCTAGAGTAAAACGCAACGATCGAGTTTACATTGCTCAAAGATGTCCCAAAGGTCTTGGTACAGATTTGTTTGTTTTCTCCCGAGTCCAAGACAAAAATCTCGCTAGCATCTAACCGGATGACGAGGAGGACCCAGTGAAACCTGCACATATATGTCAACGTAGTCAATTACTCCCACATCGTACGTGTTACGCAAAAATAGTAAAACGATATTAGAAGTCAGGAGATACGTACTTCAAGTTATAGGGTAAAAGTACGGAGGTTTTGTATTGTAGCTTCAAAAAAGTATTAAATAAATAGTCTTCAACGAACTGTGGATTGTCGTTCACAAGTTTCTCGTTAACGAGCCCCGGATCTAGGAATGCTAGATTGTCATTGTTATTTCTTCTACATGTCTGTATCTCCATTCTACATAAGAAAGAAGTTAGAGATGCAATTAAACAGTACGGAAATGCTGAACGATATACGGACAGACTTACAAAGTCCATAGTCTAAGTATGTTCACGTCCAAGGCATCTTGCTGGTACAACATATATAGCTTCGTGAAAAGAACCCAGCAGATGTTATCCCCATTGTGAAAATCTTGCTCTGTGTATCTGACTGCGAACGCCTCCATACCATCGTTGGACTACTGCATGTACCACTGATGGACAGGCCGCAGTTGTGTTGTAAGGTTGTCGAAATGAGCTGGTTCAACCAGCGGTTTTCCCATAACGAACTTCCACCTGAGACTTTGCGCCAGAGCATCTAGTTGAGCATCATCAGCTTGAGCATCCCGCTTTAAAGTGTCGGCACTAGCCACGTTTAGAAAATAACTCACACCATTAAAAAACTCTGCCCCGCAACGGTCCGTGTCATACATCCACCTTCGGTCCATCTACAATTAATTAAATCAAACATTACATACGCATATAATTGCAAATAACAAATAATTGTAAATGATTAGATTTAAAAACCTAGGTAGCAATTTTGACTATATTAAAATACATCAACCTTTTTGCTATGTAAATATCCATGTAGCAATTTTTAGTATTGTAAAAATGAAATTAATTGTAAATAGTTAGGATATATTTAGACTATATCAAAATATATCAATCTTTTTTCATTGCGTCAATATCCATCTTGCAATTCCTTATTATTTAAAAATTTGGAAATAATTGTAAGTACTTAGGATATACTTTGAGTACATTAAAATACATCAACATTTTTTGATTAGGTAAATATCCATCTAACAAGTTTTTATTATTTCAACATTTGAAAATACATGAACCTTTTTTCATTATGTAAATATCCACGTGGCAATTTTTTATTATTTACAAAAATTGAGATCAAATTACTAACCTCAAACAGAAGTACAATACAAATTTTAACAAATTTTCGGCAGCAGATCGTCGCAATCTACAAATCGAGCAAAGACAGAGCGCCTCTTTGTCTTTGCTCGATCGATCGGGAGGCAGGGGTCTCAGTTATATAAACGACTTATCACTGCCGGATCTGCGCAGAACCGGCAGTGATAAGCTCGGAATGCGCGGGAAAATCATATTGCGCGGGAAAATAATATCACTGCTGGTTCTAGTCTCAAACCGGCAGTGAAAAGGCAAGTACCACTGTCGGTTTAAGAATGACCCGGTAGTGATATATCTCTGCCGGTTTTTTTCTCAAACCGGCAGTGATATGTTGCGTTTTACTGCCGGTTGGTTGCATGAACCGGTAGTGATAAGTTCTCCCCCCCAACTTAACTTTAAAACGGCAGAGATATGTTATCACTGCCGGCTCGGTCCTAACCGGCAGTGATATGCCGGCAAGGATTGCCTGTTCTGTAGTAGTGTGATTTTGTAAAAGGATTTAAATTTGGAATTGGAGGTACTCTTTTCAGTCACAAATGAAGGTCTTTTTGGATGCATGCGGTCAAGCTTTTAAAATTTTTACTATCAATATTTTTTTAACTATTTAGATTGCATAAATTAAAATCATATGTATAGATTTGTCTCATAAAGTACTATCATAATGTTATAATTTTATTATGTTTTATAAATATACTCACTCCAGTCACAAATACATATCGTTTTGGACAAACTGCAGTTTCGAAACTTTGACTATCAAGATCTTCTTAAATATTTAAATTTGATACATGAAAATCATACGTGTGGATTTGTCTCCAAAAGTACTTTTTATAATATTATAACCTTATTTGGTTATATAAATATATTAAAATAGAATTTAGTGATCAAAGTTATGTCTTGAAGACTGTGCCGACATCCAAAACGACATGTATTTGTTACCGTAGGGAATATTACAATATAAATTAGTGGTCAAAATTGTGTTTTTGGAACCATGTCAATGTACAAAACAACATGTATTTGTGACTGGAGGGAGTAGTAGTTAGAAGAGCGGGAGCAAAGGGAAAAGGGTATGATACAACAAATACCCAGAACCACCCATCGGTACACATCCGACACATATGCCATGCTGCTAGTGCCGACACATATGCCATGCTGTGTGTCCACTACGGGCTAACATGAGCCATATGCATAGCCTGCGCCATGTCCCACATGGGCCTGTGCAATGAAGGTTGATGCTCTGATACCATTTGTAACACCCCAACACATCATGTGCTCAAGATATTACCATCATTTATATTTTATTAAATCCAGCTCTCCTAAAAAAGAAGATACAAATATTTTCTAAAACATTGCATTAAATCTGGTTGTTTCCTTTAACAGATAATACCAAAGATAACTTATTTTGTAATGCTAAAATGGGCAATCTAAACATATGCTCTTAAGGATAAATTCTATATTCACAACTTAAGCTAAATTTCTTAGCAAAGACAAACAACTACGTAGTTCAACGAAATAACTACGCTATATGGAGAGGCAGTTCATGACTCTAGGGATGACTTCTCAGTAGAGGGCTCTCTTTGTGGCCTTTCAGTTGGAGGGTTAGGTATTCATCTGGTGGGAGGGTGCTTATTTCTAGGACATAGCCTATGGTTCGGTCTCTCGGGAGGTCTTTGTTCAGAAGTTCTGGGTGAAATTCTACTCAGAGTCTTTTCTAGAGAGGATGGAGTACTCTTTATCTACTCTCTCCCAAGGGAGGAAGTCTGTGGTTGAGCATGAGGCGGAGTTTAATAACATTGTCTGCTTTGTACCAGCCATAGTAGATGACAGGGAGAAGCAAAACCCTGGTGGTTCTATAGTTCCTGCAGCTTCTGGGGGTGGTCAGAAGAGAAGTTTCGATGAGGGAGGTGGGTCTTTTCAACGATCTGCTTCCAAGAAGTTCAAGGGGAGACAGTTTGCCTCACCGTCGGCCAAGACAAAGTAGTCTCGACCGTTGTCTTGTTCAGCAACCCATTCTTCATCGACAACTTGAGCTTTCCATCCTGTCCCTATGTAAGGCATGATCTGCTTCAAGTGTGGTGGTGGACACCGTGCTGTTGAGTGCTCTTGGACTGGGAAGTGCCATCACTGTGGCCAGCCTAGTCATATGGGGCGGGTGTGCCGGGAGAATCCCAATAGCATCATCAAGTGGAAGCTAGTGCCACCTATTTGGGCTGCAGCTGCTTCTTCAAGGGGGTTGGTCAAGATGTTGGCAACTGCTCCTACTCTTTCGTAGCCCTCAGTTCCTGTGCTGGCACAACAGAGTGTTGGTGCTCTCGTTTCCCCAGCGTCACCAGGAGTTTACGCCATGCCATCTTTGGAGTCGACTGGGAGTCCAGACGTGGTGATAGGTACTTTGCTTGTGGATTCTCAAGATGCCTTTTTTCTTTTTTATTCAAGAGCATCCTATTCCTTTGTGTCAATTGAGTTTGCTAGAAATGTTAGGTTGGGGTTGCAGCATATTGCTAAGTCTGTGGTAGTCAGCTCTCCGAGTGGTCCTATTTCTAGTTCCATAGTTTGTCCTTGTTGCATTGTTACCATTGTTGATGATGATTTCTTTGCTAATCTGATGGTTATTCAGTTGGCCCCGTTTAATGTCATTTTGGGTATGGATTGGTTGCATCAGTATAAAGCCAAGATATGTTGTTTCGAGAAGACAGTTACCTTGCAAGCTCCATCAGGAGTGCAGTTAGTCTTTCAAGGCAGCGCGCCAGCTAATTCATCTCTTTGTATGGAAATATAACCCACTCCAGCCTCAACGGGAAATCTGTTTTACATCATGACGAGCTAGCACTTGGTAGGCACCTACAAGAAGTGTGAAGGACTATGTGAAGGTCCATCCATGTTTGTGATGAGTATTTGACTTTATTTGAGCAAGGTGTGCTCAAGTTTGAGTTTGATTTGGATTGATTTTCAAAATGAAGCAATTTGAGTTGTCTCTGCCAGAGTGGCGATGCAGTCGTATGGACGCGTAGTGATGAGTTGGATGGTTTATTGCACATCTTTGTGGGCATTGCTATGTGAGGAGTTTCCTTGTTTTTGATGATTGCAGGACGACGGTGCTAGGTCATGGTGAGGCGAAGGATGATCGGGACTAGGCGAGAAGCGTCGGAGGTCCAGACGGTCGGGAGATCGCCGGAAGATGATCGGAGACGGAGTCTGGGCAAGTCAAGAAGACAAGGAAATGAGATGATGCTATCTAGATGCCGCATGGATCAATGAGGGCCGTCGGATTGAGGTCTAGTTGATAGGTTAGCGGGTCTAGGTAGTATGCTTTGAAAACCGTTCAAGAAAATCCGGTATGTGTGTGGGTTTTGGGTTAGCCCTTGCATGGCTGTGTGTGTGGGTTAATCCTAGCCCTTAGATGAGTGCTCTAGGGTTGAGGGACTCATCCAAGGGTGGTAGGTGGCCCAAGAGTAGTATAAATAGGGGTGGAGGGGTAGCCTCCTTCCCTTGAAGGTGTTGATGTTTTTGATGCTCATTTGAGCTTTGCCCACATGAATGTGAGGCTTTGTAACCTCCCCTTCCAGAAATGAAAGTTTTATCCATCCACCTCTGAATTTATTTTATGATTTACATTATGTCTTTACTTTACGCAATTTAAATTCAGCATTTACTTTCCATAATTACATTCCCGCAATTTACTTTCAAGTAATTTGGATTTGCCTCCCCTCCTTCTAAATGCTGCTGATCTTGGATGTTTTGAGTGTGTTCATATGGTTTTACATCTCTTTTACACTCTTGGATTGAGTAGAGAACATCTTTTCTTTCAAGTTCCAACTTTGTTCAGAACTTGTTCTTCGCGCAGCAGTCAGTTTTTGATTTTTGTAAAAATATAGAAAACTCCTTTTTGAGTGATTCTTCTTGGAGGAGGCGTGGGACTCTGATATAAACCTGCATAAAAATTTTGGAGTTCACTTGTAGCACCGTTTGGGTGCCATGAGGTGAAAACCGAGCCCCAAACTTTCTGCTCGAAGTTCTTGAGCATACTGTGTTCTTAAATTTTTCCTATTTTTTCTGTAAGGCTTTTAGAGGAGAAATTTGGTGGAGTTCTTCACGACTCTGATGCTCATAGGGAGAAAAATTCTCAGAATTTTTTGAGCTGCAGAAACCCACCAACCTCCTGTGCAAATTGAGGATAAGTTCTGGAAATTCTGCTTTTGCTTTTCTGAAAGTGACTTTTGTGATTTGAATTGATGTCCTTTCTAGAAGCAAGAGTTTGAATTGATTCCTCTTTATCTTGGACACTAGACAACAGGATTGTGACTCAAAAATCCCCACATATTTTATGGTACTTATCCATGCAAGCTTGGGGTACACATAGTTGTCTAGTTTTTCGGGTTTTTCACAATTTCCTTTGAGCGATCTTGTCGAGGTTTTTCTTGGAGTATTTTGGGGGAATTTTTATTTGCGACCATTCACCCCCCTCTGTTCGCCATCTTGGTCCTTCAATTGGTATCAGAGCCGGTTTTGCTCTTCCATAGATCTTGACCGGTCTCAAGAGCCATGGCGATGGACAAGTATTCCACCAAGCCTCCTATTTTTGCTGGAGTTGATTTTTCGTTTTGGAAATCGCCGATGGAGTCATACATCACTGCCTGGGCTTCGATATGGCAGTAGGTGAAGGGCAACGATGACTTCTCCGATGTGCTTCATGGCAGCGCCATTGAAGTAAGCGACTCGAGCTGCATAACGACACGGATGAGGTACCCACCTACGACGAGTTAAATGATGCCTTCTGTAAATTAGGCAAGTTTCATGCTAAGGCTAGGTTGAGGTGTTCTGAGTTAGAGAAGGAGGTAGATAGCTTGTCTCGGGAGTTAGCTTCACTTAAATCATATTCCTCCCGAGACTCTAATAGTTGTACACTCTGTGATGCTTTGCTTGTGGAGCTGGAGAACCTAAGGACTTTGCATGATAGTGTGCTTGTTGATCTTGAGAATCTAAGGTCGAAGAATGCTAGTTCTGTTACTATTGATATTCCTGCTAATGCTAGCTTTTCTCATGCTCACACAAATGCTTCTTGTAATAATTGCCCTAAATTGCTTGCCGAAATTGATGCCATGGGCGAACACCTTAGAAAGCTTTCTGCTAGAAATGATGAACTTGAATTGCATGCTTCTAAGGACCCAGTCAGCTCATGTGAGGGCTATAGGCAACTAAAACTTGACAATGATGCTTTGAATGTTAAGTGTGATCAACTTGCTAAGGACTTACTAGATAAGTCAAAAACTGGTTGCCTGTTGTGTATTGGGGTTAAGGATGATGTGGATCAAATCCATGTCGAGCTTAAGAAGAAGTTAAAAGACCAAACCCTTAAGATTAGAGATGCTCCTTGCGTTTCTTGTGAGGCCCTCAAGATTGAGGTAGCCGTGCTAAGGGAACAAAAAGCACGTACTGAGAGATCTTCTCTTTCTGGTTCTTCTTCTTCCTCTCCTTCCCACTGTTCTTCTTGTGCTTCTTTCTTTCGAGATTGCCAGTATCTTATGAGCACTCTCGAAAAGTTTGTTGGAGGCAAGAAGAAGCTCAATCTTATTCTAGACCAATCCAAGATTGGTAGATTCAATCAAGGTCTAGGATTTGATCCCTTGGAGCACGCTTGGGCGCATCCTCCCACCATTGTGCGCGGCTCCAAGAGTGGTGAGATTGTGGTAGCTCCTGCAGTGAGCACCACCATGTTTAGGTCTCACTGGGTTGTCCATAGGACTTCGACTAGAAGGGTGTTACTCTGTTGCTTCCGCCTCTAGCAAGACGGTACACATGCACCTTCCGTAAGAAGGATGGTCACCTAGTAGATTTACCTGTGCACGCCAAGATCACTCGGCGTAAGCGTGTTGTCGCTCTTAGGGTATTGTGGTCATCCCGGACTTTGAGTGCTCCTAAGGTACACACCGCTTCTAGACAGTTTAGAGAGTCGCTGCTTTTAGGCAAAGCGCCGTGACTCGGTTTTCATGCTAGTTCTTTGAGTTTTAGTCCCGGAGCTGTTCAGAGTCGGGCTTTCCGCGCCCTCTTGATATTCCTCGTTTTTCTCGTCGAGGTAGATATCAGCGGCGTGAGGCATTTTCTGGTAGGAGTTTTAGGCAGCTTCACTGGGGTGGTTCGGCTTTTGCACCACGGCAGGCCAACCCAGTTTCAGCTCCTAGATCATCTACTAGAGTTGCTACTAATCTCGTTAGGGTTAAATGTCAAAGAGACACTCAAGTCCAGTCTTCTTCAGTGGCTGGTACTCTGAGGCGTCGGGTGGTTTAGTATTGGGTCCCCAAGTCTTCACTCTATCCCAGTACTGAGTCATCTTTCCCTCTTGTGTCAATTCCTTGTGTCATGTCTATGCGATGATGCTTTTAAGTGCCTTTTGCCTTTCTCATGGCATGAGTCGCTTGAGGCTAGCTTGAGGATGTGATCACTGCCTAGTGGAGTGGATTTGGGTCATCTTGTGGACTTGTCCTTTCTTAGTTCGATTCTTATTCCATGAGTTGTCCTGAGGCATCATCTTCGCCGTGCACAAGTAGTGGACCTCGTTTTTCCTCGAGGTACCCACTCACGGCAAGAGTTGAAGGTAAGTATGTTGGTCATGTTGATCTTTACTAATCTCATCTAGGATCGGTTTGTCGCTTTTCAATGTTGGCACTTGATGTGAATTCCGAGTTGGCCTTTGCGGCTTGTCTCTAGAGGATTGGATCTTCCCGCATGACCATCATGAGCATCATGCTAACCTTGCATGTTCTTTCAACTTTGTTTGCCTCGTGTTTCGCTCCACAAGTGTTGAGCTTCATGATAACAGCATTGGGGACTTCCACTTCCATGGTGAGCTATCTCATACCCTCATGTCGGTTATACTTGTGATCATCATTTCCATGACATGTTGTGATTGCTCTTGCTCCCATGTGTATTATATGTACTTTGCTAGGTCTTGTTAGTTTTTGTCTGTCTTGTTTTGTGCCATAGCATGTTTTCCTCAACCATCTTTGTGCTTCACGTTTTATATCCTAAATTCATGAGCTTTTTCCCAGCATGTGATTTTCTTGTTTTTATCCTGTCCATGATATTGTTCATTTGGTATGAGCATTTGTATTAACTATGGGCACGTGCTATATATCATTTACTTTATTTTGTCATGAGTAGTATCTAGGTTATATGACACTGATTTTCTATTACATCCATGATTAGCTTTGTTTAGACTTTGTTTGTCAGACTTTGTGCTACATGTGAGTGCCTTTCATGAGATTAGGGTCATATGATCTAGCTGCACTGTATGACTTATATTGTTCATGATCACCTTTATTGTCCTTCATGCTTATATGCTTCATACCTATTTTGCATGAGCTTGTGTTTTTCATTCATGGCATGTATTCATCATCATGTATAGAGTGTTGCCATAAGTAGCTTCTCATCTTTGTGTCCACGGTCACCATTTACTTTCATGTCTTGCCTATGTCCTCATGACCTTTTGTTTGGTCTTCTTTTGACGGGCCTTTTCACAAAGATGTAAATATTGTTATTGAGACTATGGATAAATGCATCTTGATGTTGCTAATTGGTTTGTTTTATGCATGATCCTCTTTGGTTGTCTTCATTCATCTTGCTCATGGTATATCTAGTAGCATGTTGTTGTGCTTCATTGTGGTATTTCTTCATTTACATGCTCATTGCCATGTTTAGGTAGTATCTTGATCCATGTATTTCTAGACTTGCACATGATCCTCGCTAGCATTTTGTTGCTTTGTGATGCACCTTGCTTAGCTTCTTCTTGACATGATGATGCTATGATGCACCTTGCTGTTGTTTATCATGAGGATATGTTTTCACCGTTGTCTATGGATATATGGATCTTGATGCTATCTTTAGCTTGGTTGTGATCATGATCTTACATTACCTTCGCATCATGTTCATGCTCTAGATGATCATTTGCCACACTTTTCCTGTATCTTGTCCATTCGTGCCTAGGAACCGGATCCGCTTAACCCCATTTGAAAGCATAGATTTGTTGGATGCATGTGTCTAGGCTTTCCGTGAGGAGACCATCATCCTAGGAATATCTCTAAGTCTTCTTCCTCTCGCTTTTGGATCCACTTCAAGTCATTTGCCACTACATGCACTACACTGCAGTAGGTAAGTACCTCTGAAAATGTTGATGATAGTGATGGGTCTCTTAGGAGGTTGTGGTTCTTTTGTAGGTAGAGCTTGTGTCCTGTTTGTCTAGAGTCTTTTGGTTGGACTTCTAGCATAATTAGGTTGCTTTTTACCTTGAGCCGTCTTGCTCCTTAGAGACCATGTGGTTTTCGATCTTATCTCTTTTCCTCTAGCTTTCTACCTATCTCTTGTGAGGTGAGAGTTTTAGAGTGTGCCTCAAGGGGAGTAGAGTGTGTTTAAGGGGATTTAAGCTTGGAGTCGTGAGCCCTTACGGCCTTTCGTGAGGGGGAGCTGGTTTGTATATTATGTATTATATGTTTTCTTCCAGCTTTTTCTTTTTTTTGTGTTTCTTCTGGGTGTCTTTGGGCTTGTTTTCTTGAGTTGAGTTCACTCACTTAGACTTCTGGCATGCCTTGCATGGACCTCTTATCTTGTGCTTTAGGTTGCTATCATGCGTGATTAGTTGTTCTCTCTTCTCTCTAGGTTGAGTTCCCTCACAGCCTTATAAGTCTAGCGTGTATTGGGCCTCCAGGTAGACAGGTGCATGTGCACTCCATAGTTGGGATCTAGAGTCAGCTTCCTATGTCACCATGGGAAGATAAGAGCGAGTCTTAGCCATAGTGAGTCTCTTCTATCTTATCTATGCTCAATAGCCATCCAGTTTTGCGATTCTCGACTTCTTCTCCTCATTCTGTTTTTCTGATTGTTATTGAGTTCATTTGGGTCTTCTTTATGCCTAATCTTGATAATAACTCAACTTTAACCAGATCTGAGCTTAAAATTGATTCATTTGTTGAGGGGGAGTTTGGGAATCTGTTTGTGCATTGCATATAGACTGCATTTCTTGTTTAATGAGCTTTGTCTATTATGCAATTGATTTCTTCTTCATGCTATACACCATGCTACATCATTTGAAGAAAATCACTAGCTTAGGTATATCCAAGTTCATTTAACTTGCTAAGCTTAAAAATGAAATAAGCCTTAAATGAAAAACTTGATCAAACTTGTTGCTTTTACTTGCTAGGTTTCTTCTCTAGAGGTTTGTGCCATAATTTGAGAAATTTAGGAGTTCTCTAGAGTCCCTATAGCAACTTGGGTGAAACTAGTTTGATCCATGCTAGAGTCCTTCAATTGCTCATGAATCATTGTGCTAAATATGAAAATTAAACAAAATTGACTCTTCTTGTGCACATATGACTCAACACCTTGCATTCACAAGACCGCTTCCCATTGCACTTGGGATGAACTTGGAATACATCGTGTTTGACCTAGACCATCCTCTTAAGAGTTCATCTTGAGATGGTCGCATACGGCTTGAGTCAATTGGTTGTCAAAAGAAAATGCAAATAAATTAAAAACAAAGACATATGTGGGTAAAGAATGCAAATAATGTCAAACACTTGCACCCCGCTATGTCTTATATGATGATAAATCAAAATTTGCATTAAGTGATAAATGAGCCCGAAGGACCTTGTATGCTCTTCTAGATTCCCCAAAGTGTTGAGTAGGTTGAACTCTAGGTTTTCCTTTTGATCCTTAGAGTGGCTATTCTTCTATTTTTGAAACTAAAGCTAAGTGTTGCACTTGTCTAATCTTGCTAAAAATGAAATATTCAAAACTAAGCTCGTATTTGCACTTGGACATGTCTTAGTTTAGTCATCTTCTGAAATTGACAAGCTTGGTGTAATATCCTTCCATTTTGATCAATTGGATAATCTTCAAAGCTCTTTCGATTGCATTTCATGCATACATAAAAAAAATTGATGCCTATATTGCCAAAAGGGGGAGAAAACGTAGAAAAGGCATCACTAAAATGATAAAAATGTGAATGCTTATTTGGTTATTATGATCTTTGTAAAACTATGCTACTACTTCTGTTGGATCATAATCTCATAATCACATTTGACATATTTAGTTGGATTTTAGAGTTTTTGTTGAAAACTTACTTTGTCTTAAATTTAACTCTAAAATCTGAATTCCTCTTCGTCAACTTGGTCATGGTTCTAATTTCTATCTTTGGACCAAGTTTGACTTTGCAACTAAAAATTGTTTTCTTCTTCATTTTCTTCAAACTCAAATTTATGCCTTTTGTGTGGTTTGTCAATATACTCATCAAAGGCGAGATTGAAGGACTATGTGGAGGTCCATCCATGTTTGTGATGAGTATTTGACTTTATTTGAGCAAGGTGTGCTCAATTTGAGTTTGATTTGGATTGATTTTCAAAATGAAGCAATTTGAGTTGTCTCTGCCAGGAGTGGCAGTACCGGTCGTATGGACGCGGTAGTGATGAGTTGGATGGTTTATTGCACATCTTTGTGGGTATTGCTATGTGAGGAATTTCCTTGTTTTTGATGGTTGCAGGACGACGGTGCTAGGTCATGATGAGGCGAAGGATGACCGGGACTAGGCGAGGAGCGTCGGAGGTCCAGACGGTCGGGAGATCGCCGGAAGATGATCGGAGACGGAGTCCGGGCAAGTCAAGAAGACAAGGAAATGAGATGATGCTATCTAGATGCCGCATGGATCAATGAGGGCCGTCGGATTGAGGTCTAGTTGATAGGTTAGCGGGTCTAGGTAGTATGCTTTGAAAACCGTGCAAGAAAACCCGGTATGTGTGTGGGTTTTGGGTTAGCCCTTGCATGGCTGTGTGTGTGGGTTAATCCTAACCCTTAGATGAGTGCTCTAGGGTTGAATTTATTTTGCGCATTTACATTATGTCTTTACTTTACGCAATTTAAATTCAGCATTTACTTTCCCGCAATTACATTCCCGCAATTTACTTTCAAGTAATTTGGATTTGTCTCCCCTCCTTCTAAATGCTGCTGATCTTGGATGTTTTGAGTGTGTTCATATGGTTTTACATCTCTTTTGCACTCTTGGATTGAGTAGAGAACATCTTTTCTTTCAAGTTCCAACTTTGTTCAGAACTTGTTCTTCACG
The DNA here is from genome assembly GCA_036346275.1 of Otatea glauca. Classification (NCBI taxonomy): domain Eukaryota; kingdom Viridiplantae; phylum Streptophyta; class Magnoliopsida; order Poales; family Poaceae; genus Otatea; species Otatea glauca. Next base: position 20,881,398 of record CM070731.1, on the reverse strand, counting down.
CAGTAGTCAGTGTTTGATTTTTGTAAAAATATAGAAAAATCCTTTTTGAGTGATTCTTGTTGGAGGAGGTGCGGGACTCTGATATGCACCTTCAGAAATATTTTGGAGTTCACTAGTTGCACCGTTTGGGCGCCATGAGGTGAAAACCGAGCCCCAAACTTTCTGCTCGAAGTTCTTGAGCATACTGTGTTCTTAGATTTTTCCTGTTTTTTCTATAAGGATTTTTGAGGAGAAATTTTTTGAAGTTCTTCACGACTCTGATTCTCATAGGGATAAAAAGTCTCAGAATTTTGTGAGCTGCAGAAACCCACCAACCTCCTGTGCAAATTGAGGACAAGTTCTGGAAATTCTGCTTTTGCTTTTCTGAAAGTGACTTTTGTGATTTGAATTGATGTCCTTTCTAAAAGCAAGAGTTTGAGTTGATTCCTCTTTATCTTGGACACTAGACAACTAAGATTGTGACTCAAAAATCCCCACATATTTTATGGTACTTATCCATGCAAGCTTGGGGTACACATAGTTGTCTAGTTTTTCGGGTTTTTGCACAATTTCCTTTGAGCGATCATGTCGAGGTTTTTGTTGGAGTATTTTGGGGTAATTTTTATTTGCGACCATTCACCCCCCCCTCTGTTCGCCATCTTGGTCCTTCAAAGTGCGTAACTTGATCGGAAACATTGTTTAGTTTACTCCCGTACCTTTAAGTCAGAAACAATTATTACCTTTAGCTGGGGACACTACTACAGAACAGCCAATCCTTGCCGGCATATCACTGCCGGTTAGGACCGAGCCGGCAGTGATAACGATCTCTCGCCGGTTCAAAGTTAAGTTGGGGAGAACTTATCACCGCGGTTCATGCAACCAACCGGCAGTAAAAGCAAGATATCACCGCCGTTTGAGATAACAACCGCAGAGATATATCACCGCCGGTCGTTCTTAAACCGGCAAAGATACTTGCATTTTCACCGGGTTAAAGCGAAACCGGCAAAGTGATATTATCTTCCCGCGCAATATGTTTTTCGCGCAAGATTCAAAGCTTATCACTGCGGTTCTGCGCAGAACCGGCGATGCTAAAGTCTTTATATAATCGAGACCCTCGCCTCGAGCCGATCGAGCAAAGACAGAGAGGCGCCTGCCTTTGCTCGATTTGTAGATTGCAACGATCTGCTGTAAAAAATTTGTTAAAATTTGTATTGTACTTCTTTTGAGGTTAGTAATTTGATCTCTATTTTTGTAAATAATAAAAATTGCTGTGGATTTTTACATAATGAAAAAGGTGTATTTTCAAATGTTGAAATAATAAAACTTGTTAGATGGATATTTACCTAATAAAAAATGTTGATATATTTTAATGTACTCAAAGTATATCCTAAGTACTTACAATTTTTCCAAATTTCTAAATAATAAGGAATTGCAAGATGGATATTGATGCAATGAAAAAGATTGATATATTTTGATATAGTTTAAATATATCCTAACTATTTACAATTATTTTCATTTTTACAATACTAAAAATTGCTATATGGATATTTACATAATGGAAAAGGTTGATGTATTTTAATATAGTCAAAATTGCTACATATGTTTTTAAATCTAATCGTTTACAATTATTTGTTTTTGCAATTATATGCGTATGTAATGTTTGATTTAAATAATTGTAGATGGACCAAGGTGGATGTATGACACGGACCGTTGTGGGGCGAGTTTTTTAATGGTGTGAGTTATTTTCTAAACGTGGCGCGGCGCTAAAGTCGAAGAATCTGGACTACATGTGCTGTCCATGCGTTGATCGGAAAATCAAGTTGTTTTCTACCATAGAGTCGATACGCGCACACTTGCTTCAAGAGGTTTCAAGGTGGCTATACCGTTGGACCAAGCACGCGAAGATGAGATTGTACATGAAGGGCAACACATTATTGAAGATGACGGAGACAACGGTATGACGGCAGCTTGAAGATACGCTTGTCGGCGACCATGACGACGATCCGGATCAAATGTTGCGTGATGGGGAGGAGACTTCACGAGTGAAAGAGAGTTTCAAAAGTTCCAACATATGGTACAGGACTCCACGACACCATTGTACCCAGGCTGCAAGGAGGAGCACAAAAAATTGCAGACCGTGCTACTACTGCAGTTGAAGGCAAGCAATGGTTGGACCGATAAAAGCTTCACTGAGCTCTTATGTCTCTTGGGGGATTTGCTTCCAGAGGGTAATGTGTTGCCTACAAGTACGTACCGGGCCAAGCAGGTTGTCTGCCCGTTGGGATTGGAAGTACAAAGGATACACGCATGTCCAAACGATTGCATGTTGTATCGCAATGAGTTTGCGGACTTGGATGGCTGTGCTGTTTGCAAAGCAAAGCGGTATAAGGGCAACGATGATGACATCGATAATGAAGATGTTGGGGTGAAGCGTAAGAAGATGAGATCTCCCCGTAAGGTGGTGTGGTATTTTCCTATAATTCCCCGTCTGAATCGATTGTTTGCGAACAAAAGGCATGCCCAATTGCTACGATGGCACGCCGAAGAGCGTAAGAATGATGGAATGCTCAGACACCCTGCTGACTCTGTGCAATGGAGGAACATCGACAGAAAATATAAGAAGCACTTTGCATATGATGTAAGGAATATAAGGTTCGGGTTGAGTACGGATGGGATGAATCCTTTCGGTAACATGAGCAGTCGTCATAGCACTTGGCCGGTAACTCTATGTATCTACAACCTTCCTCCTTGGCTTTGTATGAAGCGGAAGTACATTATGATACCACTACTGATCCAAGGGCCCAGGCAACCTGGCAACGATATCGATGTGTACATCAAACCATTGGTTGAAGATCTTCTAATCTTGTGGAACGATGGAGTACGGGTATGGGATGAGTATAAAAGAGAGAACTTTATCCTCGCGCATTGTTGTTCGTAACCATCAATGATTACCCTGCCCTTGGTAACTGTCGGGCGGACGACAAAAAGGCTTCAATGGATGCGCCCAATGCTTAGATGGTACAGCTAGTCGGTGGTCAAGAACTGTCGAAAAATGTCTTATATGCGGCATCGTAGGTTCCTCCGCAAGGATCACCCATACCGCAATAATAAGAAAGCTTTTGATGGGAGAAAGGAGACCGCTTTAGCTCCGAAGAATCACACTGGAGAGAGATATTTTCAGCTGTAAGGGATCTTAAAATTATCCACGGAAAGGAGCAGGCGGTACATCTATCCCGAGTTCCGTGATAAGGCTCCTTTGTGGAAAAAGAAATCGGATTTTGGGTCCTACCATCGGCAAAGACTTAGAAGTGCGACACGCAATCGACGCCATGCACATAGAGAAGAACGTGTGTGACAAATTGCTTGGTATCTTCTCGATATACCGCAAAACAAAAGATACTCTCCAAGCACGGATGGACCTTGAAGATATGAAACTCGTGAAGGAGCCGCATCACGAGACATGGATACAGGGAAAAGTACCTTCCCGCACTGCTACACTGAGCAAGAAAGAAAAAATTAGCTGTCTGCGAATGCTTGCACGGAGTGAAAGTTCCGTCCGGATACTCGCCAACATAAAGAGACTAGTCTCAATGAAAGACTTAAAATTAATTGGTATGAAGTCTCACGATTGCCATGTGATGATGACGCAGATGCTTCCAATTGCAGTTAGGGGTGTTCTGCCAGAGAAAGTTCGAGACCCAATTGTGAAGTTGTGTTCATTCTTGAACGCGATTTCACAGAAGGCCATCGATCCATTGAAACTAGATAAGCTACAGGAAGACGTGGTCCACACTCTCTGCAGGCTCGAGATGTGTTTCCCTCCATCTTTTTTTGATATTATGGTCCATCTCATTGTTCATATCGTGAAAGAGATACGGATTCTCGGTCCCGTGTTTCTACATCAGATGTATCCTTTTGAGAGGTTCATGGGGTCATAAAGAAATATGTTCAGAATCGACATCACCGGAAGGTTGCATTGCGATGGTTGGGGAACCGAGGAGGTCATTGAGTTCTGCGTTGATTACATGGATCTCAAACCGATTGGTGTGCCTACATCACGACATGAGGGTAGGCTACGAGGAAAAGGGACATCAAGCAGAAATCACTCCATACAAACAATCTAGCTTCATTCACACAAGCACATTTCGCAGCCTGGGACAATCGGTTGTGGTGGCCCGTATGTCAACATGCACAAGAGCATGCTATCTAGAACAAACCCAACGAAGTCAGAGGGTTGGATCGCGAGAGAGCATAGACATAACTTCGGCGATTGGTTGCGTAGGCACATGATGCATACGGAGACAGAGTGTGCTCAGTTGAAAGTGTTGGCTCAGGGACCGTCCACTACAATTCGGACATTCCAAGGATACGATATAAATGGTTTTACTTTTTATACAAGAGCACAAGATAAAAAGAGCACCAACCAAAACAGCGGTATCCGTCATGGATGCCTCACGACAAAGAACGGAGATAGGAAAACCTACTACGGATTCATAGAAGAGATTTGGGAGCTTGATTACGGACCTTTGAAGGTCCCTCTCTTTCGGTGCCAATGGGTAAGACTTCCAAGGGGCATGAACATCGACAAGTACGGTATCACTACCGTGGACCTAAAACTGGTCGGATACAGAGAAGAACCATTCGTACTTGCTAATTGTGTTACACAAATCTTTTTGTAACCGATCCAAATAACAAGGAGCGCCACGTGGTTATTCAAGGAAAAGAAGGATTGTCGGGTTGAGAATGTTGTCGAAGAGGAAGAGTACAACCAATTCGATGAGCTTCCTCCTTTCGGAGAGGACGTTGACCTCGGTCTCATGGAAGAGAGTGAGGACGAAGTTACATACATACGCCGCGATCATGACGAAGGTCGAATCGTAGCTTAGTTGTCCTAATTAAATATATTTTATTTTCTCATATGTAACAATTAATGTATTCTTTTGTCATATGTATCAATTTGTGTGAATTCAACTTCATCTGTGTGTTTTTTTTGTATTTGTGTGAATTTTTGAAGCGATGGTTGGTCTACTGCATTTGTTTGAATTTAAATCAAATATTACATGTCCTGAAGTATTCTTCCAAAAATTTCCGTAAAATTTGGATAAAATTGATAGGATTTCAAAACAGTGAGCAATTTGAATTTTTTATTTTGAAATATTAAAACTATGAAAACAGTGAGCAATCTGGATTTTTATAATTTTACAACTTTGTCAAAACTTAGGGACATATTTAAATCAAATATTACATGTCCTGAAGTATTCCTCCGTAAATTTGCGTAAAATTTGGATAAAAATTGATAGGATTTAAAACTCCCAAAGCAATCATCCTTTGAAAACTTTGACATAATTGATCGGAGCTTATCACGCGGTTGTCTCATTAAGCCGCGGTGAAGTGCTTTATCACCGCCGGTTTGTAGTATTAACCCGACGGTGATAATCAAGTATTATCGCCGTTTTTGTTTTGAACCGCGGTGATAAATACTTTTACTGCCGGGTGTAGATACAACCGGCAGTGATAATATATTATTACTGTCGGGTTGAGATTGAACCGGCAGTGATAAAAACTTTCACTGCCGGGTTGAGCTTGAACCGACAGTGATAAATACTTTCACTGCCGGGTTGAGCTTGAACCGGCAATGATAATTCAACTATCACTGCCGGTTCTCTTTATTATCCGGTAGTGATAGTGTATCACTGCCGGTTTTTGTGGTGACCCGGCAGTGATACTCTAACCCTATAAATTCGAACGCCGCGCCACTCAGTCCCTCATTTCCACTTCAACCTGACGCCGCCACTTCGTCTCCTCGCATCGCCCCGCCGTCGCCCCGCATCGCCCCGGCCGTCGTCTCGACCTCACCGCCCCGCCGTCGCCCGGACCTCACCGCCCCGCCGTCGCTTCAAATCGGAGGTGACTTTCTTTTCATTTTTTTCGCTTCAAATCGGAGGTGACTAGATCCGAATGCCATGGCCGTCGGCGTCCTGGCGTCCTCCCGCCGGCCGTTGGGGTGCGTCGATGGCAAGGAATGGGCGGCAACGGCTTCATCGCGGTGAGACGTTGGCGAATCTGCTTCTGCCGGGCATCCAATGCGAGTGGCATGGTGTTTGGACTCTGGAATCAGACGCGTGCGTGGCTTTAATTAGGTTAAGATTGGAGTTTGGTGTCTGGAATCACATGCGATTAGTTTTTCATTAGCCTTCAGACTGGAGTTTGAGCGACCAGAGCTCATGTAAGTAGCCTAAGGTCCTGAGGCTTAAAGTCAGTTTTAACTTGTGAAAAACCAGTAAACTCTTCTAAACAGTTCAGTTTTTAAGCAACTTTTGATATAAATAGGGAAAATTTGGCTGAGGGTGGTTGCTGGGTAGGTCGATGTGTGTATGTGCATGTGCTTTAGGTAGATCAATCAACATGGGGTAACAAATTGTTTAATCCAATCCCACCAGATTCATATGTAGGACTTCCAATTACACCGAGAATTCCGCTCATCACGCTTTAGGCTTGTCAACTAACTGTCTTTGTCCACTTCTAAAAAGTAACTTTGCCTATGCCGCAGCTCAGTTAGGCTTCAAGTCATCCTTTTTATTCTAGCATTAGCATTAATATGGTTTATAGAAAAAAATAGCATCACCATTAATCTAGTATGGGGTGTAGTTCACAGCGTGATCAAAGTTCCCTCAAGCCTCAACCCCAAACTCGCGTTCAACGAAACTGTCTATCCTTTTATGCACAATTATTTGTCCATATATTTTTATGCACAATTATTTGTCCATATATTTCTATGCACAATTTAACCATTTTTATGCACAATTATTTGAATTTGAATTAACCGAACCATAACACCAACGAAGTACGTACTCGTGAGGCCATACATAATTATAAACATGTAGTGTATTCGAATGACATTCATGTGAAGACTTTATTCTTTAGACATTGTGGAGAAGTCACAGACTTTATTCTTTGTATTGCATTTTTAATAAATTTCATTGTATAATTTTTTTCCTTTCATGTGAGAAGCTTGCTAAATGTATGTATATGTGTATGGTTACCTGGATGTATATGTGTATGGTTACCTGGACTGTATGTAACGTGCATATGTTTATTGCTGTATGTTTGATTTGTGCCGTGAGACATAATGTGCATATGCGCTTATTCAAAAAATATGTGCTAACACATCGACAAAGTATATATGTATGTGTACATCTCCTGCAGATGTGTATATATGTTGTGTACGTGTATGCTTATATTTGTGTCTTTCAAAAATGACCTTGTTAATTGGAAATTTTCAACAAACTTGCTAGGAATGGCCTCCGATGAAGGACAAGTGCCAGAGGGAGTTGGGCCCTCAAATATGGACGAAGGAGGAAGGGGTAGCCCGAATAATAGCCCAACGTCCTATCTGAACCTGCAGGATCCAGCCATGGACCAACCTGACGATACTCACGTAAGCGAGATAAAGTTTTAGTACACTGTGGTTCCCAAAACATGGTAGGCCCGCACGACTAATAATTTAGAAGATCAATTTGTAGGCTCGGGCGTCGATCAACGAAGGCAGTGCGCAAGTCGTGGTCCAACAAGATGCCTAAGGGAATTTTTAACATAGTGGAGCTCTCGGCGGTCGGGGAACCTGCTATGCCAGAGTCATCATTGGGGCATGCAGACAGCTGCAGGGTTATTGCTAGGGATGATGTGCCCATCGGCTATAGATCATGGATTGGCCGCGAGGTGACCCATGGGTGGTACCCAATGACTGAAGAACTCATTATGGGACAAGCTGAAACAAGTTTTCCAGCTCCCCAAGGGACCGAGCTGGTTGCAAAGAAATGAGCACTCAGATCATGTGCCTGCGTGGAAGAATTGGAAGACAACACTAAACAAGAATTATGTGAAAAGAATGAAACGCCGAATTTTGACACGCACCCAAAGTTAAGGGAGTTACGGGATGAATTTGTATGCATAAGAGGTCCAAGAAGCTCACATAGTAAGTCAAAGTAACAAAGCAAACGCGGATAAGAATATTCACCTCACAAACTAGGAACCGGAGGGTACGTGAAGAAAATACCAAGATGGGATCGGTCGAAGAAGAAATAACCCGCAAGGGTATAATTCTACAACGCCTTAAGCGAACGATCGAAGCATCGTTGCTTGGGAGGGTGCTTCTATCTCCGATGATGGCGGCTTAAGCTTCGTGGCGATAGAGAGCGTGAAGTGCTACGCAGAATCACGGATGCTCACACGCAGTCTTCCCAAGGATCTTTCGCACCACGAAGGAGAATGACGAGCTAACCATAGCCCCGGTAACAAGGAGCATCCGTGTCGCACTGAGGGGTTGGTTTGGTCACGTGGAAAGAAGCCTTCCCGCAGACGCATGGATGTACAAACGCTCAAAGAGATTAAGAGAAGATCGACCGAACGCCGATAAAGATGATGTCGCGAGCGCTAGAGGAACAAAGATCGGAACTAGATAAGGCCGTGGAGCAAGCCGTGCAAAAGCTCTCACCACGACCGCCACCCGGTGAAAGCCACGAGCTCATCGGTCCGGTGCTCGTAAGAGCAACAAGGCGTCCACGAGGATTCCCAAGAGCATGGATGCGTTTTCTGTGGATGACATCAAAGAACCGACACCGTGCAAGCTACATTTGGCCGCACATGGCATTACCATAAAGGTGGCTGAGGGCAGGGCTTGGCCATGCCAGGAGTCACGGACTTTGCACTATCGCCCGATACCGCAGGGATTCGCCAGGGTCGAAGTGGACAGTGTCATCCGCCAATACCGAAAAATGGAGGTAGAGATCCTCGCGCAGGATGGGAACAAAAGCTAGGAGAAAACGTGAATGGCTTCTCGCGTGGCGCAAGAGCTTGATTAAGTTTGGCTCGGACGATGAGGGCGACGACGATGATGATCACCGCACTCCACACGAGACCTCCGCCCTTCTCGCCGCCAACCAGAAAAGTCCAACTCTGCGTCGGCACCAACCGAAAAAGCCCGACTCCTCCGCCAAAACTATAAAGAATCGAACAACGGAACATCTCGGCGATCGGCACCGTCCTCGAAGAAATCTCAACCATCTGTGAACCCAGGACAACCACAAAAGAAACTATCAGCTGACATGACTGAGGAAGAGCGGAAAAAGCATGTAAGCGCCTGCGTAGCATCTCACTTTAAAAAGGTGCCATCAAGTAAGAAGACTAAAGCATCTCACTTTAAAAAGGTGCCATCAAGTAAGAAGACTAAAGTTGATTACGACGCAAAAGTTTTTCTTGAGTATGGCAAAAGTGCAAAAGACGGGCAAGCTTACAACCTTGCAAAATATCGGACTACGAGCGATATCCGTAAAGCAATACTTGCGGCGGCTAGTGCCGACATCGTTAAAGCGGGATGCTCAAGCGGATGATGTTCAACTAGATGCTCGCGCAAGGTCTCGGTGGAAGTTCGTTATGGGAAAACCGCTGGTTGAACCACTCATTTCGACAACCTTACAACTCAACTGCGGCGCGTCCATCAGTGGTACATGCAGCAGTCCAACGATGGTATGGAGGTGTTCCCAGTCAGATACACAGAGCAAGATTTTCACAATGGGGATAACATATGTTGGGTTCTTTTCACGGAGCTGTATATGTTGTACCAGCAAGATGCCTTGGACGTGAACATACTTAGACTATGGACTTTGTAAGTCCACAAGATATCATTGAGCATTTCATCTCGCTTAATTGCATCTCTAACTTTTTCTTATGTAGAATGGAGGTACGTACATGTAGAAGAAATAACAATGACAATCTAGCATTCCTAGATCCGGGGCTCACAACGAGAAACTTGTGAACGACAATCCACAGCTTCGTTGAAGACTATTTATTTAATACTTTTTTGAAGCTGCAATACAAAACCTCCGTACTTTTACCCTATAACTTCAAGTACGTATCTCCCGACTTATAATATCGTTTTACTATTTTTGCGTAACACGCACGATGTGGGAGTAATTGACTACGTTGACATATATGCGAGTTTCACTGGGTCCTCCTCGTCATCCAGCTTAGATGCTAGCGAGATTTTGTCTTGGACTCGTGAGAAAACAAACTAATATGTACCAAGACCTTTGGGACATGCTGAACAGGTAAACTCGATCGTTGCGTTATTACTCTAGCAAAATTCTATTCTATTGCATTTAAGTTTAATTACTATTCAAAATCATTCACAGGGCTTTCAGCAAGATCTTGCAAGAAAAGTGTTCGGTATCGTCCATACCGGAAAAATTTTGAAATAATAAATGACTTTCCATGCATGAAGCAGAACCCTAAACAATTTATGTGCATTCTATATATGTACAAATATGAATTCAATTGTCACGAGAGTGTCGGCTATAACGAAGCCATGGTGCGTAATTACACTTTGATGCCCTTTTTATTTAACAAATATCATCATTAAGTAACTTCCTTTTTGTTCAAAAAAGCGCCCAAACCGATAACCAATAAGTTATTGCTGACAGAAATTATAGCAATTCAAGAACAGATCGCCGGATTCATTCATGATGAGATCATCAATCCAAACGGCGAGTTCCACGAGTAGCCTCATCGCTCTCATTCCTATGGCCTAGACGCGTGACATGTCTACTTCGACTCTTTGTAAAATCAAAGCGAACGGGATGACATGTAGTCGAGCTACATTGTAAAAACAAATTATGTGATGCGTAATTTAATATATTTGAATTATGATTTTAAGGATGCTTAGTCGATACATGCATATATTTGAATTATGATTTGAACGATGCTTTATATACTAACATATGGACACTGTAAACAATTATATAAAAATATATATATATTGCACAAAAATATGCAAGCTTGTCACTGCGGTTCTTGGAGAAACCGGCGGTGATATGTATATATCATTTGTCGGATTATGGTACAACCCGGTGCTAGTACAATATCACCGCCGGTTTTATATATAACCGCAGTGATAATTATCATCACGCGGTTGTAGATATAACCGCGGTGATAATCCTTATCACCGCCGGATTTTGGTTTGATCCGCAAAGATAGTCCTTATCACCGCCGGATTTTGGTTTGATCCGCAGCGATAGTCCAATATCACTTGCGGTTGTAGGTAGAACCGCGGTGATAATCCTTATCACCGCCGTTCTGAGCGGCGGTGATAATCCTCGAGTATCACTGCCGATCAATCACTGCCGGCGCCAATGACCGACAGTGATGGGGTTTTGGAACCGGCAGTGATATGTTCTGTAGTGGTGGGATCAAGCTAATTATTTTTGGAAGCGCAGCTGCTAGGACAGGGCACAAGCCTTTCTACGAGAGGAAAGGTCATTTGACTTTGACTCTGGGAGATCATCGCCATTATTTTGGCCCTCAAGCGCTCCTCACGTGCCATCATCTCCTCCCTCATCTCCTCCTTCAGCTCCTCTCTCAGCTCCTCCCTCAACGTGTTCTTGAGGTGCTCCGCACTTGCTTCCATGATCTTGATCTGGCACTGGCAGCGTCCTCGTCTTGGAAGAAGGACCTCTTCATATGCCTCATACCTGCGGCAAGCACCCGCCCCTTGTGGTCGGGCTTCTCGATCGCCGAAGATAGGATGTCCTTCGACCCTTGATCTGAAAGGTCCCCTACTCTTTTTGCTGGCTTACATCTTCTTATAAGAAATGAATATAAATTAATGCTAAAATACAATGGGAAGGGTCAACTGCAATGTACTAAGTTAGATGTCTTACGATGGTGGAGACGATCCACACAGTCGCGGGGTTTAGAACTACAAGCCAAGCGTCGGAGGTTTTATTCTGTTAGTGTTATGCCCTTGAGGCAATACATGACTATGTTTATGAATAATAATATGATTATTGGTCCAATGAATGTATATCATTGTATTGATTAACAAGTATGTGACTTGCTTATGAAGCTCTTTACTTATTGATGTAATTCGATAAATATCTATGATCGGATATCATCGTATAGGACAACGATGAATAGATCAGCACAGGTAGTGATCGATGATCATGCTTCATAGATCATGGGATATAGAGATATCATCTATACATTGTGGACGCATGTTGAAGAACATGAATTAGATAGACCCGCAATGAGACACTGCGAGAATGTTTCATTCTTATGTGTCATCAGTGTATCTCAGACATAGCAGATGTATGATCCTTAGACCTAAGATTGTTATATTCCCTACATGTGTAATAGTTTTCTTTGGGGCTATCAAACACTACTTCCTAACCGGATAGTTATAAAGGTAGCTTTCATGTTTACTATAAAATGTGCAGAGGGAAGTGAGCAGTCAAGATGGAATTTGCCACTCCAATGAAACGGAGATATATGATAAGGCCACTCGTGTGATATGATTAAGGAAGTGCATGGCCATGCCGTGATTGAGGAGTCAATCACAACTTATTAATATATCACGGATACGAGAGATGGATTGAATCATCAAAGGATGACATGCTTCTCGCCTTGAGTTCAATCTTCATATACTTGGCAAAGGGATTATTACATGAGTACTTTGATAGGTTCTGTCCGATTTGATCATAGTATGTTTGGGAGTTGGCATACTTTTCAAGGAGCCGCTACCAACTATTGGATTGAAAAGGAGATTTCCGAATCCATGTCCAAACGTACGTGAACCTGCAGGGTCACACACTTAATGGGCTGGGACGCATTAATTTGTATTGGATCCGTAATTAAGGGACCTCGTGGGCTTAGCACGCTGATGGGCCCTGGTTTAGTGTTTCATCTCGTGGCTATATAATGAGGGGAGGAGGGTGGGCACAGTGTGTGCTTTCCCACGGTTTAGAAGTGATTCACCCGAAACCCTAGCCTCCTCCTCTCGCTGCCCCTGCCGAGCGACCAGATGCTTGCACACAGACGCACATCATTCCATCCCTAGATGTGTGGACTACTGCGGTGACGCTGCTGCGACTACGGCGTGGGAGGACGATCCACGGCGAGGCGAGGACAATCCATTCCATCGACGCAACGACAGCGGCGAGGACGATCCACTACATCGACGAGCGAAGGATTCCGCAACTGCGTGTCTAGTGGCAATCTAATCTGTGATCCCTTCTTGCGAGTAGCTTTCTGGTTATGCGGTAGATTTTTTTTATGCTAGTGTAGCATACCGCGTTCCTCTTCAGATTCATCCTCGCTAATACCCAGTCGCGTGCTTGATCCTCACATATGTGAGAGTAAGGCATCACCATCCCAGAGTGGGCACACTCCTCGGCTAGTCACGCCCACTCTGCCTTATTCCCTACATAGCCGACGAACCGAGCTGGTGCCTGTGTGTGTTCTACCTCTGGATAGTGATGTTCTTCTCTCTTGGCTCCTCCTCCTCGGGCGTACACTTCATCCTTGTGAACTCCTCCTAAACATCGGGAGTCACAAACGGATACCTTTTGAAGGGAGTATGATCTTTCAGCACGTACTCATCATGCATGATCATACCCATTCTCTTCAAGGCGTACTGTCTCACAATGCATTCATCTTCCTCTCGTCCATTTCCCTTAACTTCGTCCCACAACCGATTCTTCTGCTCGGCACTAACTTCCTTCATCCAGTTCCTAACTATGATCGGCACCCTCTCCCTCACCAATTGGCCAAGAAAAGATTGGTAGCGCCCCTTAGAAGGACCCATGCAAACCCCCTGTTGCATCAAAGTGGAGAACATGCGGCGTTCTCCCTATGGCCCCTTTATTCAGTGTTCGAGCCTTTCTCACCTTACTCGGCCCCTCAACATTTGTCACCTTAATTGGCACCTCAACATCAACTTCTATTCTATCGGTGATGAGCCAGTGCTCTATCTTTGTGATATTTTGAATATATATATCAAACCTAAACTTAATGAGAGAAAGCAATTCATATATTTGACATGGTCATATATTTCACATGAGAGAAAGCAATTCATAGCTATTATGTCGACTTAGCAATGAATCATGTAAATTAACAGATTAATGGATAATTCACGACATAGTATTATACTAGCATATTGTAGTAAATTAACAGATTAATGGTTGATCTTAAAGAAACGTATATCTGTTGGCCAACTAAGTATGTACCAATAATGACTCCAAATCTCTAATTTGGTTAGGTCCTAATCCCATTCGAGGATATGTTGTTCGGACAAATTCCTAAGTTGTTGTACAACTCCAGAGAATAGCATCTCCCCGCTTTTCTCCAAATACACATCTCGACTACATGTCAAGAGGGTGTGTATCCAGAGAACACCAGAGAGATGTTGTCGAAATTAATTTTCTCTACAATAGTATAACAGTTTAATTAGGAACTTGCCCGAACCACATATCCTAAAACTATCCAAAAAACATGGATAATTCAAGACTGCTTGCTTATAAATATGCAATTTTAGCATATTTATAAACAAACACCCTCGAACGGGAGACGTAGGTTACACAACCTAAACTCTAACATTCGTCATATTACAACAACTATAAAGACACAATACTACATAAATGTACATCACAATCAGTTCTTTTTCATCATCACAGTCGGTTCTGGTGGTGACATAAAGTCATTAGATAATGATGAGGTGACGCTATCACAATCGGTTCTCGCCCGATTGTGATGAGGGAATCATCTCTATCAGTTCTTTCTAGGAACCGATAGTGATGACCCACTCATCTCTATCGGTTCTTAGAAAGAACTGATAGAGATGAGGGGGTGTGCAGTTTTCCAATTCACCCTCCTAAAAAAGCACATATTACACACAATATGCACATATCACATTCACGCAGCATAGATTACACACATTATGCACATATCACATTCACGCAGCATAGATTACACACATTATGCACATATCACATTCATAGAACACAAACACTTTATTACAACACATATCACATTCGTTCGCAATATAGAACACAAACATGCTTAACAGTCAGTACATATGCAATCGCATTCACATATGTAATATTGTTTACATATGGACTAGTAGGAGCTTTGAGGATCTCTAAACCTACCGTCCTCCGAGATAACTTCTACCCAGTACCACTGGCATAAGTGGTCTCATAATTTATTGAGTTCTTTGCTTTGTAAGCTCTTCTGGGGATATCGATGTTTTGCACAATAGAAATGAGTGCTCTAATTTAAGTTTTAAAATTTCTATGTAAAAGGCTAAGTGTATTATTATGCATGTACATATACCTTAGCGAAAATGTCTACGCCGCTGACCACGAGCAGCATGTGATGCATGACATGGAAGTCGCATAGCTCGTCGCTGCCCTGTTGAGGACACTGTGAAGAAAGAAAAAGAAATTAAGAGACGAAGAATAGATGTTAGAAGAAATTAATCATACATATGCTAGGCACGTGTACCTTGAAGCGCTTATACTCTAGCTTGGAGCCCTTTTTGTCATTGTGTGTCCCTCCTTTAGCGACGTAGTCCGAGAAACCCCCTACATACATTGGAGAGATGCCGTTGAGTAAAAAAATGAACGTAGTTAAATTCAAAAAGTTTTAGGTAAGAGTAGTGCACTTACTTCTCCAAAACAGGCTTGATTGCATAGGTCATCGGTCTCTTCTCGAGCGAGTTAAAAGTGTAGACTTTGTTGTCACTTGGAGCGAGCACGAGTAGAACCCAATGATTACTTATTAAATGGTATGCAGTGCAAGGAAATAAGTTAATATACGGTTTAACTGCGTACATGTAATTGAAGGGTAAAGTACTACTTACTCCTCTTCGTACGGGAATAGAACGAAATCCTTTATTGACTCAGCTTTCAATGCCCCCTTGATGTAGCCGGCAACGAACTCCGGTTGAAGCCTTGTAATGGTCGTGGACACAACCTCAGGGTCGATGTAACATCCCAAAATTTGCTTTAATAATATTTATTAGTTATTTGTGCATTTTATGATTTTCTGGAATTTATTGGATTTTTGTGGATTTATTTGAATTAACTTTAGATTAAGCATATTGGTCTTTTGTTGAAAACTATTCAAATTTATGCAAAGTTAAAGTAAAGTTTTGCTAAAAATATTTTATTTAAGTTTAAAATGCCTCAAAGTATTTTAGAGAATTTTCTTGGATTTTTCCTGATAGTTTTATTGCCTAAACCAAATCAAATGAATTTCTATAATTATTTTAAATCAAAAACCCGTTTAAAACGAGTGAACAGTATTGGGCCAGAGCCCAATACTGTGCACATGGGGCCCATCTCTGTGCGGCCAAAGGCATTGCATTCTTGCCGTCGGCCAGAGTCAAACGGTCACGACCATTGGATCTAAATCTTGCGATCGGGATTTGAGAATGAGGTTTCCTATTTTGGTTCAATGCTGTGGACCGTCAGATTGAGATCGCATGGTGGGGATCAAGGCGTACCGGTTCGGGACTCCTCCAGATCGGGACGGTTGCAGAAAGCGCGTGGACGGATAGGATCGTGCAGCATCAGGAGTGTTTCGTGACCGTCCGATCATCATCGCGCGGAGCTGCGTCGTCGTCTTCGCAGCAGATTCGGGATCGCGTCCAGGCCGTAGCCGCCATGGATTCTATGTCCGAATCGGCGTCGGAGAAGGTTAGCGCGGCTATAAAAGGAGAGCTCGGGGTTGCCTTGAGTTCGCAAACCAAAGCCCCACAGTAGGTTTCGTAGATTGAGCGCCATTTCGTCAGAATCCGTAGAAGTTTGCCCAGTGCCCCCGCAAGAGGAAGTTGCCGATTCACCGCCATCAAGCCATCGCGAAGCCTGGGTCCAGACGAATCTGCTTCGCTGTCATCTAGAGCACCTTGTGCGCGCCGTTGTTTCGCCGGAAGCTCGCCGAAGAGGATGATCCGCGGGGAGGCCGTTCGCACCGAAGAATAGAACCTCGCCACCGTCGTTCCAGTGCACCAGAAGAGAAACCGATCGCGTCATCAGATCCACACCGGCGAGGCCCATCTGTATGTACCCTTCGTCCTTACCGCCGACGACCCTAGGGCCCTGCGCCATTGCCGTCGACATGGATGGATGCTCTGTCGCCATGTGTCGGCCACGTGGGCTCGATCACTGATGTGGCGTGTTGCGTGGCACTTGCGTGGCGGCCGCGTGTGTGCTGCGCTGGCGCCAGGTCGGCTGTGCCACAGGCCCGCGTGTCAGAGAGCCGAAGGCTCATGGACCGGGTTCACGGTGGACCAGATCCGAACCGTGGAGCAAGTCCATGGACCGAGGGCCACGTGGCAGTGTCTGATTGGCTTGGGTCAGGGCTGACGTCATGCTGACGCAATAAATCGATTTTTCAATATAAAAATAATTCAGTTAATTCTGATTTTCCAATTTCTGTATTTTCAGTATTTATTCAAACTTCAAAAGGCTATAAATTTTGCATTTTAACTCGTATTTGAGTGATTCAAATTTCTAAAAATTTATAAAATTGAGATATATTTAATGGAGAATTTTATTTGATTTTTGGAGTTTATTTTCTCTCCGTTTTGGTATTTATTTGCTTTTTTCCTTCGTTACGCGTAGACGTTGAATTGTGCGACGCTTCGGAGGAAGATCCGTCAACTCAAGATCAAGGTCCAGAACAAGACCAGAACCTATTCCAAGGCAAGTTTTGCTTTGATCATGTTGAACCCATGTTTATACAAATGCTATATTGTTTTACTCTATTGCATAGTATTTCAAGTATGCAGTTGTTTCAATTTAAATTGGGATCTAGTTAATCTACCAATTTGATCTATATACACTACCTTGTCATTTGTATGCCATGATCTAATTGTCACCCTAGGATGGTTAATTAATAGTTGGTTAATATTAATAATCAACATGGGCTGGATAGACCATCGTAGAATGCTTAGCCGTGCCACGCCATCATATGTACATGAATCATCAATGATTAATCTTGACTAATGAAATATGTAACAATGATGTTGAAGGACCATGTGGAGGTCCATCCATGTTTGTGATGAGTATTTGACTTTATTTGAGCAAGGTGTGCTCAAGTTTGAGTTTGATTTGGATTGATTTTCAAAATGAAGCATTTTGAGTTGTCTCTGCCAAGAGTGGCAGTACCGGTCGTATGGACGCGGTAGTGATGAGTTGGATGGTTTATTGCACATCATTGTGGGCATTGCTATGTGAAAGGTTTTTTCCTTGTCTTTGATGGTTGCAGGACGACGGTGCTAGGTCATGGTGAGGCGAAGGATGACCGGGACTAGGCGAGGAGCGTCGGAGGTCCAGACGGTTGGGAGATCGCCAGAAGAAGATCGGAGATGGAGTCCGAGCAAGTCAAGAAGACAAGGAAAGGAGTTGATGCTAGCTAGATGTCGTGTGGATCAATGAGGGCCGTCGGATTGAGGTCTAGTTGATAGGTTAGCGGGTCTAGGTAGTATGCTTTGAAAACCGTGCAAGAAAACCCGGTATGTGTGTGGGTTTTGGGTTAGCCCTTGCATGGCTGTGTGTGTGGGTTAATCCTAGCCCTTAGATGAGTGCTCTAGGGTTGAGGGACTCATCCAAGGGTGGTAGGTGGCCCAAGAGTAGTATAAATAGGGGTGGAGGGGTAGCCTTCTTCCCTTGAAGGTTTTGAGGTTTGTGAATGCTCCTTTGAGCTTTGCCCACATGAAAGTGAGGCTTTGTAACCTCTCCTTCCAGAAATGAAAGTTTTATCCATCCACCTCTAAATTTATTTTGCGCATTTACACTATGTCTTTACTTTACGCAACTTAAATTCAGCATTTACTTTCTCGCAATTTACTTTCATGTAATTTGGATTTGCCTCCCCTCCTTCTAAATGCTGCTGAACTTGGATGTTTTGAGTGTGTTTATATGGTTTTACATCTCTTTTGCACTCTTGGATTGAGTAGAGAACATCTTTTCTTTCAAGTTCCAACTTTGTTCAGAACTTGTTCTTCGCGCAGCAGTCAGTGTTTGATTTCTATAAAAACCTAGAAAAATCTTTTTCAAGTGATTATTATTGGAGGAGGTGCGGGACTCTGATATACACTTGCAGAAATATTTTGGAGTTCATTTGTTGCACCGTTTGGGCGCCATGAGGTGAAAACCGAGCCCCAAAATTTCTGCTCGAAGTTCATGACCAGACTATGTTCTTAGATTTTTCCTGTTTTTTCTATAAGGCTTTTTGAGGAAAAATTTGGTGGAGTTCTTCACCACTCTGATGCTCATAGGGAGAAAAGGTCTCAAAAATTTTTGAGCTGCAGAAACCCACCAACCTCCTGTGCAAATTGAGGACAAGTTCTGGAAATTCTGCTTTTGCTTTTCTGAAAGTGACTTTTGTGATTTGAATTGATTCCTATTTATCTTGGACACTAGACAACCAGTATTCTGACTCAAAAATCCCCACATATTTTATGGTTCTTATCCATGCAAGCTTGGGGTACACATAGTTGTCTAGTTTTTCAGGTTTTTCACGATTTCCTTTGAGCGATCTTGTCGAGGTTTTTGTTGGAGTATTTTGGGGGAAATTTTATTTGCGACCATTCACCCCCCTCTGTTCGCCATCTCGGTCCTTCAATTGGTATCAGAGCCAGTTTTGCTCTTCCATAGATCTTGACCGGTCTCATGAGCCATGACGACGGACAAATATTCCATCAAGCCTCCCATCTTTAATGGAGTTGATTTTCCTTTTTGGAAGTCCCGGATGGAGTCATACATCACTTCCCAGGGTTAACTGATATGGCAGAAGGTGAAACTCCCGTATGAGGTTCCTGCTAATGAAAATGTCACGGCCATCAATATGGTTGACGTTGAGGCGAATGCTAAGGCAAGGAACATTCTCATACAGGGTCTTAGCCATGTGAGTATGATAGATTTTCACCTTCGCTCCGCTCACGAGATTTGGGTAACCCTCGATGCTTACCATGAGGGCTCTACTCAAATCAAGACGTGAGGCAGACAGCCTCAAGCGAGTACAACAAATTTGATCAACGCTACCGGTGTGAGTCTCGACAAGTGTTTTGGTCGGTTTACAAAAATTTTGAGCGACCTCCGAGCAGTTGGTTGCATATACCCTGACTCGGACAATGCTCGGCATTTCTTGATCGCACTCGACCTTCGGGTTTGGGAGATGAAGGTGACCACCATCAAGGACACCACCGACTTATCGACTCTGACTCTTGACGGGCTTTATTCCCGCCTCAAGACTCATGAGATCGATGTCGCCTCTCGGAGACGAAATCTCGCTTGATGGCTTTGGTCGCGATCCCATTGGATCTTCTTCTTGATCCTTCTATTGGTTTCTCTCTTTCCGCCCTTTGCGAGCTAGCGATGACCAATCGGAAAAATTTCCAGAAAATGAGCTTGCTCTTCTCGCTCGCAAGTTTTCTCATGCATACAAGAGGGTGAGAGAGAGGAAGAGAGGTGGCATGATCACCTGCTTCGAGTGTGGTGGCCCCAAGCTCGAGAAGTGCAAGAACGACGTTGGCGATTCGGGTAAGAACGACTACACCGACAAGAACCGCAACAAGAAGCCTCCAGTTCGTGAACCGGCGTACGAGAAGAAGTACCGCAACTTCTCCAAGAACAAGAAGCTCTTCCACCGCGTCCTCACCGCGCTTGACGACATCAACCTCTCCGACACGGAGACATGGAGCGACGAGGGCGAGGATGATCCGCAAGAGAAGAAGGGCGGCGACGACTTCTCCGGCATGTGCTTCATGGCCGACACCAACGACATCAGCGACTTCGAGCTCTACAGCGACTCGGATGAGGTACCCTCCTATGACCAGCTCAACGAAGCTTTCTCACTACTACAGAAAGGCTTATATTAGACGTCTCATCACAGACGGTTTCTCAAAACCGTCTGTGACGATGAACATCACTAACGGTTCTATATTGCAACCGTAAGTGACATTATCACAGACGGTTTCTAACTAAAACCGTCTGTGATATCATATATTATCTCAGACGGTTTTATAACAAAACCGTCAGTGACTTATCACAGACGGTTCATTATAATAACCGTCTGTGATAAACCACATCACAGACGATTTATCCAGACAGAACCGTCTGTGA
Source organism: Otatea glauca (assembly GCA_036346275.1). Lineage (NCBI taxonomy): Eukaryota > Viridiplantae > Streptophyta > Magnoliopsida > Poales > Poaceae > Otatea > Otatea glauca. Next base: position 20,860,459 of record CM070731.1, on the reverse strand, counting down.
TAATATTTCAACTGTCGCGCTCTCACCAAATTTGAACTTCCCGCTCGTCTCGTTTTCGACTTCCTTTAAAATGCCAGCTCGCGGCTCTTCTCCTGCTGCTTTCTTCTCACTTCTCCTGCTCTCCTCTTCTCTTCTTTTCTCTCTTCTCTCTCTTCTCACTTCTCCTGCTCTCCTCTTCTCTTCTCTTCTCTTCTCTTCTCTTCTCTTCTCTTCTCTTCTCTCTTCTCACTTCTTTTTTCTCTCCTCTTCGAATGTTTGGTAAGTATGGTGTTCGAATCGTTCAACTAAAATGTTATAGCTCATCCTATCCTCTTCCTCTTCCTTTCCCTCTTCTCTTCTCTTCTCTTTTGCACTCTTGATGTTGCGGCGTTTTCGTTTTCGATCCGTGCACCTTTCGGTAAAACGGCCATAACTTTTGCATACGAGCTCCGATCTTGACGTTCTTGTGCTCGTTTTAAAGCTAACGAAAAATTCAATTTGAAAATCCATAAATCCAATTCAGAGGGCTATATCAGAAGTACACGCGAGGCTCCGAAAAAACGTCGATCTCGAAAAAACGTCGTTTAGGGCCTCAAAATGGCCTCCGAAGTTTTTTTCGTCGATTTTGCGTTTTCAAGTTCTTCATAGCAGTGACATGGGATATCTCACATCCAATAGCTTTTATATTATGCCTGAACTAGCACAGAGCAGCTGGAACACAGAAATATCATCTATACGTGACGATATTTTTTTTGTTTCCAAAAGTAACATCACAGGCGGTTCATAGTAAAACCGCTCGTGATAGTTATTATCGCTGCACGGTTCTTAGTAAAACCGCTCTGCGTGATAGTTTGTTATCACGAGCGGTTCTTAGTAAAAACCGTCAGTGATGTTTACATATCACGACGGTTTTAGTTTGAAACCGTCGTGATATGTTCTATTACAGACGGTTCATAAACCGTCTGTGATGTTCCGTAACATCACTGACCCATGGTTATAGACGGTTCAAAAAACCGTCTGTGATGACGGTTCCGAACCGTCTGTGATGACCTTTTCTGTAGTAGTGTCTGCAAATTAGGAAAATTTCATGCTAGAGCTAGAGCTAGGTGTACGGAGCTTGAGAAGGAAGTAGGTACCTTGACTCGGGAGTTAGCTTCACTTAGATCTTCTCCCTCCCGAGTCACTGATGATTGCTCTTTGTGTGATGCTATTCTTGTGGAGTTGGAGAACCTAAGGACCATACATGATAGTGTGCTTGCTGAACTTGATGGTCTTAGGTTGAAGAATGCTAGCACTAGTTCTATTGATGCTATTCCTGTTGAGGCTAGTTTTCTTTACGCTCACTCCACTCCATCATGTGCTAATTGCCCTAAATTGCTTGCTGAAATTGATGCCATGAGCGAACACCTTAGAAAGATTTCTGCTAGAAATGATGAACTTGAATTGCATGCTTCTAAGGACCCAGTCAGCTCATATGTGGGCTGTAGGCAACTAAAACTTGACAATGATGCTTTGAATGTCAAGTGTGATCAACTTGCTAAGGACTTACTAGTTAAGTCAAAAACTGGTTGCTTGCTGTGTGTTGGGGTTAAGGATGATGTGGATCAAATCCATGTCGAGCTTAAGAAGAAGTTAAAAGACCAAACTCTTAGGATTAGAGATGCTCCTTGCGTTTCTTGTGAGGCCCTCAAGATTGAGGTAGCCGTGCTAAGGGAACAAAAAGCACGTGCTGAGAGATCTTCTCTTTCTAGTTCTTCTTCTTCCTCTCCTTCCCCCTGTTCTTCTTGTGCTTCTTTCTTCCGAGATTGCCAGTATCTTATGAGCACTCTCGAGAAGTTTGTTGGAGGCAAGAAGAAGCTCAATCTTATTCTAGACCAATCCAAGATTAGTAGATTCAATCAAGGTCTAGGATTTGATCCTTGAGCACGCCGGGCGCATCCTCCCACCATTGTGCGGCTCCAAGAGTGGTGAGATCGTGGTAGCTCCCAGTGAGTACCACCGTGTTTAGGTCCACTGGGGTTGTCCATACGACTTGACGGAAGGGTGTTACTCCTATTGCTACGCCTCTAGCAAGGCGAAGTACACATGCACCTTCCGTAAGAAGGATGGTCACCTAGTATATTTCTGCTTCAGGCGCTCCAAGATCACTCGGCGTGAGCGTGTTGATGCTCTTAGGGGTATTCAGGGTCATCCCCAGACTTTGAGTGCTCCTAAGACACACACTGCTTCTAGACAGGTTAGAGAGTCGCCTATTTTTGGGCAGCGTCCAGGACTTGGTTTTCATGCTAGTTCTTCGAGTTTTAGTCCTGGAGCTGTTCGTAATCAGTCTTTCCGCTGTCCCCTTGATATTCCTCGTTTTTTCCATCGAGGTAGATATCAGCGGCGTGAGGTGTTTTCCGGTAGGAGATCCAGCGACCTTCTTTGGGATGGTCGGCTTTTGCACCACAACGTGCCAACCCGATTTGACTCCTAGATTATCTACGAGTTGCTCGATCGTGTGAGAGTTGAGCGTCGAGAGACACTCGAGTCGATCTTCTTTGTGGTCGGTACTGAGAGTGTCGTCGATTGATATTGGGTTCCTAAGTCTTCACTCTATCCCATCTTCGAGTCATCTTTCTCTCTTGTGTCTTGATCAAGTTCGTTGGATGGGGAAGGGCGATGTTTGGATTGTTGACTCGGTTGTTCTCGTCATATGACCGGAGATTCTCGTTGGTTCTCTTCCTAGTCCGAGCCCCGGTGATGAGTTAATCACTTTTGGGGATGCATCTTCAGGTAGAGTCATTGCTAAAGGTACCATCTGCATTAACCAAAATTTCATTCTTAAAGATGTTGCCTTAGTATGTAAGCTGCAATACAATCTGCTCTCTATTTCTTAGCTTATCGATGACTCTTTCGAGGTAAGCTTCAAGAGTAATGCCTGTAGAATTCTTGATTCATCAGGAGGGTTAGTTTGCGGGATTTCTAGATTTGGGAGAGTCTTTCGTGCTGATTTTTCTGCTTCTTCTGGAGACTCTCTTCGATGTTTGATTGCTTCTGAGTCCCGTGATCTCTCCTTCTGGCATTGGAGACTTGATCACATTGGTTTTGATCATTTGACCCGAGTTAGCAGCCACGATCTCATTCGGGGTTTGCCCAAACTCAAGATGGTCAAAGACTTAGTTTGCTCTCCTTGCCGACATGGCAAGATGGTTACTACTTCTCATCCTCCAGTCACTGTAGTGATGACTGATGCACCAGGACAGCTTTTACATATGGACAATGTTGGTCCAGCTAGAGTGCAGTCAACAGGAGGGAAGTGGTATGTTCTTGTCATCGTTGATGATTTTTCTAGATACTCTTTGGTATTCTTCATGGCCTTGAAGGATGAGACTTTTTCTCACTTCAGGGTTTGGTCAATGGGTTGTCTATTGAGCTCCTGTGTGCATTACGAGCTATCTGCAGTGATAATGGCACGGAGTTCAAGAATTCCTACTTTGAGAGTTTCGTGTGGAGTCCGGTTTAGAGCATCGCCTCTCTTCTCCCTATGCCCCTCAAAGCAGAATGGCGTAGTGGAAAGGAAGAACAGGACCTTGGTTGAGATGGCGGGACGATGCTAGGCAGTCAAGACTCCTAGGAAGTTTTGGGTGAGGCTATAGCTCTTGCTTGCCATGTTTCTAATCGCGTGTTTTGAGAGCACATCTGCATCGCACTTCTTATGAGTTGAGGTATGGGCAAAAGCCCAAAGTGTCTCATTTTCGCTTTTGGTTGCAAGTGTTTTATCTTGAAGTCTGGTAACCTAGATAAGTTTGAGTCTCGCTCTTTTGATGGTATCTTTCTAGGTTACTCGACTTCTTCTCGTAGCTATAGGGTCTGGAGTGTTGATGCACATAGGATCATAGAGACCTATGATGTGACCTTTGATGAGGCTAGCCCAGGAGCTAGACCTGATGTTTCAGGCTCTTCTTATCCCTCCGAGACCATCTTTGTAAAAGATGAGGATGATGGAGATGATGGTGTTCCATCGGATCCAGTCCCTTCTTCACCTGAGGTGCCTCCTGTTTCCATTTCTGCACCTCAGGGAGACCAGCCCTTGTCTTCCGACTCTCCTTCAGCTAGTGGCTCTGCTCCTACCTCTTACGTGCATGAGGTAGAGGCCACTACTTCTCGGACCTCCAGTCATATTCAACATTCTCATCCACCTGATCAGATCATTGGTGATCTGTTTGAGCGGGTCACTCGATCAAAATCAGGTTTATCCAGTTTCTGCCTCCACTCTGCCTTCGTTGCCCCCTTTGAGCCGAAGGATGTTTCTCATGCATTATCCGATGAATCGTGGATTAATGCTATGCATGAGGAACTTGAGAACTTTGAGAGGAACAAGGTATGGCAGCTTGTCGAGCCCCCATCTGGTCATAATGTTATTGGGACCAAGTGGGTGTTCAAAAACAAGCAGAGTGAGGATGGGGTTGTCACTCGCAACAAGGCTAGGCTAGTTGCACAGGGCTTTTCTCAGGTTGAGGGTCTTGACTTTGAGGAGACCTTTGCCCCTGTAGCTAGACTAGAGGTTATTAGGATCCTGCTTGCATTCTCTGCATCCCAGGGCTTCAAGCTCTATCAAATGTATGTTAAGAATGCATTCCTCAATGGCTATATTGAGGAAGAGGTTTATGTCAAACAACCTCCAGGATTCGAGAATCCCAAGTTTCCGAGTCATGTATACAAGCTCTCCAAAGCTTTGTATGGACTCAAGCAGGCCCCCAGAGCATGGTATGAGAGGCTCAAGTCTTATCTTCTCAGGCATGACATCAAAATGGGCATAGTAGACAAAACTCTGTTCATCAGACACCATGAGTCTCATTTTCTTCTTGTGCAGATTTATGTGGACGATATCATTTTTGGTGGCTCATCTCATTCGCTTGTGTCTCAGTTTTCTGAGGTGATGAGCACAGAGTTTGAGATGAGTATGATGGGCGAGTTGAGCTACTTTCTTGGCTTCCAAATGAAGCAGACTTGGGAGGGTACTTTCTTGCATCAAGGCAAGTATACCCGTGACCTTCTGAGGCGCTTCGATATGTCTGATGGGAAGCCGGTGATGACTCCTATGGCCACCACTGCTGTCCTCGAGCCCGATGAGGATGGTGAGCCTGCTGATCAAAAGGAGTTTCGGAGCATGATCGGTCCCTCTTATACCTCACTGCTTCGTGGCCGGACATACATTTCGCTGTGTGTCTGTGCGCTCGATTTCAAGCTTCTCCTCGCACCTCTCACTGCCAGGCGATCAAGCGCATCTTCAGGTACCTTCGTGCTACCACTGATTATGGTATTAGGTACTCTTCTTCTTCTTGTCTATCTCTTAGAGCCTTTTTCGATGCCGACTTTGTTTGGTCAGAAGATAGATAGGAAGAGCACTTCGCACTTGCCAATTCATTGGCACTTCTCTTGTTTCTTGGTCATCTAGGAAGCGATGCAGGGTTGCATGATCCACCGCCGAGGCCGAGTATGTTGTTTGCACCGATTCTTTGTAGCAGTGCTCTGGATGAGATCGACCTTACGGGACTATGGGTTAGAGATAGAGAGTGTGCCACTTTTCTGTGACAACACTTCTGCTATTTACATTGCTAAAAACCCAGTGCAACATTCCTGGACCAAACACATTGATATTAGATATCACTTCCTTAGAGACCATGTGGAGAAGGAAGATATCGCGCTTCAGTTCGTAGAGAGTGACCTTCAGTTAGACGATATCTTCACCAAGCCTTTGGATAGCTCCAGATTTGTTGCCTTGAGGAGTGAGCTTGGAGTCGTGAGCCCTTACGGCCTTTCGTGAGGGGGAGTTTGTTTGTATATTATGTAAGCTTAAAAATGAAATAAGCCTTAAATGAAAAACTTGATGAAACTTGTTGCTTTTACTTGCTAGGTTTCTTCTCTAGAGGTTTGTGCCATAATTTGAGAAATTTTGGAGTTCTCTAGAGTCCCTATAGCAACTTGGGTGAAACTAGTTTGATCCATGCTAGAGTCCTTCAATTGCTCATGAATCATTGTGCTAAAAATGAAAATTAAACAAAATTGACTCTTCTAGTGCACATACGACTCAACACCTTGCATTCACAAGACCGCTTCCCATTGCACTTGGGATGAACTTGGAATACATCGTGTTTGACCTAGACCATCCTCTTAAGAGTTCATCTTGAGATGGTTGCATATGGCTTGAGTCAATTGGTTGTCAAAAGAAAATGCAAATAAATTAAAAACAAAGACATATGTGGGTAAAGAATGCAAATAATGTCAAACATTTGCACCCCTCTATGTCTTGTATGATGATAAATCAAAATTTGCATTAAGTGATAAATGAGCCCGAAGGACCTTGTATGCTCTTCTAGATTCCCCAAAGTATTGAGTAGATTGAACTCTAGGTTTTCCTTTTGATCCGTAGAGTGGCTATTCTTCTATTTTTGAAACTAAGGCTAAGTGTTGCACTTGTCAAATCTTGCTAAAAATGAAATATTCAAAACTAAGCTCGTATTTGCACTTGGACGTGTCTTAGTTTAGTCATCTTCTAAAATTGACAAGCTTGGTGTAATATCCTTCCATTTTGATCAATTGGATAATCTTCAAAGCTCTTTCGATTGCATTTCATGGATACATAAAAAAATTGATGCCTATATTGCCAAAAGGGGGAGAAAACGTAGAAAAGGCATCACTAAAAAGATAAAAATGTGAATGCTTATTTGGTTATTATGATCTTTGTAAAACTATGCTACTACTTCTGTTGGATCATAATCTCATAATCACATTTGACATGTTTAGTTGGATTTTAGAGTTTTTGTTGAAAACTTGCACTTTCTTAAATTTAACTCTAAAATCTAAATTCCACTTCGTCTACTTGGTCATGGTTCTAATTTCTATCTTTGGACCAAGTTTGACTTTACAGCTAAAAATTGCTTTCTTCTTCATTTTCTTCAAACTCAAATTTATGCCTTTTTGTGTGGTTTGTCAATATACTCATCAAGGGGGAGATTGAAGGACCATGTAGAGGTCCATCCATGTTTGTGATGAGTATTTGACTTTATTTGAGCAAGGTGTGCTCAAGTTTCAGTTTGATTTGGATTGATTTTCAAAATGAAGCATTTTGAGTTGTCTCTGCCAGGAGTGGCAGTACCGGTCGTATGGACGCGGTAGTGATGAGTTGGATGGTTTATTGCATATCATTGTGGGCATTGCTATGTGAAAGGTTTGTTCCTTGTCTTTGATGGTTGCAGGACGACGGTGCTAGGTCATGGTTAGGCGAAGGATGACCGGGACTAGGCGAGGAGCGTCGGAGGTCCAGACGGTTGGGAGATCGCCGGAAGATGATCGGAGATGGAGTCCGGGCAAGTCAAGAAGACAAAGAAAGGAGTTGATGCTAGCTAGATGCCGCGTGGATCAGTGAGGGCCGTCGGATTGAGGTCTAGTTGATAGGTTAGCGGGTCTAGGTAGTATGCTTTGAAAACCATGCAAGAAAATCCGGTATGTGTGTGGGTTTTGGGTAAGCCCTTGCATGGCTGTGTGTGTGGGTTAATCCTAGCCCTTAGATATGTGCTCTAGGGTTGAGGGACTCATCCAAGGGTGGTAGGTGGCCCAAGAGTAGTATAAATAGGGGTGGAGGGGTAGCCTCCTTCCCTTGAAGGTTTTGAGGTTTGTGAATGCTCCTTTGAGCTTTGCCCACATGAAAGTGAGGCTTTGTAACCTCTCCTTCCAGAAATGAAAGTTTTATCCATCCACTTCTGAATTTATTTTGCGCATTTACATTATGTCTTTACTTTACGCAATTTAAATTCAGCATTTACTCTCTCGCAATTTACTTTCATGTAATTTGGATTTGCCTCCCGTCCTTCTAAATGCTGCTGATCTTGGATGTTTTGAGTGTGTTCATATGGTTTTATATCTCTTTTGCACTCTTGGATTGAGTAGAGAACATCTTTTCTTTCAAGTTCCAACTTTGTTCAGAACTTGTTCTTCGCGCAGCAGTCAGTGTTTGATTTCTATAAAAATCTTTTTCAAGTGATTCTTGTTGGAGGAGGTGCGAGACTCTGATATCCGCTTGCAGAAATATTTTGGAGTTCATTTGTTGCACCGTTTAGGCGCCATGAGGTGAAAACCGAGCCCCAAAATTTCTGCTCGAAGTTCTTAACCAGACTGTGTTCTTAGATTTTTCCTGTTTTTTCTGTAAGGCTTTTTGATGAAAAATTTGGTGGAGTTCTTCACGACTCTGTTGCTCACAGGGAGAAAAAGTCTCAAAATTTTGTGAGCTGCAGAAACCCACCAACCTCCTGTGCAAATTGAGGACAAGTTCTGGAAATTCTGCTTTTGCTTTTCTGAAAGTGACTTTTGTGATTTGAATTGATTCCTCTTTATCTTGGACACTAGACAACCAGTATTGTGACTCAAAAATCCCCACATATTTTATGGTTCTTATCCATGCAAGCTTGGGGTACACATAGTTGTCTTGTTTTTCAGGTTTTTCACGATTTCCTTTGAGCGATCTTGTCGAGGTTTTTGTTGGAGTATTTTGGGGAAAATTTTAGTTGCGACCATTCACCCCCCCCCTCTGTTCGCCATCTCGGTCCTTCAGATGTGAACTTGTGTGTCATGTGAAGTCACACAATGAGATTGAGTTGTAGTGGCGAGTCATGTCACGCAACGATGTTAATTTGTTGATGGCACGTGGTGCCTGGTAATCAACTTGGGTGGTAATCACTTAGATTGGGGCAAGTGACAAGAGGCGAGTATGCCAAGGTAGGCCCGATGGGCAGAGGGTATGTGGATGTGTTGCCCTGATCACTCTAAAGACTTAACCTTGCAAGCCTTTGACCTGAGTCAGTCATGCAACCACATGTCTGGAATGGGACAGCCTAGCTGATTAATTTGTAAAGTCTAGATTTCGGTACTGTCGTGGTGATTAGTGAGTTCCTATATTTGGGGTAGACTCACATGGCGCAAGAGGGGGGCCTTGGATGTGGTAACCAGTCCCACCAATGTTGAAACCTTAGCGAGCAGTACTGGGTCTAGATGGAGCATTGTAAAAGCTTTTTTATGGTCACTCGCCTTGGTGGTGTTTGGTCGTATCGTATGGGTAAAATGCATAACCTCTGTAGAGTGTAAAACTGTTCGAATAGCCGTGCTCACGGTATTGAGCAATGCTCGGGAGTTACAGTTAAGGGTTAGTTTAATTAAATGAAAAGCTTGGATTGGATGGTAGGATGCCATGTGGACTGTTGGAAACTTGACTTAGGAATGGAAACTTAGTTTACTTGAGAAATACTGAATCTATTTATTACTGTTATTTGTTTTACAAGTATTTACAATCTATTTATTGTATTTATCCTTAAATGCTGCTTATTGCAAAAATAGCCATAATAGCCTTTTCCTTTGGAATAAATACAATCTATTTATTGTATTTATCCTTAAATGTTTTCCTTTGGAATAACATCGGAAGGCCATAATAGCCTTTTCCTTTGGAATAACATCGGAAGGCGCTAGCAACATCGGAAGGCGCTATACTCGAAAACTCGTGGAACATCAATCAATTAAAGAAATTTAATGCATAAGTAATACAGGCATCGAGTGCAATTGAAATTCAGGTAAGCAGAATTTTATTATACTAAAAACTAACAAAAAGCTTGTCCTATTACATTTTAATAGGTACTTTGTTGCCACTACTCGTCCTTGGGAGCATCTCGCCGCCTCTTCAGAGCCCACGGGTAGTTGAACAAGATGGTGCCCGGGAGGGGCCTGCGTCCTTCGTACGGGCCAGAAGAGGTGGCGAAAATGCAGCCTCTTGTCGACGAAGAAGGTGCGGAGGTAGGGCACCCGATAGGCAGGACCGCGGAGGGAAAAGGAGGCTTCTCCCCCGATGAAGCTCCCCGAGAGCTGTGATGGGTTGGAGGGTGAGCAAGCGCCAGGCTGGTGAAGCTGTTTTGAGATTCACCTCAGCCGCTAGCACCAGCAGGCTCACCAACGCCATCTGCTCTTGCGAGGGAAGCGGAGGTGGCGCTGGACTCTTCGCCCACTACCCTTAGCCTGCTGGTGACCTCCTCTTCCTCCTTCAGCCAGACTTTCCTCTCGATAGTGTCCCAATTGATCTCATTCTGATGATCCTCCCCGGGGGAACCACCACCAATGGAGTAGGGTGGAAGAATCCCCGATGATCTCTAGGGAGGTGGAGAACGTGGGTGTCGAGCTCATGAGTGCAGTAGTGTAACAAAGACTCTCAGAAGGAAGATGGAGTGCGACAAACGGCCACAAGTCTTGACTATTTATAGCCTAGGGAATGAGTCGCTACTGCATTGGCCACTTCGTTAAGATCTGAGTCTATCCCAATCCCCGAGGCGTTCGTCGTACTTCCTCACAGGTGCGGGAACCGAAGAGGTGTCAAGCGACGGTGCAGGGCGGATAGTGCCACCAGGTGGAAGCTGCAGGGGCACGAAAATGGGTTTTAATTACCCACCTACCTGTCATTTAGTCTGATCCCAAGGTTCAGGGGTTGAGTCTTTTCACCAATTCGATTCATACATCGAGCAAGAGGTCGAATACTACCCCGCGCGTCATTGACTATCATGCCCTGTTTTCCCCTACTCGATGAGCTCGGGGGCTAGGTCGTTTTTCGACCAAGGGTCCTATCCTATACGCGAGCGGTACCCGAGTAGGAAGCCAGGGGTTACGTCATGAACAAGAACCCAATGTGTTTCTCTACGTGAAGAATATGTCCTAACAACATGTAGATATTCTGGATATCACGAGCCCAATTCTGAGGGATAAGATATGCGCGGAAAGGATAACTCCATATTAGCAAGGACTTGATCGTGTTCCTGTTACGAGGAAACTGACTCGAGGCGACTGATATCTGAAAAAGTTTGGATACGCTGCGAAGATTACACGACGATGGACTCCACATCGGCTACGATATGGTATTCCAAACTTACTACAACTCGACTTGAGGCCAGGCTACCCTGACTATATAAGGCCGGGGGTAGGGGTCCTCAGGGGAGCATAAGATGAAAAAGCCATAACAAGCAAAGACGAGCAATTCTCAGAAGATTAGAGCTTTCAGCGAGCAGTTCTTCTTTGGGCGCAGAGCTATGGAGCCGATGAAGCCTATTTCGTCATCCTCTAGCGTAGCATGAGCCTTAGCTTAGGTGCAATCTACATTGTAACTAGGGCTAGACACATCGTTCTGTACTTTGTTCATCAACTCCATAGATCATCCATACAGGAGTAGGGTATTAGTCTGCCCGTAGGCCCGAACCTGTCTACATCGTGTGCCTCTGTTTGTGTGCTTGACTCTGCTATCTCGAAGGTACCCGAAGTATAAGTTTATTATCGATTCCTAACCTTCGACACTAATATTTTGAACTAGTCATCCATTTCCCTAATGATTAGCATCAGATATTTCTTTTAAACTCCATAATAGGTTACGAAAGACGGGTCTTCTAAACCGAGTTGCACACAATACAACAATTAAAAAAACTACAGCGAAAACGAGAACAAAAATGATCGATGAGCCCACCTTCTGCAGGTCGCACACCAGCTTCTTGGATGTCTACACCAGCGAGTCCCGCTCATTGCTCAGCTTAATTTGCACCACAAAGGAAGTGGCAAGTTTTGTCAACTAATCAAACCAAACGAGGCCAAACGGAGGCACACCGAGGAACCGTGTCAAACGAGCGCGACCGATGTTTTCCTCGAATAGGGTGTGGAGCATGGCTTTGGTCTCCTATAGTGCTTGATTGAGCAGTGCCACGCGCTCTCATAGCTCCCTATTCTTGTGAGGGGGCCAGTGGGGGAGGGCGCCGTTGGGGAGGGTGCCGGTGAGGGGTGACGCCGGTGGGGGACTATGCGGTGGAGGGCAACGCGGTGGGAGAGGGTGAGGCGCTCGATTCTACAAGGTTAGGGTTCAGAAGGCATGAAATTTTCGTCTAGGGTTTGGAGAGGGGAAGCGGCGGGCAACGGGGAAGAGTGAGGAAGAGTGGTAATTGAGTGAGGAATAGTAAGGCATTTAATTTGTAAGGATACACAACACAATCGGTTCACAATGGAAACCGATAGTGAAAAAAATAATCACCATTGGTTAACAATTGGAACCGACAGCAACAAAATAACAATCACAATCGGTTCACAAATGGAGTCGACAACAATAAAAATAATAATCACAATCGGTTCCAACTGGAAACCGATTGTGATAATGCATTTAAATCAAGAAACTATTCTAAAATAAGTTGCACATAATTTTTTTCACTTCATTCAAGGGTTCAATTCTAAAATAAGTTGCACATGATTTTTTCTTCATTCAACTGTTCAATTCTAAAATAAGTAGCACATGATTTTTTTCACTTCATTGATGGGTTCAATTCTAAAATACTGCACATGATTTTTTCACTTCATTCAAGGGTTCAATTATAAAATAAGTTGCACATGATTTTTTTCACTTCATTCAAGGGTGAAATATTCTAAAATAGGAATGCTGAAAATTTACATAACTCTCTACTGATGTTATAACCTAGCGGAGAGGCACATCACAATCGGTTTTGAGGTCATAAACGATTGAGATGTAGCATGCACATCACAATTGGTTCCCAGGTCAAAACCAATTGTGATGTGCATGTGTACATCACAATTAGTTCCTAGGTCAGAACCGACAGGAAAAAGAAAACAATCACAATCGGTTCTTATTGTGAATCGACAGGAAAAAGAAACAATCACAAATTGGTTCCTAATGGAAATCGACAACAATGAAACCATCACAATCGTTTCTAACTGGGAGCCGACTATGATGTTGCATTTACATCACAGCATAATAAAGACCAACATAATTGTAAAATAACTTTCTTGCATATCATTACTTATTGATTACCTCAGTGTTACAATTTTCTAGCATGTAGTTTAAGGATTTGAAGTCAAATTTTGTTAGTGAGGGACTAGAAGTATGATTTTCCCTTTATTTACAATACAACCCTTCTTGATGATCTACATGCATGTAATTTATTCCATGTGTGTCGTCATCACCGTTAAGGCATGCCCCATCTGTAAACAGCGGTATTTCATTGAATTGGTTGTACTCTTCTTCATCTACGATATTTTCAACTTCAACGATCCACCTCTTGATATGAAGGACAACGTGCAACCTCGGATTGGCCAGATCACGCATGTAGAAGACTTCAATTACTTGTTTCGTAAGGATGAACGGTTCATCTTTGTAGGCGAGTCTATTAAGATCAACAAGAGTAAAACCTCTCTTGTCGACCTTAACTCCATGAGTAAGTCTCACCCACTGACATCGGAACAATGGAACTTCGTATATTCTATAATCAAGTTCCCAAATTTCTTCGATCATCCCGTAGTAGGAGCTCATTGCGGTTGAGGATCCTCTTTTCAAGTGATCATCGGACAAAGCATCTATGCTCACACCACTATTTTGACTTTCAGTGTGAAAGGTGTAGCCATTAATATCGCATTCCTGCCATGTCTGTATATTAAATCTTGGTCTATCAGCCAACCATTTGACATCCTCACTGACAAAGCCCTTCAACTTTTATTTGAACCATGTGAGGAATCAATCATTGTGTTCTTGCGTGATGGAAAGCTCATCCATATGTGGATTCCCTTCTAATAATATCAACTTATGCTGCTCGATGTACAGATACATATGAAATCATGGACTCGTTAGTTTGGACCCAATGGTTCCTTTGCCACCAAGTCTGCCCTCACGACGAGATATAGGAACACCAATTGCTTGTCTTTTACCTAGATAGTCCATACAGAACTCAATAACCTCTTCACTCCCATAACCTTCAACAATACTACCCTCAGGATTCGAACGATTCCTCACATATGACTTTAATATACCCATGTATCTCTCGAACGGATACATGTAACGTAGGAATACAGGTCCACATATCTTAATCTCTCTAACAGGGTGAATAACAAGGTGGAGCATGACGTCGAAGAATGACGGGGGAAATGCATCTCAAGCTAATATAGAGTCTGCACCACCTCACTTTGTAAGTTGTGTCTAGTACATGAGGATGAATAACCTTGCAAGAAATCGCATTGAAGAAATAACATAGCTTCGTGATTGCTAACCTAACATCCTCTGGCAGAATATTTCTGATTGCAACAGGGAGTATTTGGGTCATCAAGACATGGCAGTTGTGGGACTTCATACCAACCAACTTCAAATCATCCATAGACACAAGCTTCTTAATATTTGTGGAGTAGCCCGATGGAACATTAATACCTTGCACTTGCAAAGGTATTCTTTCTCCTTCATGGACAAGGTGTAGCATGCAGCGAGGATGTACAGACATTTTCTATCCTCCTCTATCACTACAAGCTTGGTCCTGATTCCCATGTAGGCCATATCGTGGAGAGCATTCACACCATCCTTGGTCTTCCCAGATATGTTCAACAGGATGCCAACCAAATTATCGCAAATATTCTTCTCAATGTGCTTGACATCAATATAATACTGGACATCTAACTCCTTCCAGCATGTTAAGTCCCAAAATATCGACCTCTTCTTCCAAATGGTTCTGGAATGAACATATTTATGGCTCTTTGCATACTGAACATCGATATCCTCCACGCGTGAATATACTTGCCTTCCACTCCTAGGCTGCGGGGCCAAACGAACTTCCCTCTTTTCATCAAATTTGTCATCCATCTTACGGTATCGATGACTTTGAGGTAGAAACCTACGGTGACCAATATAAATAGTTTTCTTGAAATTCGGTAGCCACAAGCTCTCAGCCTCCTCTTCACAAATAGGACACGCTTTGGTTCCCTTCATACTGTAGCCCGCCAAATTACAAAGGGCCGGGTAATCATTTATTTTGCAAAATATCATAGCCTGTAGGGTGAAGTTCTCTCTTTTGTATGCATCCCACACTGCAATGCCCTCGTTCCACAATTTTTGCAATCCTCAATCAATGGTGCTAGCTACACATCAATATCATTTCCTAGCTGCTTGGGTCGTGAGATTAGTAATGACATCATGATATACTTCCGCTTCACACACAACCAAGGAGGAAGATTATAGATACACAACAGAACTGGCCAAGTGCTGTGATAACTGCTCATATTATCAAATGGAATCATTCCGTCGGGACTAAATCCAAATCTTATGTTCCTCATCTCGGCACCAAATTTCTCATGTTTTCAATCAATGTTTCTCCATTGAGCCGAATCAGCGGGTGTCTCAGCTTTCCATCTTCCCTTCGAGATTTATAGTGCCAACGCAACAATTTTGCCTCTATGGGATTCACAAACAACCATTCCAAATGGGGAATGATGGGCAAGTACCATAATACCTTTGCCGGTGCCTCTTTGTTGACCGCTTCACTGTCGTCACCTCGGCTCTTACGCTTCTCTTTTTGTTTGTACCAAGCTACACCACAAATTAGACAAGCTTGCAATTCCTTATGAGCGTTACAGTACAAGATGCAATCATTCAGACATGCATGTATCCTTTCTATTTCCATTACCATGGGACATAGTTGCTTCTTTGCTTCATAAATACTTGTTGACAACTCATTTCCCTCCAGAAGCACATCCGATAGAAGAACTAAAAGTGCATTAAAACTTTTATCTATCCAACATTTTTTTCCTTCAGTCCGAACAATGCAAGGACTGAACCCAACTTGGTGCATTCCGCTTTGTAACCCGAGAACAACGGTTTGGCATCGTCTTCCATCAAGCTTTTAAACATTTCAAACTCTGTTTCCCTGTAATTTCTGTACACATCCCTCAACATTTACTCTAAATTGTCCTCCTCAAACATATCACGCTGCAACTCGTGATCAGGTTCTAGTATGTCTTCATTGCATAATAGACGGGTAGTACTTGTCTCCCCGTGATGGATCCAACATATGTAATTCCTCACGGAGCCATGTCGAATCAAGTGGTCTTCAATTTGAGCTGGGTTGTTAAATCTCCTGAGATTGGTGTAGTCAAAGCAAGGATAATACATGAAGTTTACACCCATCTTCACTATTCACACTAAATTAAGAAAAAACCGGAGTGACAGCTAGCTAGCTATTTCAAATATTGAAAAATACATTTATTTAACTTTGCAAAATAGAGGACAGGTTCCAAGATATATAATTTTACTCCCGATGCTTTTTTCCCTAGTTAAGAGCTTTCAATTCCCAAGTTAGGAGACATACATTTAAAACATTAACAATGATATCAAATTACCTAATGCAGTAAGCTTGCAATTCTTTCGACTTCAATAAAACAAAATAAGGGTGGAAGCATTAACAAAGTTGAGGATTTGAATGATCTTAAAGAAACATCTATCTGTTGACCAAATAAGTACCAATGGTGACTCCTAATCTCTAATTAGGTTAGGTCCTAATCCCATTAGAGGATATGTGGTTCGAGCAAGTTCCTAAGTTGTTGTACAACTCCAGAGAAAATTTCGGTAGCATCTCTCGCTGTTCTCCAAATATTCGTCTCGACAACAAATCAAGAGGGTGTATCCGGAGAACACTAGGGAGATACTGTGAAAATTTTCTTTGTAGTTGTACAACAGCTTAGGAACTCGCTCGAACCACATATCCTCGAACTATCCAAAAAAAGTTGACAATTCAAGAGTGCTTTTTTTATAAATATGCTAATTCAACATATTTATAAACTTGCACCGTCGAACAAGAGATGTAGGTTACGCAACCTAAACTCTAACATTCATCATATTACAGTAACAATAATTCTAGATTAACCTAATAGTACTAAAAATTAGATAAATGGATGTGTCTTTGTCAAATAAAGGGTGTGAAATCTGATAGGATACAAATAATTCTAGTGCAACCTAAACTCTCTTTGCGACATATCAAATTACCTAGTGCAAAATTGAAGGGATTTGAAGGAGTACTCACCTTTTAAAGGAAATCACAAATGAAGAAAAATTGAGGTGAAATCTTCTCATGCTAGGGCTTCAACTTTACCCTCTTAACACCTATCCTCAAGGATTTCATAATTTCTCACCCAAGTATTGGTTCCAACTAGAGTATGTTGTGTTTTTTGGGGTGGCGGCACTTTTTTTGCCTCTAGAACAACAACAGAGGAGAGTTCAGCCGAGGGTATATATAATCTAGTGAGAAACATTACAATCGGTTCTAACATAAGAACCGATTGTGTTATGCCATGCACATCACAATCGGATCTCATGTCACAATCGGTTCTAATCTGAGAACAAATTGTGATGATTCCCCACCAATTATTAACACCCTCACTGAATCATCTATCACAATCAGTTTTTTCCTAAAAAGTTGGGAATTGACCAAGATGAAGCGATAATGTTGTATCATTCTGAGCATAAGCGACTGACAGGATTGTTACGACCTTTGGAGGTTCTTGTTAGCTATGGGATGACATATCGATGGATTTTACGGTTGGCTTACCTCGTACTCAGTGAGGAAAGGATGCTATATGGATATTGGTGGACCTTCTCAGCAAATCTGCCCATTTTATTCCTATTCACACTACAAATTCAACGAGCGAGTTGGCTCCTATTTATGCATGAGAGATTGTGAGACTGTATCGTATGCCTAAAACTATCGTTTCTGATCGAGATGCTAAGTTTGTCTCCATGTTTTGGGAGAGTTTGTAGAGTGCTTGAGGTACACAGCTTCGTCTTAGCACCGCCTTTCATCCATAAACAAAAGTTTAGTCTGAACGTACCATTCAAAACTTGGAGGATATGCTTAGATCTTGTGTTTTGGAATGGAAAGGCAATTGGGAGGACCATTTGGCCCTTGTTGAGTTTGCCTACAATAACAGCTACCACTCCAGCATTCAGGCTGTTCCATATGAAGTGCTTTATGGGAAAAACTGCAGGTCACCCATATGTTGGGATGCAATGAGAGAAAGGGCAGTTCTCGGTCCTGATTGGGTTCAGCAGATGATTCAGCGAGTGGCAGAGGTTAGGCAAAACCTTCTTGTAGCCCAGAGTAGTTCTTGCATGACCCTAAGCATGTGGTACCGCTTGAGCCATTGGTGATTGAGCAGGATCTCACCTTTGAGTCCCGGCCAGTGCGGATTCTCGAGATTCAGAGCGGGTCTTAAAAAATAGAACCTGATGTTTTCCAGAGTGTTGTGGTCACATCAGTCTGAGCAGGAAGCGACTCGAGAACTAGAGTCTCGCATGCGCGAGAAGTATCCAGAGTTCTTTTCGGGTATGTGATGTGTTGTGATTTAATTTCCATGATGATTATGTTTTTGTGAAGTTAGCGTGCTTAGAATTCGGGTTCGAATTCTGTTAAGGGGGAAATGTCACATTCTAAAAAGAAATAGAAATAAAAAGGCGGATTTTTCCTTTCGTGGGCCATGTTTTGGGCCAGGAGACTAGTCTTAGGCCTAGAGGGGAGGGTAGGCCCAACTCTAGCCACACCCCTCCCCCTCCCCTAACTTGGCTGCACCCTCACCCGTCCCCCATCCCAGCCATCACACCCCTCCCCCTTTGATCAGTAGCTGCACCCTCCCTTCTTCCTCCCCAACCTAACTGCCCCTCCCTCCTTCCTTCCTCCTAGGCACCTTCCTTCTCCCCTGGGACAACATCTAGTCACCCCTCTTCATCCAACCTCGCTGCTTCCTTAGAGGTGCCAAGGGCAGTGGAAAATCTAAGGATTTGAGTTCAGGTCTTGCGGGAGCAATTAACGCTTGATCCGTGGGGCAACACTGACGTCACCGCTCCATCGAGTCTTCAGGTGCAGCTATAACCTTAGGGCAGAACTTGGTGGTGTTGTCTCTGCAATAGGGTGAAATTTTGGTTATTTCCCTGTGGTTGTGAGTTGGTGTGATCACCGGATTAATTTTGGGGATGGTTCAGGTTTTGGGCAGATTGCTGGTTTGATCTTCGGGTCGAATTTTAGGGTACCTACAGTAGGTTCTAGAGAGTCAAGGGTTCTAAAAAATGTATATGTTTGTATAAAGTTTTATTAGAGTACACGAATGTAAAATTTGGTTTAGTCGCTTAAACGTTATGACCTATTGAAGCTTGCTGTCCAGAAGTTCATCGTCGCTGGAAGCAGTCATGGTAATATGCATATTAGGGCTATTTAGTGGCCGAGTTAAATTATCTCCACAACTAGCTAAAGCTAGGTAATTTTCTGTAGATTTCAGAAATATCATGAGTTGTCATTTTTGGAGTTGTATAAAAATAGTTATGAAATTGTGATTATACTGTCCAGTGAAGCAACAGATCGGCCTTCAGGGCTGTTTTTGAGGGGTTAGATGATTTAATAAAAAATGATGGACAACTACAAAATTATGGGTAATCTTCTTTATTTTTCAAAAAGTATATGGTTTCTTATTTTTAGGCTCTTGAGTTCGGAGTTATGGTCTTCCGACCATCAGGACAGCAAAGTGGTGAGCTGTCCGGTGAGTGAGAAGGCTGAAAATGGGGTTGTTCATACGTGTGTTATCATTATGTTTGATGTTTGTACTGCTAGTGCATGATTTTGAGATGGATAAATATGTATATTACAAGAGGTGTGATTTCGGGAGTGACCTCAACCTTACGCCACTCCATTCCTCACGGGTAAAGAGGCAACTACTTTGTATAATGATGAAGAGATAACATGAATCGATATTTAAATTGATAATTGATTTCTTGCTATCCTATATGTATGTTATCCATTATTGTTATTGTTTATACTCGTGATATGTTGTGATTATGTTAATGTTGGAAAAATGGAATATGGTATAATTTATGTCATTTGCATATATGCATTCATGATGGAAGAGGTGACCCGTGTGTACATCTATGAATGACTTGTGGTGGGCATGAAAGATGTACTGTAGTAGGACCCTCCACCGGATGGATGGGAGTAGAACATATTTCGTAGGCTCCTCTATGGGATGGAAGAGAATGAGAGTGTGATATAGACAAGTGTGTACTCAGCTATACCGGTATATGCTATGAAAGGTGTATATGAGCATAAAGCATGACGCATTGCATGAATGAAGTGAAAGAAGATATTTAAATTGATGAGTTCTCTTATATGTATTGATAACATGACATGATGAAGTTTACTCAATGTTTACTTTCATATGTTGATATGGTTATATGGTGAACTTTGCTAAGTCTTGGATTCACGCTTGTTTGCTTAATGTTTTAGGTACTTTGAGCCCGATATTCCGGAGAGGGGAGTAGCATAATCACGACACATATCACTACTTCACCCTCATGATACTATTTAGCATTTCGAACATGCATAGCTAATGAATAAATAGACATACTCAAGCTTGGAATAACTTGGTGGATGCAAACTTGTAAAGATTTAATCTATTTCGCTCAGTAATGTGTATAGTTTTATTTATATCTTGTGTTTGTGCTTCGTTTGGTGGCCTGGACAAAGGTAATTATGAGGTAAGATTGTTTCCCAGATGCATGTGTTCTGGGCGCTCCCAAGCACGAGTTCTTGGGCGCGCGGATCCAAGTATAGTGTTGGTGTTGTTATTATTGTTTTTATTATCATTCCTCGTTTATACCTTGTAGTTGGTATATTGTCTAAATGATAAAATAGGTGCTTGCTGAAATTTTTGTATAAAATGGCTTAAATGTTAATGTTGTTATTATGTTCAAGGTCAATCCTTATGTAAATACCTTGTAGTTGTTGTTTAGTACCTAGAAATGCATGTATGTTGTTGCTGAAAATTTAGTTAATATTAGTTATATATTAGTGTAAAGTCAATATGAAGTGACATTCTGGGCACATGTGGTGCTGGGGCATTACACAGTCACTCCCCGTCAAGTGGGCCACTGGCCTGCGGGCCCAACCTACTAGCGTGGTTAATTAAAAAACACCCAAAAAACGGAAAGACGCCTTCATTGTTGAAAGACGTATTTTCCATTTTTGGAATTTTCCCAAAACCTAAAGTATTTAATTATTAATAACTTTTGCATCTTAAGTTCAAATTAAGTTACTAAATTTCTAAATTAATCTAAAATCACGAGCTTTCAGAATATGCAGAAATATATAATTTTGGATCTCTATTCAAAATTTTTGAAATTACAATTTCAATCGACCTAGTATAGTGAGTATTCACAATTGTTAAACACTAAGTCCAAAAATTATGAAATAAATTTCCAAAAGTTTCTGAGATCATAAGTAGCTCATTTCCAAAAAAAATATTTAAATTTGAGTTTAGTTTGAATTGAATTCGTAAATAGATTATTTCCAATGCATTCAAAATTTAAATGATTATAACTATTGTAAATAAACTCCAAAAATTGTAAAATAAAATTCGAATTTTTTTTTGGAACCATAAGAACCTGAAATCTATAAAAACATTTAATATTTAGTTAAGTTTGAACTAAGTTTATAAATGACTTTGTTTTCTATGCACATGAGAATTGAGTATGAATATATCTCATGAATAAATGTTAATATAAGTGGAAACATTTTTTAAATGCTCTATAGGACAAGACCAACTAATGTTGTAAAAATCATTATGTTTAGACAAAATTTGCACCTAATCCCTAATGGAAACATACTTTCTATGTTAATTTATAATATACGCTTAAGAATTCAGAACATAAACAAACAAATGTAAATAATGAGAAACTAGTATTTAAAATATTTTTATTAACAGGATCTTGTATGTTAATTTATTTTTGAATTTGGTATCATTTTACTTCTTTTTGCCTCTTATTGTCTTTGCTTCATGTTAAATACATGTAGACACCGACATTCTCAAGGATACTACTGTCGACCTCGACCCCGCTACTAAATTCACTAAGCAAGACAACCACCCCCTTTGACCATGTTGATCCTATTATTTCAATTAATTTATGATATTTTGCCAAATATGTTAATTTTCATTAAATTGGCTCTATTGTGGCCCTAGTAGTTATAACCTTATCTCATGAAACTTCCTTAATAAATATTGAACTGTCAACCTTGATAACCCTAGAATAAGGTTAGACAATATGTAATGTCAACATTGGTATATACGATTACTTATTCATCTTGCTTAGCCATGCTTTAGTAATAAAATAATGGAAGAAGAGACATATTGTTCTTTATAATTTAAAAAGGTTGGATATGATTAAAGGTTGCTGGTATTTTGGAAAAAATGAAAATAAAATTATGATTTGATGTGAACGAGTATTGACAATAGTTAGATGTGCATGGGACTTACATGTAGATAAAGGGAGTGTTCTTGCCTGGGTCGGATTAAGGACCGAACTACGTGGTGTATAATCCAAGAATTGTAAGTACAACCACAAGTGCTAGTATGGGATAGCCTTAATCTATTAAATTACTTAGATTTAACTTTGTACATTGGAAGAACGGAGTATTACGGGTTTTCTGAGACAGATTACTCGTAGGGGTGTCCACACATAAGTGTTGGTGAAACACATACCAATACAACGGTGTACGCCTTGCTATGTGGAGAAGCGGGGACTCAACAGCGATGGTGTCGGGACCCGAGTATGCAAATCCAGACCCTCTGTGTATTCTGCACTAGTCCAGGATCACGCTAGTGCATATAGGCTCAACATAGATGATTACCACAATCATACTCAACGATAACACAATAATGACTTCATCAGTTTAAATAGAACTGTTAAATGACCTTTTGGTCCACCTTACATGAATACGCCTGGCAGGGCTAAGACTGAAAAGTAAATAAAATGCAGCGAAAAGATAAACTTATTCGTAGATAAACCCTTCAATTTGCCATAGGCAACTGACAAGGTTCGCACCCATGTTATTCGTCTCCTCCTGATACTCCTCCTCAAAAGTAGGCGAAGCTTCTTCTCCAACTGGTGATGTTTTGTTGCAAGGGGTGAGTACATAAAGCACTCAACAAGTTTTGCACAGAATGCAAGTCTAATATACTATATGCAAGGCTTATTACAAAGGATTGGCTGACATGGTTAATTTGCATGAAACAACATTTATAAAGGAATAACATAAATAGATTGAAAGACAATAAAACAAATATTAACAATAATAACTTTTCTCATTTGTTTTTCCCAATAACCAACTGATAACCTTAACCCATATTCCAACATCCATTTCCACATTTGTTTTAATAAAATCTAACCCTTGACTGTAATCACCGAGCAATGCTCAATACCGCGAGTACGGCTATTCGAATAGGTTTTACACTCTCGAGAGGTTATACACTTTACCCACAAGGTACAATCATACACCACAAAGGCAAATGATTATAACAAAGCCTTTCTAGTACCTATCTAAACCAGGTACTATCCTCTAAGATTTTAACACTGGTGGGACTGGTAACCACATCCAGGGTGCCCCTCTTACGCCATGTGAGACTACCCGAGCGAGGACTGGTTTCCGCAACCTGGGTCTCACACCACCACTAATAGTACCAAAGCTTAGACATAACAAATTAATCAGCTAGGTCTGTCCCATAACAGACTTGTGGCTGTATGAATGACTCAATTCAAAGTCTTGCAAGGTTAAGTCCTTAATTGACTGAGGCAAGGCTAACCAAAAATCGTCATAATCATGAACCAACAATTATCATAAAAAACAATGAGACCGCCCACATGCTACATTGGCCCACCACAAATACATGCCACTTGCCTCAGTCTAAAACATTTTACCACCCCGATTGGTTTACCATGCACCACGTGCCATCAACAATAACAACACTGTGTGACAACACCCGACACACAAGTTTATAAACATGTTCCATAGTCATTAAGCAAGATTAATCATTTTTACATAAAATGATGACTAGTTGCAAGGCTAAGCATATTACTTGTGTTCTAACTACCCACATTGGCATTTATAGCTACCAACTAATATGAAACCATTTTAGGGTGAAAAATGAAATATAACATACAACATGGCAACATGGTTGTAATACAAAGTAGACGATAACTATTCCCAACATAATTGAAACAAGTGATAATTGAATTAACTTGCATTACTTTAAAAGAATATAATATTTTAAGCATGGATTCAACATGATCAAAACACAACTTGCCTTCAAAAAGGTCTGAGTCCTGCTCTGGACTTGGATCTTACGCTGGCACTTCGATCACAAACTCACCTGGCAACTCGACGTCTACACGAAACGAAAGAGAAAGCAATAAATATCAAAAACAGAGAGCAATATCAACTCGAAAAATTAAATAAAATTCACAAATGAATATAGCATGATTTTATAAATTTTCAAAAACTGGTATCACCTCAATCGGAGTTCGTATGTGGAAGATATAGCTATTCAAAGTTTGAAATAAAAGATAAATCGAAAAAATTAGAAAATCCGAATTAACTAAATTATTTTTACACTGGAAAATAGTATTTATGACGTCATGCTGATGTCAGCAAAGAAATTATTTTCGGCCAAAATATTTTTCTACGAAAAAATCGATTTATGACATCGCACTGACGTCAGTGGACACGTGGCACAACCACAGCCTGACACGTGTCTCTGGCGCATAGACTCGGTCAATGAACGGCACTGGTCCACCATGGACCGGCAGCACTGTGCCCGTGCACCGACTGACGTAAAGCTTGGCACAACCTCGCCCTCCCAAATCAAAACAGACGGCCAAGATCAACTGACACACGTGGCTCTAATCTACTACGCAGGCGACACGCAGCGGCATCCGGATCGTCCAGATCTGATCGGACGGCGGCGAGAACTAAAGCGGCGACGGCTATGTGGTTGAATCTAGAGCACACGACTCAGATCCAACGGTGAGGTGACGACGGCTAGGGTTAACCAGGGCGCTGACACGTGGCACACACACATCCGCCCAATTTGGATCTGACGGCATGACCTGCCAGCGAGATGATGGCCACATGGCTCAATCCGAACCGTACACGATAGATCAGACGGCTGACAAAGCATGCGAAGACGGCGATGTCACGGCGGCGCCGGACGGTGGCTTCTCACTGGGGTTGAAGACGATGACAACGGCGGCGGTGTTCTGGGGCTTCTCCGACCATGTTTTCACCCTCCACGGACGCATCTCGAAACGGTGATCAAGATGGCGACATCTGCGATGGCGGAGACAGCTCGACGGTGATGAAGCGAAGCAAAAACCACGGTGGCTACCTTCACCAACTCCGGCGAGCTCTTGCAGGTGAACGACGGTGACTCGGGAGGCATGAGCTAGGTCTACGGGTGCAGCTCGAGGTGGAGATTCCAAGGGTGGCGACGGCGCTTTAAATAGCGACCTCGACGTCTGCGTATCTCGCAAAGACTGAGGTTCACTAGGATACGATGGCAAAATCTTACGAGGATACCGAAAGGGGTGACATGGCGGAATCGCACACATCCACGTGGAGACGTTCCGACGGCACACGAGCACAAGCGACGCGACGGAGTCACGGCCATTGGATCAAGATCCAACGGTTGTGAGGCTTAGGGTTAGGGTTTCACGAAGAACGGGCTGACGAGCTGGCGTCATGGAGAGAAACGGGCCGGACCGATGGGTTTCAGCGTAGACACTATTCACGTGATTTTTAAATCTTTTTCGAATAAAAATAATTTAGAAAAATAAATAAGGTCCAAATAAATAGCAAAAATATCACGAAAAATCCCAAAAAATATTTTAAGACATTTAGAACTCAAAAAATATTTCCAACAAAAGGTCATTAATACTTTTCAACAAATAAATAAAAGATGACAAAAGCCTTAATTCATCAAATTCAAAAATAAATTAAATTAAATCCCAAAAATTTCATAAAAAGGTAAAATGCTTAATAAATCCAGTAAAAGCAAAAATTGGGATGTTACAGATGGACTATTGAGAGTACAATGATTGTACAAATATCTTCTACCACCATAGAAAGGGTTTGTGTCACCGAGATGGTGCAAAGTTAGGTCTTTGTAATGTAACAGTTCTGTTATGATCTCTTTGGACACACAAAGGAAGTATGTTAATAGCTTCGCAAAAAGAGTTGATCATATCTTGTGGGTAAAGCTGTACACCTCTGTAGAGTTTAAAACTTTTCAAAAAGCCGTTCCCGCAGTTATGAGAAACTTGGTGCACTGACACTAGTTAGAAGTTTTGGTATTTTCAAACAGAATTGATTTGGAAATTTATTTGTTGGAAAATCTTTATTTCAGATGTTATGCCAGGGATTGACAAATGACGATTCTATACTCTCAATCATGGAGGACTGTGAGTTGATACGTACTATGAGATTCTGATTTACATATCAGTCAAACTTGCTCTTACAAATTCCGTTCGCAAATTATTACTTGATATTCATGCATAACTTAGCTTTATGCAAAATAATCGTAGTAGCCTTTCCATTGATATAGCTTGCATTTATTATATATATTTGCGACATACTACAAGTCTTCCTGAGTACTGAAGTACTCAACCTTGCTTAATTTGTTGTTTTAGTTAATAAAGGAAGTGAATTCCCAGAAGACATATATTTTGGCACAAGTTATGGAGAATATAATAATGAGTTTTTCTAGGGTCTAACCTTGTCAATTGCCTAAGGGATTGAATGGGCATACTATAAGACTTTTGAGTTTCTACTGCAATTTATTCTATCTTGTAAGACTTTATTGTATGAACAACTTCCGCTATCAGATGTAATATAATGTGTATGGATGTGTTATCAATGTTGTAAAGGTGCGTACTAGCCACTGATCAAGGGACTAATACTGTATGCACTTGGAACCCTTCTTGGTATTCCAAGCCAAAAAGAAGGCCCTCACAGATGCTTTCTTCACTTTCGCTGAGATGCGCTACTTCGTGTCACTACCACAAGCCCCACCGCTCCAACACCTTCTTCCTCGCTACCAGCCGCTGTGGTCATTACTATCAAAATTGAATCATGTCATTGTGTTCAGCATGGCCCAATTGCCCAGAGCTGAGCCTTCCCCGATACTTTCCATTGTCGCCACCATCGCTAGGAGTTTGCTGAAGTACGCTCCCACTAGCCGGAGTCCCTTGGTCCCCGATCTCCGCTAGTTGCCACATTAGCGTCCATGTAGTGCCACCTTGTTGCAATCTCAACGCATGTCAATGTTGTGTCGCCCGCGTTAGCCGGCCACATGGTTAATTTAGATCTATCTCTTTAACATATGGGCCCCACATGTATTGCAGTCAAGCCATGAACCTGGTTCACTGTTGACTTTGTTTGATCCATGGACTTGGTCTATAGACCGAGGGCCCACACATCAGCCTCTAGACATGTTTTTATTTAAACTGGAGGGAATATTCCATGAAATATTCTCTTTTCTCTCTCATTTTATAGCATTTACCCTCTTGACAAATATTTTGAAAGCCCGTTCTCCCAAATACGAACTGCAAAAAAGTCCATTCAAGTTTCTAAATTCATCTAAAATCAAATCCTATCTTCCAGTACCATCCATTCTCAATTTGAAGTTTATTTTTTAATTGAATTTTTGAATTTTATTTGTATTTATATTTTCTCTCGTGAGACGCTATGATTCTACGACTATGTGTGGGACTATGTGCTATTCTATGTGTAGGCTTAGTGTATTGGGAAGTCTCACCCAAGACACTTAATGACTTAACTTTGTATGCCATTGAACTGAGCCCCAATCTTACAACCACATGTTCTAATGGGAAGAACATGGCATAGTAAGCTACCAAGTTTCAATGTTCGCATCCTCAGGTTGTAGGTTAGACTACGTGAGTAGGGTGAAGGGCGTGGTATGCTATGTGTCAGCGACATCATGGTTGGTTCCCGTTATAAAATCCAATGGTGTACACCTACACCCGTTTGCTATATATGGATATACACTATGTGGAATAATGATGTAGGGAGGTTACCGAGAGGGCCAATCATTGAGGTGGAGTTTCTAAAAAGCCTTGTCATGATCTCTCCGCCGCACACCTAAGGAAGTGTAATTATCACGTGGCAATATGAGATGATTGTGTCTTATGGAGAAAGCTGTACAACCTTTGCAGAGTGTTAATCAAATATTTTTGAATAGCCACTTAGTGAAATCTATGTTAACTTATTATTATTGTTATTTGTTTTACTTATGCTTTCAATCTAATTATTGTTTTTAAATTGCAATTATTGATTTATACAAAATGAACCACATCAGCCATCCTTGGAGTAAATGTTGCTTATAGTAAATAGACTTACATTATGTGGTACAATTTGCTGAGTATTCCTTGTACTCACCCTTGCTATAAACAATGCTTGTCGGTTGCTGAAGACATTCATCGAGACATCATTAGTTAATGAGATCTACTTTGAAGCTCATGGAGAACTATGTCGCGCTACCCTAATTGATTGCCAGTGGGCATATGGATGGTATTAGTCCTATATTGCTTGTCTAAAGTGAGTTATAGTAGTATATAATACCTATTGGATCCAAATATAGCACCTTCGGGTTTACCCTTTTACACGAGCGAGGATGAAAGTGTAAGTGTGGTGTTGGGGTGGGCATTTTTAAACTGAAACCGAACTGCCGAACCAAACCGAATTAATCGATTATTTTGGTTTTTTCGGTTTTCGGTTTTCAATTCGGTTTTTATTTTGGTATAATTTGGTTTTCGGTGTGTGGTTCGGGTTTTCACTCTTAAAAACCGAAATAACCGAATAGCCCATGTACAATACTACTTTTATCATGTTTTGCCTAAACCCACTAAACAATTCTCATATTCTAACACATTTATGCATATGTTTGGTATATTCATATGTTCTATTTTCTTATACTGTAATGACTTATGAATATTGTGTGGGTTTATCCCTACTCTATGTTGCGATATAAGAAAGACTAAATCTAATATACCAAGTGTTTATTCATATTTCGGTTAACCGAATTCAACGAACCAAAATATTTCGGTTAATTCGCTTCAGTTTTTCATTTTGGCATGAGAAATTCGGTGGACAGTTTCCAAAAACCGAATTATTTTAAAACCAAAAAAACCGAATGCCCACCCCTAGTGTGGTGCTATGCATGCGCAGGTCTATCCCACGATGGATTAGGACATTGAGAGAAATTTGGGCTAGGGTGTTACAGATGATATTACAACATTGACCTTCGCTACACTGGTGTGTGTGGGACAGCGGCTTGGGCTATGTGCAATGTGTGTGTGGGCCCAAAGTGGTCACACGGTAAGGCATATGTGTACCGAGAGGTGGTTATGGGCATTTGCCATGTATACGGTGTGCTGCCTAGGACATCAGGCCTTAAGGGGGTGAATGTAATATCTCGTCACGTTAATATGAAGGCCCATGTGGAGCAGTGTTGGGATTAGTCCCACATTGCTTGTCTAAAGTGAGTTGTAATAGTATATAACGCCTGTTGGGTCCAAACATAGCACCTCTGGCTTAACCCTTTTACACAAAGTGAGGATGAAAGTGTAAATAGGGCGCTATGCATGTTTGGGTCAACCCCAGGGTGGGCTAGGACATTGAGAAAAATTTGGGCTAGGGTGCTACACAGAGGTATAAATCCTAGATCATCACTAGACCTATTGACGATGCTGTGGAGCGATGTTATGGTCATTTTTTTGGTAGATGTGGTTGTTGGAGTGCACTAGGATGGAATTTGGGAGATATTTGTATTCGTGTAATAATGGTCTTTGTTTCCAGGACTAGTTTTGGGATACTAATGGTCATTTTCATGGCATATGCAATTTGTGGGAAATGTATATTATTGCTTGAGTTTCATTAGAGCTCAAGAACGTAAAATTTGGTTAAGCGGATTGAATGTTATGGCTTGTAGAAGCTTGCAGTCCAGGAATCATCGTGGCTGAGAGTAGTTGTGTTAATATGTTGTGTGTCTGTGCGCTCGATTTCAAGCTTCTCCTCGCGCCTCTCACCGCCAGGTGGTCAAGCGCATCTTCAGGTACCTTCGTGCTACCACTGATTATGGTATTTGGTACTCTTCGTCTTCTTGTCTATCTCTTAGAGCCTTTTCTGATGCCGACTTTGCTGGCTGTAGGATAGATAGGAAGAGCACTTCTGGCACTTGCCAATTCATTGGCACTTCTCTTGTTTCTTGGTCATCTAGGAAGCGATGCAGGGTTGCCCAGTCCACCGAGGCCGAGTATGTTCTTTGCAGACCGGTTGTTGTAGCAGTGCTCTGGATGAGATCGACCTTACGGGACTATGGGTTAGAGATAGAGAGTGTGCCACTATTCTGTGACAACACTTCAGCTATTTGCATTGCTAAAAACCCAGTGCAACATTCCCGGACCAAACACATTGATATTAGATATCACTTCCTTAGAGACCATGTGGAGAAGGGAGATATCGCGCTTCAGTTCGTAGAGAGTGACCTTCAATTAGCCGATATCTTCACCAAACCTTTGGATAGCTCCAGATTTGTTGCCTTGACGAGTGAGCTTGGAGTCGTGAGCCCTTACGGCCTTTCGTGAGGGGAGCCGTTTTGTATATTATGTATTATATGTTTTCTTCCACTTTTCTTTTCTTTGTGTTTCTTTTGGGTGACTTTGGGCTTGTTTTCTTGAGTTGAGTTCACTCACTTAGACTTCTCGCATGTCTTCCATGGACCTCTTATCTTGTGCTTTAGGTTGCTATCATGCGTGATTAGTTGTTCTCTCTTCTCTCTAGGTTGAGTTCCCTCACGCCTTATAAGTCTAGCGGTATTGGGCCTCTGGGTAGGCAGTGCATGTCGCACTCCTTAGTTGGGATCTAGAGTCGACTTCCCTATGTCGATCCTTTGGGAAGATAAGAGCGAGTCTAAGCCGTAGTGAGTCTCTTATATCTTTCTATGCTCTATAGCCATCCGGTTTTGCGGTTTCTCGACTTCTTCTCCTCATTCTGCTTTTTCTCGGTTATTATTGAGTTCATTCGGTTTTTCTTTGTGCCTAATCTTGATAATAACTCAACTTTAACCCGATTTGAGCTTAAAATTGATTCATTTGTTGAGGAGGAGTTTAGGAATCTGTTCGTGCATTGCATATAGACTGCATTTCCTGTTTAATGAGCATTGTCTATTATGCAATTGATTTCTTCTTCATGCTATACACCATGCTGCATCATATGGAGGAAATCACTAGCTCAGATATGTCCAAGTTCATTTAACTTGCTAAGCTTTAAAATGAAAAAAGTCTTAAATGAAAAACTTGATGAAACTTGTTGCTTTTACTTGCTAGGTTTCTTCTCTAGAGGTTTGTGCCATAATTTGAGAAATTTTGGAGTTCTCTAGAGTCCCTATAGCAACTTGGGTGAAACTAGTTTGATCCATGCTAGAGTCCTTCAATTGCTCATGAATCATTGTGCTAAAAATGAAAATTAAACAAAATTGACTCTTCTAGTGCACATACGACTCAACACCTTGCATTCACAAGACCGCTTCCCATTGCACTTGGGATGAACTTGGAATACATCGTGTTTGACCTAGACCATCCTCTTAAGAGTTCATCTTGAGATGATCGCATATGGCTTGAGTCAATTGGTTGTCAAAAGAAAATGCAAATAAATTAAAAACAAAGACATATGTGGGTAAAGAATGCAAATAATGTCAAACATTTGCACCCCTCTATGTCTTGTATGATGATAAATCAAAATTTGCATTAAGTAATAAATGAGCCCGAAAGAGCTTGTATGCTCTTTTAGATTCCCCAAAGTGTTGAGTAGGTTGAACTCTAGGTTTTCCTTTTGATCCTTAGAGTGGCTATTCTTCTATTTTTGAAACTAAAGCTAAGTGTTGCACTTGTCAAATCTTGCTAAAAATGAAATATTCAAAACTAAGCTCGTATTTGCACTTGGACATGTCTTAGTTTAGTCATCTTCTGAAATTGACAAGCTTGGTGTAATATCCTTCCATTTTGATCAATTGGATAATCTTCAAAGCTCTTTCGATTGCATTTCATGCATACATAAAAAAAAATCGATGCCTATATTGCCAAAAGGGGGAGAAAACGTAGAAAAGGCATCACTAAAAAGATAAAAATGTGAATGCTTATTTGGTTATTATGATCTTTGTAAAACTATGCTACTACTTCATTGGATCATAATCTCATAATCACATTTGACATGTTTAGTTGGATTTTAGAGTTTTGTTGAAAACTTGCTCTTTCTTAAATTTAACTCTAAAATCTAAATTCCTCTTCGTCAACTTGGTCATGGTTCTAATTTCTATCTTTGGACCAAGTTTGACTTTACAACTAAAATTGCTTTCTTCTTCATTTTCTTCAAACTCAAATTTATGCCTTTTGTGTGGTTTGTTAATATACTCATCAAGGGGAGATTGAAGGACCATGTGGAGGTCCATCCATGTTTGTGATGAGTATTTGACTTTATTTGAGCAAGGTGTGCTCAAGTTTGAGTTTGATTTGGATTGATTTTCAAAATGAAGCATTTTGAGTTGTCTCTGCCAGAGTGGCGATGCGGTCGTATGGACACGGTAGTGATGAGTTGGATGGTTTATTGCACATCATTGTGGGCATTGCTATGTGAAAGGTTTTTCCTTGTCTTTGATGGTTGCGGAGACGACGGTGCTAGGTCATGGTGAGGCGAAGGATGACCGGGACTAGGCGAGGCGTCGGAGGTCTAGACGGTTGGGAGATCGCGGAAGATGATCGGAGGCGGAGTCCGGGCAAGTCAAGAAGACAAGGAAAGGAGATGATGCTAGCTAGATGCCGCGTGGATCAATGAGGGCCGTCAGATTGAGGTCTAGTTGATAGGTTAGCGGGTCTAGGTAGTATGCTTTGAAAACCGTGCAAGAAAACCCGGTATGTGTGTGGGTTAATCCTAGCCCTTAGATGAGTGCTCTAGGGTTGAGAGACTCATCCAAGGGTGGTAGGTGGCCCAAGAGTAGTATAAATAGGGGTGGAGGGGCAGCCTCCTTCCCTTGAAGGTTTTGAGGTTTTTGATGCTCCTTTGAGATTTGCCCACATGAATGTGAGGCTTTGTAACCTCTCCTTCCAGAAATGAAATGTTTCCTCAAATCATTTCTTTTCTTTGTGCATTTACATTACGCATTTAAATTACGCAATTTACATTATGCACTTACATTCCGCAATTAAATTCAGCACTTACATTCTTGCAATTTACATTTATGCAATTTGGATTTTCCTCCCCTCCTTCTAAATCCTGTTCTTCTATGATGTCTTGAGGGTGTTCATTTGGTTTTACATCTTTCTTACACCATTGGATAGACTAGAGATCAAGTTTTTTATCAAATTGTAAATCTGTCCAGAACTTGTTCTTCATAAAGTAGTTAGTCTTTGATTTTTATAAACATATATAAGAATCATTTTTAAGTGATTCGTTTTGGTGAAGGTGAAGGACTCATATATACATCTTTATAAAATTTCTTGAGTCCACTGGTTGCACCGTTTGAGAGCTATGAAGTGAAAACCGAGCCTCAAACTTTCTGGTCGAAGTTCCTGACTTTCTGTATTGCTTGATTTTTAATTCTTATTCTACAAAGCTTTCTGTGGTGATTTTTGGTGGACTGTTTCACAACTCTACTGCTCAGTGGGAAAAAAATTTCCAAAAATTTTAGAGCAACAGAAACTCACCAACCACCTGTTCCAACTGAGGACAATTTCTGAAAATCTGCTTTATCTTTTGTGAAAAGAGACTTTGTTATTTTAGCTTTATCTCTTTTAGAAAAGAAGTCTTTTGAATTGATTCCTCTTTTGTTTGGACACTTGACAACTAGGATTGTGATTAAAAAACCCCTCATATGATTCATGGTTCTTATCCATGCAAGCTAGGGGTACACATAGTTGTCTAATTGTTCTGGGTTTTGAAGGGTGTGCGAATATGAGAATCACCAGTTTGAACGAAAATATTTG
This sequence comes from Otatea glauca, assembly GCA_036346275.1. NCBI lineage: Eukaryota > Viridiplantae > Streptophyta > Magnoliopsida > Poales > Poaceae > Otatea > Otatea glauca. The sequence goes on along the minus strand of CM070731.1, from coordinate 20,826,747 downwards.
GGTGCTTTAGATTTTTATTGCAAGAGTGTTTGGAGTGCTTTGAGTGGGGGAAATTTTATTTGGGATCATTCACCCCCCTGATCGCCATTTCGTTCTTTCATGTTCTTATTGGAAACTTGCTATCATGATGCTTTACATGATTCATTTCATTTATTATGAAAATTATATGATATAATGGTGATATTAATGGATATGATGAACTCTGTTAATGTTGATAAATCTTGTCATTTGCATATGTCACATTTGTGATGAAAAGATGTGATATGTGTGGCCCCTATGACCTACTTGGTATAGGCATGAAAGACCTAATTTGGTAAGCACCTTCACAACATGGTGGGAATGAGAGGGTGTGACATCGACAAGTGTGTGTACTCAGCAATAATATCGCATACACTATGTGATGAGAATATGAACATATAGACATATTTGCATTATATCACTAACGATAAAAGATGATTAAAGAGATGAATGCGATAAATGGTTAGGTTATTGAGTCATGGATGATGCAAAGGAGATTAATGAGGTGAATACGAAAAATGGTTATGTTACTATTTTATTATGTACTTATTGGGTCATGGACTCACTCTTGCTTATTTTAATGTTTTAGGTGATCAATGAAGGCAACATGCATGGGATGGGTGTAGTGCCATTGTGTCACTTGTCACATCATTTTTCACAAATTAGTAGCTTTAGTGTTCACTCATGAGTAATAAAGTGCTTAGCCAATTTTGTTGGTGGACTTTCATAATCGTAGTAATGGACATGTGAACTTCGATAGTTTTATATTAAGTAAGAAGTTTAGTTGTTTATCTATTGCATATGATTTGGGTGTGCCCAAGTGCAAAGAATTCGGCGTTCCCGAACGCGTGTACTTGTGCGTGCTTGGGCATGTTGTTCTAAGGTTTATTATTGTTTTTTATATTGTTTATGTTGTTATGCAAATTCCAGTTAATATTGTTTACTAGAGGTGTTAAATATTTTAGAATGCTTGCTGAAATTATAGTTAAAATCATGTTAAAAGTGATGAAAAATATAAATAGTGGTAATATTTTTGGTACATCAAATGTTGGGGTGTTACATATACAAGGGAATTTTTTGGGGAGTAATGCAACCCTATGCTATACCATTGGAATCACTTCCAAAAGAATAGGTATGTTTCACTAGGTTTCAAGGTGTTCTATCCATGTTTGGCAGGTTTTATCAGAGTTTCAAACTGGTTTTATAAATGTTTTAGCATGTCTAAACAAATTTCAACAAGTTTCTAACATGAAACTACAAGTTTCATCCAGTTTCAAATTTGAAATTTGATTTAAATTGTGATTCAAAAGAATTTTAACGGAGTTTGAAGAGACTAACTTCAAAGTTTCAGAGCACATTCTATAGGTTTCAAAAAAGTTTCAAACTAGTTTCACAATGTTTCCACATGTTTAAATAAATTTCGATGGGTTTCAAATGATTTGAAACTTGATTAAAAAATGATTTTCTTAGTAATTTCAACTAAGTTTCAAAAAGGCAAAGTCTAAAGTTTCGGAGTTTGTTTCACATGTTTCGTATGGTTTCAACACATTTCCAAAAAACTTTTTCAATGGGTTACAATTTAAAAATATAAGTTATGTCAAGTTTCAAATCTGAAACTTGATTAATAAGAAGAATCTCAACTAAGTTTCAAAAAACCAACTTCAAAAGTTTTAGAGAGATCCAACAAGTTTAAAAATTAAATGAAATCTATTGAAACTTAGTCATGAGAGCTATGAAGAGCTGAGGAAAATAAATTATGCTAATGGAACACTATGAAACCTAATGAAACTTATCTATGAAATATCATAAAACTTATCTGTGAAACGTCATGAAACATATCTATCAACCTCCTGAATCTCAAGAAACCTAATAAAACTTAATCATGAAACCTATATGAGAACATCAACTCATGAAGCCATGTGAAACTTTATCATGAAACCTTGTAAAATCCGAATGAAATCTATTGAAACTTAGTCATGAAAGCTATTAAGAGCTAAGGAAACTAAATTATGTCGATAGAATACTATGAAACCTAATGAAACTTATCTGTGAAACATTATGAAACTTATCCGTGAAACATCATGAAACAATATAGAACCTAATGATACTTATCTATGAACCTCGTGGAACTTTTGAAAACCTGATCAAACTTAGCAAAGGAAACTTATTGAAACCTTTTGAAACATAGATATGAAAACTCCTGAAACTTGATAAAAACATATTCATAAAACCTTATTGGAACTTCGTGAAATAATTTAGAAAAAGGAAAGCTTTATAATGAAAACTAATGAAATGTAATCATGCAACCTATTGAAACTTATTCATGAAACTGAATGTGATGGACCGAAATAGTGACTAGAGGGGGTGAATAGGACCTAAATAAAAACTTCCCTTCTTCAAAAATATCCAACCCTCTCTTCTGTAAATCCAACAAAAAGGAACAATAAATTTTGTACTAGACAAAAGAGTATTCTAGTTACTTTCCCTAAAGCACCAACTAAAGTGCTCAGCTAGGGTAGTACTCAATAGATGTCCAGTGCTCTCAAATAAACAGCACGGTCTCAAAAACAATAACAGAGATAACCTTTGATCAACTGAGAACCTTGATTTATTCTTGCTCGTGGGGTATTAAGGATCAACATGGTCTTGGATCAACTCTCATACGTCCTAGCAAGCTAGATCAGGACACGTTCAACTCCCATAACAAAGAAAACACGATCTATTGAGGTCTTTCTACTTGCTACGACAGATCGGTTTATGATCAAGAACTTATAGAAAGAAGTTGCTAAGGGCATAGATGATTGATATGTGTTCCAGAGATACACCATCCATCAGTCACTCATCCTTGGCTCAAGATCAAACAAGAAGGATAAAAAAGAACCAAGAGTGTGTAGAAGAAGATGATTGCAAACAAAGCAAAGCAAGAACTAGAAAGTAAGAACAAACATGAACAAGATTCTTGCACTAGAACTATTTCTATTTCTTGGAACGATGTATTACAAAGCCTCACAACCAGGTGGGCAAAAGCTCAAGAGAGCATCAAGATACCAAAATCCTTCACAAGACACATAGAGGGAGAGGCACCCCTCTCCCTCTATTTATAGCACTCTGGGAGTATTCTCCACTCTTAGATGATCTTCTTGAACCTCAAGAAACCTCATCAAGGGTGCAGATTCACTCCCACTCTCATACATGGGCTAACTTGAAACCCAACAACATCACATGTTTTGACCATACCCTTTAGCACTAACTTAACCTACACTGAACCTGCGTCCACTTGATCCAATGATCCTCCTTTGCCTAAGTAGAGCTCAAGTTAGAATCTTAGCCATCCACTACACCACGATGGCTTTGGATTCGTTGACCGTTCTAGGCCTCGACTCCTCCCTGAGTCTAGTCCCAGTCCATGCCGTTGCCCACCATGTCCATCAACAATGCTTCATGCTCCAGCTCCTTGTCTTCCTAGCTTGCAACTAATTCTTAGCCTCAATCATCTTCTGATGTCCTTTGACTGTTTTGGACCTCAGATCTCCTAGCCTAGTCCTTGTCTCATCTTCGTCTTACCATGACCTAGCCTTAGAGTCCTGCAATGAACACAGATAAGAAAACCACCACATAGCAATGTCCAAAATCATATCAGAAGATCCCACCTTGGATCATATAGCATGTGACCACCTTAGATTGTGAACACTCAAAGCCACACTTGGTTGTGACCTCTTAAGACCACTCATACAGAGGTCTATACCACTCATACAGAGGTCTAGACTACTCCCTCAATGGTCAGGATCACTCCTATAGAGTTCCTTAGAGGTCTAGACCACTCTTACAGTGATCACAACCTCTCTCACAGAGGTCCTTAGAGGTCTAGATCACTCCCACAGTGGTCTAGACCACTCTTACAATGGTGATGACCACTCTTAAAGAGGTCCTTGAAGGTCTAGACCACTCCCACAGTAGTCTAGACCACTCTTACAGTGGTCACGACCTCTCTTGCAAACATTCTTCGGGATCTAGACCATTCATACAGTGGTCATGACCACTCTCAAAGAAGTTCATAGAGGTCTAGACCATTCTCACAATGGTTTAGACCACTCTCACAGTGGTCACAACCACTCCCATAGTGGTCATGATCACTCCCAGGGATGTCACGACCACTCCCATAGAGGTTCATGAAAGTCTAGACCACTCTTCAGTGGTCACAGCCACTTCTTAGGAGGTCACAACAACTCCTATAGAGATCCTTAGAGGTCTATACCACTCCCACAGTGGTCTAAACCACTCTTACAATGGTCACAACCACTCACATAGAGGTCCTTCGAGGTCTAGACCACTCCCACTATGGTATAGACCACTCTTACCGTGGTCACAACAACTCTTGGGAATGACCTCTTTAGAGTTCATAGAGGCCACGACCACTCTATGTAAGGCCCGGACCTCTCAAATCAAATGGCCCATAACAAGGCAATCTCAAATCAAACTAAAACATGAGCACCACATGCTCAAACACAGTCAATTACTCATCACAAATATGGATAGACCACCACATGGTCTCTCAATCTCCGCCTTGATGAGTATATTGATAAACACCAAAAAGGCAAGTATTTGAGTTTGAAAAAGAAAGTGGAAAGCAATTTTTTTGAAAACCACACTTAGTCCAGATGAAAGAGAATGAAAAGAACGTGACTAAGTTGGTAGGAAGAGATTTAAAGCAACACTAGAGATTGTCCACAAATACTCTAAGGACCCGGAGAAGACTAACAAAACTCATGATCCAAAGGAAGAAACAATTTTTCATCAGGACCAGAGAAGCATAAAAAATTGCCTTTTCCACATTTCATCCCAACATTTCTCCTCAATAAATTGATGCCTTTTTACATTTCTCCTCCTTTTGTCAATATAAGCATCAAAAAGAGCATTTTCTCCCATTTTATGATGTCTACATGAAATGCATACTATAAGAGCTTTGAGGATTATCCAAATGACCGTCAAGACTCAAGACAAAGTACGACACCAAGCTACTCAAGTTCAGAGTAGGCTAATCTAGGACATGTCCATGTGCAAATTGTAATATCCTTGCTAGCAAGCACAAATAAGACTATGTCATTTTTGCCTGATTTCAATAAGTGCAACATTTAGCATAATCTCTAAACTAGAAACATAGCCATACAATGGATCAAATCACTACAAGAAACAGAGAGAAATTCGTGGGTTTTTTTAAATTCGTGGGCCAAAACAAAACCCACGAATTTATTTATTTAAATTCGTCGGTTTCTATAAAACCCACATATTTAATTAAATTCGTGGGCCACAATAACACCCACGAATTTATGTATTTAAATTCGTCGGTAATACAAAGACCCACGAATTTAATTAAATTCATGCGCCAAAAAACCCACGAATTTGTATACGATTTTAAAAGCCGATCAGGCTTCTCTCTCTCTTCGCTGCTCTCTACCCCACCGCCCCGCCGCCGCGCCCGCCCCCCCGCCGCCGCCTTGAGCCGCCCGCCGCCGCGCGACTTCCATGACGCGCCTGTCCCCGGGCCATCCCCGCGCGCCCGCCCACCCTCTGCCGCGCCGCTGCCAGCTCATTGCCGCCCGGCTACCGCCCCGCCCGCCCGCCTCGCTCCGGCTCGCCGCGCCACGCCGCCCCGCCGCCCCACCCGCCCGCCGCCCCCCTTGGCCGGCGCGCGTCCCACCCTCCCGCCCGCCCGCGCGCCACCGCCCGCCATCGCCGGCGCCGCCTCGCCCGTCGTGGCGCCACCTACCTCCTGGACCCTCCGTGGCGCCCCACGGTGTTGGAGAAGGTATATTTCATCTCTTTTTATATTCGTTTGAAGTTATTTCATCTCATTTTATATTCGTTGCATATGGTATATATGTTTTTATTTTCTCGCTGTCGTTGTATATAACGTTAGAGTTTAGGGTTTGTGTCGAACAGTCGAGAGCCTAGGCGTCACCCATTCGGGAACGGCGCATCTCACATTTGCTTGTGAGTACGCGTTCGGAATTGTCCAAATAGTATTTTGGACAGCCCGAGAATGTTGGTTGTTGCATGGGGCCTGTGACGTGCGAGCGATCCGAACGTGATTTTGGCCGCATAACCCTGTTGTTCTCCGACGCACCAGCATCAGGCGTGCGTTTGGAGAACAGCGGGTTATGCCGCCGAAATTTCGTTCGGTTCGTAGCGCACGTCACAGGTCGCATGCAATGGCCTCCATTCTTAGGTGGGTTTAGAACACATCTTTCCTAATAGGGTTGTCTTTGTCACCTAAGCCACGGTCGTACGTTGACATCGTTTCATTTGTTTAGCTTTGATAATGGGTGACGATCGAAGGGCGATGTATGACGGATGGAGGAGTGATGGGGGCATCAAGGGAATGGTTTGAGAGATTGATATATATATTATAACTGCAAATGTTTTTTTGTCTGCTGAGTGGATGTCCTATTTACTAGAGAGGTCATGCCGAAATTTTGTACATTTCGGTGACTTAGTTTTAAGCCGATTTTGAAGAGTTAAAAGGTTGGTTTCAGTGTTTTAGTAGAGGTAATAGGTTTGGTGTCTCATTTGTTAATTCTTCGTTCGCTTGAACTTCATTGTGGAGTTTGATGACCTTGGTGAGCTAGCTGCCCCCTCCCTTCCTTCCTCTTGCTCAAATTTAGGAACATTAGTTGCAATTTAGTCGATGTGCAGCGGATGGACAAATGCTTCTGTAGGAAATTTAGTTGATTGTTTTAGTATATATCAATCTGAGTAATCTGTTGTAATAGTGATAATTTAAGTTGAAATGCATAAATCTGGATTGATGATGTTACCATATGAGTTGCATATGTATTTTTGTTTATTGCAAATATATGTTCAGTCATTTTGTACATTCAGAGTTGTTTTTGTCATTTTCTTGCTTTTGTCAATTCCGACTTCTATGGCAAATGATGATATTGGGTTTTCATATGTGACTTGTTCCGAATGAATGACAGAAACACATTCATCTTCAAATGACAGAACAAGTCATGTCAATGTAGTTTCCCGTTTCCAGAGTTAGATCCAGCTGCTGAATGCCATTGCATTCGATTGATACTTTTCCATCAAGCTCTCCAAATGGAACTGCTGCCATAAAAAATCTGATGCTAACTACTTTTCTTTTTGCTTTTAATTTGTTTTTTTGTGTTAGTGTTTCTGATCAGATTTGAACAAAATAGATTATCCTTCTTATTCTTCGCTTAGCAATTTTTAGTTTCAATTTTCTTTTTGCTTTTCTTTTCTTCTTTAGTTGTTATATGTATTGAGTGCGATGCATATGGATATATATATATACATTTGTGTATAAATGACTGATAAATTCGTGAGCCATTAAAAACCCATGAATTTATCTGGCGCACTGAATAAATTAAATCGGTTCCTTGAGCCCACGAATTTAACAATTAAATTCGTGGGTTTATTAAGCCCACGAATTTAACAATTAAATTCGTGGATTTTTTAAGCCCACGAATTTAACAGATTAACTTCGTGGGCTATATAGCCATTTATTTAACAATTAAATTAAGTAGGCTACGTTGGCCCATGAATTTAATCTGATAAATTAAATGGGTTTCTTAGCGCCAAATTTAACTCGATTCCCGCTAAATTGTGGGCTTGGAAGAAACCGACGAACTTAACTTAAATTCATGGGTACCCACGAATTTAATTTATTAATTTCGTCGAGTTAAATTCGTTAACTAAATTCGACGGTTTGCTCACGAATTTAAATTAAATTCGTGGGTTTTGGCCTAAATTCGTGGGTTTCTAGCCCACGAATTTTTCCCTGTTTCTTGTAGTGAATGGATAACCTAGAGTTCACCCTAGTCAACACTTTGGGGAAGCTAGATGTGCATAAAAGATCCTTCATGCTCAATAATCATTATTGCAATTTTTTTATTTTAACGCACACAACGAGGTGTGTAGATGTTATCCTAGCAAAGCACATCCCCGAATAGGAGCCATCGACAAAGGCCTTCTAGGCTTCACACTCTTCCACACACCCAATAAGGTTTGGAGAGCTTATTCTAACAAAGCACATCGCCGACTAGGAGCTATCGACAAAGGCCTCTTAGGCTTCACTCTCTTCCTCATTTTATTTTTATTTCCGTTTTTCATTTTGATTGACTCATGCCATAGTCGATCATATCAAGAAGAACACTTAAAAGAATGTTGTTTGTAATACACAATACATTCCAAGTTCACTCCAAGTGCAATGGGAAGCTATCTCGTGAATGTAAAGTGTTGAGTTTAATCGCAACACACATAAGGTACTTTTGATCATTCTAGCATGTTAGATTCATGAGGATATGAAGGATTCTAGTATGGATCAATCTAGCTTCATTCAAGCTATTCTAGGGACTCTAGTAGAAATCCAAGATTTTACAAAACATGGCATATGCACCTAGTAAGAAAATATAGGAAGTAAAAGCTACAAGTTCCATCAAGTTTTCATTAAAGTTCAATTTTTCATTTTTTTAGCAAGCTTAGCATGATGAAGCAAAATGAACTTTGGACATGACTAAGCTAGCAATGATCTGTACAAAGGTAGCAAGGTGCATAGCATGAGTGACAGTTCATTTGCATAATAGACAAAGCTCCTTAAAACAGAAAATGAAGTCTATATGCAATGCATGAACAGCTTCTCAAACTTCCCCTCAACAAATGAATTAATTTTAAAGCAAAATTTTCTGGTTCAAGTTGAGTTATTAGCAAAATTAAGCTCAGAACATTGTCAAATGAACTCGATAGAAATCTAAAATGCATAATAAATAGAAGTCAAGAACCTGCAAGTTGGGTGGCTATAGAGCATAGAAAAGATGATAGAGAACACTATGACTCAGACTCGCTCTCATCTTCCCCATATGACTAAAATAGGAAAGCTGACTCTAGAATTAAAACTAGGGAGTACACACAGACCCTATCTACCCAGGGGGCCCAACATCTGCTAGACCTATAAGACTGTAAGAGAACTCAACCTAGAGAGAAGAGAGAATATCTAATTGTGCATGATAGCAACCTATAGCACAAGATGAGAGGTCCATGCAAAGTATACCAGAAGTCTAAATGAAGTGTACTCAGAATTCTAAGAATAAGCTCAATATCACCCAAAAGATGCAAAAGAAAGGAAATACTGGAAGTAATCATGTAATACATAATATACAAAGCCAGCTCCCTCTCAAGAAATGCCGTAAGGGTACACAATTCCAAGCTCTCACCTCAAGGCCACAAACCTAGAGCTATCTAAAGGCTTGGTGAAGATACCTGCAATCTGGTAGTCACTTTCCACAAAGTGCAGTACTATATCGCCCTTCTCCACATAGTCTCTAAAGAAATGATATCTAATATCTATGTGTTTGATCCTAGAATGTTGCACTGGATTCTTGGCTATATGGATGGCAAAAGTGTTGTCACAAATGAGTGGAACACTATCTATGTCTAACCCAAAGTCCCACAATGTCAACATCATCCAACGTATATGACTACAGCAACTAGCTACTGCCACGTGAAGGGATACGAGTAGGCTGCACTAGCACACAATTAAAATTTCTACCTCGTAAACCAGCAAGCCACGCAAGTAAATGATCATGGATCATTACCACTAGATGCGCAGTGCAGTGGAAGGAAGTTGATGCAGACCGAATCAACGAAGCACGCGTCCCGTTGCAGTGGTCGATCTTCCTCGTGCGATGGTCGATCCTCCTCGCGTGTTAGCCGATCGTCCCGATCAGTGTCGCAGTAGCAGCAACACCTCTACTGGTGTCCACACGTTCGGTGAAAAGAACACCGTGCATCGGTGTGCTAGCACCAGCACACATGGGAAGGCTCAAGTGGTGACGGCTAGGGTTTCGGTGTCGGCGCCCTCTGATCTGGTCTATTGTGACGGCGAACTCTCTTTAAATAGCCGCCCTCTTCCTCGCGGTGGAACCCTACATTAGGGCTCAACTAAAGGACAAAGCCCACTTAGCCCATTAGTGACGGATCCAATCCGAACGACTATATTCCAACCCCTTAAGTGTGTGATCCTGTAGGTTCATGCATATTTGGACACGACTCAAAAACACCTTTCCGACCGATAATCGATAGCGGTTCCTAGCAGTACATATCGATTCCCAAATATCTATAAAGCATCGGACGAACCAACTATAGTGTGATAATGTCATGTTCCTTTTGCTTCACGATATCAGATCGAGCTCAAGGCGAGAGTCGTGTCATCCTATAACAGCTCGATCTCTTTACTCATATCGTAGTGGAATATTTTATCTGGATTGATTCTCAATCACATTTGGCATGGCCATGCACTTCCTTAATCCATCTACCTCGAGGGGCCCAGAGATATCTCTCCGTTATATAAGAGGAGCAAATTCCATCTTGATTATTCATGTACCTCAGCATGTTTCATAGTAAACCCGAAAGCTTCCTTTATAACTACCTAGTTATAGAGTAGCGTTTGGCAGCTCCTAAGTAAACCATTACACATCTAGGAAACCAATGACGATCTCATGTCTAAGGATCTTACATACACTATGCATGAGATCAACTCATGACACATAAGAATATATAACAATTCTCATAGTGTCTCATATGGGTCTATCCAACGCATGTTCTCTAACATGTGTCCACATTATTGATTAAATATCTTCGTATCTCTATGACCCGTGAAACATGGTCATCAATTAATACATGTGCTGATCTATGAAACATAATCGTCCTAACCGATCAGGGATAACTTGAATAACATCGATATATGAAAAACTTGCATGAACAAGTCACTTGTTAATTAATCCAATCGATATTTATTCAAAAGACAAACAATTATACTGTTCCATAAACAAAAGGCGTGATACAATCATCTCTATGATAGCCTCAAGGGCATATCACCAACACCACGTACTTGACCTCAGCGGTGGACAATGCAACACTAGACTGCTTCCTAGATGACCAAGAAACAAGAGAATTGGCAAGTGCTAGAAGTGCTCTTCCTATCTATCCTACAGCTAGCAAAGTCTACATCTGAAAATGCTCTAATGGACAAACAAGAAGAGGAGTACCAAATACCATAGTCAACGGTAGCTCGAAGATACCAAAAAATACACTTCATCAACTGGCGGTGAGAGGCACGAGGAGAGGCCTGAAATCGATCACAAAAACACATAGCAAATTGTATGTCCGGCCTCGAGGTAATGAGGTACAAGAGGAAACCGATCATACTCGTGAACTCCTTCTAATCAACTGGCTCACCATCCTCATCAAGCTCAAGAATAGCTGGGGTGGCCACAGGAGTCATCATCGGCTTTCCTTCAGACATGTCAAAGCGTCTAAGGAGGACTCTGTCGGGACTCAAATATGCAAATCCGGACCCTCTGTGTATACTGCACTAGTCTAGAATCATGCTAGTGCACACAGGCTCAACATAGATGAATATCACAATCATACACAGCGAAAACATATAATAAGACATCATATATTAAATAATACTCGTTGAATGACCATAAGGTCAACTTACATGACTATGCCTTGTAAGGCTACACTAAATAACAAGTTAAACTGCAGCGGAATGAAAACGTAGATAAACCACTCAGTATACCACAGGCAACTAACAAGCCTTGCCCCTAAATATTCGTCTCCTCTTGGAACATCTCCTCCAAAGCTGGTGTAGAGTACCCATTGGTGATGGTGCTGTTGGCAAGGGTGAGTACATAAAGCACTCAACAAGTTGTGTACAGAATGCAATTTTATGTAACTATATGTAAGGCTTATTACAAAGGAAAAGGCTAACATGGCTATTTTGTGGTAAAGCAGCTTTTATGAACAAGTACAATAAGTAGATTGTAAAGATAGTACAATAAATAACAGTATTTCATAACTTTCAGCATTTTCCAGGTAAACAAGGCATCAACCCTAAGTCAAATTCCAAACTTTCCATTAGCAGTATCTAGCATTCCCAACAAAGATTTCATTTAATAAAATCTAACCCTTGACTGTAATCTCCGAGCATTGCTCAATATCGCGAGCACGGCTATTCGAATAGATTTATAGTCTACAGAGGTTATGCACTTTTCCCAGTACACGACATAACCATACATCACAAAGGCGAGCGGTCATGACAAAACCTTTCAGAAACCTTTATCCTAACATTGACCCTCTCGGTAAGTCATAAACTACACCTTCCCTCAGCAGAGGTGAAGGATAGGACTGACAAACCGTTAGATTGAAGTGTGACCGCAGTACAGGACATCCTCCGCTATAACCACACATCCATGTATGCAAGCTTCTGTGTGATTATCCACCTGAGGTATCAAATGACAAAATATCGGTAATCCTACTTAGTTAGGTCTGTCCCATTCCAGAACATGTAGTTGCATGATTAACTCAGCTCAAAGGCTCGCAAGGTTAAGTCCTTAAGATGAACGAGGCAAGACTTCCACAAATCCTCTGCATTCCTAGCCCACCTTGTCACATTGCCTCTTGCCACTTGCCCTAATCGAAATTATTTACCACCCCAGTTGATAACCATGCACTACGTGCCATCAAACAGTCAACATCGTTTCGTGACATATGTCACTACAACTCAACATCATTGTGTGGCAGCACCCAACACACCTTCCATAAACATATTCCATATTTCATTACTCAAGATTCACTTTTGATATTCCAAAAGACATGTATTGTATGTGGTATGGCTAAGCATACTAAACACGGTCTAACCAACCCATGTTGATTGCTAATATTCACCAACTAATAATGAACCATTCTAGGGTGACAAATAAATCATGGCGTACAAATGACAAGGTATAGGGTATAATTCAATTGGATTGATTAACTAAATCCCAATCTAACTTGAAACAGTTCTACTCATAAAATATCATGCAATACTGTAAAACAACATAGCAATTTTTTAAATTGGGCTCAACATGATCAAAGCACAACTTTCCTTAGAAAAGCCCTTATTCTTGCTCTGGACCTTGGTCTTGGTTCAACAATTCCTCTTCGGACGCTTCGCACAATTCGACGTCTACGCGAAACGAGAGAGAATACCAAAAAAAAATAGAGAGAAAACAATATTAAAAAATAAAATAAAATTCAACATTAAATAGATCTCAATTTTAAAAATGTTTACAAATTTGAATCACCTCAATTGGAGCTCGTATGAGGGAGATGGGCCCTTTGAAGATTCAAAAATTCTAAAAATCTGTAACTAAAAATTAAGAATTAATCGAATTATTTTTGTAAAGGAAATTCTATTTAATGTGTCACACTGACGTCATCTCAGATCCGGGCCAATGGAAAAATGACACATGGACCTCGGTCCATGGACTCAGTCCACCGCCCACACCAATTCACCGTGGACTCTGTCCACAATGCCTCGGTGTGCTATCCCAACACACGACGCAACCCGATTGGCTGTAGCACGCGGCGCAATCTACCCCACACGAGATGGATCTTGCGGCTACGGATCTCACGCGATGTGCCACTATGTCAACCGATCGATCTTAATCTAATGGCTCACCTTACCGATGGAGTTCACTGCTGATGCGACTACCCGGCTTGATCTCGGGCGTTGATCGACGATCCGACGATCGACTAATCTTCAACCCGGCGATGGCGGCACGGTGGCATGGTCTTCACCGAGGGTAAGGAAAACAATGCAGTGTCAATGTTTCGGACTCGAATCTGGAACTGGTGCGGTGAGAAACGATTCGACGGCGACGGAAAACGAAGAAAACCGCGACGACACTCTTGACTAACTTTGGCGAGATTTTGCGCATGAATCGCAGCGACTCCGGCAAAAAGGCTCTGATCAAATGACGCGGCACGAACTTGCAAACCTCGGGGTACCCACCTCCCCTTTTATAGCCTCGGCAAAAGAGCGCAAAACGGAAACCTAGCCCCTACATGGCGACGGTGGCGAATTCGCGGCGGATCTGGAATCCCGATGGGAGACGACAACGGACAGCCGCCCGATAGATGATCAATGGATGCGATCACTCCCGACGTGGCACGATCGGATCCACCCTTTCCATATCCAACGGATACGATACAAACTTACCAAAACCAACACGACGCAAACTCCACCGTCTGATCTTGATCCAGCGGTTCGCACGCACTAGGGTTTCCAATTTCAACTTCAAATCATGGCCATCCGTTCTGATCTGACCACTAACGATCGCTCTTCGGCCCAGTAGTGCTCATTTGATTTTCCTGTAGATTTTCTTTTAAAATAATTACAGAAATTAGTTTAATTAGTTTCAGGCAACAAAAATATCAAGAAAAATCCAAGAAAATTCTCATAAATACTTTGAGACATTTTGGACTCAAATAAAATAGTTTTAGCCAAACTTTATATTAACTTTATCTATATTGAATTAATTTTCATAAAAGGGCCAATATATTTAATTTAAAATAAATTAAAATAAAATCCAGATAAATCCAATAAATCCAAAAAAATCACAAAATGCACAAATAACAATAAAAATAATAGACGCAAATTTTGGGATGTTACAGTCTCGAATATATTTGCCTTGATGTAAGAAAATAGCCTCCTACTGAGACCCGAATATGCAAATCCGGACCCTCTGTGTATTTTGTACTACTCCAGGATCACGCTAGTGTACACAGTCTCAAGAAAGATGAATATCACAATAATATACAGCAGAAACATAAATAAAGACTTCATCTTTTTAAATATAACATGTTGAATGATCTTAAGGTCAACCTTGCATAAATACGCTACACAAGGCTTAGACTAAGAGATAAATAAAACAGCAGCAAAAATAAATTATTCATAGTAACCCTTCAATTTGCCATAGGCAACTAACAAGGTTCGCACCCTAGTTAATCGTCTCCTCCTGGTACTCCTCATAAGCTAGTGTAGACTCTTCTCCAACTCGTGATTTGGTTGTTGCAAGGGTGAGTACATAAAGCACTCAACAAGTTGCGCACGGAATGCAAGTCTATTATACTACATGCATGGCTTATTCCAAATGAATGGTTTAATTGGTTATTTTGCATAAAGCAGCATTTATAAAAGAATACAACAAATAGATTAAAATGACAGTAAAACAAATAATAACAACAATAAATTTCTCAGTTATTTCTCAAATAAACTAACTCACAACCTTAAATCAGTTTCCACACTTCCATAGGCACACTGCCTCCATTCCCATGTTCATGTTATAAAAATCTAACCATTGACTGTAATTACCGAGCATTGCTCAATACCATGAGCACAACTATTCAAATAAGTTTGACACTCTGCAGAGGTAATACACTTTATCTACAAGATATAATCAACCACCATGTCTGGCATGACTCGCCATACAAGAGTATGCGAATGAGGAATCATAACAAAGCCTTTACAATACTCTGTCTAAACCCAATACTTCTCACTGAGGTTTCAACTTTGAAGGGACTGGTTACCACTATCAAGGCCCCCTCTTAAGCCATGTGAGTCTACCTGTGCATTCGGAAACCACACCACCATGATAGTACCAAAATCTAGATATTACAAATTAATCAGCTATGTTTATCTCATACCAGACATGTGGTTGTATGCTTGGCTTAAATAGAGAAATGAGGCAGTTCAGCACCTTGGCGGCGCAACACTGCGGCGCGGATGAGACAAAGAATGGGGCGGTGATCGCTTGTCTCAGCGCGAGAGGAAACAGAGAGAAAAGGAAACAAGGAAGAAGAAACGGGAAGACCGGGCTGACGCGTGCTCGGCCTTGGCTCTCGTGTGGCTCGGCTTTGACCGAAGGGAGGGCAGAGGCGGTGCACCGGCTGGTGGATTCACGCGAGACAGAGAGAGAGCAGAGAGGAAGCGAGCGAAAGAACGAAGAAGAAATGGGAGGGGAGGCTGACGTTCGGGGGCGAGTTGGCAGGGAGGAAGTCGGCAAGGCCAGCTGAGATCGCCGGGCCTACATGGTAGTGAAAGAAAAGGGCAGCTATACTGAAATTTCTGGATGGCATGCGATTTTTCACTGGATTAAACTATCAAACCGACTCAAGATTTTATGAATATTTTTATGTAGGTCGGTAAGGTAAGGATAAGAGTCCAGTAAAATTTTCAAATGAAAACTATTGGAAAAACTTTTATTAAAATTCTGACAATGAGACATTTATCATTTCTATCTGTTCTATTTTCCATTTAATTCATGACAAAAATAAGGTTATTATTTTCTATAGATTTGTGTGAATATGTTAAATGACAAAATTTATCTTATGTAAAATTTTTATATTTTTATATTTTATATTTAAACTCGAGAAATTCTGACATTGATATTTTATTAGTTATTTACTTTTTTTTGAATTATTAAAAGCTCTAAATTTAATTTTTAATTTTTCATCTTTTTACCAGAGGTAGATAAGGATCTTATGTCGTCATGGTAAAAATATCAACTCAAGATAAGATATATATTTTTTTACACAAATCTGGCATGCACTTGATTTGATGTCAAGACTCATAATTTTCAAAATCTTATCTTCATTAAATTTTCAAATTATCTTTGACAGTAAGACAAGGGCTCTGGCAGTATCTAATATTTTAATATTATTTTTGCATATTGTTATTGCTATTGTGTTTTTACCTTTTTACTTTTACCATTTTACCATTCAATATATATGACTTTTCTTTTAGAGCAAAACTCAAGAAGAACCAATAATTCAGAAAACTCATGAAATTAAAATTCAAATTAAAGATCACATCTCAAATTCATTTTTATAGTTTGTTTGTTTTGGAAGAAATAGTTTTAATACTGAAATCTTTCTTTTCTTGAGGATTACAATGCAAGAAAATGAGGAAAAGATATTGTTTAAAATCAAAATCTTGATTCCAATTGAAATTTTTATTCAATTCCATTTTCAAATTTCAAAATTTTCATTTTTCATATTTTTGAATTTTTCGGGATGTTACAGACTATCCCCTTAACAGGAATCTCGTCCCCGAGATTCGCCGGGTCTAGGAAGTGATAGGAGGATCATAGAATAGTTCTGATGACATTATTCTTCCAATCATCTTGGTATGCAAAGGGTTTTGATTTTGTTTGGATTTGACAACTATGAAGGAATGGAATGTACAAAATCAAAAGGAATGATTGCCAGAATTAAATACACAAAGGACGTACTCAATACCATGATAAATGTGTTAGGTGCAATCACATGAAAAAGAGGTTTTTGTTCAAAGCTTGATGTTCAAGCAGGGGTTGTTCTGGGAACTTGATGTCTTCCCTGATATAGCTTGGAAATTACTACTGATTTCCTTGAAGTTGGTGAGGGGGAGTAGAAATCTTCTTGGCAGATGTTGGTGATGCGTCCAAGTTCTTCACGGTTGTTGCAGGTGACGTTGTCCATCTTGTTAGGAAAACAAAGGGTTGTTTACTAATGAAAAGGATGATCAAAATTCACTGATGAAATTGATGATAAAGAAGTGGTTAAGATCAAGGAGCTTGATTTTGGAATTATTGGATGAATATGTAGGATAGAAGGGGGTAAGATGAGAATTGGTTTGATTACAAAGTAACTTCCAATTCTTTAAAATCCTTTTGTTATTAAAACTTATATAGATTAGAGAAGATGAGATAAATATATGAGAATGGTTTAGTCCAGAGTTATCTTTTGTTTATTACAATTCAGTTCATATTGTTTTAGGTAACATTCCGTTCATTAAAATTTTCTTGATTAACTTTTCTTATTAATTAAGGGTTGTCATGTCGTGAAGTTTCAACTTATGTCGAGCATTCACGAGTGCATCTTGAGAAGCAATACAAAAGATTCACAACAA
Organism: Otatea glauca; assembly: GCA_036346275.1. Classification (NCBI taxonomy): domain Eukaryota; kingdom Viridiplantae; phylum Streptophyta; class Magnoliopsida; order Poales; family Poaceae; genus Otatea; species Otatea glauca. The sequence goes on along the minus strand of CM070731.1, from coordinate 20,808,935 downwards.
AAGTTTTAACAGCACATAAAGACTTTAAATTTAATCAAGTCCATAGAGGGTCCAAAATTTTTCTTCATCAGCTAACCTATCTTGGTGTACTCTTTTTTCGCCTAACGATGCTGGTTCTTTATTCTTCATGGAGCATCTTGGTGTCATCGGAATCTTCTAGGTCTCCTTTTCAGTCTTGGAAACATAAGTCCACCTTGGCTTCGAAGTCATCATACAATCCAGGCGATGTGGCGCGATGAAGTTCTTCAGATTCATCAACATGGTTAGGTGATATTTGTGGGGAATACTGAATAGTGGCTGGTTTTAACATGGTTTAGGTATTCTCGCTAGTTGCCAGCACAATAAGCTCTTGGCTTTAATTCAATCATGGGTGATGTAGGTTCAAGTACAATACTATTAGGGTTGTAATGGAGGCTATACTACTAGCTCTGATAGGGCTGGATTTTAGAAAATATCAATAACTAAAAGAATATATAGGTGAGAAGTTCTTACGGAGAGAAGAGACAAGCTTGTAAGGAATTCTATAGAAAGAAGAGAGATGCTGTTTTATGAAATTTTCTTTTAAGCCTACGGGTTGAGGTTTGTAGATTCATACATAAGGGCAACATATCATGAAATTTTAACTTAAAAGTTAAGTTCACACATAAATCAGCCCGGATAGAAGAATAGAAACCAAGTACAAATAGCAAGATATAAACACTACATAAGAATATTTCATATAGCTAAGTGGAATAATACGACTATGCATAGTGGTCCCTTTCCTAACAAAGAACCTAATATATTCTAATCTTCCACATTTTATTGTTGGGTGATACTGGCTCTTCATGGAGCAAAACCTTCAGGCTTTACTTCTGCCTTGTCGGGGTAGCGAAGTGGTATGTCCCATCTCCTTGAGGTTATCGGCGTAGACGTTGGTCTTCTCTGCTTAGGCATGAAGAACGGTAGCAACATCTCTTGGACAATTTCAGAAGCAAATAGCAAAGATAAGCTACGGGCGAAAATTGTTTTAAGGAAAGAGGAATTTGTTTTAAAAATCAAAATGAAAGTAGGGGTAAGAATAAGAACTTAGGGAGGAGGGAAGAATAGTAATGAATACATTTTGCAAATAATGACTTTTAATATTAAAAGTTTGAAATTGGCCCATCCTTAATACTAACGACCATTCTATTTAGGGTTCATCCTACAGTCAACATGGCTATTAACGACCAATCTAAGGGTTATCCTACAGTCAGCATGGCTCTGATACCAACTGTAATGACCCGCATTTTCGCATAAATGCAAGAATGGAAATCTCATGTGCAAACAATAATAGTCCCAAGATCAGTAGCTAGCACGCACATTTACAATAATTGATATCACATCCATACTCTTTATTACAAATAATAATGGTAACTTATACAATAAGATCTTACAATACAGAGAAATGCAGCGGAGAGATTCAAGAGTCTTGTATTGTGCCCATCCAACCCTCAGGCAACTGACAAGGCATAATCCCTAGAAAAGCTTCATCGTTAACATTCCCGAATCCTACGTCAAATAAGTTTCATCGTACTCATCTGATTCATCACCTAAAGACAACAAATAAGCAAGGGTGAGTACATTACGTACTCCACAAGATTTTTGCAAAACCTATAATACATGCAGGCCATTTCAAAGGAAAGGCTTTTACGGTTAATTTGCATAAAGCCCGTTTGAAATGTAAATACAGAATAGTAGATTGCAAACGGAATTTTAAGTAAAAGCAATTTCATATGTAGAATAACAGTATGTAAATACGAATAAGTTAAATCACGAACCTGGGTATCATGACCATATCCACGAACCATTTTCCACCAACGCATGGAAGAAATCACCGACACAAGGTAGAAACCAGATTTTATGAAAATAAAAACAGCTAACTATGCGATGACTTTGCCAAGTGCCCATAACCGAAGGAGGGGCTAATCGATTAGTTTTACACTCTGCAGAGGTGTACATCTTTACCCACAAGTCATGACCTTTTCTTTTTGCCGTATGTTTCATGCACCTTTGGCGTAGTGGCCCGAATGTTAATGACGAAAACCTTTACATTATCTAGGTTAACTTTGCACCAGCACGGTGACGTTAAACCCGTACTATGGTGTAAATGTTTGTACAGTCATTGTACAGTAAATGATTAAGCATATCCATAGTATATCATACACCGTTGTATCAACAAACATTGCTCTCAACACCTCGGTGTGGGCGCCCCTCTGAGCAACCAGTCACTGAAGAAGCTCGTACTACTCCGGCCTACCAATGTGCAAAGTTAAACCAGATAACTTAATTGGTTTGAGGTTGTCCCATACCAGCACTTGTGGTTTGTACGTGTTTCTTGGCCTGAAAACAACCCATAGTTCGGTCCTTAATCTAACACGGGCAATAATCTCCCCTACACTACGTACAAGTCCCTTGTACATCTGACTATTGCCAATAATTGCCCGCACCAAAACCATAGTTTTTTTTTTCATTTTCATCCAAAATACCGATCATAAAAGAAGGTCATTACCCAATATTTTGTCATATCCAACATTTTTAACCATATTGAAATTTTAATGTTCCTTTAAGCATGGCTAAGCATGACGGCTAAGTGGAGTAATCCCATGATGACATTATGTATTGTCTACCTTATTCTGGAGTTATCAAGGTTCACAAATCCATACTTATCAAGGAAGTTCTATGAAACTACAGGTACAACTACTATTACCCATGAAATAGCAGACTTTAATTAAAGTAACGCATGCAGTAAAACATTTATAAAACTGGGATCGATATGGTAAAAGGGGGTGCTTACCTTACTTAGTTGTTGTTTAAGACGAAGTCGTTGTCGTTGATGATCAATGGCATCGAGTTCTACGCGTCATTCAATGGAAATACAGCAAGTAACAAAATTCAATAAGGGCAAAAAGAAATCAGATGGAAAACCAAATAAAACTTACTATAGAAAATAGACGAGGATTAGGGTTTAAGTTGCATGATTACATGGTCTCGCATTTTGGTTGATTGACTATATATATATACATTCATATAGCTAACGGCTTTTAGGTTGAGCAATGCACGGTTTCTTTTATAGACTATCTATTCCTGACTTTTAAATTCTAGATGCTAAAACTATTTGGATTAATAGAATTTATCACATTAGATCATTAAGTTGCTTGCTGTGAATGATTAGCACTTAATCCTTAATTGATTTTGCACGAGAAGTAGTTTTGAATATATTAGATCTATTAAGTTAGGCTACTAGCTATATATATTTGTGGTTTCTAAGAAGGATCTCATGATACAAATATCTTAACTAAGATTTCTTCAATACTACGAAGTTGCTTATTCATGTTATGAAGTTCAGAAATCATAATACGTAAGGTTATTTTGCTAACAGGATTTATATGCAAAACATAACGAGACGAGATTGTTTCTTCATAATAGGGTATTCTATACTGTAGGGAGCGCTTATAAGCTAATTTCATAAATTTTAGGATTTCGATGAGACATTATATTCATTGCTGAAATAGCTTATATCGCATTAAGGTTTCTGATGACCATGACACTTAAGGGTATTGGGCTAGTAAGATTCAAATGCAAAGTGAGTTGTAATAAGAATATTTTTTTGGATTATCATAGTATATATTTTATATATCATTACTAGGCTAATCTGGACAATATTTGCATTTAGATGAGATATTTTTCGAGCTACCGAAGAGACTTAAATGTTTCTAAATTCTACGCGACAAAGGTTCAGTTTCCAATTTTAGTATGCGACTACACCTTACAGAATAATTTATCCATTTTTCTAGTATTAACAGGGGATGACCCTAAAAGTGTTTTAAAGTTGGTTCCGTAATATTTTGCTTTTATCCGAGATGTTTTTCATATAAATAAACATTAAGATCTTATATACACATAATTCAAATCTGCACAAACATGAGATATTTTTGCATAAATAGGGGTATTATGGTTTTATTAAATACCTAAGAATCAGTTTACCACTATTTGAATTTGTATACTTTAAGTTATATTTATTTTAATTTCCATTCATTGGAAAATAATCTATCTTCAAATTTAATTCAAACTAGATTTAATTCTAAATTTTTTTGCATATCTAGGTAGATTACTAACTTTTAAACACATAGAAACTGGTTTGACATGATCTGAATCATTTTTGCAAAAGATATCTATATTTGAATATTTAATATATTGGAAACAACTTACTTTAGAGAATGATGTAAATTTAGTAAAAATCTAAATAATTTTGCATATTTAGGTTCCTGAGGATTTAAGGTTTCTAGAAAAATTGGTTTCATTCAAATTGGAGTTCATTTGCAAAAATTCTATATATGACATATTTTAAAGTTTTACATTAAATTCGAAATTAAAATTTAAACAGTGTTAATTTTCAAAATATTTTTCATATTCTGAATCTACATGATTTATCATGAATTTAGAAATTTATTTCAGTTCATTTGGTCTTATGGTTCAAAAGTTATACTCAATTGAATACACTACGGTTTGGAAAATACAAAAAACTAGAAAAATAGCCAAAAAGGGAAAGTGTGCTTTCGGATTTCAAATGCGCTTTCCTTTTCTAGTCGCGCTGGGCCGAGGTGCTGACAACCGGGACCATATGGCAGCGAGAATGCGTGCACAAGAGACCGACGCGCAGGCCCGCGTGAGCTGCACAGCGCAAGCGACTAACAACAGGCCCCGTTTGGCAGTGACTAGCGCGGCGCAAGCGGATGACACAAGGGTCCTGCCTGTCGGTGATGCGAAGCAGGAGAGGTGGCGCCGAGGCTCGCCACCGATGAGAAGAGGCTGGAGCCTGCGAATCGGTAGCACGGCGAGCATCAGGGAGTCTGCACGCACCTAGGGGAGCACTCGCGGTCGCCGGAAATAGCCGGAGTCTGCGCCACCGATGAGGAGAGGAGGCAGCCATGGCCGAAGGCAGCACAATAAAATTAGAGGTTTACAGGCTTCATTTTCACCGAGTTGAGCATCAAGGAGTAGAGGGTGATCCGTTTTAGCACTTAACTAAGAACAAGATTATACGGGAGAGGGGTCTCATTGTGCACGGGCGGCTATGGTGGAAGAACACGGCGTGGCGGATCACCGGGGAAGCAGAGCTTCGATTGAGGGTGTAGATGTGCTTTAGGTGCTACGCAAAGGCTACGGGTTGAATTGATTTGGATGTAGTTCACTGGAATGGGCTAATTTGTTTTCTCTCTTTTTCTCAGATGGAAGCAGGCAACAGAGAAGAAAGCGGCGTGGTGAACTTGTCTCGGTCAGAGAGATTGGAGTTTCGAAGGAATGTGCTGAGAGGTAAGGCTTAGGTTTGGCTTAAATAGAGAAATGAGGCGGTTCAGCACCTTGGCCGTGCAACACTGCGGCGTCGATGAGACAAAGAATGAGGCGGTGATCGCTTGCCTCAGCGCGAGAGGAAACAGAGAGAAAAGGAAAGAAGGAAGAAGAAACAGGAAGACTGGGCTGACGTGGGCACGGCCTTGGCTCTCGTGTGACTCGGCTTTGACCGAAGAGAGGGCAGAGGCGGTGCACCGGCTGGTGACTTCGCGCGAGACAGAGAGAGTAGAGAGGAAGCGAGCGGAAGAATGAAGAAGAAATGGGAGGGGTGGCTGACATGCGGGGGCGAGTTGGCAGGGAGGAAGTCGGCAAGGCCAGCTGGGATCACCGGGCCCACATGGCAGTGAAAGAAAAGGGCAGCTCTACTGAAATTTCTGGATGGCATGCGATCTTTCACAGGATTAAACTATGAAACCGATTCAAGATTTTATGAATATTTTTATGTAGGTCGGTATGGTAAGGATAAGAGTCCAGTAAAATTTTCAGATAAAAACTTTTGGTAAAACTTTTATTAATATTCTGACAATGAGACTTTTATCATTTTTATCTGTTATGTTTTCTATTTAATTGATGATAACAATTAGGTTATTATTTTCTGTAGATTTGTGTGAAGACGTTGTTAAATGACAAAATTTATCTTCTGTGTGAAGACGTTGCTATTTTCAGAGTTATTTACTTTATATTTTAAATTATTAAAAGCCTTAAATCTAAGTTTTAATTTTTTATCTTTTTACCAGAGGTAGATAAGGATCTTATGTGAGCATGGAAAAAATATCAGCTCATGATACGATCTATATATTTTTACACAAATCTGACATGCACTTGATTTGATGTTAAGACTCAAAATTTTCAAAATCTTATCTTCATTAAATGTTCAAATTATCTTTGATAGTAAGACAAGGGCTCTTGCGGTTTCTAATATTTTAATATATATTTTTCAGATTCTTATTGCTATTGTGTTTTTACCTTTTTACTTTTACCATTTTACCATTCAATATAATTAAATTTTCTTTTAGAGCAAAATTCAAGAAGAACCAATAATTCAGAAAACTCAGGAAATTCAAATTCAAATTAAAGATCACATCTCCAATTCATTTTTATAGTTGTTTGTTTTGGAAGAAATAGTTTAAATTCTGAAATCTTTCTTTTCTGCAGGATTACAATGCAAGAAAATGAGGAAAAGATATTGTTTAAAATCAAAATCATGATTCCAATTGAAATTTTTATTCAAGACCACTTTTAAATTTAAAACTTTTCATTTTTCATATTTTTGAATTTTTCGGGATATTACAAGAATCCAAATAACCTCTAGTCTAGCTACAGCAGCAAAAATCTTCTCAAAGTCAAGACCTTCAACTAACTGAGAGAAGCCCTGAGCAACTAGTCTAGCCTTGTTTCTACCGACAACCCTATCTTCACTTTGCTTGTTCTTGAACACCCAATGACATTATGACCAGATGGTGCTCAACAAGCTAACAGACCTTATTCCTCTCAAAGTTCTGATGTTCCATATGAATGGCATTGATGCAAGATTCATCGGATAATGCATGAGAAACATCCTTTAGTTCAAAGGAAGTAACAAAGGTAGAATGGAGACAGAAATAAGAAAGACCTATCTTTGAGCACTTGACACGCTCAAACAGATCGTCAATCATCTGATCAGGAGGATGACGACGCAGAATGAATATGACAAGGAGGTTCAGAAGCAGAAGTGGTATCTACCTTATGCACAGAAGAGGTAGGAGCAGAGCCACTAGCTGTAGGAGAGTCTGAAGGTAAGGGCTAATCTCCCTAAGGTGCAGAGATAGAAACAGGAGGCATCTTAGGTGTAGAAGGGACAGGATTAGGTAGGGCACCATCACCTCCCTCATCGTCATCCCTTACAAAGATAGTCTCAGAAAGAAAAGAAAAACCTGATATATCTAGTCTAGTTCCTGAACTAGCCTAACCAAATATCACTTCGCAGGTCTATATAATCTTACTCCCCTCATAGTTCTAGACACTATAGCTACAAGAAGAAGTCGAGTAACCTAGAAATATACCATCAGAATAACATGACTCGAACTTATCTAGGTTCCTAGACTTTAGAAAAAAAAACACTTGGATCCAAAAATACGAAAATGTGCAACACTTGGCTTTTGCCCATACCTCAATTCATATGAAGTGCGGTGCAAGTGTGCTCTCAAGAAAACTCGATTGGTCACATGGCAAGCATAGTCCTCGCTATCTCGACTAAGGTCCAGTTCTTCCTTTTCACTACGCCATTTTGCTGAGGGACATATGGAGAGGAGAACTGATGCTCAATACCTAACTCTTCATAGAAACTCTCAAAGTAGGTGTTCTTCAACTCCATGCTATTATCACAGCGTATACCTCGTAAGGCACCTGGGAGTTCAATAGACAACATACGGACCAAACCCCTGTAGGGGTAAAAGATTCATCCTTCGAGGCTATGAAGAACACTTAATAATACCTCGAAAAATTATCAACGATAACAAGAACATACCACTTTTCACCCGCTAACCGTACTATAGCTGGACCAATACTGTTCATACATAAAAACTATCCTAGTGCATCAGTCATCACCATGGTGACTAGGGCATAAGAAGCAACAACCATCTTCTCTCATTTCCCTTCCTTCCTCTCTAACACAAAAATTTTAAATTAGAAAATTTTAAATAGGAAGTTTCAACTTAAAAAATTTCAACTCAAAATTTTCAACACAAAAAATTTCTACTCGAAAAATTTCAAATAGAAAGATTTAAATCAAAAAATTTCAAACTAGAAAGCTTCAACTTGGAAAGTTTCAAATCGAAAATTTTTAATTTGAAAAGTTTCAACTCTGAAAACATTCAATTGAAAAACTTTCAATTTGAAAAGTTTTGATCTAAAATTCAACTCAAAATTTTCAACACATTAAATTATAAATAAAAGAATTTGAAATCAAAAATTTTCAAATCAAAAAATTTTATATCAATTTTTTTAATTAGAATGTTTTAACTCGAAAAAAATCAAATTGAAAAGTTTTAAAGCAGAAAAATTTCAATTAAAAAACATTCAATTCAAAAGGTATCACCCAACAAATTTTCGATTTTAAAATTTTTGAAAGTGGTTAAAAAATACTTATTTTTAAAAACTTGGTGAAAATTTTGAAATGCAAATCCTCTTTTGAATTTGAGCGGAATGTAATGGGGAAAGTGGGATGAAGGGGATAGCACCACGTGTCACGACAAGAGAGCATTTGAGAAAGAACAGAAGGGGAAAGAAATAGGTGCCGCCACTTGTCACTAGAGGAGGAGCTTTGAAGATGAAGAGAAGTAGAGAAAGGTGTTAGATATTTAGGCAGAATTCGGTATATTATAATCCAGAAATTCAGTAAAATAAACATGACATATACGAGTGATTCTATGATTCCAATTTCAGTAATAGCAACACACAAAGTTACTAAAGCAAAGTTGAGTTTTAGAGATATACCGAGGGCGGGACCCGATCGGAGGCACCGGTGGTGTCGTTCTGATCAGTCGTCATGATCAGCTGCTCGAAGTAGTCGATCAAAGTCGGTGCAGGAAGATGTTGATGCAGTGCACTCCCGCGAACAGTTCTCGAACCAGGAAGAAGACGAACAACAGCGAGCAGTCGCGCAGAGGTGCGCTCCCCAAAAACCTGATCGTTCACCTATCCGTGCAGACAAACGCAGCGGACGTGGTTCCGGAGGCCTGCTCTCCCAGAGCCTGTGCGCGCAGGCGTCTGGGATGGAGATGTTGAAGCAGCAGCAACAAGAAACATGTGGTTGTTTGGTTCTAGTGTGTGAGCACACCGAAGACAGAGGAGAGACCCTCCTTATATAGGCGCCAGAAGAAGAGGAAAGGCCAAAAGCCACTATGATGAGCCACCAGAAGATGAAGTGCCAAGAGACACCATCATAATGAGCCTCCAGAAGATGAAGTGCCAAGAGACGCCGTCATAACGAGCCACTAGAACCTAAAAGCCAAGAGTCACCATTATGGTCGGCTTCCACCGGTGGTCATTACTTCAGGCAGCAAAATCAGGCACCGCACAAGCGCGTGTGGCTCGCCTTCCTCCTTTTCAACATCACAACAGATGTAGATGAGACTCACCTATTTAAGTTGAGTAAAACCCCTCTAGATTTCCCATGTGGTATTATTCCACCTAGCATTAATTATGGGCTTGAGATTTTCTTATTTTATTATTGGAAAATATGCAAACCCAATTTATATCCAACAAAAGGATGATGATGATGTCACTTATTATAAGAAAAAGACGTTCCCAAAGATTTAACGACAACGTATAGGGATTAGCAATTCTCTTTATAAAAGGACACGAACCCTTGTCACTGAGCTCGAGACCAAACAAACAAACACATGCACCCTGTAACAGGACACGAACCCTTGTCTTCTGCATTCCGTGCCCTAGACGCCCATACATACATACACCTTTGCCGCCCCCACATGCGTGCGTGAAACCTTTCTCCCCGGAAAAGGCACGTCGCTCATACTAACTCACTACGTAACTAGCTAAGTGGAGTGATTTTTGATTGACATGAATTCCATACGCTTTGAAGTGAAAACTGCACAAGAGACGGCGTGTGGTTCGATCTATAAGTAATACTACTAGCAATATACATACTTAACACTATATAATAAACCTTGCAAGTTTCCTGGCCAAGGAGATAGGCCACGGGTTCTCCCTCCATGGAAGGACATAAAAAATATAATTACGTTTATATCCTTTCAATCATTTTTTACGAAAAGAACCTTTCTATTTAGTGAAATCGTGGATCATTCGTGAAAGGACCCCAAATAATGAAAAAAAACTCTTAATTACATCTAGATCCTTTCGACCATTTTTTACGAAAAGGACCTTTCGGTTCAGCAAAATCACGGATCCTTTGTGAAAGGACCCCAAATAAATGCAAAAAAGAGCGTAATTACGTTTATATCCTTTCAACCGTGTCGTGTATTTTCTCGATTTAGTCGCGAGGGGGAGCGGCGATCGCAGCGCGGTTCAGAAAGGGGCTCCTATTTTCCGAATTTGCGTCGAGCCCCTGGCTGCCGGCGGCCGTTCGCGTTTCGCGACACCGCAATCTAGTCATTCGTGTGCCCCCGTGGACCCCCACTCGAGGGCTCTACGCCTCATGGAATGCGCCCTTCTGAAGCCCCCGACGGCATCGTCTTCTGGAGCCTTCCAGGCCGCGCCCTTCCAAAGACCTCTGCATGACTTCCGGAGACTTCCACGCCGCGCACTGTCCTTAACCCCACGCTTGCCTTCCTGATCTGAGCCAGCCTAGCTCCCGCCCTGTTCGTATCCGTCAAGAGGGGATCCATGCCGACCCCCTTGCCTTGCGCGGTGCCCCGATTCCCATGGCGATCCCGAGGCGCTACTTCCTCCCTCACTGCTCGCTCACCTTCTGTCGCGAACACCGGCGATCTAGTTGGCTCCTTGCCTTCCTCGTGCCCTCCCACGCCCGCCTCTTCCGCGAAATCTTAGCTTGCCCCCGCAGGCCAGTCGCTAGCTTCCTCCCGCCGTCCTTACGTCCGCCGCCTCCTCTTCTGGCTTCTTCCACTGTTCCGCCGAGGGACGATCCGTCCTGATCCGTCGCACCGCGTAGGCGATCCGCCCAGTCAGCGAGAAGATGGGCTCCGCCCGGCAGTTGCTGCCGTTCCCCCCGGCTTCTTCTCTACCGCTCCCCCTCCTTATCCGCCGTTCCTTGCTACCTGTGCGCCTTTCGAGCGAATGAGGTTCGGGTGTGGACGACCATGCCGGTATGCAATGTGGGAGAGATGTCGTCCTGGTCATCGAAGCGCCTCTCAAACTTCTCTTCATGATGTGTGGATATGGTTCTCCTCCTAGCCTCACTTCCCTTCTCCTCCGCCCTGCTTTCCTCCATTCTCAGCTCGTCCTAAAACACATTGCCATCGCTGAGCGATACTGTTGGAACAAAACGTCAAAAAAAATTTGGGACAATTTTCTCTTTATTACTTCTCGCTCTGTTCACTTACAAAACTCAAGTCTACCCCTATATTTATACCCAAAACTACAGCCCTATTTAACGGAATAGAATTCTACTTCCTTGTCCTAACCAGATTCCTCATTCTAAACTTTATTAATACAAACTTTCCAAACTATAACTTTCCTATTACAAGATTATTTCTATCAATCACCCCTTAATCGTGTAAATCAACTCTAACTCATTAAGACAATCGGTCTCAACTATGATTTGCCTAAACACTCGATATAGGATGGTGAACGCATCTCCAAGGAGTTTCATCTTTTTCTTGCTGGCCATACCACCGGTGATGCACTTCGTCGACGATTACGACCTTTTGCTTCAACTCCAATTGTCTTTTCACCGGTAACGCAACTTGACGGTGACGCAGACTCGGATTAGAGCTTACCCACGAGAGAACTTGGACGCACCTACAAGAACTCTTGTGCACACAAAGCAAAAACGATGGGCAGTACAACTCCTCAACATCCAGGACTCTTTCTACGACGAACTTGACTTTGGACGGCGAACGCATCTTCTCAACGTCCCAGACTCGTCTTCGACGGACTTGACTTTGAACGACGAATACACCTCTTCAACGCCCCGGAGTCAACTCTGACGAACTTGACTTTGGACGGCGAACGCATCTCTTCAACGCCCCTAAGTCAACTTTGACAGATTGAACTTAGCACACGCATCGGTTTCCTTTGATCTTCTCGTGCAGCACGATCTCTTCTGATGCGCACGACATCTCTGAAGGAACTCACGCACGTACACATTTATTTTGTGGACACAACTTGCACAAAAATAAGTAACTCTTTTTTTTCTTTCACGGCCGCCACCAAGGAGTGATCTGCTGCTACTGCTGCACCTTGCGCTCGCATACATGCATGAGACCAGCACCTTGTTGCCGTCGTTTATTGTGCTTCTTGTTGTACTTGTTGTGGCTTGGAATTTCTTCTTTCCTGATCCCCAGATGAACGGCAATCACATGCATGTCATGCACAGCCGCACGGGATAGCGTCACGCTGTTTTTTTTCTTTTTTCCTTGTGTTGCTAGCACCTGGAGGAAAACTTCACACCTGGATCACCACCTCGTTCGCCATTCCAGCCCCATGCACGCCCAGTAGCACGTCGAACGAGTTCACCGTCCGGGCGAACTCCTCCATCCGCACATCGAACTTCAGGTCCATGGCTAGCACGCTCGGCGTCAGCCACACCCTTGTTCCCTTGGGCAAGACGTAGCCTTCAATCTCAACCTCCTCTGATGCCTCCCTTGCAACTAGTGGGAACACGGTGAAGACTCTCATCATCCCCATCAAAACCTGCTCCACGTAGGGGAACTTGATCTGAACCTCCTCAGTGCTGGTACGTACCACATCCTTAGACCCAAAAGCGTCGATCTACTGGAGCTGCTTCTCGCGCCGCCTTGGACTCCTGCACCGCTGCACGGAGCCCCTTTGCTTCGTGGATGGCCGCCTACGTTCGCCACTACTACAGAATGTTACATCACTTTCGTTTCATCTATGTCAGTTCTTAAGTTTTTAGGAAAAAATGATTGTGATAGATGACTTAGGAGAGGCATTAATAATAATCACTATCGGTTCTCAGGTTAGAAGTGATTGTGATGTAGCACTTGGAACATCACAATCGGTTCTTATGCGAGAAGTGATAGTGATGTGCGATATCATCACTATCGGTTTCCACATAAAAGTGATAGTGATGAGCGCGCACACATCACTATCGGTTCTTATGTGAAAGCGATAGTGATGTGCGATATCATCACTATCGCTTCTCACAAGAACCGATAGTGATGTGTACGTGCTCATCACTATCACTTTTTATGTGGAAACCGATAGTGATGATAATGCACATCACTATCACTTCTCGCATAAGAACCGACTGTGATGTGCATGATCACATCACTATTGTTTTTTATATGAGAACTGATAGTGATGTGCCTCGTTAGGTTATTTATACCACTCGAGCTGGACTCTTCTCTGTTATTGTTCCAGAGGAGATTTCTCCGCCGCCACTCGAAAAAATAGCTCATATTCTGTGGTTGGAAGCAATACTTGGGTGAGAAAATTTGAAATCCTAAAGGGTGCGTGTTAAGAGGGTAAATTTGAAGCTCTAACTTCAGGAGATTTCCCCTCATTTTGCATAATTTACTGTTTTCTTCAAAATGTGAGCATTCCTTCAAACCTCTTTAATTTTGCACTATGTAATTTTGATATGTCGCGAAGAAAGTTTAGATTGCACTAGTATTGTGTATGTCCTATCAGATTTCACACCATTTATTTGACAAGCACACATGTATTTAATTATCTTAATTTCTAGTGCTTTGATATTAATATGGAATTATTATTGCTGTCACCTGATGAATGTTAGAGTTTAGGCTGCGGAACCTACGTCTCGCGTTCAAGGATGCTTGTTTATAAATATACCGAATGAAATGGCATATTTATAAGCGATTAGCCTCGAATTGTCCACGTTCTTTGGACAGTTCGAGGATATGTGCTTTGGGCAAGTTCCTGAGCAGTGTTGTACAACTGCAGAGTAGATTTTGGTAGCGTCTCTCTGGTATTCTCCAGATACACACCCCTCTTGACATGTTGTCGAGACGTGTATATGAAGAATAGCGGGGAGATGCTGCCAAAATTTTCTCTAGAGTTGTACAACGGCTTACGAACTTGTCCGAACCACATATCCTCGAATGGGATTAGGACCAAACCTATTTAGAGATTAGGAGTCATTGTTGGTACCCTTGTTTTGTTTCGTTGTAGTCAAAAGATTTGTAAGCTACTGCACTATATAATTAGATTGTTTAATATCATTGTTCATGTTAAAAATGTATGTCTCCTATCTAGGAAATTGGAAGCTCTAAACCAGGGAAGAATCTAGGTATCGATCGGGAGTACATATTTCATATATCTTGCAGGAAATTGTCCTCTATTTTGAAAGGTAATATTAACTGAAATGATGTCTCAATATTTCAAATAGGTAGCTTGCTGTCGCTTCAGTTTTTGCTTAATTTATATTGTGAAGTTTAATTGCAGATGAACCGTAAGGAATGGATGTATGACAAAAGTCATGTGAGTGCTGAATTTCAGAGGGGTGTTAAGGAGTTCAAAAAAGTTGCCGAAGAGGACATGGTGAGGAGGGGTGTAAGCTTCATATATTGTCCTTGCATTGATTGCACCAATCTGAGAAGATTTAACAACTCAGCTCAAATTGAGGACCACCTGATTCGACGTGGCTTTATGAGGAATTACACGTGTTGGATCCATCCGGGGAGACAGGTAGTACCCTACCGGTATGCAACGAAGACACGATGGAATCGAATGATGAGTTGCAGTTTGATATGTTTGAGGAGGAGAATTTGGAGCAAATGTTGCGCGATGTGGAGGGTAATCACACAGAAAGAGAGTTTGAAAAGTATAAAAGCTTGATGGAAGACGATGCCAAACCACTGTTCACAGGTTGCAAAGCAGAATACACCAAATTGGGTTCGGTCCTTGCATTGTTCGAACTGAAGGCAAAACATCGTTGGACAGATACAAGTTTCAATGCACTTCTAGTTCTTCTATCGGATCGCTTCCGGGGAAGCGAGTTGCCAACAAGCATTTATGAAGCGAAGAAGCTATTGTGTCCCATGGGAATGGAAATAGAAAGGATACATGCATGTCCGAATGATTGCATCTTGTACCGTAACGCACATCAGGAGCTGCACATTTATCCAGTTTGCAGTGTAGCTCGGTACAAACAAAAGGAGAAGCGTAAGAGCCGGGGCAACGACGGTGAAGAGGTCACTAAAGGTGCACCGGCCAAGGTATTGTGGTACTTGCCCATCATTCCCCGTCTGAAGCAGTTGTTTGCAAATCCTAGGGAGGCAAAATTGTTGCGTTGGCATTATGAGTCTCGAAAGGAAGATGGCAAGCTGAGACACCCTGCTGATTCGGCTCAATGGAGAAATATCGATTGGAAACATGAGGAGTTTGGTGCCGAAATGAGGAACATAAGATTTGGGTTGAGTACCGATGGAATGAATCCATTTGGTAATATGAGCAGTCATCACAGCACGTGGCCAGTTCTGTTGTGTATCTACAACCTCCCTCCTTGGTTGTGCATGAAGCGAAAGTATATCATGATGTCATTGCTAATCTCAGGACCCAAACAGCCGGGAAATGATATTGATGTGTACCTTGCACCACTGATCGAGGATTTGGTAAAATTGTAGAATGAGGGGGTCGTGGTGTGGGATGCGTACAAAAAAGAGCATTTCACCCTACGAGCTATGGTATTTTTCACTATAAATGATTTCCCGGCCCTTGGTAATTTAGCGGGCTACACTACGAAAGGAGCAAAAGCGTGTCCTATTTGCGAAGAGGAGACTGAGAGCCTATGGCTGCCAAACTCCAAGAAAACTGTGTATATGGGTCACCGTAGGTTTCTACCTCAAAGTCATCGATACCGTAAGATGGATGACAAATTTGATGGGAAGAGGGAAGTCCGATCAACACCGCAGCCTATGAGTGGTAGGCAAGTATATTCACGTGTACAGGATATCGATGTACAGTACGGAAAGAGCCGTAAAGCTGTTCGTTCTAGGACCATTTGGAAGAGGAGGTCAATATTTTCGGACTTACCGTACCGGAAGGAGTTAGATATCCGGCATTGTATTGATGTTATGCACGTTGAGAATAATGTCTGCGACAATTTGGTTGGTATCCTGCTGAACATACCTGGAAAGACCAAGGATGGTGTGAATGCTCGTCGCGACATGGCCTACATGGGAATAAGACCCAGGCTTGCAGTGATAGAGGAGGATGGAAAAGGTCCGTACATCCCCGCTGCATGCTACACACTGTCCAAGAAGGAGAAAGAAGACCTTTGCAAATGTCTCCAAGGTATTAAAGTTCTATCTGGCTACTCCGCGAATATTACGAAGCTTGTGTCCATGGGTGATTTGAAGTTGCTAGGCATGAAGTCTCACGACTACCATGTGTTGATGACCCAAATGCTCCCAGTTGCAATAAGAAATATTCTGCCAGAGGATGTGAGGTTTGTAATCAAGAAGCTGTGTTATTTCTTTAATGCGATCTCCTGCAAAGTTATTGACCCCAATGTGCCAAACAACTTACAAAGTGAGGTGGTGCAGACTCTATATCAGCTTGAGATGCATTTCCCACCATCGTTCTTCGACGTCATGGTTCACCTTGTTGTTCACCTCGTCAGAGAGATTAAGATATGTGGAACGGCATTCCTACGTTACATTTATCCGTTCGAGAGGTACATGGGTATATTAAAATCCTACGTGAGGAATCGGTCGAAGCCTGAGGGTAGTATTGTCGAAGGTTATGGTACTGAAGAGGTTATTGAGTTCTGCGTGGACTATCTCGGGAAAAGACAAGCAATCGGTGTTCCTCTATCTCGCCATGAGGGCAGACTTGCTGGCAAAGGAACTGTTGGGTCGAAACTAAGGAGGCCATGGTTTGATATGTATTGCAAAGCGCATCTGACAGTCTTGCAGCACAGCGCAGAAGTTGCAGGGTACATCGAGCAGCACAAGTTGATATTACGAGAAGAGAATCCACATATGGATGAGCTTTCCATCATGCGAGAACACAACGATAGATTTCTCACATGGTTCAAACAAAAGGCGAAGGTCTCTATTAGTGAGACTATCAAATGGTTGGCTGACGGACCTAGATTTAATGTCTGAGACATGGCGGTACGATATTAATGGGTACACCTTTTACTTGAAAGTCGGGATGCGAAGAGTCTTGTTCAAAACAGTGGTGTAAGCATAGATGCTTTGTCCGATGAACATCACTCGATAGGAGGATCCTCAATGGCAATGAACTCTTACTACGGGGTGATCGAAGAAATTTGGGAGCTCGATTACGAAATATACCAAATTCCATTGTTCCGATGTAAGTGGGTGGGACTTCCACATGGAGTAAAGGTCGACAAGAGAGGTTTTACTCTTGTGGATCTCAACAGACTCACCTATAAAGATGACCCATTCGTACTTGCGAAGCAAGCAAATCAAGTCTTCTATGTGCGTGATCCGGCCAATCCGAGGTTGCAGGTCGTCCTTTATGGCAAGCGGCGGATCGTTGGTGTTGAAAATGTCGTAGATGAAGAAGAATACGACCAATTCGATGAAATACCTCCGTTTGCGGATGGGGCCTTTCTTAGTGGCGACGACGACACACATGGAGAAAATTACATGCGTGTAGATCATCAAGAAGGGTTGTATTGTAAATAAAATGAGTACGTCATTATATCAGTTGCTACGTGTTTGAAATGTCCGTATTGTACATAACTGTAGTTTTGTGTTTGCACTGCACGTATCAAACTTTTACAATTTTTGTCAATGGATTGTGGTATGCAGCTACTTAATGCAAGAAAAATAAGGCACTGTACAACAAATCATTTTTCGAAATTTTCAAAATACTTGTCCTTCATTTGAGAAAGATTTGACTTTTTCTCTCTTTGATCAAAAATCATGCCTACAAAGTGAATTTGGCCTTTGTTTTTTCAATGCTAACTCTTTTTTCCAAAATCCTTTTTGGAAAATATTTGTAGTATCACAAAGTATGTTCCTGCAAAATTTCAAAAAATTCCAACTATGTTTGCAAAAGTTATGGCCTTTTCACTCTTTGAATAGATATTTCTAGCTACAAGTTCAGAATTCATGGTTTGTCTGGAAAACAAATAGTGCAATGAATAACATTTGTGTCGGTTCTTATAGGAAAGCGATTGAGATACACACTCAGTTTTCGAAATGAAAACATTATGTGCTTTGTGTTATTTGTGTCGGTTTCGGAGTAAAACCGATAGAGATATTTCCTTATTTGTGTCGGTTTGTGCAAAAAACCGATTGAGATATGTAATCAGTTTTGTAAATGAAAACATAATAGTGCTTTTTGTCATTTGTGTCGGTTTTTTCAGTGAAACCGATAGAGCTATCTTTATCTTGACTCATCATGTCGCTTTAGAAACAAACCGATTGAGATAAGAACTCGCTTTAAAATGAAAACATTATGTGCTTTGTTCCATTTGTATCGGTTTTTGGACTAAAACCGATAGAGATATTTAAATATTTGTGTCGGTTGGGGAAAAAACCGATTGAGATATGGGATATGGAACCCGTGGTTTTGTAAATAAAAACATAATAGTGCTTTTTGTCATTTGTGTCGGTTTTTCGAATGGAACCGATAGAGATATGATCTACTGACTCATCTGTGTTGGTTTTAGAAAAAAACCGATTGAGATATGGATTCAGTTTTCGAAATGAAAACATAATAGTGCTTTGTGTCATTTGTGTCATTTTTTCAAGTGAAACCGATAGAGATATGTCTCATTTCTGTCGGTTTGGAATAAAAACCGATACTAATGTTTCACTATTTTTTGTGTCGGTTTCTGCATTAAAACCGATACTAATGTTACTATATTTTTTGTGTCAGTTTTTTTGTGGGAAATGATAGCATTTGCCCTCGAACCGAATTAATATTGCCCAATCGCCAATTACATCTCGCGTGTACTACTTTTTTCCCACCCACGCGCCCTGTAGCCCTAGCTTCCCACCGCCTCATCCACCCCGCCGCTACCCCGACCAGCGTCGGCTCCTCCCCCCCTGACGCCGCCCGCGCTCCCTCTACCGCCGACTCCGTCCACACCACCCCCACGCCTCCGCTGCCGGCGCCGCCCGCGCTCCCTCTGTCGCCAACACCGTCCACGCCACCCCCACACCTCCGACCCCGACACCGCCGGTGCCGCCCGTGCTCCCTTTGTCACCGACGCCATCCACGCCACCCCACGCCTCCGACGCCGACGCCGCCCGGTGCCACCGCGCTCCTCTGCCGCCGATGCCGTCC
Organism: Otatea glauca; assembly: GCA_036346275.1. Lineage (NCBI taxonomy): Eukaryota > Viridiplantae > Streptophyta > Magnoliopsida > Poales > Poaceae > Otatea > Otatea glauca. The sequence goes on along the minus strand of CM070731.1, from coordinate 20,789,672 downwards.
ACACCACCCCACGCCTCGACGCCGACATCTGCCGGTCTTGCCGCGCTACCTCTGCCGCCGACGCCATCCACGCCACCCCCACGCCTCTGACGCCGACGCCGCCGGTGCCGCCCGCGCTCCACCAGTGACTCCCTCCACTCGCTCCACCGGTGACTCCCCCCACTGCATGGATCACAAACGCTCATTTGTGTTGTTGCAGAATATAATGTTGCTATATTTTTCTGTGAAAAAATAATGTTGCTATAATTTGCATCTACCAATTGCTGCATATGGATCGGTTTTAGTGTACTGCTAGAAACTAGTGTTAAATTAGCAAGCAGATACCACTTTGATTGGCTTTAGTGTCCTACATCTGCCAAATGCTGCATATGCTTTGTTTCCTTTTGTCTCCTGCTGCTGTGACTGGCTTGTCATCCTCTGCTCTACTGTGCTTTGATTTGGTGTGCTCTGTTCGAACAGGCACAGGCTGTTGCTTACATGGTGTACTAGTAGAAACCCCTTGAAATAATTGGCCTCTATTAGGTAGTAGCAACTGGAAACAGAAAGGCTTGTGTAGATGACTGGTTCTGGGTAGCTAGCTTCTTTGGAGATTCTTTCTTTACAAGGCGATCGGTTTACGCTTGGTCAAAAGGCTTGAAACTCTCTTTCAAAAAAGGCTTGAAACCCTGATGAAAAGAAAAACAGCGGTTCTTGATCTTCTTGGTATACCATTGAGCAATGTCGACTACGTAGTAGTTGAACTCTTGTGGTAGTGTTGCTTCCTTTTGTTTTCACTGTCAAAGATGTTCTGGACATGTGCTCACTTTTGGTTAAAACAGGAGGCTTTAATAATGCTCGACACAAGCCATTTGAGATTATTTAGTATAAAGTTAGCTTTGAAATGTATGGTTCCTTACTTCCAACAACCAAATTTTGTGAATTTAGTAACATATTGAGATTATTTAGTATCAATCAGTAAGTGATATCTTCTCATTCAGTGCAGAGTTTATAATGTTTCCTTTCTTGATTTCAACCTCTCACGAATTTTAATTGTCTTTTGGCCATGTTTTATGCGCACTACTATATGTATGTAGTGGTGCAATTTTCATTATTTTCTCATATGTGGTTATTTACTCGTCATATTATTATGCGACTTTTGACTCATTAATTGAGATCGTTATTTCAAACATAATTGCATATTATTTTTCTTTTCATCTCAAAGATATGCAAGAGTTTAGGTTGCGTAACCTCGTCTCCCGTTCGAGTGCTTATTTATAAATATCTTTGGAATAGCATATTTATAAGCAAGTAGTCTCGAATTGTCCACGTATTTTGGACAGTTCGAGGATATGTGGTTCGGGCAAGTTCCTAAGCTGTTGTACAACTAACAGAGTAGATTTTGGTACCGTATCCCTCGTGTTCTCCGGATACACACCCCTCTTGACCAATTGTCGAGACGTGTATCTGGAGAACAGCGGGGAGATGCTGCCGAAATTTTCTCTGGAGTTGTACAATGGCTTAGGAAATTGCCCGAACCACATATCCTCGAATGGGATTAGGACCAAACCAATCTAGATATTAGGAGTTATCGTTTGTACGTACGGAGTAAAGGTCAACATTCGGACCTTTCTTGAAGATCATTCATTCATCTATTACTCTACTACAATATTCAGCTACCAATTGCTTTATCTCATGTCCAATATATGACCATGTCAGATAAGAAAACTCAAAATATTGCAATTAGAGAGCATCGGCTCATCGCCAGACAGAGTAGACGGTGCTCCTGTGGGGCCGAGCCAACTTCCATGTGTTGAGCCGAGCCAAGTTCCAACTGTCGAGGGGCCGAGGAAGGTGAGGAAGGCCCGAGGACCGAACAAAGGGGCCACAGGGAGAACGCCGCAGGTTCTCTACTTCAGTGCCACGGGGGTTTGCATGGGTCCTCCGAAGTACAAGGGGCGATACCGCTCATTCCTCGGCCAATTGGCGAGGGAGAGACTACCCATAACGGTTAAGGATTGGAGAAAGGAGGTCAGCGTCGAGCAGAAGAACCGACTGTGGGAAGAGGTTAAGGAAAATGGATTATAGAAGAGGAGAATGAAAACAAAGAACCGATAGAGATAATACCCTCATCTCTATCGCTTCTTATGAAGAACCGATAGAGATGACCGCCTCATCTCTATCGGGCGAGAACTGACTGTAATAATGCCGCCTCATCTCTGTCTCATGAATTTGTGTGACCACCAGAACCGACTGTGATGATAAAAAAGAACCGATTGTGATGTATATTTGTGTAGTAGTGCGCCTCTCCCGCGTCGCTCGAGCGATGAAAGCCCGCCTTCTTTTCTTTTCCCCCTCACGCACCCTGCTCTTCTGGTGCCGCTCCGCGGTTGGCCACCCCAGGAGTCTTCTCCTTCCGGAGCAGCAGCTAGGGTTTTGAATCTGAAGCTCTGATACCAATTGTTGGAATAGAACGCCAAAAATTTTTTGGGACAATTTTCTCTTTATTACTTCTCGCTCTGTTCATTTACAAAACTCAAGTCTACCCCTATATTTATACCCAAAACTACAGCCCTATTTAACGGAATAGGATTCTACTTCCTTGTACTAACCAGATTCCTCATCCTAAACTTTCTTAATACAAACATTCCAAACTATAACTTTCCTATTACAAGATTATTTCTATCAGATACTGCTTTGCTAACTCCTCCTTCCTTTTTCTATTATTTCCTTCTCCTTGTCAATTTTTCTTCCCGTTAGTTCAGTGAAGCTGTTTTGTGAGATATTGCTCTTAGGTAAAGCCTTTTGTTTGCTTCTTCCTTCTCATATCATTCTTTATCCTTGTCGGGACCCGAATATGCAAATCCAGACCCTCTGTGTACATTGCACTACTCCAGGATCACGCTAGTATACACAGGCTCAACATAGATGTTATCACAATCATACACAACGGAATATAGAATAAACTCCATTAAATAATAATTGTTGTCTTACATGATTATTGTCTCGTAATTAACTAGGAAATAGCAAATATGCGCTAGTGGAAATAAAGTAAATGTAGTAGCTCCCCAGTTCACCACAGGCAACTAACGAGGCTTGAGCCCTAAGCAATCGCATCATCACGATACTCCTCCTCCATGACTGTAACATCCCAGATTTTCTGTTGTTCCAAAAATTATTTTAAAATTTATTAAATTCAAAATTTGGATCTTCCTCGGTGTTCTAATTAACCTGGCATCCATATCCTCCCAAAACTGGAGTTCAATTCTTTATTGTCCGCAAAGTTAAAATTTCATATTCCGGTCCTATCCAAAATTTCACCCGAGTTCCAAAATACTCCAAAAATCTCAAAATCCATTTAATTAGGTTTCAAATATTCTATAATGATTTTGGAAATTTTTCTAAGATTTATAGAGTCTCTTTGCTATTTTATCCCTCGCGCTTTCATCAAATCCATTATATTCGTCCCGAAATTATCTAAATTTCAAAATTCTCTAAAACAATTCTGAAACCAATTTTGTTAGGTTCCAAATATTCCATAGTATTTTTGAGAATTTTTCCAAGATTTCTCTCTATTTTATCCTTCGTGCTTTATTCTCAGCACTATTCATTTGGACCCACATGTCAGAGCTACAGTGCGTCTTCAACCTCCAGCCCTGTGGTTTTCCCGTATCACTCTTCTTCAATGTCCAAAAGAAAAAAATACTCGTAACTTCCTCAATGCTGCATGAAATCGAGTGGGAGCTGAAGCATCGTGACGGCGTCGTAATGGAGATCAAATACCCTGCCGTTACCCATCCTTAATCCAAGCGAAACGGCCGCAATTAAGCGTTAATGACAATTTATTGCTCGGTCATTATCTCGGGCGTTTCTTCACCTCACCGGGCGTGCGGGTACTCAAAAGCTTCGTCTTGCTGTGCTCTACCCCATGCTCACTTTTCCCCTTTCATGTAGTACCGTTTTCCTTTCCAAAACTCGCGAAAACCGCAGCCCAACGTCGACCAAAGACACCGGCGAGCCAACTTTTGATCCGGTGAGCCAAATCAAATTTCGTTCACATCATTTTGTGCATCTTGTCGCAAAGATCAAAAGCCCTCAAGAAAATTTGGGTTTCATTACAGGACGGCGACGAATTTGACGTTTGAACACCGTTGGCCTAACCATCTTTGCGGCGTCGGTTCGTCGTCTCCGGTAAGTCTCTTCGAAATCCGATCTCACCTTTGGATTCGTGGCGTCGAGCTCTACGTGATGCTCACTCTTTTCTTCCCATCCCGTCATCGGCCGATTGCGCCTCCGCCACGCCTTGCTTCCGGCCGCGGCTGCACGCGCTCCGGCCGCCTCCGACCGCACCGCTCGGCCGGTGCGCGACTCGTCGTCGTTCCATTTTTCCATTCGCCGGCGCCGCCCCCTTGGCCAAGCCTTCCATGGCTGTGCTCTCTGTTCTTGTGAAGAAGAAGGCCTGAGTCTATGAGGGCCCCCTTGTAATAGAGAGAAGGCAAATTCAGTAATTCCAGGAAAAAGAAAGATTCCGGAATATTCCTCGTTTTTCTATTTTTCAGTCCGAGCGCATTCAAATGACCCGTTCTCTTCCGTCGTAACTCCGAATCGAGTGATTCAAATTTCTAAATTCATCTAAATTCAAGATCTTTCTGACAGTACTAATTTTATAATTTTTAGATTTTATTTGTTTTTATTTATTTATTTCTTGGTCGCTCCGTTTTGCGCGTAGTCGAAGAAGCGGTCGTCGTCCCCGAAGAAGGAGAAGACCTCCAGAACAGCGCAGCGCACTTCGTCGACGAAGGCAAGTCTCCTTGACGCACGTTGATCCCATTGTTTATAACTGTTTTATAAAATGTTTACAACTTGCATGGCTATTTACATAAACCGATGATGTTAAAATATAGAATGTTAGTTATGCCCATTTCGAAATAACATCCTTGCTGTTTGATTACCATGCCTTTGTAACCTTAAGATTTAATCATGAAATCATGTATTATGTGATTAATCTTGTTTAGTACGATAGACTGTGCTTAGGATTGACGTTGATCAAAATGCCTATGGTGGGATAAATTCTAAAATGTTGTTGAAATGTGTTTTATCGAAACTGTAGCAAGGTGATTGCTGCTGTGATTGTAAAATAAAAATAAAATAAAAATGGTTTAGATTGGGGCGGAATGGTTTGTCGGTAGTGTGCGGATGGAGCATCGTTTTGGTTTGTGAAAGCCGCCTAATCAATTTAAGGACCGATGCTTATGACTGTCCATTCTAAGTATTACCGTGCAACCACAAGTCTATAATGGAGTGCGACCTGGCTAAATAATTTGTAGAAACCTAACTTAGACTTGCGGTTGGTGAATGTGAGTCTTGGATGGAGGCAAGTCGTATTTCTCACACGGCGCAAGAGGGGGCTTCTGTACTGGGCGGATGGAACCCTAACAGCGGTGAAACCTCAACGGGTGGGTGTTAGGCGTATATATTGTAAAGGCTTTGTCATGATCTCTCTGCCAACACACCAAAGGAAGTGTGCATATTGCGCATGGCAACAAGAGACGATCATGTCTTGTGGGTAAAGCTGTTCACCTCTGCAGAGAGTAAATCTATTCGAATAGCCGTGCCTACGGTCAAAGGCAAAGCGAAGAATGCTTTCATACTGGTAGACTTGGTTTTGGTTTTCAAAATAACTGATGCTTTGGGAATTCGGGAGTGGTTAGAACTCTCGAATGTTTATTTGGCGGATTGAGCCAACCAGGTAGATGGAACCTGTTTTGAATCATGGCAGATAGAGTCATGTGATGGTTTAACAAGATCTTTCAAAATGGGCGGTTAGAGCCTGTATACTAGTGTTGGTAGTTGGAACCTTCACTAGAGTTAGTAATAATTTCAATTGTACAGATAATTGTTAAAACTGCTTTGTGAAAATTATTATTAATAATGTTTGTTAAATCTAGCTTTGTGCAAAAGAACCCTATTAAGCCTTCCTTGGAAAGCCCTTCATGATGCATTTTCCCAGGATTGTGGAGTACGTTTGTACTCACTTGCTATACAAAATTCTCATCATCGAGAATTACGGGATGCGATTGAAGACAATGAGTTCTATGATGAGGAGTTTATGGGCGATCGCCAAGATAACTAAGCGCGCTCCTAGTAAATGCTTTGTGGTGTCTTTTGGGTTTTATCTTGTTGTTTTTTTTTCTGCTGAGAACTTTGGTCATGTGACCAGGAGATGTAATAAATAGCCATGTGGCTGGTAATTTATGTTTATGCTATATTTTGTTTTCTCTTCGTTACATTACGTTATGATAATCACTGCTTCACTGTGTGTACTAGCAACTGATCTGGGACTAGTACAGAAATACACAGGAGATTCCGGATGGTAAATCCGGAGGCTCACAATAACTGGCGTAATCTCTTCCTCTTTTGAAGTTGTTGTTGGGGGGTGAGTACATAAAGCACTCAACAAGTTGTGCACAGAAATGCAAGTCTAATATTCTATATACATGGCTTATTCTAAGGAATGGCTAACATGGCTATTTTGCAGTAAAGCAGTATTTGTAGAAGAATACTGTAATTAGATTGAAAAGACAGTAAAACAAATAACAATAATAACTAGATTCAACTTTTCAAGTAAACAAGGTATTCCATCCTAAGTAAAGTTCCAATTTTCCATGGCAACCTGCCATCCCAACAAGTTTTTATTTAATAAAAGTCTAACCCTTAACTATAATTCCCGAGCATTGCTTAATACTGCGAGCACGGCTATTCGAATAGATTTTACACTCGCAAAGGTTATGCACTTTACCCACACGATACAACCAAACACCAGAAAGATGAGTGACCGAAACAAAGCCTTTACAATGCTCTGTTTAGACTAAGTACTGTTCGCTAAGGTTTCAACACTGAAGGGTTACACCACAACAGGGCCCCCCTCTTGCGCCATTTGAGTCTACCCAATCCTGTAACTCACTATACACCACAGCAGCACTGAAATCCAGACAATACAAATTAGTCGGCTAGGCTGTCCTGTTCTAGACGTGTGGTTGCATGAAAGACTCAAGTCAAACGCTTGCAAGGTTAAGTCCTTACAATGATCGGAGCAAGACTTCCACATACCCTCTACCCATCGGGCCCACCTTGGCATACTCGCCCCTTGCCACTTGCTCCAATAAATGATTACCACCCCAGTTGATTACCAAGCACCACGTGCCATCAACAATTCAATATCGTTGCGTGACATCCCTCGTCGCTACAACTCAATCTCATTGTGTGACAACTCATGACACACCAAGTTCCATAACATTGTTCTATATTCCATTAGTCAAGATTAACTTTCAATATTCCAAGTATGTGACATGTACGTGGCATGGCTAAGCAACTAATACGATCTAACCATCCTATGTTGATTATTAATGTTAACCAACTATAGTGAACCAATCTAGGGTGACAATAGATAAGGCATATAAATGACAAGGTAGGGTATAGATCAATTGGTATATTAACTAAGTCCCAATTTAATTGAAAACAATTGTATTCGTGAAATAGCATGCAATAAAGTAAAACAATATAGTGATTTTATAAACATTGGTTCAATATGATCAAAGCACAACTTGCCTTAGAATAGGTTCTGATCTTACTCTGAAATTGGGTCTTGAAGCGATGAATCCTCCTTCGGAACACCGAGCAACTCAACGTCTATGTGAATCGAGACAAGAATAGAAAATAAACACCAAAATAGAGAGGAAATAGACTCCAAAAATCATATAAAATTCATCATTAAATAGATCTTGATTTTAAAAATTTTTAGAAATTTGAATCACCCAAATCCGAGTTCAATTGCAAAAGTTAAAGCTATTCAAAATTTGAATAAATTTTGAAAATACTGAAAATAGAAATTCCGAACTTCCCGAATTATTTTTATAAAGAAAAATCGCATTATTGCGCCAGCGAGATGTGGACCAATCACGGGTCGCCATGTCGCCTCGGTCTACAGACCCGGTCCACAGAACCTCCTCTGGTCCACCGTGAACCCGGCGCAAGGCGCTTCGGTTCCCACACTGCCACGCGTCCCACATCCGCACGACGATCAAATGGTCACCAATCTATGCCTACGTGGCACTATCTCGACCGCTTGGTTTAGATCTAACGGCACACAAAAGAAGATAAGGTTTACTGATTGATGAGGCGACGCGGCACGATCTCGATGGTTCGATGAAGATCCGACGGTTGCGCGAAGCTCCGATTCCTGGTGATGTCGCGGCGGCGCTCTGCTCTTGGAGGCGAAGACGATGACCCACCCGACGGTGAACCAGGCTTTTCAAGCAATTAAGAAGTGGTTGCTCCGATGCGTCTTGACGCGGCGAGTCTGAAACTCGAACCCACACGACGGCTCCTGGCTTAACGGCGGCGGAAAACAAAGAAAACCACAGCGGCACTTTGGGAACTTCAGCGAGCTCTAGTGGACGAACGACGGCGATAGCGGCTAGGGCTACGGGTGCGCGCTGGAACGGTGAACCATGAGGGTCTCCCACGCCTTTTATAGCCTCGACGAGCGCATGGAAAAGGCAACCCCAAGTCTACGCGGCGGCAGCGGCAAATCGGTGACGAATCCGGAATCCCGATCGGAGACGACGACCGAGGATCGTCCGATCTGCGATAAACAGCCGCGATTACTTCCGAGATGATCCGATTCGATCCGCTCTTTCCAAAACCAACGGATACGATCTATCCTTTCCAAACCAACAAGACTTCACCTTCACCATTCGATCTTGATCTAGTGGCACACAAGCGCTAGGGTTTCCGACTCCCTCTGCAAATCACGAGCGCTCCTTCGCAATCTGACAGCTGATCACCATTGATGACGCGGCTTGATGAAGACCGCGCGATGGAGATCCAACGGCGGATCGCGTCGACGTGGGTCGAACGGGCCGCACAACAATGGGCTGCGCGCGCACAATGTTGGGCTCTGCCTATTACTGTTCACAACAATTTTTCCCGGGTTTCTCTTTTAAATTAATTTCAAAAATTATTTTAATTTGTTTTAGGCTATAAAAATATCAGAAAAAATCCCAGAAAATTCTCATAAATAATTTGAGACAGTTTGAACTCAAATAAAATATTTTTGGCAAAAAATTTATATTAATTTTATATACATATAATTAGTTTCCACCAAAGGGCAATATACTTAATTTAAAATAAATTCCAGAAAAATCACATAATGCACAATTAACAATAAAATAATATTGTAGGCAATTTTTTTGAGATGTTACACTCCTCAACTAGGGGAGCCAGTTGTGCCTTGTTCTTCTTGCTGAGTCTGTAGAATTTTAAGCAAGCGCATAAGCCTGTGAGGTGAGCAGCAGTTTTGTTCCCCATGGTTTGCTTGCCTTTTCATTATGTACATTGTTGTTTCAGTTGACATCACTAGTTCAAAGGTAAGATTTATTAGCATAATCATTTTAAAAAAACTGTCAGATACAAGAGAGATAAAAACGGGATGCTGGGCATAGAAGAATTGGAGATAACAAAAAATAGCTAAGATTCTATCTATTTACTAATCACTTGAAGGTTTTTATGCAACTCTGTGGCAACTTCAAGGAACTAAAAACCACTCAACTCTTCCATGTGCACCTCTGCCAAAATGAAATCAACATCTTATGCATGATTCTCAAGACATTGGAGTGCCTCTATGAGACTTGAATACACTGTCACTGAAAAAAAGGGTAAATTTTTAGTGTCTATTCTGAATACAAAAAATTCTCAAAACTATAAAAGAAAGAGTTTCTGCATGCAGACCATTGCAAATTCAGAATCAGTGACTGAGGAATATTATGAAGGATGGAAAAAGTAGTAGTAATAAAATATCTACTTCTTAAAAGAACATGGATTCTTGGCGAGGAATTGATGGCGCTTACCATAAAAGTTGAGTTCTGAGCATAGACCTTGCTAAATTTGCATGATGTTTATCTTCATCGATGACCATGACACTAAGCCCATCGATGAGTCGTCCTTCATTCTTTGAGCCATGAGTTTCTCAATGCTAGAGTTATTCTGGTTTTTGAGCTTTATTTTTGTGTGTGAAGCACTTGATCCTGATGAGCAATTGCTTCTAAGAAGAAACCAGCATGATGAGCAAGAAAAGCATGATTCACTCAGAAAACCACGCATTTCTTTAGTAATTTTTTCACTTGGTTAGTTTATCGAACTATTACAAACACATGAAATAACTTCATATGAAAAAATAACCATGTAAGGCAAACACATGAAATATTTAGAAGTGTCACTCGCATGTGTGTGTGTTCCTGAAGAAGTGAAGGACCATGTGGAGGTCCATCCATGTTTGTGATGAGTATTTGACTTTATTTGAGCAAGGTGTGCTCAAGTTTGAGTTTGATTTGGATTGATTTTCAAAATGAAGCAATTTGAGTTGTCTCTGCCAGAGTGGCGATCTGGTCGTATGGACGCGGTAGTGATGAGTTGGATGGTTTATTGCACATCTTTGTGGGCATTGCTATGTGAGGAGTTTCCTTGTTTTTGATGGTTGCAGGACGACGGTGCTAGGTCATGGTGAGGCGAAGGATGGCCGGGACTAGGCGAGGCGTCGGAGGTCTAGACGGTTGGGAGATCGCGGAAGATGATCGGAGGCGGAGTCGGGCAAGTCAAGAAGACAAGGAAAGGAGTTGATGCTAGCTAGATGCCGCGTGGATCAATGAGGACCGTCGGATTGCGGTCTAGTTGATAGGTTAGCGGGTCTAGGTAGTATGCTTTGAAAACCGTGCAAGAAAACCCGGTATGTGTGTGGGTTTTGGGTTACTTGCATGGCTGTGTGTGTGGGTTAATCCTAGCCCTTAGATGAGTGCTCTAGGGTTGAGGGACTCATCCAAGGGTGGTAGGTGGCCCAAGAGTAGTATAAATAGGGGTGGAGGGGTAGCCTCCTCTGCTTGAAGGTGTTGAGGTTTTTGATGCTCATTTGAGCTTTGTCCACATGAATGTGAGGCTTTGTAACCTCCTCTTCCAGAAATGAAAGTTTTATTCATCCACCTCTGAATTTATTTTGCGCATTTACATTATGTCTTTACTTTACGCAATTTAAATTCAGCATTTACTTTCCCGCAATTACATTCCCGCAATTTACTTTCAAGTAATTTGGATTTGCCTCCCCTCCTTCTAAATGCTGCTGTTCTTGGATGTTTTGAGTGTGTTCATATGGTTTTACATCTCTTTTGCACTCTTGTATTGAGTAGAGAACATCTTTTCTTTCAAGTTCCAACTTTGTTCTGAACTTGTTCTTCGCGCAGCAGTCAGTGTTTGATTTTTTTAAAAATATAGAAAAATAATTTTTGAGTGGTTCTTGTTGGAGGAGGTGCAGGACTCTGATATCCGCTTGGAGAAAAATTTTTGAGTTCACTTGTTGCACCGTTTGGGCGCCATAAGGTGAAAACCGAGCCCCAAACTTTCTGCTCGAAGTTCTTGACCAGACTGTGTTCTTCGATTTTTCCTGTTTTTCTGTAAGGATTTTTGAGGAGAAATTTGGTGGAGTTCTTCACGACTCTAATGCTCACAGGGAGAAAAAGTCTCAAAATTTTGTGAGCTACAGAAACCCACCAATCTCCTGTGCAAATTGAGGACAAGTTCTGAAATCCTGCTTTTGCTTTTAAAAAGTGACTTTTGTGATTTGAATTGATGTCCTTTCTAAAAGCAAGAGTTTGAATTGATTCCTCTTTCTTTTGGACACTAGACAACCAGGATTGTGACTCAAAATCCCCACATATTTTATGGTACTTATCCATGCAAGCTTGGGGTACACATAGTTGTCTAGTTTTTCGGTTTTCACAATTCCTTTTAAGCGATCTTGTCGAGGTTTTTGTTGGAGTATTTTGGGGAATTTTTATTTGCGACCATTCACCCCCTCTGCTCGCCATCTCGGTCCTTCAATTGGTATCGAGCCGGTTCGCTCTTTCTAGATCTTGACCGGTCTCAAGAGCCATGGCGACGGACAAATATTCCACCAAGCCTCCCATCTTTAATGGAGTTGATTTTCCTTTTGGAAGTCCCGGATGGAGTCATACATCACTTGCCTGGGGCTACGATATGGCGAAGGTGAAACTCCGTATGAGGTTCCTGGCGATGAAAATGTCACGGCCATCAATATGGTTGGCGTTGAGGCGAATGCTAAGGCAAGGAACATTCTCATCTGGTCTTAGCCATGTGAGTATGATAGGATTTCTCACCTTCGCTCCGCTCACGAGATTTGGGTAACCCTCGATGCTTACCATGAGGGCTCTACTCAAATCAAGGCGTGAGGAGGACAGTTCAAGCGCGAGTACAACAAGTTTGATCAGCGCTACCGGTGAGAGTCTCGGCGAGTGTTTTGGTCGGTTTACAAAGATTTTGGCGACCTCCGGCGCTTGGTTGCATATACCGACTCGGACAATGCTCGGCATTTCTTGACCGCACTCGACCTTGGGTTTGGGAGATGAAGGTGACCACCATCAAGGACACCACCGACTTATCGACTCGACTCTTGGCGGGCTTTATTCCCGCCTCAAGACTCATGAGATCGATGTCGTCTCTCGGAAGATGAAATCTCGATCGATGGCTTTGGTCACCGATCCCATTGGATCTTCTTCTTGATCCTTCTATTGGTTTCTCTCTTCCGCCCTTTGCGAGCTAGCGATGACCAAGCGGAAAAATTTCGAGAAAATGAGCTTGCTCTTCTCGCTCGCAAGTTTTCTCATGCATACAAGAGGGTGAGAGAGAGGAAGAGAGGTGGCATGATCACCGCTTGAGTGTGGTGGCCCCAACCACATTGGGCGAACTATCCCAAGCTAGAGAAGGGCAAGAATGACGTTGGCGGTTCGGGCAAGAACGACTACACCGACAAGAACCGCAACAAGAAGCCTCCGGTTCGTGAACCGCGCACGAGAAGAAGTACCGCAACTTCTCCAAGAACAAGAAGCTCTTCCACCGCGTCCTTGCCGCGCTTGCGACATCAACCTCTCCGACACGGAGACATGGAGCGACGAGGCGAGGATGATCCACAAGAGAAGAAAGGTGGCGACGACTTCTCGGCATGTGCTTCATGGCCGACACAAGCGACATCGGCGACTCAGAGCTCTCTGGCTGACTCGGACGAGGTACCCTCCTATGACCAGCTCAACGAAGCTTTACGCAAATTAGGAAAATTTCATGCTAGAGCTAGAGCTAGGTGTACTGAGCTTGAGAAGGAAGTAGGTACCTTGACTCGGGAGTTAGCTTCACTTAGATCTTCTCCTCCCGAGTCACCGATGATTGCTCTTTGTGTGATGCTATTCTTGTGGAGTTGGAGAACCTAAGGACCATACATGATAGTGTGCTTGTTGAACTTGATGGTCTTAGGTTGAAGAATGCTAGCACTAGTTCTGTTGATGCTATTCTGTTGAGGCTAGTTTTCTTCATGCTCACTCCACTCCATCATGCTCTAATTGCCCTAAATTGCTTGCGAAATTGATGCCATGGCGAACACCTTAGGAAGCTTTACGCTAGAAAAATGAACTTGAATCACATGCTTCTAAGGACCCAATACTCATGTGAGGGTGTAAGCAATTAAAACTTGACAATGAAACCACTGAATGTCAAGTGTGCTAAACTTGCTAAGGACTTACTAGATAAGTCACAAAAATATTGCTTGCGATGTACTGAGATTGTGGGGGACTTGGATAAAATCCATGTCGAGCTTAGGAAGAAATTAGAAGACTAAGCCCATAGAATTAGAGATGCTCCTTGCGTTTCTTGTAAGGCCCTCAAGATTGAGGCAGCCGTGCTGAGGGAGAAAAATGCACGTGCTGAGAGAGCTCATCTTTCTGGTTCTTCTTCCTCTCCTTCCTCCTGTTCTTCTTGTGCTTCTTTCTTCCGAGATTGCCAGTATCTTATGAGCACTCTCGAGAAGTTTGTTGGAGGCAAGAAGAAGCTCAATCTTATTCTAGACCAATCCAAGATTAGTAGATTCAATCAAGGTCTAGGATTTGATCCCTTGAGCACGCTGGGCGCATCCTCCCACCATAGTCGCGGCTCCAAGAGTGGTGAGATTGTGGTAGCTCCTGAGTGAGTACCACCGTGTTTAGGTCTCTTGGGGTTGTCCATAGGACTTGACCTGTAAGGGTGTTACTCCTATTGCTACGCCTCTAGCAAGGCGAAGTACACATGCACCTTCTGTAAGAAGGATGGTCACCTAGTAGATTTCTGCTTCAGGCGCGCCAAGATCACTCGGCGTGAGCGTGTTGCTGCTCTTAGGGGTATTCAGGGTCATCCCTAGACTTTGAGTGCTCCTAAGACACACACTGCTTCTAGACAGGTTAGAGAGTCGCCTGTTTTTGGGCAGCGTCCAGGACTTGGTTTTCATGCTAGTTCTTCGAGTTTTAGTCCCGAGCTGTTCGTAGTCGATCTTTCCGCCGTCCTCTTGATATTCCTCGTTTTCCCATCGAGGTAGATATCGGTGGCGTGAGGTGTTCTCGGTAGGAGATCCAGCAGCCTTCTTGGGATGGTCGGCTTTTGCACCACGGCGTGCCAACCCGCTTTGACTCCTAGATTATCTACGAGTTGCTCTGATCGTGTGAGAGTTGAGCGTCAGAGAGACACTCGAGTCAGTCTTCTTCTGTGGCAGGTACTCTGAGGTGTCGTATGGTTCAGTATTGGGTTCCTAAGTCTTCACTCTATCCCAATACTGAGTCATCTTTCTCTCTTGTGTCTTGATCAGGTTAAATCGGATGGGGAAGGGCGATGTTTGGATTGTTGACTCGGTTGTTCTCGTCATATGACCGGAGATTCTCGTTGGTTCTCTTCCTAGTCCGAGCCCCGGTGATGAGTTAATCACTTTTGGGGATGCATCTTGAGTAGAGTCATTGCTAAAGGTACCATCTGCATTAACCAAAATTTCATTCTTAAAGATGTTGCCTTAGTAAGTAAGTCGCAATACAATCTGCTCTCTGTTTATCGACTTATCGATGACTCTTTCGAGGTAAGCTTCAAGAGTAATGCTGTAGAATCCTTGATTCATCGGGAGGGTTAGTTCTTGGATTTCTAGATTTGGGAGAGTCTTTCGTGCTGATTTTTCCGCTTCTTCCGGAGACTCTCTTGATGTTTGATTGCTTCGAGTCCGTGATCTCTCCTTCTGGCATAGGAGACTTGGTCACATTGGTTTTAATCATTTGACCCGAGTTAGCGACCACGATCTCATTCGGGGTTTGCCCAAACTCAAGATGGTCAAAGACTTAGTTTGCTCTCCTTGCCGACATGGCAAGATGGTTCTTGCTTCTCATCCTCCGATCACCGTAGTGATGATGATGCACCAGACAGCTCTTACATATGGACCTTTGTTGGTCGGCTAGAGTGCGATCGGCGGGAGGAAGTGGTATGTTCTTGTCATCGTTGATGATTTTCTAGATACTCTTGGGTATTCTTCATGGCCTCGAAGGATGAGACTTTTTCTCACTTGAGGTTTTGATCGAGAGGATGTCTATTGAGCTCCTGTGTGCATTACGAGCTATCTGCAGTGATAATGGCACGGAGTTCAAGAATTCCTACTTTGAGAGTTTTTGTGTGGAGTCCGGTTTAGAGCATCGCTTCTCTTCTCCCTCGCTCCTCGGAGAATGGCGTAGTGGAAAGGAAGAACAGGACCACTGGTTGAGATGGCGAGGATGATGCTAGACAGTCTGATACTCCTAGGAAGTTTTGGGCTGAGGCTATAGCTCTGCTTGCCATGTTTCTAATCGCGTGTTTTGAGAGCACATTTGCATCGCACTTCTTATGAGTTGAGGTATGGGCGAAAGCCCGGTGTGTCTCATTTTCGCGTTTTGGTTGCAAGTGTTTTATCTTAAAGTCCGTAACCTAGATAAGTTTGAGTCTCGCTCTTACGATGGTATCTTTCTAGGTTACTCGACTTCTTCTCGTAGCTATAGGATCCGGAGTGTTGATGCGCATAGGATCATAGAGACACGTGATGTGACCTTTGATGAGGCTAGCCGGGAGCTAGACACGATATTTGAGCTCTTCTTGTCCCTCCGAGACCATCTTTGTAGAAGATGAGGATGATGGAGATGATGGTGTTCCACGGATCCAGTTCCTCTATACAGAGGTGCCTCCTGTTTCCATTTACGCACCTCGGGAGACCACCCTTGCCTTCCGACTCTCCTTGGTGAGTGGCTCGCTCCTACCTCTTACGTGCATGAGGTAGAGGCCACTACATTCGGTCCTCCCGTCATATCGAGAAGCTCATCCACCGATCGGATCATTGGTGATCTGTTTGGCGCGTCACTCGCTCAAAATCAGGTTTGTCGATTCTGCCTCCACTCGCCTTCGTTGCCTCCTTTGAGCCGAAGATGTTTCTCATGCATTATCCGATGAATCGTGGATTAATGCTATGCATGAGAACTTGAGAACTTTGAGAGGAACAAGGTATGGCGACTTGTCGAGCCCCATCTGGTCATAATGTCATTGGGACCAAGTGGGTGTTCAAAACAAGCAGAGTGAGGATGGGGTTGTCATTCGCAACAAGGCTAGGCTAGTTGCACGGGGCTTTTCTCGGGTTGAGGTCTTGACTTTGAGGAGACCTTTGCCCTGTAGCTAGACTAGAGGCTATTAGGATCCTGCTTGCATTCTCTCGCATCCCGGGGCTTCAAGCTCTATCAAATGGATGTCAAGAGTGCATTCCTCAATGGCTATATTGAGGAAGAGGTTTATGTCAAACAACCTCCGATTCGAGAACCCCAAGTTTCCGAGTCATGTATACAAGCTCTCCAAAGCTTTGTATGGACTCAAGCAGCCCCAGAGCATGGTATGAGAGGCTCAAGTCTTATCTTCTCACCATGACTTCAAAATGGGCATAGTAGACAAAACTCATTCATCGACACCATGAGTCTCATTTTCTTCTTGTCCGTTTATGTGGGCGATATAATTTTGGTGGCTCATCTCATTCGCTTGTGTCTCAGTTTTACGAGGTGATGAGCACAGAGTTTGAGATGAGTATGATGGGCGAGTTGAGCTACTTTCTTGGCTTCCAAATCAAGCGGACTCGGGAGGTACTTTCTTGCATCAAGGCAAATATACCCGTGACCTCTGAGGCGTTCGACATGTCGATGGGAAGCCGGTGATGACTCCTATGGCCTGCCACGCTGTCCTCGAGCCCGATGAGGATGGTGAGCTCTTGATCAAAAGGAGTTTGAGCATGATCGGCTCCTCTTGTACCTCACCGCTTGAGGCCGACATACATTTTTTGTGTGTGCGTGCGCTCGATTTCAAGCTTCTCCTCGCGCCTCTCACCGCCAAAGTGGTCAAGCGCATCTTCGAGTACCTTCGTGCTACCACCGATTATGGTATTTGGTACTCTTCATCTTCTTGTCTATCTCTTAGAGCCTTTTACGATGCCGACTTTCTTTGTCAGTAGGATAGATAGGAAGAGCACTTCGGCACTTACCAATTCATTGGCACTTCTCTTGTTTCTTGGTCATCTAGGAAGCGATCCGGAGTTGCACATCCATGCGAGGCCGAGTATGTTCTCTGCAGACTAGTTCTTTGTAGCAGTGCTCTGAATGAGATCGACCTTACGGGACTATGGGTTAGAGATAGAGAGTGTGCCACTTTTCTGTGACAACACTTCTGCTATTTGCATTGCTAAAAACCGATTGCAACATTCCCGGACCAAGCACATTGATATTAGATATCACTTCCTTAGAGACCATGTGGAGAAGGGAGATATCGCGCTCGATTCAGAGAGAGTGACCTTGATTAGCGATATTTTCACCAAGCCTTTGGATAGCTCAGTTTGTTGCCTTGAGGAGTGAGCTTGGAGTCGTGAGCCCTTACGGCCTTTCGTGAGGGGGAGCTGGTTTGTATATTATGTATTATATGTTTTCTTCCAGCTTTTCTTTTCTTTGTGTTTCTTCTGGGTGACTTTGGGCTTGTTTTCTTGAGTTGAGTTCACTCACTTAGACTTCTGCATGCCTTGCATTGACTTCTTATCTTGTGCTTTAGGTTGCTATCATGCGTGATTAGTGTTCTCTCTTCTCTCTAGGTTGAGTTCCCTCACGCCTTATAAGTCTAGCGGTATTGGGCCTCCGGGTAGACAGTGCATGTGCACTCCTTAGTTGGGATCTAGAGTCGACTTCCTATGTCATCATTGGGAAGATAAGAGCGAGTCTGAGCCGTAGTGAGTCTCTTCTATCTTTTCTATACTCTATAGCCATCCAGTTTTGCGGTTTCTCGACTTCTTCTCCTCATTCTGCTTTTAGTTATTATTGAGTTCATTCGGGTTTTCTTTATGCCTAATCTTGATAATAACTCAACTTTAACCAGATTTGAGCTTAAAATTGATTCATTTGTTGAGGGGGAGTTTGGGAATCTGTTCATTCATTGCATTTAGACTGCATTTTCTGTTTTATGAGCTTTGTCTATTATGCAATTGATTTCTTCTTCATGCTATACACCATGCTACATCATTTGAAGAAAATCACTAGCTTAGGTATGTCCAAGTTCATTTAACTTGCTAAGCTTAAAAATGAAATAAGCCTTAAATGAAAAACTTGATGAAACTTGTTGCTTTTACTTGCTAGGTTTCTTCTCTAGAGGTTTGTGCCATAATTTGAGAAATCTAGGAGTTCTCTAGAGTCCCTATAGCAACTTGGGTGAAACTAGTTTGATCCATGCAGAGTCCTTCAATTGCTCATGAATCGTTGTGCTAAAAATGAAAATTAAACAAAATTGACTCTTCTTGTGCACATACGACTCAACACCTTGTATTCACAAGACCGCTTCCCATTGCACTTGGGATGAACTTGGAATACATCGTGTTTGACCTAGACCATCCTCTTAAGAGCTCATCTTGAGATGGTCGCATACGGCTTGAGTCAATTGGTTGTCAAAAGAAAATGCAAATAAATTAAAAATAAAGACATATGTGGGTAAAGAATGCAAATAATGTCAAACATTTGCACCCCGCTATGTCTTGTATGATGATAAATCAAAATTTGCATTAAGTGATAAATGAGCCCGAAGGACCTTGTATGCTCTTCTAGATTCCCCAACGTGTTGAGTAGGTTGAACTCTAGGTTTTCCTTTTGATCCTTAGAGTGGCTATTCTTCTATTTTTGAAACTAAAGCTAAGTGTTGCACTTGTCAAATCTTGCTAAAAATGAAATATTCAAAACTAAGCTCGTATTTGCACTTGGACATGTCTTAGTTTAGTCATCTTCTGAAATTGACAAGCTTGGTGTAATATCCTTCCATTTTGATCAAATGGATAATCTTCAAAGCTCTTTCAATTGCATTTCATGCATACATAAAAAAAATTGATGCCTATATTGCCAAAGGGGAGAAAACGTAGAAAAGGCATCACTAAAAGATAAAAATGTGAATGCTTATTTGGTTATTATGATCTTTGTAAAACTATGCTACTACTTCATTTGGATCATAATCTCATAATCACATTTGACATGTTTAGTTGGATTTTAGAGTTTTGTTGAAAACTTGCTCTTTGTTAAATTTAACTCTAAAATCTAAATTCCTCTTCGTCAACTTGGTCATGGTTCTAATTTCTATCTTTGGACCAAGTTTGACTTTGCAACTAAAATTGCTTTCTTCTTCATTTTCTTCAAACTCAAATTTATGCCTTTTGTGTGGTTTGTCAATATACTCATCAAGGGGGAGATTGAAGGACCATGTGGAGGTCCATCCATGTTTGTGATGAGTATTTGACTTTATTTGAGCAAGGTGTGCTCAAGTTTGAGTTTGATTTGGATTGATTTTCAAAATGAAGCAATTTGAGTTGTCTCTGCCAGGAGTGGCAGTACCGATCGTATGGACGCGGTAGTGATGAGTTGGATGGTTTATTGCACATCTTTGTGGGCATTGCTATGTGAGGAGTTTCCTTGTTTTTGATGGTTGCAGGACGACGGTGCTAGGTCATGGTGAGGCGAAGGATGACCGGGACTAGGCGAGGCGTCGGAAGTCCGACGGTTGGGAGATCGCGGAAGATGATCGGAGACGGAGTCCGGGCAAGTCAAGAAGACAAGGAAAGGAGTTGATGCTAGCTAGATGCCGCGTGGATCAATGAGGGCCGTCGGATTGCGGTCTAGTTGATAGGTTAGCGGGTCTAGGTAGTATGCTTTGAAAACCGTGCAAGAAAACCCGGTATGTGTGTGGGTTTTGGGTTAGCCCTTGCATGGCTGTGTGTGTGGGTTAATCCTAGCCCTTAGATGAGTGCTCTAGGGTTGAGGGACTCATCCAAGGGTGGTAGGTGGCCCAAGAGTAGTATAAATAGGGGTGGAGGGGTAGCCTCCTCTGCTTGAAGGTGTTGAGGTTTTTTATGCTCATTTGAGCTTTGTCCACATGAATGTGAGGCTTTGTAACCTCCCCTTCCAGAAATGAAAGTTTTATTCATCCACCTCTGAATTTATTTTGCGCATTTACATTATGTCTTTACTTTACATAATTTAAATTCAGCATTTACTTTCCATAATTACATTCCATAATTTACTTTCAAGTAATTTGGATTTGCCTCCCCTCCTTCTAAATGCTGCTGTTCTTGGATGTTTTGAGTGTGTTCATATGGTTTTACATCTCTTTTGCACTCTTGGATTGAGTAGAGAACATCTTTTCTTTCAAGTTCCAACTTTGTTCTGAACTTGTTCTTCGCGCAGCAGTCAGTGTTTTATTTTTGTAAAAATATAGAAAAATCCTTTTTGAGCGATTTTTGTTGGAGGAGGTGCAGAACTCTGATATCCGCTTGCAGAAAAATTTTTGAGTTCACTTGTTGCACCGTTTGGGCGCCATGAGGTGAAAACCAAGCCCCAAACTTTCTGCTCGAAGTTCTTGACCAGACTGTGTTCTTCGATTTTTCCTGTTTTTTCTGTAAGGATTTTTGAGGAGAAATTTGGTGGAGTTCTTTACGACTCTAATGCTCACAGGGAGAAAAAGTCTCAAAATTTTTTGAGCTACAGAAACCCACCAATCTCCTGTGCAAATTGAGGACAAGTTCTGGAAATCCTGCTTTTGCTTTTCTGAAAGTGACTTTTGTGATTTGAATTGATGTCCTTTCTAAAAGCAAGAGTTTGAATTGATTCCTCTTTCTTTTGGACACTAGACAACCAGGATTGTGACTCAAAAATCCCCACATATTTTATGGTACTTATCCATGCAAGCTTGGGGTACACATAGTTGTCTAGTTTTTCGGGTTTTTCACAATTCCTTTTAAACGATCTTGTCGAGGTTTTTGTTGGAGTATTTTGGGGAATTTTTATTTGCGACCATTCACCCCCCCTCTGTTCGCCATCTCGGTCTTTCAAGAAGACAAAAGTACATGCTACACTAGCACAACCACTGACAAAAGAAGTGGCATTGACAAAAGAAGGGGTTCACATTTGAAAGGAACAAAGAGTTATTTACACTTTGTAATGAAACAGAATTGAAGTAACAAAAGCCTAAACTAGTGGAGGTAAACTAGAAGCTTATGGGTCTTCGGAGGTTGGAGACACGTGCTGTGAGACAAGAGTATGGATGACTGGATCGTTGTTGTCTTCGTCGTAAAACTCGCCTTTTTTGTTGATTATTTCCTTCATGATGAAGTAGGCGAGCTGGCCCTGAATGGCTTGGATTTCAGAAGGAAGCAGTCCTAACGTAGACAACTTGAGGTGCTATAAGTATAAAAAACAAAATTAAGAGAGTATATAGAAATTGAGTGGTGCGAATCAATGTGTCATGTCAGCATGACTAACCTCTACGTCATTGTCTTTTATTGTGCATGATAAGATTTCACGCATGTACTGGCACACGAAGTACCCACATAAATTTGTTTCTTGCGGCTGCTTGTGACACTGCAAAAATCAAATGAACTAAGATGTCGTCGAAGGAGCTATTTACTATGAAATACGATATAAGAATATTCCTTGCGTGCGTACCGGAAACTTAGTACGGATTGTAAGGGATTTGTTGTATGGGCAGTATCTCGAGCTCTTCTGACAATATCTTTTGAACGCCTCATTTATTAAATATGTCATCACTTCAAAGTCTTTTTTAGGTTTGTCCAGTGGATCCATGATCAGCATCTTGCTCTTTTCTGGATGAATTATTACGAGAATCCAGTGGAAGCTACATACACATGCATGATGACATAGTCATTAGTCCTTACATCAGAGTAAATAACGAAATAAACGAGTAATTTAACTAGCTAGTGAGGAACTTACTTAAAATGGTATGGTAAAAGTATAAACTCCTTGCCTTGTAGTTTAATCAAAACTTTATATACGTACTCCTTGACCTCCTTTTGTTCTCTTTTGATTTCAGATTGGCAAACCGTTCCCGGGTCGAGGAATCCCACTGGCCTCTTGGTTCTTCATAATTCAATCATCTCGTATCTATATAACGAAATAGTTAGACATGACATTTATCGGTATTACGTGAATGTAGGCCAAGATTGATATATTAGACACTTACAGTGACCAGCATCTCAAAAAAGATATGCCGAGGGCGTCATGATAGAACAAGTTGTGCAAGTTATCGAATTCTATTAAGAAGTATCCATAGCCCGCATGGTGAAAATGTTCCTCACGAAAAATTGCAGTGATCACCTTCGGGAGTACGTCTTGGTTGGATCGATCCATGTACCATGCATGTAATCGCTACATCATGGGTGTTAGAGTTTTAACTTCGAAGCGGTGACTAAGGGCTTCCCTACCTCGAATTTCAATCTTTATTGATTATCTTGGTCATCAGACTTCGCCTTGCCCTTACTTTTTTGTCGCACGACATCATACTCGGTCCTGGCTTCGCCTGATCTGGCTGATACGGCTTGTCGAATTTCAATCTTTGTTGATTATCTTGGTCATCAGACTTCGCCTTGCCCTCACTTTTTTGTCGCACGACATCATACTCGGCCCTGTCTTCGCCTGATCAGGGGTTCTAGGTTTCTCCTTTGAAGTACCAGGTGTTATAGGTTTCTGCTTTGGAGTACTAATAGTGGCCATCTTTATGGGGTCCTCAATGGATTTCTTTTCTACCTCATCTTGCTTCTTCACCGTTTCACTCTCGGTCTTTGGTGACGGATCGCAGGATTATCTTGCAGAGAGGCGGGCACCGCATGGTCCAAGACGATGTCACGCTTGCGCCACTGGATGAATGAGTGGACGGCACTTCCTAGAGTTGTTATCTCATCATTGGCGGGTTTTTCTAGCCCGATCTTAGAAACCGTGCAAGTACCGTGTCCACTTGGACCTTTGCATAACCTGGCGCTATCGGGGTATTGTGCAGGACACCCCCTTCTTGGCACAGATAAACTACCCCTGTAGCAGCCTGTACAAATATGTTCATCACGAGCACGTTGAGCTGACAGGGTGTGGGGTCGTGTATGTCATCCACAGGATAATGGTTGTTGTCCGCTTCTGCCAATGGCGTGGACATGCAACTACTGCGACGACCTGTAGGGCTGGAGAGAACGTTGTGGGCCTGCGACTGGCTCAAGGCTTGTTGTACTTGTCGTTCAACTTGTTCTTCAATGGTGCCTTGTATTTCTCGCAGAACCCTTTCCTTCATCATTTCCATTTCCTGCTTAGCCCGCTCTTCTTTAGCTCTCTTCCGACTCCTATAAGAGTCTCCGTGCTTAGGGAATCCAATCTTCCATGGAACCTTGACCCCGACGCCTTGTGTCCGACCGGGGTGCTCTTTGTTTCCTAGGTCCGCTGTTAGCTCGTCTTTCTCCCTGTCTGGGTGAAAAGACCCTTGGGTGGACTGGGCATAAAACTCATGAACTTTTTGCGTCATTGCTTCGTCTTCGCTGCTCTTGAATGATAAACCCCCAGTAGACAAGATATCTGCCCTCGCTAGCACGTAGTGCTTCACTCGGTCTGGTAGTCCGATCAAGGGACTTGTGCCAGCCAATTGGACCGCTTCTAATTCCTTCCTCTCCCATTGAGCAATTTTACCCGCGTACCCACTCGTGCCAAGTCTGTGGGGGTGAGTATTCCTTCTTGCAATGCTAATGTGGTCCTCACTGGACTTCCTTGCTACTTCGGATTGCTTCATCGCCATAAACTCATCCCAATATGGCTCTAATCTTGGGTACTCTTCGATGGCTGATCGGTTTTGCTTCACTTAATTTATGTTCAGCCTCGCCTTGAAGTTTCTCCAGGCCGCATCCATGGTCATCAATGCGTCGCGACTCACGAGTTCTTCGGCTCCTTCGAGGAATTCGAAGGTTTCTTTGAGCTCTGTCCACAAATCCTCTTTGGTGGCTTGGGCACTTTATGCCAATCCGAATAGGTGATTGGCACTTTATCCCTTACGATGTACCCGCATGTTGACATGTATTTTGCTGTTGATTTTCTCGGTGCAATAGGGGCCCCAGTATCTAAGACCTCTGAGATGGTGTACCGGCCTTCAGGCTTCTTAGTTTTCCCTCGTCCTCAGCGTCTTGCAACAAGAGCATCATCTGCAACAGCGGTGGAGGCCTCGGCACCTTCGGTGGTTGGGTGGAGGGTAAGGTACCTGCTCGGGCTCTCCTCCATTATAGGCTCGGTTTTGGGCTCCATTAGAATTACAGTTCGACCTGGAACATAATTTTCGTCAATTATTACAGAATCATCTCATGGAATTTCAAAGTACAGATGTATTGTCCTGTGTGTAATATTGTGTGGTGCTAAGATGAAAATGATTTTGCAAGAGCAAGAGACTTAATTAGCTCAGAACAAAACTAATTAAGCAAGCATTAACTCTTGAACTAGTGCTGATTGGTTGTAAATTTTGTGGACCCAATATGTAGCTATGGTGCATACAGTGACCACTAAAATGCTACACACATACACCTTGCAACGCCCATGGTTTGCATTAATGAAACTCAATCGAAATAAAACATGTAGGACCGAAAGGTACAAATCATCTTATGGAATTGAGATGACTCCCATGTTTTTAGCTACAAATCATCTTTTGTTTCAGAGAAAATACTACTATCAGATGCTTTTACTTTTTCTCTTTTCCCTTCTCATTTTTAGAGAAAATAAATGACAAGGCATGAGCATAAAAAGGAACAAAAATTCTTTGCATGGCTTGTGAGTAAGATCTCTAAATGGTCTTTGCAACCTGTTATTGTCTCTGATGATTACAGAACAAAGCATGCAAATGCAACAAGTGGAAGATGAAAAGTTTCAATGATAAGTTTAAGGAAGGATAAAATCAAGGTTATTATATAAACCGGAAAAACAAGGTTGTCAGGATCGAGATACTTGGCAAAATCGTTTTCTTATTGACAGGTATGGGCATAAGTAGTTTAGTTGCTTGTACCATGGAATGCAGTATGCATAAAGAATATTTTTGCATCGATGCATGTCTCATGTGAATGAAGCAATTGCAATCACATTTATAATTTTGCAGAAAATAAGGCGGAGCAGACGAAATGGATAACCATACCTGTGACACCGGCATCGGGCGGTCGTCGAAGCAGCGTCGGGCGAAGGCGGCGACAGGCGCAGGTTGTCGAGCGCCGACGGGCGTCGGGCCAATCGGGCGGCGTCGCGGCGGCGTCGAGCAAGACGGCGGCGCGCAGTTGCCGTCGAAGCGGTCGAAGCGTCGTCAGGCGGCGATGGGCGGCGTCGGGAGGAGTCAAGAGCGGCCACCGTGGGGCGGAGACAGGCGGTGTCGGGGGGCGTCGAGATCTTAGGGTTTAGATTATGTCTCGTTGAGAACAATGAAGCGGCAGGAGTTTAGGGTTTACAAGTTGTATATGGGGTATATTATCAGTGGCGGTTCGAACAAAGAACCGCCACTGATACTATTATTTGTGGCGGTTCTTTTCCACTAATATACTTATCTGTGGCAGTTCGTATAAAAAACCGCTATTAATACATATATTATCAGTGGCGGTTCTTTTTATGAACCGTCACAGATAATAGTATCAGTGGCAGTTCTTGTCAAGAACCGCCACTAATAATGTTTTGTATGGATGCACCAGCATAGCCAAAGCAAGCGTTGTGCCCACATGGGTCTACAAAGCATCAACCCTCACATAAACTCATGAAAATTGAATAGTTCTCACTACTATGGCTTTCCTAATATATTAATGACCCTATATAATCCTAATATAGTAACGACCTTATATAATCCTAATAAATATTAATGACCATATATAATCCTAATATATTAATGACCCAAATTTCCATTACTCCACACAAATGTATAACACCACATTTCCATTACTCTGTACAAATGCATATTGTTTACATCATATTGCCATTACTCGTATATAGCTAATTATTTTCTTTCACAATTTGCCCTTCTTCATGATCGTCGCGATGATTGGTAGCTTCCTGAGTGGTTTCTTCCATGACCCTGATGTTGCTATCTACGAAAGGAGGCAACTCATCAAACTGGTTGTACTCATCCTCATCCACGACATTCTCAACTCCGACGATCCTTCTTTTTCCCTGAAGAACTACATGGGGCTTCTTATCTGCCGGGTCGATTACATAAAAGACTTGTGCTACTTGCTTCGCAAGTACAAATGGTTCGTCTCTGTATCCGACGTGTTCGATGTCCAAAGTAGTGAAGCCGTACTTGTCCACCTTGACACCCTTTGGGAGTTGTAACCAATGACACCGAAACATCGGGATCTTAAAAATACAATAGTCGAGCTCCCAAATCTCTTCTATGAACCCATAGAAGCTACTCTTCTTACTGCTTGTGTTGTCATAGGCATCTATGCGGACACCACTATTTTGTTAAGTGCTTTTGCTATCCTGAGATCTCGTGTAAAAGGTATATCCATTTATGCCATATCCTTGCCATGTTAAGTTGTACCTGATGGCCCTTTTGCCAACTACCTCAACATAACACTCGTTTCTTTCCCAGTTATATGTTGTTTGAACCAATGATTGAACAAACGATTATGCTCTTTTGTTACCCAAACCTCTGATCGTCCATGATTTTCCTCTCGTAGCTTATCCTTGTGCATGTCCATATACGAGGACACCTCAACCGATCAAGGTAAGATCGTAAAATGAGCTTTTTCGAACAATCGATGATCGTAAGAATTTGTTGATTTCCTTCCAATCGTCCCTTTCCCAGCTAGCCTACCCTCATGGCGAGATACAGGCACTCCTACCGGTTCCACCCCCTCCATGTAATCCACACAAAACTCGATAACCTCCTCAGTTGCATAACCTTCCACAATGCAACCCTCTAGCCGAGATCGATTGCGTACATACTTCTTCAGAATACCCATGTACCTTTCGAACGGGTACATCTAATGCAGGAATACGGGGCCACATATATTTATCTCATTCACAAGGTGAACAATGAGATGAACCATTATATCGAAAAATGATGGAGGGAAATACATCTCTAGCTAGCATAGTGTCTTGACCACATCATTCTGCAGTTCAGAAAGTCCGATGGGATCGATTACCTTCTGTGAAATCGTGTTGAAGAAGAAACACAACCTCATGATTGCCTCTCGAACCTTTTCAGGCAAAATACCTCTAATTGCAATAGGAAGCATTTGTGTCATCATCACATGACAATCATGAGACTTCATACCAATTAACTTCAAATCTTTCATCGAGACCAGTTTCTTGATGCTTGCGGAGTAACCGGATGGAACTTTCACACCATGCAAGCATTTGCAGAGGTCTGATCTCTCTTTCTTGGATAGAGTGTAGCAAGCTGGGGGAAGGTAAAGTCGGCCTTTCCCGGTGTCTTGAGGATGTAGCTCAGCTCTGATTTTCATATCTTCCAGGTCCCTTCGAGCCTTCAGTCCGTCCTTAGTTTTGCTAGGAATATTCAGCAAAAGACCAATCAAGTTGTCACATATATTTTTCTCTACGTGCATAACGTCTATGCAGTGTCGAACTTCTAAGTCCTTCCAATAGGGCAAGTTCCAAAATATCGATCTCTTCTTCCACGTGGTCTTCTCAGTACGAGACCTCGATTTATTATTACTATCTCCCTTTCCAAGTACAACATTAATATCCTTAACCATGTCATATACCTCTTCCCCACGACGAAGCCTTGGAGCTATACCATCCTCTTTTGTCCCGTCGAATTGTTTCTTCATATTGCGGTAGGGGTGATTCCTGCGAAGGAACCTACGGTGATGCATGTACACAGTTTTCCTCGAGTTATGGAACCACACACTAGCGGTTTCATCCATGCACTGGGGCATGCTTTGGCCCCTTTACGACCGGATAGGTTACCAAGGGCAGGGAAATCATTGATGGTGCAAAACAACAATGCGCGTAGGATGAAGTACTCTCGCTTGTACTCATCCCATACCTGTACACCTTCGTTCCACAGTATCACAAGATCTTCCACCAATGGTTGTAGGTACACATCAATATCATTGCCAGGTTGTCTCAGCCCTTAGATAAGCAGCGACATCATAATGTACTTTCGTTTCATACACAACCAAGGAGGAAGGTTGTAGATACAGAGCGTCACGGACCAAGTGCTATGAATACTACTCATATTTTCGAAAGGATTCATTCCATCCGTACTCAACCCAAACCTTATATTCCTCGGTTCATTCACGAAGTCCTTCCTAAAGAGCCTATCGATGGTTCTCCACTGGGCAGAATCAGCATGGTGTCTCAGCTTTTCATCCCTTTTACGCTCTTCTGATTGCCATCGCATCAATTGGGCATGCTTTTTGTTTCCAAATAAACGCTTCAACCGAGGTATTACTGGTAAATACCACACCACTTTAGCAGGAGCTCCTTTCTTCACCATGGTGCCCTCGCTGTCATGGACTTTACGCTTGTATCGCGATGATTTGCACACCGGACATACATGCATGTCTGTATACTCTTTGCGATAGAGTATACAATCGTTTAGACATGCATGTATTCTTTCTACTTCCAATCCCAATGGACATACAACCTTCTTAGCTAAATAAGTGGTTATCGGCAATACGTTTCCATCTGGAAGCATGTCCGCTAAGAGATATAATAGCGCCGTGAAACTCTTATCGGACCAACCATTGCTTGCCTTCAATTTTAGAAGTGAAAGCACGGTGTGCAACTTTGTGTATTCCTCCTTGCAACCCGGGAACAAAGGTGTGTCCGAGTCGTGCAACAAACCCTTGAATTGATTAAACTCTCTCTGACTAGTGTAGTTCCCTTCTGCATCGCTCAACATCTGAGCAAGATTATTATCATCATCAATGTCCAACCTATCCTCATCAGATCCATAACCGATGTCAGCTGCCATAATGCCTTCTCCATCATCCAATACGTTATCACCTTCATGTATGTTTTCCTCTTCACCGTGACTTGTCCAACGTGTATAGCCAAGTACAAAACCCCTTCAAATCAAGTGCAAGTGGATGTGCTCTTTGTCTGAAAATATTTTCTCATTCTTGCAATCAATGCATGGACAATGTATGTACTCCGTGTTCTTGTGCAACTTGTTCTCCTCAATGCTCTTAAAAAGCAGATACCCGTCGATGTAAACTCTAAGGTAGAATTCGTTCGCATTGTACATCCATCTCTGGTCCATCTAAAATTAATAAACATATAAAAATTGATTAAAAAACTAATCTAATTACTAAATCTAAAGGAGGTAGATAATAAATTCATCATCTAAAAATGATAGCACCTACCTACCAAATTAACTACAATTTCATGTATATTAATATCCAATAATATTAAATAAATAAATTTAATATATGCAAGATGTATATATCCTTACACTAATGGAACCAAATTAAAAGTAATTAAAAAACTAATCTAAATACTTATCCTCTAAAGAAGCTAGATAATAAATTCATCATCTAAAAATGATGAGCACCCACCTACCAAATTGACTAAAATTTCATGTATATTATATCCAATAATCTTAATTAAATAAATTTAATATATGCAAGATGTATATGTCCACACTAATGGAACCAAATTGAAGGACCGAGATGGCGAACAGAGGGGGGGGTGAATGGTCGCAAATAAAAATTCCTCCAAAATACTCCAACAAAAACCTCGACAAGATCGCTCAAAGGAAATTGTGAAAGACCCAAAAAACTAGACAACTATGTGTACCCCCAAACTTGCATGGATAAGTACCATAAAATATGTGAGGATTTTTGAGTCACAATCCTGGTTGTCTAGTGTCTAAGATAAAGAGGAATCAATTCAAACTCTTGCTTTTAGAAAGGACATCAATTCAAATCACAAAAATCACTTTCAGAAAAGCAAAATCAGAATTTCCAGAACTTGTCCTCAATTTGCACAGGAGGTTGGTGGGTTTCTGCAGCTCAAAATATTCTGAGAATTTTTCTCCTTATGAGCATCAGAGTCGTGAAGAACGCCACCAAATTTATCCTCAAAAAGCCTTACAGAAAAAACAGGAAAAATCTAAGAACACAGTATGCTCAAGAACTTCGAGCAGAAAGTTTGGGGATTGGTTTTCACCACATGGCGCCCAAACGGTGCAACAAGTGAACTCCAAAATTTTTATGTAGGTTTATATCAGAGTCCCACACGTCCTCCAACAAGAATCGCTCAAAAAGGATTTTTCTAGAGTTTTACAAAAATCAAAAACTGACTGCTGCGCGAAGAACAAGTTCTGAACAAAGTTGGAACTTGAAAGAAAAGATGTTCTATACTCAATCCAAGAGTGCAAAAGAGATGTAAAACCATATGAACACACTCAAAACATCCAAGATCAGCAGCATTTAGAAGGAGGGGAGGCAAATCCAAATTACTTGAAAGTAAATTGCGGGAATGTAATTGCGGGAAAGTAAATGCTGAATTTAAATTGCGTAAAGTAAAGACATAATGTAAATGCGCAAAATAAATTCAGAGGTGGATGGATAAAACTTTCATTTCTGGAAAGGGAGGTTACAAAGCCTCACATTCATGTGGGCAAAGCTCAAATGAGCATCAAAAACCTCAACACCTTCAAGGGAAGGAGGCTACCCCTCCACCCCTATTTATACTACTCTTGGGCCACCTACCACCGTTGGATGAGTCCGTCAACCCTAGAGCACTCATCTAAGGGCTAGGATTAACCCACACACACAGCCATGCAAGGGCTAACCCAAAACCCACACACATACCGGGTTTTCTTGCACGGTTTTCAAAGCATACTACCTAGACTCGCTAACCTATCAACTAGACCTCAATCAAGCAAATTTCATTGATCCACGCGCATCTAGCTAGCATCAACTCCTTTCCTTGTCTTCTTGACTTGCCCGGACTCCGTCTCCGATCATCTTCCGGCGATCTCCCAACCGTCTGGATCTCCGACGCTCCTCGCCTAGTCCCGGTCATCCTTCGCCTCACCATGACCTAGCACCGTCGCCCTGCAACAATCAAAGACAAGGAAACTCCTCACATAGCAATACCCACAAAGATGTGCAATAAACCATCCAACTCATCACTACCGCGTCCATACGACCGGTACTGCCACTCCTGACAGAGACAACTCAAATTGCTTCATTTTGAAAATCAATCCAAATCAAACGTAAACTTGAGCACACCTTGCTCAAATAAAGTCAAATACTCATCACAAACATGGATGGACCTCCACATGGTCCTTCAATCTCCCCCTTGATGAGTATATTGACAAACCACACAAAAGGCATAAATTTGAGTTTGAAGAAAATGAAGAAGAAAGCAATTTTTAGTTGCAAAGTCAAACTTGGTCCAAAGATAGAAATTAGAACCATGACTAAGTTGACGAAGAGGAATTCAGATTTAGAGTTAAATTTAAGAAAGAGCAAGTTTTCAACAAAAACTCTAAAATCCAACTAAACATGTCAAATGTGATTATGAGATTATGATCCAACAGAAGTAGTAGCATAGTTTTACAAAGATCATAATAACCAAATAAGCATTCACATTTTTATCTTTTTAATGATGCCTTTTCTACATTTTCTCCCCATTTTGTCAATATAGGCATCAATTTTTTTTATGTATGCATGAAATGCAATCGAAAAAGCTTTGAAGATTATCCAATTGATCAAAATGGAAGGATATTACACCAAGCTTGTCAATTTCAGAAGATGACTAAACTAAGACATGTCCAAGTGCAAATACGAGCTTAGTTTTGAATATATCATTTTTAGCAAGATTTGACAAGTGCAACACTTAGCTTTAGTTTCAAAAATAGAAGAATAGCCACTCTAAGGATCAAAAGGAAAACCTAGAGTTCAACCTACTCAACACTTTGGGGAATCTAGAAGAGCATACAAGGTCCTTCGGGCTCATTTATCACTTAATGCAAATTTTGATTTATCATCATACAAGACATAGCGGGGTGCAAATGTTTGACATTATTTGCATTCTTTACCCACATATGTCTTTGTTTTTAATTTATTTGCATTTTCTTTTGACAACCAATTGACTCAAGCCGTATGCGACCATCTCAAGATGAACTCTTAAGAGGATGGTCTAGGTCAAACACGATGTATTCCAAGTTCATCCCAAGTGCAATGGGAAGCGGTCTTGTGACTACAAGGTGTTGAGTCGTATGTGCACAAGAAGAGTCAATTTTGTTTAATTTTCATTTTTAGCACAACGATTCATGAGCAATTGAAGGACTCTAGCATGGATCAAACACTACTACAGAATGGTACATCACTATCGCTTCATCTGTGTCGGTTCTTAAGTTTTTAGGAAGAAACGATTGTGATAGATGACTTAGGAGAGGCATTAATCATAATCACTATCGGTTCTCGGGTTAGAAGTGATAGTGATGTAGCATCGGAACATTACAATCGGTTCTTATGCGAAAGTGATAGTGATGTGCATTATCATCACTATCGGTTTTCATATAAGAAGCGATAGTGATGAGCACGCACACATCACTATCGGTTCTTATTTAAGAAGCGATAGTGATGATAATGCACATCACTATCGCTTCTCACAAAAGAACCGATAGTGATGAGCACGTGCTCCTCACTATCGGTTCTTTTGTGAGAAGCGATAGTGATGCGTATTATCATCACTATCGCTTCTTAAATAAGAACCGATAGTGATGTGTATGTGCTCATCACTATCGCTTCTTATGTGGGAACCCATTGTGATGACTATGATAATCACTATCGCTTGTCTTGTAAGAACCGACTGTGATGTGCATGATCACATCACTATCGCTTTTTATATGAGAACCGATAGTGATGTACCTCGTTAGGTTATTTATACCACTTGACCTGAACTCTTCTCTGTTATTGTTCCAGAGGAGGTTTCTCCGCCGCCACCAGAAAAAATAGCTCAATTCTGTGGTTGGAAGCAATACTTGGGTGAGAAAATTTGAAATCCTCAAGGGTGGGTGTTAAGAGGGTAAATTTGAAGCCCTAACTTGAGGAGATTTCCCCCTCATTTTGCATAATTTGTGGTTTCTTCAAAATGTGAGCATTCCTTCAAACCCCTTTAATTTTGTACTATGTAATTTTGATATGTCGCGAAGAAAGTTTAGATTGCACTGGTATTGTGTATATCCTATCAGATTTCACACCCTTTATTTCACAAGCATGTACACATGTATTTAATTATATTAATTTGTAGTGCTTTGATGTTAATATGGAATTATTATTCTTTGTCACACCGATGAATGCTAGAGTTTAGGGTGCGGAACCTCGTCTCCGTTCGAGGATGCTTGTTTATAAATATACCGAACGAAATGGCATATTTATAAGCGGCGGTCTCGAATTGTCCACGTTCTTTGATAGCTCGAGGATATGTGCCGGGCAAGTTCTGAGCTGTGTTGTACAAGCGCAAAGTAGAGATTTGGTAGCGTCTCCTGGTATTCTCGGATATACACCCTCTTGACCTGTTGTCGAGGCGTGTATATGGAGAATAGCGGAGATCTTTGAAATTTTCTCTGAGTTGTACAACGGCTTAGGAACTTGTCGAACCACATATCCTCGAATGGGATTAGGACCAAACCTATTTAGAGATTAGGAGTCATCGTTGGTACCCTTGTATTGTTTCGTTGTAGTCAAAAGATCATGAGGCTCTTGCACTATATAATTAGATTGTTTGATATCATTGTTCATGTTAAAAATGTATGTCACTTATCTAGGAAATTGGAAGCTCTAAATCGGGGAAGAATCTAGGTATCGATCGGAGTACATATTTCATATATGTTGCAGAAATTGTCATCTATTTTGCAAAGGTAATATTAATGAAATGATGTCTCAATATTTCAAATAACTAGCTTCTTTGTCGCTCCAGGTTGTGCATAATTTATTGGGTGAAGTTTAATTGCGGATGAACCGTAAGGAATGGATGTATGCAAAAAGTCGTGTGAGTCTTTGAATTTGAGAGGGTGTTAAGGAGTTCAAAAAATTGCCAAGAGTACATGGTGAGGAGGGTGTAAACTTCATATATTGTCCTTGCATTGATTGCACCAATCGAGAAGATTTAACAACTCGGCTCAAATTGAGGACCACGATTCGACGTGGCCGTGAGGAATTACACGTGTTGGATCCATCATGGGAGACAGGTAGTACCACCGGTATGCAATGAAGACACGGTGGAACCGGATGATGAGTTGCGACTGATATGTTTGAGGAGGAGAATTTGGAGCAAATGTTGCGGGATGTGGAGGTAATTACGGAAAGAGAGTTTGAAAAGTTTAAAAGCTTGATGGAAGACGATGCCAAACCACTGCTCACAAAGTTGCAAGCGAGAATACACCAAGTTGGGTTCGGTCCTTGCATTGTTCGAATCAAGGCAAAACACCGTTGGACGGATACAAGTTTCAATGCACTTCTAGTTCTTCTATCGGATCCGCTTCCGAGGGAAAGCGAGTTGCCAACAAGCATTTATGAAGCGAAGAAGCTACTATGTCCCATGGGAATGGAAATAGAAAGGATACATGCATGTCCGAATGATTGCATCTTGTACCGTAACGCACATCAGGAGCTACACGTTTGTCCAGTTTGCGGTGTGCCCCGGTACAAACAAAAGGAGAAGCGTAACGACAAGAAGCGTAAGAGCCGAGGAAATGACAGTGAAGAGGTCACCAAAGGTGCACCGGACAAGGTATTGTGGTACTTGCCCATCATTCCCCGTTTGGAGAGGTTGTTTGCAAATCCTAGAGAGGCAGAATTGTTGTGTTGGCATTATGAGTCTCGAAAGGAAGATGGAAAGTTGAGACACCCTGCTGATTCGGCTCAATGGAGAAACATCTATTGGAAACATGAGGAGTTTGGTGCCGAAATGAGGAACATAAGATTTGGGTTGAGTACTGATGGAATGAATCTGTTTGGTAACATGAGCGATCGTCACAAAGACGTGGCGCCTTCATTGTGCATCTACAACCTCCCTCCTTGGTTGTGCATGAAGCAGAAGTATATCATGATGTCGTTGCTAATCTCGGGACCCAAACAGCCGGGAAATGATATTGATGTGTACCTCGCTCCACTGATCGAGGATTTGGTAAAATTGTGGAATGACGGGGTCATTGTGTGGGATGCGTACAGAAGAGAGCATTTCACCCTACGGGCTATGGTATTTTGCACCATAAATGATTTCCCGGCTCTTGGAAATTTGGCGAGCTACTGATCTGAAAGGAGCAAAAGCGTGTCCTATTTGTGAAGAGGAGACCGAGAGCCTATGGTCATCAAATTCCAAGAAAACTGTGTATATGGGTCACCGTAGGTTTCTACCTCGAAGTCATCGATACCGTAAGATGGATGACAAATTTGATGGGAAGAGGGAAGTTCGTTCGGCACCGCAGCCTATGAGTGGTAGGCAAGTATATTCACGTGTAGAGGATATCGATGTTCAGTACGAAAAGAGCCGTAAATCTGTTCGTTCTAGGATCATTTGGAAGAAGAGGTCAATATTTTGGGACTTACCGTACTGGAAGGAGTTAGATGTCCGGCATTGTATTGATGTCATGCACGTTGAGAAGAAGGTCTGCGACAATTTGGTTGGCATCCTGTTGAACATACCTGGAAAGACAAAGGATGGTGTGAATGCTCGTCGCGACATGGCCTACATGGGAATCAGGCCCAGGCTTGCGGTGATTGAGGAGGATGGAAAAGGTCCGTACATCCCCGCTGCATACTACACCCTGTCCAAGAAGGAGAAAGAGGACCTTTGCAAATGTCTCCAAGGTATTAAAGTTCCATCTGGCTACTCCGCGAACATTAAGAAGCTTGTGTCCTTGGATGATTTGAAGTTGCTAGGCATGAAGTCCCACGACCGCCATGTCTTGATGACCCAAATTCTCCCAATTGCAATAAGAAATATTCTGCCAGAGGATGTCAGGTTTGCAATCACGAAGCTGTGTTACTTCTTCAATGCGATCTCCTGCAAAGTTATTGACCCCGACATGCTAGACAACTTGCAGAGTGAGGTGATGCAGACTTTATGTCAGCTTGAGATGCATTTTCCACCGTCATTCTTCGACATCATGGTCCACCTTGTTGTTCACCTTGTTAGTGAGATTAAGATATGTGGACCCGCTTTCTTACGTTACATGTATCCGTTTGAGAGGTACATGGGTATATTAAAGTCCTACGTAAGGAATCGGTCGAAGCCTGAGGGTAGTATTGTGGAAGGTTATGGGACTGAAGAGGTTATTGAGTTTTGTGTGGACTATCTCGGGAAAAGACAAGCAATCGGTGTTCCTCTATCTCGCCACGAGGGCAGAGTTGTTGGCAAAGGAACCGTGGGGTCGAAACTAACGAGGCCACGGTTTGATATGTATTGCAAAGCGCATCTGACAGTCTTGCAGAATAGCGCAGAAGTTGCAGGGTACATCGAGCAGCACAAGTCGATATTACGGGGAGAGAATCCACATATGGATGAGCTTTCCATAATGCGAGAACACAACGATAGATTTCTCACATGGTTCAAACAAAAGGCGGAGGTCTCATTAGTGAGACTATCAAATGGTTGGTGACGGACCTAGATTTAATGTACGACATGGCGAGGTACGATATTAATAGGTACACCTTTTACATCGAAAGTCGGGATGGGAATAGTCTTGCTCAAAATAAAGGGTGTAAGCATAGATGCTTTGTCCGATGAACATCACTCGAAAGGAGGATCCTCAATGGCAATGAACTCTTACTACGGGGTGATCGAAGAAATTTGGGAGCTCGATTACGGATTATACCAAATTCCATTGTTCCGATGTAAGTGGGTGGGACTTCCACATGGAGTGAAGGTCGACAAGAGAGGTTTTACCCTTGTGGATCTAAACAGAGTCGCCTACAAAGAAGATCCATTCATCCTTGCGAAGCAAGCAAATCAAGTCTTCTACGTGCGTGATCCGGCCAATCCGAGATTGCACGTCGTCCTTTGTGGCAAGCGGCGGATCATTGGTGTTGAAAATATCGTAGATGAAGAAGAGTACGACCAATTTGATGAAATACCTCCGTTTGCGTATGGGGCCTTTCTTAGCAGGAACGACGACACACATGGAAGAAATTACATACGTGTAGATCATCAAGAAGGGTTGTATTGTAAATAAAAGGAGTACGTCAATGTATCAGTTGGTATGTGTTTGAAATATTTGTATTGTACATAAATGTAGTTTCGTGTTTCGAAATTAAGGTTATGTGTACTTACGAAACTTTCACAATTTTTGTGAATTGATTGCAAGAAAAAGAAGGCATTTTACATCAAATCATTTCTGAAAATTTTCAAAATACTTGAACTTTATTTGAAAAACATTTGACTTTTCTACTCTTTGAGGAAGTAACATGTGGACAAAGAAAATTTGGGCTTCTTTTTTGAATGCCAACTCTTTTTGCCAAAATCCTTTTTGGAGAAGACTTGTAGTATCACAAGGTATATTCTGCAAAATTTCAAAATTTTACAATTATATTTGCAAAATTTATGGCGTTTACTCTTTCATCACATATTTCAAATTCGGACTTGATGGTTTGTCCGGAAAACAAATAGTCTGATGAACTACAATTGTGTCGGTTTTTTAAAACCAGATAGTGATATGCTAATTTGTGTCGGTTTTTTTTAAAACCCGATAGTGATATATTATATTATTTGTGTCGTTTTTTTTCCAAAAACCGATAGTAATACTAATTTTTTTTGCTAATGCATAACAGTGGAATGCAATTGTCTGTATCGGTTTTACAAAAAACCCGATAATGATATAGTATTATTTGTGTCGGTTTTTTAGAAAAAACCGATAGTAAGACTAATTTTTTTATGCAAATGCCTAACAGTGGAATGCACTTATCTCTGTCGGTTTTTCAAAAAAAATCGATAGTGATAAGCATTAGTTGTGTCGGTTTTGTTAAAAAAACCGATAGTAATACTAATTTTTTTGAAAATGCCTGACAGTGGAATGCAATTATCTGTGTCGGTTTTATAGAAAAAAACCGATAGTAATAATAATTTTTTTTGAAAATGCCTAACAGTGGAATGCAATTATCTGTGTCGGTTTTTCAAAAAACGCGATAGTGATATATCCTTATTTGTGTCGGTTTTGTTAAAAAAACCAATAGTAATATTAATTTTTTTAAAAAAGCCTGACCGTGGAATGCAATTATCTATGTCGGTTTTTTGAAAAAAACCGATAGTAATACTAATTTTTTTTGAAAATGCATAACAGTGGAATGCAATTATCTGTGTCGGATTTTCAAAAACGCGATAGTGATATATACTTATACGTGTCGGTTTTTAGAAAAAACCGATAGTAATACTAATTTTTTTTGAAAATGCCTGACAGTGGAATGCAAGTATCTGTGTCGGTTTTTGAGAAAAAAACCGATAGTAATACTAATTTTTTTTGAAAAATGTCTAATAGTGGAATGCAATTATCTGTGTCGGTTTTATAAAAAAGCCGATAGTAATACTAATTATTAGTGTCGGTTTTGTTAAACAACCGATAGTAATACTAATTTTTTTTGCAAATGCCTAACAGTGGAATTCAACTATCTGTGTCGGTTTTTCAAAGAAACCCGATAGTGATAAAGTGTTATTTGTGTCGGTTTTGTTAAAAAAACCGATAGTAATACTAATTTTTTGCTAATGCCTAACGATGGAATGTAATTATACGTAGTCGGTTTTTGAAAAACCCGATAGTGAAATTTCTTTGTGTCGGTTTTTAAAAAAATCGATAGTAATAATTTTTGTGCAAATACCTAACAATGGAATGTAATTATTTGTGTCGGTTTTAAAAAACCCGATAGTGATAGTAATTTATTTACGTCGGTTTTTAAAAAAACGATAGTAACACTAATTTTTTGCAAATGCCTAACAAGAGAATGCAATTATATGTGTCGGTTTTTAAAAATCCAATAGTGATATTATCTTATACGTGTCGGGTTTGTGAAAAACCGATAGTAATGTTAATTTTTTGCTAAACTAACGATGGAATGCATTTAGTTGTGTCGGTTTTATTCAAAACCAATAGTGACATATTATTTGTTTGGTTTTGTTAAAACCGACAGAATGCTTTTTTTTTGCTAATGCCTAACAGTGGAACTTTGGCGCGTGACCTCATTTTATTCCGCGCCTCCCACGCTCCTAACCATTGCCTCGCGCCCAGACGCTCCTAACCCTAGCCCACCGCCACGCCGCCCGACCACCCCACCGCCTGACTCCCCACCACACCGACGACCCCACGCCGCCTAACCCAACGCCCCACGCCGCCTCACCCAGCCCCGACGCCACCCTCCGCCCCACTCCACCCCCACGCCCCTCCGCCCCACGCCGCCCCTCTGCCCACTCCACCCCACGCCGCCCCTCGCCCCACGCCACCCCTCCGCCCGACGCCACCCTGCGCCGACGCAGCCCCTCACGCGACGCCTCCGCCGCGACGCCACCCCTCCGCCCGCCGCCCCACGCCGACCCCTCCGCCCGACGCAGCCCCACGCCGACCCCTCCGCCCGACGTCACCCCTCCGACCCGACGCCGACCCCTTCGCCCGACGCAGCCCCACGCCGCCCCTTCGCCCGACGCTCGAGGTAAACACATCTTGTCACCAAATTTTGCGAACAAAGTCGCTTAACTGCGCGGCGTGCAATATATTCTCTGATCTTGATTTTGATTTACAAATTGAGAAACAGGAAATGAAAAGCAAAGGTTGTTCTACTTGCTAAGGAAGATGTTATGTATAGTTTAACACTTTTAGCTTAGAAGGAAATTTCTTGTACCCATTATATAATCAAAATTAGAAATGAATAATAATACATGGTATACTGCAAGATAATTTTGTATTGAATGGAAATGGGACCAACACACAACAAAACAGTCGAGCAGTATGCTTTTGCACAAGATGTAGTAGCTTGGTTTCTTTGAATCAAGTTGTTACACCCAAAAGCTTGTTGACAGACTATTCCAATTGTCGCTGTAGAACAGCTTGACAAAGCTAGAAGTGTTGCTTGTCCTTTTTCTATTTTCCTGTGAACTTAATGGATGCGATTCTTAATGGTAAGCCAAATTCATCATTGTGACAGAACTATTACCAAGCCTAAAAGTAGTATAGCTGTTTCGGAGGGTACTGTTGCTGGAGTATGGAGTTAGCTAGGTGCTGGTCTCTTAGAGGATTTGCATCTTTTCTTTGTAAATACAATATGCAAATGATTTGTTTTGGTAGCTTAATATGATATTGGATAGGTTTATGTATTTACTGATTGTTGAATGGACTAGATACTATAGAAAACATAATTCTTCATGACTCCCAACTATGCTTGACCTTACCATTATATAACTAGAATTCTGTAGACATTATTTGTGCAAGATTTTGCTTGGTTAGTCTTTCTTACTCATTGCTATCATCTGTATTCTAATAATTGCGTATTATTTTTCTTTTTTCATCTCAGCATATGTTAGAGTTTAGGTTGCGTAACCTACGTCTCCCGTTCGAGAGTGCTTATTTATAAATATGCCGGAATAACATATTTATAAGCAAGCAGTCTCGAATTGTCCATGTATTTTGGACAGTTCGAGCATATGTGGTTCGAGCAAGTTCCTGAGCTGTTGTACAACTCACAGATTAGGTTTCGGTAGTGTCTCCCTGGTGTTCTCCGGATACACACCCCTCTCGACAGGTTGTCGAGGCGTGTATCTGGAGAACAGGTGAGATCTTCTTGAAATTTTCTCTGAGTTGTACAACAGACAGAACTTGTCCGAACCACATATCCTCGAATGGGATTAGGACCAAACCTATTTAGAGATTAGGAGTTATCGTTAAATGCGTATTTAGTTGGTCAACATATAGACTTTTCTTGAAGATCATTCGCTCATCTGTTACTCTCTTCGCAATATGCTAGAACAATGACATGCTATGAATTATCCATTGACTGTTGCTTGGATGATTTATTGTGAAGTTCACATAATAGCTACAATTGCTTTCTCTCATGTCAAATATTTGTCCATGTTAGATAGGAAAACTCAAAATGTCGCAATTAGAGAGCATCGGCTCATCGCCGAGAAAGAGTAGAAGGTGCTCTGAGGGGCGCACCAACTTCAAGTGTCGAGCCGAGCCAAGTTTGAAATGTCGAGGGCCGAGTAAGGTGAGGAAGGCCCGAGGACCGAGCAAAGGGGCCACAGGAGAACGCCGCAAATTCTCCACTTCAATGCGACGGGCGTTTGCAGGTCCTCCCAAGTGTAAGGGGCGATACCGCTCATTCCTCGAACAACGGTGATGGAGAGAGTTCCCATAACGGTTAAGGATTGGAGAAAGGAGGTCGTCGAGCGTAAGAACCGGTGTGGGACGAGGTTAAGGAAAATGGATTATAGAAGAGGAGGATGAAAACAATGCCAGCGGTGCGCCTTGAAGAGGATGGGTGTGGCTCGAGGCGCCGTGGTCTACATGCACGGTGAGTACGTCTTTGAAAGGCCGTGCACCATTCGAGAGGTATCCGTTCGTGACTCCCGATGTTTGGGAGGAGTTCACGAGGATCAAGAGTACGCTCGAGGCGGAGGAGCTGAGACAGAGGAACGTTGCTACCCAGAGGCTGAACACGCACGCGCACCACCTCGGTTCAGGCGACTACGAAGGGAAGAAAGCAGAATGGGCACGACTAGCCGAGGAGTGCGCCAACTCCGGGACAGCGATGCCTTACTCGCACATATGTGAGGAGCGGGCACGTGACTGGGTATTAGCGAGGACAAAGAAAACCGCGGACGAGCAGCTGGTAGTACCAAACCCCACTACCGCGCAAGTCGTCTCCACCATCGTAAGATATCAAACTTACTACATTGCAGTAGACCATTCCTACTGTATTTCAGATCTAATTCGTACTCGCTTCTTGCAGGAGGAGGTAAGCCAGAGGAAAGAGCAGGGGACCTTTCTTATCCAAGGGTCAAATGATATCCTATCCACTGCAATCGGGAAGCTCGACCATAAGGGCCGGGTGCTTGCCGCAGGGTCGGGGCATACGAAGAAGTCCTACTTCCAAGATCTTGCCAGTACCGGATCAAGAACATGGGAGGCACGTGCGGGCGCTCAAGGACAGCTTAGGGAGCGGTGAGGAGGAGATCTCGGAGGAGATGAGGGAGGAGATGAGGGTGCAGATGATGGCACATGAGGAGGAGATGAGGGTGGAGATGATGGCACGTGAGGAGCGCCTAAGGGCCGAGATGATGGCGATGATCTCCAGTCGAGCGGATGCCCCGCCATCAGAGAAACTGTGCCCCCACCAAGTAGCCGCGGTTCCAAAAATGATAAGTCCGGTCCCCAGCTGAAGGTAATAATTAATTTTGCCTTACTTAATGGTGCGAGGGTAACTCTTCATATGTTTTCTCTCAAGTTGCGCACTTTTTGCAGGTGCCTACCAAGTGCCAGCTCACCCTGATAGAAGACGGATTTCCTGTTGAGGCTGCACGGGGGGTTGCATTTCCATGCAAGGAGACCGACACGGTGCATGGTCAGCCTTTGGGGAAGGGCTACATGAGGGTCCAGGTGGACTACGTCCACGAAGCCTTCTTATCACATGTGCTCGAGTTCCCCCCTAACGAAGACATCACCACTCTCGGGCTAGCGCGGATGTCGTTCATCAAGTGGCCCACGACAGGCGTCGTACTGGTCAAGGTAAACATCCCTCACGTCTTCTGTACCATTCCAGTAGTATTGCAACAAGTTACTTAATTATGCGCGTGCTTTGTAGGTTCCTACCGTACCTGCGCCTGCTCCCACGACCGTGACGAGCCCTGCACAAAGTACAGAGCTGGTGCATAAAAGGACTAGCACGACAACCACAGAACCACTGGAGGCCTCTGCTAAAAAGGCTAGGCTCACAAAGGCCACAG
Organism: Otatea glauca; assembly: GCA_036346275.1. Classification (NCBI taxonomy): domain Eukaryota; kingdom Viridiplantae; phylum Streptophyta; class Magnoliopsida; order Poales; family Poaceae; genus Otatea; species Otatea glauca. Next base: position 20,746,515 of record CM070731.1, on the reverse strand, counting down.
CGCCCCCTCAGGTACATGAAAAGTCCACTGCCCCGGCCTCGGAGACTCCTTCGGCCCAGAAAGGAGAGCCGGCACAGACCACAGTGAAGCCTTATGAATTTAAGGCCTACGTACATGGAAAGCCCTTACGCCTCCCAAAGAAATTGAGCGCTCTAGGCATATGGACTCGATACTCCATGGATGGTACATTGACAAAGCGAAGAGAGCGAGTGTGTCGACTTCAATGTTAGATACGAAGGGACATTTCCACCGCGAGGAGGATGGGACATTCGATTAGTTTTGAGGATCTGTTCGTCTGCACTCAACCGATAGCCATCGATATTTCTCTTTACGATCACGGGCCCGTGAGTATCGCACCACGTTGCGACCCTTATGACTTCCATAGGATTTTGCATTACGCTTTTTAACATTCTATGCGAGTTGCGAGCGATGAGGCAAGGTCGTGATGAATCGACAACTAGTTGGGTTCGTCGACCACGAGCTTGTGTCCGCGACGATGGCTAGGCTTCAACCGAATGGGTTGCGGCTACATCAAGAGGGCATTGCAAGTCGAGTCGAAGAAGGACTTCATTCTATTCCGTACCACGAGGAGTAAGTACTACTTCACTTGTTCAATTACTTCTACACACTCAAACCGTATGTGAACTTATTTTCTTCACTGCATACCATTTAATAAGCAACCATTGGGTTCTACTCGTGCTCCTTCCGAGTGACAACAAAGTGTACTGATTTTAATTAAGCAATAAGAGACCGATGGCCTCTGCGATCAAGCCTCCTTTGGAGCGATAAGTGCACCACTCTTATCTAACATTTTCGTATTTAACTACATTCATTATTTTTTACTCAACGACATCTCTCCAATGTATATAGGGGTTTCAAGGAATACGTCGAGCGGGAGGGACACACGACGACAAAAAGGGCTCCAAGTGGAGTATGTCACTTCAAGGTACAAGTGGCTATCATATATAAGATTTAGATTTTCGACATATTTTCTTTGTCTCTTAATTTATTTTCTTTCTTCACAGTGTCATCAACAGGCAGCGACGATCACTGTGGTTTGTATGTCATGCAACACATGGTGATCTTGATTGTCGGCTCAGATTGCTTCCCTAAGGTAGTACATGCATATACAATTAGTCTTTCACATGGAAATTTGAAAACTCAAATTAGAGCACTCGTTTCTATCTTGCGAAAGATACCGTTATCCCCGTAAGAGTGTAGACAACCTTGCACTCAACAAGATCTGAGACCACTTATGCGGTGGTACTTGAATAGAATGCTTGTCGGAGGACGGACGGTTTAGAGATCCCAAAAGCTCCTACTAGACCAGATGTGAACAAATATTACATATCTGAATGCGATTGCATGTGTACTTATGGTTAAGCATGTTTACGTTCTATTTTGTTAACGAATGTGATATGTGTTTGTTGTAACAAAGTGTTCATGTTCTTTGAATGTGATATGTTGTCTGTAATTTCTGTGTGAATGTGATATGTGCATATTGTGTGGAATATGTGCTGATTAGAATGTGATAGCACACCACACCCCTTCATCTCTGTCGGTTCTCACAAGAAAATGATAGAGATGTGACGGTCATCTCTATCGGTTCTTTGAAAGAAGCGATAGGGATGATGAACTCATCTCTATCGGTTCTTTATAAGAAGTGATAGGGATGAGTATATTCATCTGTATCGGTTCTTTGAAAGAAGTGATAGAGATGATTATATTATCTCTATCGGTTCTGTTTAAGAAGCGATAGAGATGATACAGTCATCTCTATCGGTTCTTTATAAGAAGCGATAGAGATGGAATGCTCATCTCTATCGGTTCTTTGTAAGAAGCGATAGAGATGATTATATTATCTCTATCGGTTCTTAAAAAAGAACCGATAGAGATAATATAATCATCTCTATCGCTTCTTACAAAGAACCGATAGAGATGACCATACCATCTCTATCGCTTCTTATAAAGAACCGATAGAGATGACCATATCATCTCTATCGGGCAAGAACCGACTATAATAATGCCCGCCTCATCTCTGTCTCATGACTTTGTGTCACCACTAGAACCGACTGTGATGACGAAAAAGAACAGATTGTGATGTATATTTGTGTAGTAGTGAAACTAGTTTCACCCAAGTTGCTATAGGGACTCTAGAGAACTCCTAAATTTCTCAAATTATGGCACAAACCGCTAGAGAAGAAACCTAGCAAGTAAAAGCAACAAGTTTCATCAAGTTTTTCATTTAAGGCTTATTTCATTTTTAAGCTTAGAAAGTTAAATGAACTTGGACATACCTAAGCTAGTGATTTTCTTCAAATGATGTAGCATGGTGTATAGCATGAAGACGAAATCAATTGCATAATAGACAAAGCTCATTAAACAAAAAATGCAGTCTATATGCAATGCACGAGCAGATTCCCAAACTCCCCCTCAATAAATGAATCAATTTTAAGCTCAAATCTGGTTAAAGTTGAGTTATTATCAAGATTAGGCATAAAGAAGACCCAAATGAACTCAATAACAACCAGAAAAAAAACAGAATGAGGAGATGAAGTCGAGAAACTGCAAAACTGGTTGGCTATTGAGCATAGATAAGATAGAAGAGACTCACTATGGCTCAGACTCGCTCTTATTTTCCCAAAGGTGATATAGGAAGGCGACTCTAGATCCCAACTAAGGAGTGCACACGCACCTGTCTACCCAGGAGGCCCAATACCGCTAGACTTATAAGGCGTGAGGAACTAAACCTAGAGAGAAGAGAGAACGACTAATCACGCATGATAGCAACCTAAAGCACAAGATAAGAGGTCCATGCGAGGCATGCCGAAGTCTAAGTGAGTGAACTCAACTCAAGAAAAACAAGCCCAAAGTCACCCGAAGAAGAAAGAAAATGCTTGGAAGAAAATATATAGTACATAATATACAAACCAGCCCCCTCAAGATAAGCCGTATGGGCTCACGACTCCAAGCTCAAATCCCCAACACACTCTACTCCCTTGAGGCACACTCTAAAACTCTCACCTCACAAGAGATAGGTAGAAAGCTAGAGGAGAAGAGATAAGATCTAAAACCACATGGTCTCTAAGGAGCAAGACGGCTCAAGGTAAGAAGCAACCTAACTATGCTAGAAGTCCAACCAAAGACTCTAGACAAATATGACACAAGCTCTACCTACAAAAGAACCACAACCTCCTAAGAGACCCAACACTATCATCAACATTTTCAGAGGTACTTACCTCTGCGGTGTAGTGCAAGTAGTGGCAAATGACCTGAAGTGGATCCAAAAGCGAGAGGAAGAAGACTTAGAGATATTCCTAGGATGATGGTCTCCTCACCGAAAGCCTACACACATGCATCCAACAAATCTATGCTTTGAAGCTGGGTTAGCGGATCCTGTTCCTAGGCACGAATGGACAAGATACAGGAAAAGTGTGGCAAATGATCATCTAGAGCATGAACATGATGCAGAAGGTAATGTAAGATCATGATCACAACCAAGCTAAAGATAGAATCAAGATCCATATATCTATAGACAACAGTGAAAACATATCTACATGATAAACAACAGCAAGGTGCATCATAGCACTGTCATGCTGGCAGAAGAAGCTAAGCAAGGTGCATGACAGCAACAAAATGCTAGCAGGGATCATGTGCAAGCCTAGAAATACACGGATCAAGATACTACCCTAAACATGGCAATGAGCATGTAAATGAAGCACAACAACATGCTACTAGATATAACATGAGCAAGATGAATGAAGACAACCAAAGAGGATCATGCATAAAACAAACCAATTAGCAACATCAAGATCCATTTATCCATAGTCTCAATAACAATATTTACATGCTGCGAAAAAAGGCCCGTCAAAACAAGACCAAACAAAAGGTCATGAGGACACAGACAGCATGAAAGTAAATGGTGACCATGGACACAAAGATGAGAAGCTACTTATGGCAACACTCTATGCATGATGATGAATACATGCCATGAATGTAGAACACAAGTTCATGCAAAATAGGTATGAAGCATATAAGCATGAAGGACAATAAAAGGTGATCATGAATAATATAAGTCATGCAGCGACAGCTAGATCATATGACCTTAATTTCATGAAAGGCACTCACATGTAGCACAAAGTCTGACAAACAAAGTCTAAACAAAGCTAATCATGGATGTAATAGAAAATCGGGGTCATATAACCTAGATACTACTCATGACAAAATAAAGTAAATGATATATAGCACGTGCCCATAGTTAATACAAATGCTCATACCAAATGAACAATATCATGGACAGGATAAAAACAAGAGAATCACATGCTGGGAAAGAGCTCATGAATTTAGGATATAATACATGAAGCACAAAGATGGTTGGGGAAAACATGCTATGGCACAAAACAAGACAGACAAAAACTAACAAGACCTAGCAAAGTACATATAATACACATGGGAGCAAGAGCAATCACAACATGTCATGGAAATGATGATCACAAGTATAGCTGATATGAGGGTATGAGATAGCTCACCATGAAAGTGGATGTCCCCAATGCTGTTATCATGAAGCTCAACACTTGTGGAGCGAAACACGAGGCAAACAAAGTTGAAAGTACATGCAGGACAACTCATGGACTAAGAATTGAACTAAGAAAGGACAAGTCCACAAGATGACCCAAATCCACTCCACTAGGCAGTCATCACATCCTCAAGCTGGCCTCAAGCGACTCATGCCATGAGAAAGGCAAAAGGCACTCAAAAGCATCATCGCATAGACATGACACAAGGAATTGACACAAGAGGGAAAGATGACTCAGTACTAGGATAGAGTGAAGACTTAGGAACCCAATACTGAAGCATACGACACCTCAGAGTACCAACCACAGAAGAAGACTGGACTCGAATGTCTCTGACGCTCAACTCTAACAAGATCAGTAGTAACTCTAGTAGATGATCTAGGAGTGGGCTGGGTTAGCACGACGTGGTGCAAAAGCCGACCATCCCAAAGAAGGTCGCTGGATCTCCTACGAGAAAACACCTCACGCCGCTGATATCTACCTCGATGGGAAAACGAGGAATATCAAGAGGACGCGGAAAAGACCGACTCTGAACAGCTTCGGGACTAAAACTTGAAGAACTAGCATGAAAACCGGTCTTGGGCGCCCAAAAACAGGCGACTCTCTAACTTTGTCTAGAAGCGGTGTGTGTCTTAGGAGCACTCAAAGTCGAGGATCACCACAATACCCTAAGAACGACAACCGCCACGCCGAGTGATCTTGGCGCGCTGAAGCGTAAATCTACTAGGTGACCATCCTTTTTACGAAGGTGCATGTGTACTTCGCCTTGCTAGAGGCAGAAGCAATAGGAGTAACACCCTTCTGGTCAGAAGTCCTATGGACAACCCCAGCAGACCTAAACTTGGTGGTGCTCACTCTGGGAGCTACCACAATCTCACCACTCTTGGAGCCGCGCACAATGGTGGGAGGATGCGCCGGCGTGCTCAAGGGATCAAATCCTAGACCTTGATTGAATCTACTAATCTTGGATTGGTCTAGAATAAGATTGAGCTTCTTCTTACCTCCAACAAACTTCTCGAGAGTGCTCATAAGATACTGGCAATCTCGGAAGAAAGAAGCACAAGAAGAACAGGGGGAAGGAGAGGAAGAAGAAGAACCAGAAAGAGAAGATCTCTCAGCACGTGCTTTTTGTTCCCTTAGCACGGCTGCCTCAATCTTGAGAGCCTCACAAGAAACGCAAGGAGCATCTCTAATCCTAAGGGTTTGGTCTTTTAACTTCTTCTTAAGCTCGACATGGATTTGATCCACATCATCCTTAACCCCAACACACAGCAAGCAACCAGTTTGTGACTTAACTAGTAAATCCTTAGCAAGTTGATCACACTTGACATTCAAAGCATCATTGTCAAGTTTTAGTTGCTTCTGACCCTCACATGGTATTGGGTCCTTAGAAGCATGCAATTCAAGTTCATTATTTCTAGCAGAAAGCTTTCTAAGGTGTTCGCTCATGGCATCAATTTCGGCAAGCAATTTAGGGCAATTAGCACATGATGGAGTGGAGTGAGCATGAAGAAAACTAGCCTCAATAGGAATAGCATCAATAGAACTAGTGCTAGCATTCTTCAACCTAAGACCATCAAGTTCAGCAAGCACACTATCATGTATGGTCCTTAGGTTCTCCAACTCCACAAGAATAGCATCACACAAAGAGCAATCATCAGTGACTCGGGAGGGAGAAGATCTAAGTAAAGCTAACTCCTGAGTCAAGGTACCTACTTCCTTCTCAAGCTCCGTACACCTAGCTCTAGCTCTAGCATGAAATTTTCCTAATTTGCAGAAAGCTTCGTTGAGCTGGTCATAGGAGGGTACCTCATCCGAGTCATTTGTAGAGCTCGGAGTCGCGATGTCGTTGGTGTCGGCCATGAAGCACATGCGGAGAAGTCATCGCCGCCCTTCTTCTCTTGCGGATCATCCTCGCCCTCGTCGCTCCATGTCTCCGTGTCGGAGAGGTTGATGTCGTCAAGCGCGGCGAGGACGCGTGGAAAAGCTTCTTGTTCTTGGAGAAGTTGCGGTACTTCTTCTCGTGCGCCGGTTCACGAACCGGAGGCTTCTTGTTGCGGTTCTTATCGGTGTAGTCGTTCTTGCCCGAACCGCCAACGTCGTTCTTGCCCTTCTCCGGCTTGGGACGGTTCGCCCAATGTGGTTGGGGCCACCACACTCGAAGCGGTGATCATGCCACCTCTCTTCCTCTCTCTCACCCTCTTGTATGCATGAGAAAACTTGCGGCGAGAAGAGCAAGCTCATTTTCTGAAATTTTTCCAGTTGGTCATCGCTAGCTCGCAAAGGGCGGAAGAGAGAAACCAATAGAAGGATCGGAAGAAGAAGATCCAATGGGATCGGTGACCAAAGCCATCGATGAGATTTCGTCTTCGAGAGACGACATCGATCTCATGAGTCTTGAGGCGGGAATAAAGCCCGTCAAGAGTCAGAGTCGATAAGTCGGTGGTGTCCTTGATGGTGGTCACCTTCATCTCCCAAACCCGAAGGTCGAGTGCGGTCAAGAAATGCCGAGCATTGTCCGAGTCAGGGTATATACAACCAACTGCTCGGAGGTCGCTCAAAATCTTTGTAAACCGACCAAAACACTCGTCGAGACTCTCACCAGCGCGTTGATCAAACTTGTTGTACTCGCGCTTGAACTGGTCCTGCCTCACAGTCTTGATTTGAGTAGAGTCCTCATTGTAAGCATCGAGGGTTACCCAAATCTCATGAGCGGAGAGAAGGTGAGAAATCCTATCATACTTACCGCGGCTAAGACCCTGTATGAGAATGTTCCTTGCCTTAGCATTCGCCTCAACGTCAACCATATTGATGGCCGTGACATTTTCATCAGCAGGAACCTCATACGGGAGTTTCACCTTCTGCCATATCAGGTAGCCCTGGGTAGTGATGTATGACTCCATCCGGGACTTCCAAAGAGGAAAATCAACTCCATTAAAGATGGGAGGCTTGGTGGAATATTTGTCCGTCGCCATGGCTCTTGAAACCGGTCAAGATCTAGAAAGAGCAGAACCGGCTCTGATACCAATTGAAGGACCGAGATGGCGAACAGAGGGGGGGTGAATGGTCGCAAATAAAAATTCCCCCAAAATACTCCAACAAAAACCTCGACAAGATCGCTCAAAAGAAATTGTGAAAGACCCGAAAAACTAGACAACTATGTGTACCCCAAACTTGCATGGATAAGTACCATAAAATATGTGGGGATTTTTGAGTCACAATCCTGGTTGTCTAGTATCTAAGATAAATAGGAATCAATTCAAACTCTTGCTTTTAGAAAGGACATCAATTCAAATCACAAAAGTCACTTTCAGAAAAGCAAAAGCAGAATTTCCAGAACTTGTCCTCAATTTGCACAGGAGGTTGGTGGGTTTCTGCAGCTCAAAAGATTCTGAGAATTTGTCTCCCTATGAGCATCACAGTCTTGAAGAACTCCACAAAATTTCTCCTCAAAAAGAATTACAGAAAAAACAATAAAAATCTAAGAACACAGTATGCTCAAGAACTTCGAGCAGAAAGTTTGGGGCTCGGTTTTCACCTCATGGCGCCCAAACGGTGCAACAAGTGAACTCCAAAATTTGTATGTAGGTTTATATCAGAGTCCCGCACGTTCTCCAACAAGAATCGCTCAAAAAGGATTTTTCTAGATTTTTACAAAAATCAAACACTGACTGCTGCGCGAAGAACAAGTTCTGAACAAAGTTGGAACTTGAAAGAAAAGATGTTCTATACTCAATCCAAGAGTGCAAAAGAGATGTAAAACCATATGAACACACTCAAAACATCCAAGATCAGCAGCATTTAGAAGGAGGGGAGGCAAATCCAAATTACTTGAAAGTAAATTGCGGGAATGTAATTGCGGGAAAGTAAATGCTAAATTTAAATTGCGTAAAGTAAAGACATAATGTAAATGCGCAAAATAAATTCAGAGGTGGATGGACAAAACTTTCATTTCTGGAAAGGGAGGTTACAAAGCCTCACATTCATGTGGGCAAAGCTCAAATGAGCATCAAAAACCTCAACACCTTCAAGGGAAGGAGGCTACCCCTCCACCCCTATTTATACTACTCTTAGGCCACCTACCACCCTTGGATGAGTCCCTCAACCCTAGAGCACTCATCTAAGGGCTAGGATTAACCCACACACACAGCCATGCAAGGGCTAACCCAAAACCCACACACATACCGGGTTTTCTTCCACGATTTTCAAAGCATACTACCTAGACCCGCTAACCTATCAACTAGACCTCAATCCGACGGCCCTCATTGATCCACGCGGCATCTAGCTAGCATCAACTCCTTTCCTTGTCTTCTTGACTTGCCTGGACTCCGTCTCCGATCATCTTCCGGCGAACTCCCAACCGTCTGGACCTCCGACGCTCCTCACCTAGTCCCGGTCATCCTTCGCCTCACCATGACCTAGCACCGTCGCCCTGCAACCATCAAAGACAAGGAAACTCCTCACATAGCAATGCCCACAAAGATGTGCAATAAACCATCCAACTCATCACTACCGCGTCCATACGACCGGTACTGCCACTCCTGACAGAGACAACTCAAATTGCTTCATTTTGAAAATCAATCCAAATGAAACTCAAACTTGAGCACACCTTGCTCAAATAAAGACAAATACTCATCATAAACATGGATGGACCTCCACATGGTCCTTCACAAATTAATAGTAATTAAAAAAGTAATCTAATTACTTATCCTCTAAAGAAGCTAGATAATAAATTCATCATCTACAAAATTAACTTAAAATGCAATTTATATTAAATATATGCTTGATCATAATTCATCATCTATAAAAGGAACACAAAATAATCTAATGAACCTAGCTAGGAAATAAATTCATCAACTACAAAATGGTAGGTAAATAAAAATAAACAAAATCTAAACTTTTCATCTCATCTACATATAAACCTTAATTAAATTAGGTTAACAAAATTAAATTGCAACAAGAGTAACACAAATCAACAGAGGAGAAAAAATAACTCACCAAGGAACAACTAGAGGAAGTACAAGCACAAGAATTGGAGAAAACGAAATCTGAAAATTAGAAGTTTTAGTTTGCTCTCGGGCGGAAGAAGACCAGTGCTGCTACTGCACTCCTATTTATAGGAAATATTATCAGTGGCGGTTGTTAACTACAACCGCCACTGATAACATTATCTGTGGCGGTTTTACCCTCGAACCACCAATGATAATTCATTATCAGTGGCGGTTCTAGGATAGAACCGGCACGGATAATCAAGTAGTATCAGTGGCGGTTGTAGGATAGCACCGCCACTGATAACCTAGTTATCAGTGGCGGTTCTATCCTCCAACCGTCACTAATGATGTATTTGTTATCAGTGGCGGTTTTATCCTCGAACCGCCACTGATAATGCATTATCAGTGGCGGTTAGAGGATAGAACCGCCACTGATATTCTTCCCGCCATTTTCAGTATAGAACCGCCACTGATAATTATATTTGTGGCGGTTCGAAAAAAACCGCCACAAATAAACCGTCACCTATTGCAGGTTTTGGCGTAGTGAGCTATGCCTTGGGATCTTGCTGTTTTATGTACCTGGCTAACTATCCTTCTCTGACAAAAGTTTGGTCAGATGCCTATTATGTTTTTTACGTGGCCCTCATTTCATTCCTCATACATGCTCTGTGAAGTTGTTTTCCTATGTTAATATTCAATGCAAATTGAAATGCAAAAATCATTTTCTGGTCCCAATGCTTCCTGCATTGTTTTGCTAGGTTAGTTGCCAATTTGGGTAAGAAAAAAGCAATCCTAAATATGATACCAAAGTTGTTTATTTCTCTCACCTCGATTGCTAAATCCTACATCACGTTTCGCCTGATTTTTTTGTGCACAGGGATTTAGGGTGGAGAGGCAAGTACTCAATTAGCTAATCCTTCCCTAATTTCCAGGTTCTTTGAGAAGAGAAGGCAACCATCTAATCTGTATGCAATGTTTCGGCCATTAGAAGTAGCCATGCTTATAGCTTTTATTCTTTCACACACGCCTCCACGTCAGCCAATCTTTCCCGCAGGTTTATTCTTTCACAGTTTTTTTTGTTTAGCCTGGTTCACTTATTCAATATACATTTGATTGGTTATAGTAGGACGAGGATTGAGATGCTACTTAGTAGCTTCTACGCCCATAATTTATTTTGCACTATTGAATTTTGGATCTTCGTAATATCATGTTCTAAATATTTGGCCATACTATTCTTTATTTTCTTTTTCTTTTCCCAACAGATTGGCGCTGTGCTATCAGAGGGTTGTATATCTCCAGGTCAGGCATTCTTTCCCAGAGGTTTACTCTCTCATACAACTTTTTTTGGTTCACCCTGATTCACCTATTCGATATACATTTGATTAGTTATAGTAAGATGAGGTTTCAGATAATTGTGCCGAGCCCAAATGTACCTTTCCAGTAGTGTTTGGATTTGCAAGATCGCTGCCACCGTTTTACAAATGTCAAATTTAACAGTTTATAAGTTAAATCTAACAAACTACTCCATCAAATTCTGTGCTATATGTCGTAATTTGAGAATAATGCACGCACATTCTTGGTGATATTATATCTCTGGAAGCTCAGATATCGCGTAGGGCTTGCAATGTCGAAGCTGTACTGTTTGGCATGATCTAATATTTTAATGCCTCTATATTATCTATTAAGGGTTTACACATTTCAGCCAGCTTGCCAGCTTGCTACAGCCTAGGCAATCTGATTATGGCTTACTTTCTTAATGGTTAGCTTTAAGTACAAGACAAGTTTTTGAGCATACCGAGGTCCACGAGAAATGCAAAGCTTCTGATCCAGTCCCTGAGCATGACCTATGCTGCCACACCAAGAATTCTTTAAGGTAGATCTGATTTGACCTTTTTCTCTTTGTTACCTGAGGTCATCAACTATATTAACCTACTGCTGATCTTGCTCTCTTTGTGGTGATATTTCTGCAGATGATCGACCTGCATGTAGCTTTCTCTGTGGCCACTGCCCTTATTCAGGCAGGTTTTATCACTTTCCTCTCTGTTGAGTATACCTGCTTTAAAAGGAGTTTGAAGCCTCAAAATAGAAATAGAAATTTACTTGAACAACTTGGAGCATATATTATCTTCAAGACGTTTCCTGTTGGGGATTTTTACTAAAGCAGGCAAAGACTACACCCCATCAAAAGTTTTTGTGCTGTAGAATCAGATTCTGATGTCGCTGGTAGATATCAACATCCAAGGTCACCTCACATGGATTTGTGCTGCAGATATCTAGGAACAGAGAATAATATTCTGATATCAACCGGTAACACTGGTTTTCTCATTCTCCTTCCAACTGTTAATTTTGGCTTGCTGTTTATTCTACACTTATTTTGGACACTTCTTATTTATTTTATTTATTCTTTCATCTCCAAAGCAGTGTGTTACTCACAGCACAGCACCGTCTGTTGAGGAAAAATAGTCACACGAGATTCATGCTGTTAGAAATTTCTTCCAGTGCTTTCAAGAAAGGTTGATACATTTGGTCTCAACTTAGAAGTTAAGGTACACAATACCACAATTCGATCTGTTTGAAAAGCATTGTGTTCACTGTCCCTATATGATATTTACCCTCTATTTGCTTTGTTAAATCGCGTTATCCCCATCTTTCTACTTAGCCTCACTATTATACTTTTGTAAATACCATTTTGCTTGCGAAAACATATTCTTTTGTCATTAAAACTGATGAATGAAAGGAAGACTTGTATTGATTTTGCGTGTCAAGACTTATTAATTACTGCTGATCTGAGTATCTGACATGCTCCCTTTTAACTTCTCATTGTGAAATTGTCTCTGTTTATTTTATGCTGTCATTCTTCTTGTTAGGATTATTACAGCTTGGCCTGCCTAGCGTACAAAAAATGTAAAGTTTTATTGTGTTCACCTCACCCTTGGCGACATTGTTGGATTAAGACCAAAATTTGGATGCAGCCGTCAATATCATGCAGGCCACATTCTCCATTCATAGCTCTGACTTCCTCCTATATTTGAACTATTTGTTCATGTCCCTTTCTATAGTATTATCATGGCACTTAATTTTCATTACTAAGTATTTGTACTTAATTTATAATATCACAGTTTTTAATCTCCATTTATCTGAATTTTTTAAACCCTTTTAGTCAATGTCATCTTTTAAATTTAGTTGCCGAATTACATGTTTGTTGCGTAGGTTGTCGAAATAATTTATATAAATCAATTTTTGTTTAGTATGCACATTGTTCCTGTCTTCTTGATTGCATTATGTGGTATGTTTTGGACGATGGTAACATTTTCCTCTATTCTCTCGGAAGAGAGAGTTAGGCTGCATTTTATTCCAGCTGAAACTACAGCCTCTGACAATGTATTGCCATACTCCGTACTTGTGCTTAAGCAATAATTTTCTTCTAGACTCAAAGAACTAGCCATGCACTGCACGACTAGCAATCTTGGTGATGAAACCATTTTACATCGTACATAGTAATTGGAAATTAGGGCTTCATGTGAGTAACTAGAAATGGCTTCTTAAAAGTTGAGTAGTCTATGGTACTATTGCCCCTGCTATAGAGTCAGCCGATAAGAACTTCGATCAAATACTAAGCTGACGAATTTATTTCCTTAACATATATTGGCAATTTTATATCGGAATTGCTAGTTCTCGGACGTCTGCTTTTTTCGGACGCTGCAACATTTTTTTCCTACTCGTGAAACATTTTTTTCCTATACGTGAAACATTTTTCTTTGATAACAGTAAAAATGTGTGCACCAAAGAAAATGTTGCACACGTTGAAAAAATATACTGCACATGTTGGAAAAAAATATTGCATCGAGCATCCGACGCAACATTCCAAAAATCGGACGTCCGGATGCTAGTTCTCGCCATTTTATATTGATTTTGTCTATTTCTTAAATTACTGTCCTGATAGTTCGCTAACTACAGTTCCCTCTTATTTTTTGAAGCTCAAACTGCTCGAGCATTTTAATCAAGCTCGACAACTATTGCATGTTTAGTGCCAAAGGAAGTTTTCTATAAGATACTTCAACATGTCTTACAGAACGTTATATTTTTTATGCCACTTTAATTATCTTTGCATGCTTCAGCAAGTCTAGGACAAAGTTCTACTTGCTGCAACCATAAAACAATTTTATGTCGCATACAGTGATTGGGAATTAAGCCTTCATGGGAATGGCTAGAAATGTCTTTTTGAAGGTTTCAGTAGTTGTTTATGATGTTATTGCCTTCGGTACAGAGCCGGCAATAAGAACTCCTTCGATCAAATACTGAGTTGATGAGTTTTCTTCCTTAATATATATAGTCAATTTTAGATTGATTTTTCTTTATTTATAAATTGTTGTGCTGACGATGTTTTCCATCACTTGACTGCATGCCGTTTTTCATCTTAACTAAATCCAGCAAATCTTAATAGTCAATTTATAAGATTTTGTTGTTCATGACCATGGCTACACACACCTGCTCTGCCTGTCTCCATTTAATTTTACGCAGTGCACTGTAGAAATACAGGTACAATGCCTTAACCATGGCTACACACGACCTGCTCACACGTGGTGGATTAGACTCCCCAAATCGTCGATGCTTTTTCTCACGGCATTGCATCCTCACGTCAGCCAACTAACGATCGCAGCCATAAGTGTCGCAGGTTCGAGTCCACGGCCATCAACTCTTTTTTCATGTGCGTGGACAAGCAGCGATCGTGGCGTAGCACGCCGTGATCACTCATCTAGTTAGTATTAGAACATGAGCGCTTTCAACACACAAGAGATTTGTGCAACAAACTTTAAACCATGCAACCCAACACGCCGCAGTCACTTGTCTAGTTAGTACTAGAACATGAGCGCTTTCAACGCATAAGAGATTTGTGCAACAAACTTTTGACCATGCATCCCAACATTCATATATATATATATATATATGCATCTACCCGTTTGGAACGTGTTTTTTAAGCACATAATTAATTGCTTCAAACCTTTTTGGAGTAGAAGTGAAGATACGGGGAACCGAATGGCCGATGGATTGAACCTATTTTGCACACCAAAAATCTGAAAATTATTTAGAATTAAATCTCTACATGAAACTAAAGTTTTAATAACATAATTATCAACAGTCAAATTATGCCCCCCGCTGTTAGCAAGCATATAAATGTATAATGTTTATAAATTCGTTTTGTGCAGTCTTCCGGTTTACAATGCTACTCACATTGATTGCTATAGACCCACGGTGATTTTCGTTACAGTGCTTTTCCCTATGATGCTCGGTCCGCCAACCTCATGTACCAAAGGTTCTGTTTAGAACATGACAATCTGTTTCCTGTTTCTATGAACAATAAACTAATTTTGATTTACGAAATTCTTATGAAAGTCATACGTTCTAAACACGTCCATAGCAATAGCTACGCAGTATCAGACGATATGAATCCTAGCAATGGCGCAATGCAGGTGAAAAGTTTGTAGGGATTCCAACAGGTCGCACGGATACTATGCATTAATTCGTCTACCCAACGTGGTAAGTTCTTCCTCACTGGTTCTCTTGTTCTGATCTAGAGGGTAAGGTAAATAAACTTGTAGAACCGTACCAAGGGTTAAAATCTTGCCAAAATCCTACCAGATCTGATCTCAATCTCCGGAGCTGGACAATTTTTGAAATCCTGTCTGGATTTAGAAAATTGAAAAAAAAAATCAAATTACTACACTAATTTCGGAAATTTCGGCTTAATATGGCCGGAGTTCGCACATTTTTATCCGGTTTATAGTGATTTTGACCCGGATTTGATACTAATTTTTTTGGAAGCATTGTTAGACCATCTACGAGGGATACATATGAAAAAAAATATTAAAAAAAAACTGAATTTTTTTTTTGTTGCACAGGGCATTCGAACCCAGGAGACCTTCCATGGCGCAGAGCGCTATCACGGCTATGAGAGCCAACCGAATCAAGGGTGTTTCTTGTTATGAATCATCAACGAACTAATTTGTAGCCTCATTTTCCTCAGATACTGAGCAAGAAACAAAGGGACGGCACCTCATCCTCACGGGTAGGGGTGGGCATTATTTAACCAAAAAACCGAATCAAATTAATCGAGAAATTCGGTTTTTTCCGCTAGTGTTTGGTGTATGGTGTTCAGTTTGGTCTTAGTCGATTGGCAACCGAATAAACCGAGAATACGAATAGTAAACCTTTACAGACTTACACGCCGCACTCGGCCAGAAAAATCCCCACCATGACCCGTCCCCAACCCTAGGTCAATTGGCGATTGCCCCAGCCGCCCAGTCCCCAGAGGCACTGACCCCCATTCGGCGGTTTCGTCTTCGGCCATTCGTGTCTTCGCGCCTGCGCCTCCGCCCAACCCTAGGTCACAGCGTCTCGGTTCTCCGCGGCTCCACCGATCCACCCTCCAGTCCTCCGCATCGATATTTGCTCACCGCCGTCCGCCCCCACAGCGTCTCGGTTCTCCGTGGCTCCGCCGATCCACCCTCCGGTCCTCCGCATCGATATTTGCTCACCGCCGTCCGCCCCCACAGCGCCCGCGCCTACGTCCAACCCTAGGTCGCGGCGTCTTGGCCCTCCGTGGCTCCGCCAGTCCGCCCTCCGGTCCCCCGCATCGATTTCTACTCACCGCCGTTCGTCCCCAAGCACCAGCACGCCGATGCTGGCCCCATGCGTGGCCTCCCTCCTCCTGAAGTCGCTCCAGCTGCTCTGCTCTTGCGCTTTCTCCGGAGTCTGGCCGGTGAGGTAAAACTCAACTTGTCGGGGATCGGTCATCCTGACACGTGTCCAGGCCCCCTCCGCGGTTTTAGACCGTCCTCCCCCTTGCTCAGAGGACTGGTCCCGAGCTCGAGCGAGGGTGGTCCCGAGCTCGGAAGACCATCCCCGAGCTCGGGCAAGAGCTTCCCCAAACTACTGCAAACCTCGACGACCTCCTCGACCTCGGCACCCCCAGTCCAGACTTCAATGTAATAGATCTCCTCTTTTATGTATGGATGACCTCCATCCCCTGCATGGGAACTAGGGTCAACCACTCTTGTCAGTCCCCCTGCGTGGGGACTAGAGGATATCTGCCCCTATCAGAATCCCCTGCGTGGGAACTAGGGTGAACCACTCCCCAACAGCTCCCGTCAGTCCCCCTGCGTGGGAACTGGAGTTAACTGCTCCCGTCAACTCACAAACGGCCACCTGATGTCAGCCTCGGGATCAGCGCCGGGAGCCTATAAATCGCCCGACTGCCACGATCGGAAGGAGATCCAGCATCCAAAGAACCGCAACGGTAGTAAGATCGCACAAGGCAACACACCAAGAAACCTAAGGGGAACGCGCAGATACGTCTGCGGCAACACTTGCACATTCCACCGTTCGCCACGCCACCCTCGGTAGCAGGCTCCCCCTGTAGTTCTCTCCCGAGGAGCTCTTAGACATCTTTTGCCTACGGGCAAGACTGGAGTAGAGCTGTTACCCAATCTAGGAGGCTCGAACCAGTATAAACTTTGTGTCCCCTATTTTCTCGTCCTTCTTCCCTGTGCTGCACGTCTCCTAACCCCTCTTCCCGGACAAACGCGACTCTGGGCCTCGCCCCTTCGTGCGATCCTTCCCCAATTTTTTTGCGGTCGACGGTCCTGATCGTCGACAGCTGGCGCCACCGTGGGCCCGAAGTTTCATTCGTCCAAAGTTCATTGCCTCAGCGGCGTCAGCACCTTCAGCTTCGCCATCGGCATGTCACGATCAGCAAGCCTGGGCTCGGACGCTATCCCTGAGTGCCAAGGCTCCACCTCCATGCTCTCGCCCTCATTACTGCCTCACGAACGCCAGGTCTTTTTGGCCGGCAGCCGCGAGCGACTCCTGGGGCGGATGATGGCGGCCCAGAGACTTCGCGGGAGGCGCATCGACTCGCCCAGGTCGCCATCAACCAAGCCATCACCGCCATTCGGCGAGAAGAGCGCGGTATGGCCCGCTCTCCGTTCGGACATCTCAGTCCTTCCCATCCGGACGAGCCTGCTCGAGAGCGCTTGCGGGCCATCGCCTGGGTCATGGCTGACCCTGCACGGATCGGCTCGGCCCTCTTCCGACGGCCCCTAGCCAAAGAACTCAACAGGGCAACCGACGACGTCGCACCTCCGTGGCCCCTGGGCTCCGAATCTCGCCCCTTGGCGAGCAGCGGCGCCCTGCCGCACGATCACCGGACGTTCCGCCATCAGAGTAACAACGATGCTCGCTCGAGCAACGATGCTTTCGGAGGACTCTCCCCGGACATTCCGCCCAGGTGCCAAAAGGTCCGCGGCCGCCCGCGCCATCGCCCTAACGACACTCCTGCCGACCGTCGTGGTAGGCGCGGGGTGCGCCGCCGGCTCGAGTTTCCCCTGTCGGCGGACGGCGACTACGACGCCAGCAGCGGCGGCAGCGGCTCCAGGCCTACGGCATCCAGACGTACTCAGACGACCTCCATCGCGTGCGCTGGCCGGCCCGGTTCAAGCCGACAATAATGGAGCGGTTCGACGGGACGAAGAACCCCGCGGAATTCCTCTCCATATACTCCACCGCCATCTTGGCGGCGGCGAGACGAGGCGCGATGGCCAACTATCTCCCACCGTCACGGGCCGGCGCGTTCGATCATGGCGTCGATTGCGGGCGCCCTCCACTCCAACTTCGGAGCTGCTACGGCGATGGCGGAGCGAGTTCTTTCAAGCCTCGGGCGAAAACTAGCGACAATAACTAACGCCAAATATTACTCACACCATGGTACAACAAAAACACTAGACAAATACACAATTAAAAATTAATTTGAATTCCATGCTTAACATTTCAACAAAATAGATAAAATATGTCAAAACAATATAGCGTAGCGGAGTGGTAGAAAAGTTAATACCTAATTAAGGAAGGTTTGGTGCATCTGAAACTATCATATTTTCATCAATAATAGAACAAGAACACGAACTGCAAAGAGGAAATTACACATGTAAATTAGGCGCACAAAACTACGAAGGTAACCATTAAGGCAAATTGCATTAGAAGAATGTAACATACCACTAGCACGAAGACTACGAGGTAGTTGTTGCTTACGAGACCTCATATTTTGAAAGCGTTGTAAAATCTTGTTATCTTCAATGCTTGCAAATACATCTCGCTCAATGTAGCATACCATACTATCATTCATCCAATCATCATTCATCTTATTGCGCAACTCAGTTTTGACAATGTTCATAGCTGAGAAAGCTCTCTCTACTGTTGCGGTTGCAACGGGCAAAATCAAGGCCAATTCAATGAGGCGATATACCAATGGAAAAACTGTGTCTATCGGTGCGAACCATCTTCACAACAAGATTACCAAGGTCATTACAACTTAAAATTCGGATCGGCTCTCACATCGACAATGAATGTCTCAAGTTGGTCCTTAAGTACTATCTGATCATATTGGGAGAAGTCCGCGTCAAACATCTTAGCTAGTTCAATTAGCTTGTCTTCATCAAAGTTGGCAAAAGAATTCTTTGGATCAAGACAAGCAATACATCTCAATAACTGAGTAGATCTTTCAGCAAAGCGATTGTTTAACTCGACAATAATTTGATCAAGTACCACATTAAATATTTCATTATTGAAATGATGGTAGTAAGTTACCAATTGGCTGCCACGACCCCTCGAGCGGCCCCTAGCAGTTATTGTATCCGACATGTTTGGCACAATGATGTTATGTTGCAGACAAAATGTCTTTACCTCATGAAAGAGCTCATCCCAACCATGTTGCCTTATGTCATTAATTTTTTGCAATGTGGCTCCAACCAATCCTATAGCACGAACAATGTTCTGATCTTTCTTTTGCAAGCAATGTGACAGATCATTAGTTTTACCCAATATTCTGATCATAAGATGCAATATAAGCACAAATTCAAAGCTTTCCATTTGTCGCATATGACACTGAAGCTGTGGTTTTTGTGTTGTATTTGTTGCATCATCACATCGTTCTCTAATACCTCAAGAAGCGCATCCCACATCGGAGAAGACGACACAAGGTTTTGTGATGTGAACCCCATCGAGTATCCCTAGGTCTTGCAAGATTAGTTTCTTGGTTTTTTCCTCTTCCTGTAAAAATTTCACCGCTCTCTAATCTACTCACAAGATTATCATGGTGTTGTTGGGCCAATTGATCATGTCTCTTGCAAGAAGCATTAACAGTGTTGACAATCAAAGATGTGTAGTTGAAGAAATCCAAGACAGAAGAACAACATTTGGCAACAGAAACAACCACTAATTGCAGCTGATGAGCAAAGCAATGTATGTAAAATGCATATGGATTTTCATCCAATACCCGTCTTTGTAGCCCGTGGAATTCCCCTCTCATGTTTGATGCGCCATCATATCCTTGCCCTCGCAATCTATGGATAGATAAACCATAACGAATAAACATAGCATCCAAAGCTACCTTCAACGAAGCTGATGTTGTGTCATTAACATCTTGGAATCCCAAGAAATCTCTCAATCACCTGCCCTTGTTTGTTGACATACCTATATGAAGAAAGAAGTATAGTTTTTTATGAGGGCAAGAAGCATAGTTAAAAATCTATCAAAAAATTCTAAATAGCGCATACTAACCTCAAAATCACAGCCATTTGTTCCTTGATAGATGCATCTCGAGACTCATCAACAAGGACGGCAAATTGTCTATCCCCAATATCATCCACAATGGCTTTACTGGTCTCTTCTGCACAAGCTTTGCACAATTGCTTTTGTATTTCTGGCGAAGTCATTAAATGGTTCCCAGGAGCACTATCTAACAATTTTGTAGCATTTTTATCCTTTTCTTTATACCATTGCAGCATCTCTAAAAAGTTTCCTCTATTGTTTGATGTAGAAGACTCGTCATGCCCACGGAAAGCAAGAGCTTGCAATAGAAGAAACCTTACAACACCTAAAATAATAGTAATCTGACCCAAATATTCTTCCTCCTTCTTGCTTGTATCATTACACATGTGTGACACTTTGCCTCTGATTTTTAAAATCTTCACAATATTTTCTAGCTCTATTATGAGCACTATCGATTTTACCAACATGTTCATCAAAGGATTGAATTGCATTCTTCCAATAACTAAACCCCGCCTTTGTATATGCATCAGTACCAAAGTTTTCATGTTTCCATTGCTTAAATAGAAAACAATAAAAGCAAAATCAGACATCTTTAGCAACACTATATTCCAACCAATCATGCCTTTTGAACCACTCTTCTTGAAAGCTTCTTTTATGATTTCCTATAAATTTCCGTGGAAGCGTATGACCTTTTGGTTGGCATGGTCCCGTAGCAAATACTCCTTCTAGCACATCCTAATGTCCACATCGAATTCATCAATTGGTCTTCGAAGCCCAGGATCGGCAATAATATCTTCCAAATCAAGCACAACACGAGGATTATTTTGTTGGTTATTACTAGCTCCAGTTCCTACTGTTTCAGAAGGGGATTGGTTGGACTGTGACGGAAAATAAGATGATAATGGCTTCGACCTCTTCATCATGTATTTAGCAATTAGCAACGTCACATGAATGATTATGGTTATACACTCCTGTATGCAAATATTAGCAAGTAACTAAGTAAGCAACCATGTAACAAATGTTCATCACAACTAGAAAATCACTATTGAATTGATTCTTAGCATCAGTGCATCACAATTCATAGCATAGCATGATCAAAATATTAAAAACAGGATTACTCATTCAGTCATTACTCATTCAGCAATCACCAAACATTCAGACATTCAGTCATTACTCATTCAAACATTCAGTCATTCTCATTTCTCAATTCACACAGACACAGCCACACTTCATCAGTTCATCTGTTTATCACTCACCAGAGATAGCGAGACTGCAGTAGAGCGGTGAAATTCAGCCATTGGCGGGCGGCGCGAGCTTGGCGGTAGGCGGCGGCGGCCGTGGCCGGACGAGCTGCGGCGGCGGCCAGCTCAAGCCCCGAGCCGCGAGGCGCAGAGTAGAAAGGGGACAGCGGCGAAGGCGGAGAGAGGAAGCGGCAGCGGCGGAAGCGAGGTGGTCGCTGGGTCGCCGGTCGGTGTCGGAGACTTCGGGCGCGGCGGCGGCGAAGCGGCAATGGCGGCGAGATCGGCGTCGGGAGCGGCGAGCGGGGCGGAGGAGGCGCAGCGAGCTCGCCGGTCGATGTCAGCCGTAGCGGCGGCGAAGCGGCGCGCGGGCGGCGCGGCGGCGAAGCGATGTGGCGGCGGCGAATCGAAGTTGCGGCGGCGCGGGGCGGAGGAGGAGCAAGCGCGTGGTCTCGGGTGTCGGTGTCGGGCGGCGCCCGAGCGGCGAAGCGGAGGCGGCGCGGCGGCAGCGGCGGCGGCGGCGGCGGGCGGCTGCGCTGCGCTGCGCCTCTGAGCGGCGGCGTGAGCACCAGTGCGAGTGCGGGTGGCGTCGTCGCGGCTTGCGTGCCCTAAGCGCGCGCGCCTTGGCCGGGCCGGTGGCGCCTCGGGCCCAAAATGAGCGATACTAAATTTTTGCTTTGTTACATGGGCGGGCTCGGGCCGGGCCCCAGCCCGAGGCCCGGCTCCGCCCAGCTACGAGTGGGTGGGCGAAGGGACACGGACGTGTTATCGGGAAAGGGCGAGCCCTACGAGACCGTCGCCGGTTTACCGCGCGCGAAACTCGATCCCCAACGTCTCTGATGAGACCGTCATCAAGGCCTTCAAGTTTGGTGTCCGCGATAGACGCCTCACGGAGGACCTCGAGATCGCTACAAAGCTCACCGTCAACAAACTGTTCCGCATGGCGGAACGATATGCAGACGCGGATGATGTCGTTCGCTGGAAGCACGATTACGACCGAGGCAAGCTCGGACTCAGCTTCGGTGAGGCGAGTCCATCCGGCGCTAAGGAAGGAGGTCCGGCCCCGCATGACAAGAAGTGGGGGAAAGACCGCGGCGCTGGAGGCGGCCAGCTTCGCGTGGTCGTCGCGATCGACGACAGGCGCGAAGGGACGGAAGCACGCCAGCCCGACCGCCAAGGGCCTCGGCCTCAGTAGAACCACCCTCGGCCTCAGCAAGCGCGCGCCAGCCCCATCAGGGGTAGGGTCGGTCGGGCCCCTCGGCGGACACGGACCACGGGCAACGAGGAACGACGGCCGGCGCCAACAAATTACGCTGTTCCACAAGATCCACGACCACGATCTGCGAAGTTGCGGGGCGTGGTGTTCAAGTGGGCGCCTTTATAGGGGATGGAGAAATGCCCACGCTCCCAAAAAGCGACGGCGGCCGGCGGTCGGCAGCCGAGCCCACGCGGGCCTCAACCTGGAGTTCCAGCAGGGCAACCGCCGTGTGGACATGATCTTCGGTGGCTCTTCGGCATACCGGTCCCGACGTGAGCTGAAGGACGTCGCGCGCACCGTTTACCAAGCCGCCACCGGTAAGCCCATCGACCAACCCTGCAGGTGGGATGGCATTCCCATCACCTTCTCTCAGGATGATGCTCCCCCGGGGATGTCCCGAGACTTCAAGACCGCCCTGGTCGTCGCCCCGACCATAAGCAACACCGTCGTTGGCCGAGTCATGATTGACGGGGGCAGTTCCCTCAACCTGCACTTGGCGAGCGCGTTGGACCGGATGCAGATACCCCGATCGAAAATCAAGAACATAGCGGTCCCCTTCTTCGGCATCATACCTGGGAGCTCGACCACCCGGCTCGAGCAAGTGGTTCTCCCAGTCACTTTCGGCGACTCGACGAACTTCCGCACCGAGCTGATCACCTTCGAGGTCGTGGACGGCGATCTCCCCTACAACGCCATCCTCGGGCGACCGGCCCTAATCAAGTTCATGGACGCAAGTCATTACGAGCACCGGTGCATGAAGCTCCCGGGGTCCGGTGGCGTCGTAACGGTCGGTGGCGAACTCAAGGCGGCACACGGCTGCGAGGAAAAGGCCCTGGCGCTGGCTGGTATGCTGCCCCAGCCGGGTCCTGAAACCGCCCCGAAGAACGCCCGCCGGAAGGCGGCCATCCAGCCAGGTGGCCCAACCAAGGCCGTGCAGCTCGAAGAGGGGAGCTCGGGCAAATGTGTCTGCGTTTCTGCCCAGCTCGACCCGAAATAGGAAGACGAGCTCGTCACCTTCCTCCGAAATAATAAAGGTATTTTTGCATGGGAACCGGCGGACATGCCGGGGGTCCCACGGGAGGTGATCGAGCACAAACTACACACAAAGCCTGGTAGCAGGCCCGTACGCCAGAAGCTGTGGCACTTCTCCCCCGAAAAAGCGGCTATAATCAGGGAGCACCTTGACAAGCTCCTCAAGGCCGGCTTCATTCGCGTGGTCAACTACTCCAAATGGCTGGCCAAACTTGTAATTGTACAAAAGAAAGGTGGGAAATGGCAAATGTGCGTCGATCACACGGGCTTAAACGCCGCGTGCCCCAAAGATAACTTCCCCCTTCCACGCATAGATCAGATTGTGGATTCCACCGCCAACGCTAAATGTTCAGTTTTCTCGATGCCTACTGCGGCTACCACCAGATCAAGCTCGCCGTGGGATACGAGGACAAGACCGCCTTCATCGCGCCGTTCGGAACTTTCTGCTACACGACCATGTCGTTCGGTCTCCGCAATGCGGGCGCAACGTTCCAGCGACTGATGGTCAAGACCTTCGACCCGCAGATTGGCCGAAACCTCGAAGTCTACGTCGACGACATCATCGTCAAAAGTTCTTCTGAAGACAACCACGTAAACGATCTGGCTGAGACCTTCGCCAATCTGAACAAGTTCGGCATCAAGCTCAACCCCGAGAAGTGTGTCTTCGGCACGACCTCCGGAAAGGTGCTCGGCTACATGATCGGGGGCTCGGGCGTGGGCCCAAACCCAGAAAAGATCGAGGCAATCGAGCAGATGGCGACGCCGACCTCGGTAAAACAGGTCCAGAGCCTCATCGGTCGCATCATCGCTCTCAGCCGCTTCGTCTCCCGGCTCGGCGAGCGAGGGCTACCCTTCTTCAAGATCTGCGCGCGCGGAGGCTTAGTGGACCCCGGCTCGGCGATCTTTGGCGAGCTCAAGGCATACCTCCGCGTCCTCCTCTATTGACAACTCCGCAGCAGGGTGAGGTGCTGTTGCTTTACCTCATGGCCACGATCTAGGTCGTTAGCGCGGTCACGATAGCCCGAGCGGGCGAGCGGCGACACCGATCTACTCGTCGTGAAGTGCTCATGGTGAAGGAGCGCTACCCCTTGGTCCAAGCTCCTCACGCCCTCTTCATGGCCTCGCGAAGCTTGGCACTACTTCAAAGCACACGCGGTGGTTATCGGCGGGCTCCCACTCGGGGAGATTCTCTAGAACCCAGAGGCCGGAGGTCGTGTCGCCAAGTGGGCCATGGAGCTGGCGAATCGACCTCGCTTCATGGCCCGCACCGCTATCAAATCGTGGCGTGGCGACTTCGTGGTCGGCGAGGCAGCGGAACCCGCCCCGAGCACGAGGTCGAAGTCGAAGACCCTTGGACCATGTTCTTGACGGGTCAAGGTCGTTTGAGCGGCTCGGTGGGCGTTCTCATCATCACCTCGGTGACCACGAGTATGTGGTCCGCTTCAGCTTCCCCGCTACCAACAACGCGGTGGAATAAGAGGCCCTCTTGGCTGGCCTACGAGCTTACAAGTCCCTGGGCGTCTGCCGTTTAATTATCAAAGGGGACTCCCAGCTCGTCGTCAATCAGTACAACAAAGAATACCAGTGCTCGGACCCATTGATGGCCAAGTAACCTCGCCGAGGTGCGCAAGATGGAGAGATGGTTCCGAAACCTGAAGATCCAGCACGTACCGAGGAAGGATTATTCCACCGCTGACCTCTTGTCCAGGCTCGGGTCGTCCGGCGATGAGCTCCCGCCGTACGTTATCCTCGAGACCTTGGCCACGCCGTCTGTCGTCGACCAGGAAGACCCAGTGGCCCTCCTCAAAAGTGTTCCCTCGTGGATGGACCCAATCGTCAAGTTCCTCGACCAAGGGGATCTCCCCGCCGCTCCGACCGAGAAGAGCAGGCTTCGGCGTCGCCCGAGCTCGTACAGGCTCGTCGACGGGTAGCTTTACCATCGAGGAGCCCTGGGCGTTCTATCAACGTGCATCACTCCTGAGGAGGGTAAGTACCTGCTCAATGACATACATTTCGGCCTATGCGGCGCTCACTCTTCTTTCAGGACCATGGTCAGGAAGGCGTTCTGGATGGGATTTTACTGGCCGACGGCGCTCGAAGATGCTCAGGGCATCGTCCGCGCTTGCCAGGCCTACTAGTTTCATGCCCAGAAGGCCCGGCAGTTGGCCTACACCCTGCAGACCAATCCCCTCACCTGAGCATTCTCGACGTGGGGCCTCGACATCCTCAGTCCCTTCCCAAGGTCGGTCGGGGGGAAGAAGTTCTTGTTTGTCGCCATCGACACCTTTTCGAAGTGGATCGAGGCACAGCCGGTCTCCGCTATCACAGCCAAGGCCGCGGTAAGGTTCTTCCGTTCCTTCGTGGTCACGAGGTATGGGGTCCCTTGCAGGATCATCACCGACAATGGGGCCATGATTCACGTGAGCTATTCCAAGAGTTTTGTGCAGACATGGGGACCAAAATCTGCTATGCCTCGGTGGGCCACCCTTAGAGCAACGGAGCGGCCGAGCGTGCCAACGGACAACTCGTCCAAGGCATCAAGCGAGTTTTGATTGAGCTCGTCAGTGCGATCGAACTGGCGGAGGAGCTTCCCACCATCCTTTGGTCCGTCCGCACCTCGTCCAGCCAGGCAACGAGGGCGAGCCCTTTCTAGCTCATCTTCGGGGCCGAGGCTGTCCTGCCACCCGAGGTCGCGCTTGGCTCCGTCAGGGCAAGCTCGGTTGACCAGGTCGACCTCGAGCAAGAGCAATCCCTCGACCTCGCCCTAGCGGAGGAAGTAAGGTGCCGCGCACTGCTGCGCTTGGCGCGATACCTGCAAGATCTCCGTAGGCATGTCGCCCGAGCTATTCGACCTAGGGGCTTCCACGTTGGGGACCTGGTCCTGAGATGAATTCAGGACCATTCCAACACCAACAAGCTGTCCCCGTTATGGGAAGGCCCCTCTGGTCGTCTCGGCCAAGCGCGGGAGCTTACCGCTTAGCGGCCCCCGATGGCAGGGAGCTCACGAACTCGTGGAATGTAGACCAGCTCCGGAGGTTTTATGTCTAATGCTCCTCCTTCGTCTGTTTTGAGATAGAATGATTCCCCTTGCCATTATGCTTGTCTTTCGTATCTCGAGCAAACGCGACCTGGGCCGTGACCCGGACACTTCTCTCTGGGGGTCGAACGCGCAGTAAGCCGATCCTCATCGCGGTAAGTCGGCTATCCCCCCGTCCCAGGGTCCGTCCCGTCGATCACGCCCGAGGGCTCACCAAACTCGAGATACTCGAGTTTACCCCTCGAGCCCCTACTCGAGCCGCCGTGATAGTCCGTGGTTCACCTCAGGGAAGTCGGATCTGCAGTAAGCCGATTCTCATCGCAATAGTGACTATTCCCCGTCACGGGCACGGGCCGAGGACCATCACCGGTAAGGGCTCCGAGCTAAGGGGTTCGGCCTAGTTTTTCCTCACAATAAACTATGCTGCTTTGTCATCTCTTATTTTGTCTTATGCTATCTCACATCTTGAGTAAGCATGTTCAAAGGTCATCATGCGAGGATCGACACCGAAGTCGGCGCCTGACAAGCAAGCGACCTCCCCTGTCACCTCCTCGACACCAAGGCGCGGCGAGTCTGGCCAAATAAGCTCACCTCAGGGTCGATTGCGCGGAGCGCCCGGATCTTTTAACCCTTATATCGCCGCACTCTGGTCCGGCCCAGGTATGCGCCCGTGATAAAGATCTCCTTTGCTTCCGACACTAACCTCCTTCGGTCTCTAGGGGGGCGTGACGTCTGGTCACGGTCCCAAGATGCAGGTTCTTATGTGGAAGATCGCGCTATCTTGAAGACCTCGGGCCCGAGGCTCTGTTGGCTTTCTTTCGGCCGAAAGTCCTCTTTTTATCATAGAACGCCTCGAGCGACGCGACCTCGCGGCGTGGCCATAAGAGCAACCATAAGGTCACACGGTGAGCTCGGCCTCAAGGCGTCCATGCGTGTTCTGTTTTGCAGCGCCCAGGGTCGTGTTCTCTAGGTTCGCCTCGGGGATGACTACCCGAGCCTGGGCATTCCCAGGATCGGAGGCCGCAATAAGGCGATCGTTATCGGGATAAGCCGGCCATTCCCCCGTGCTGCCAACCATTGAACGTTCTCAGAGGGCGCCCCGAGCCCGATGACATTTCTTGGGCTCGGAGGTCGCAGTTTTAAATTCACCACCGGGGATGACTCGGTCGCGATAAGCCGACCTGCGCACTAAGCCGACCTTTCCCCCGGGGCCAAGTGGCCAGGTTTGAATTTCTAAACTACCCTCTGAGGGAGCCCCGCCGAGCTTGAAGCATTTTCGAGCTCGCCGGGCTAGACCCGAGGCCCAAACCTGGTCCGAAGCCTAAGTAATCTCAGGCCGGCCAGTCCGAATCATGCCCGAGCCTGAGTACTTCCAGGCGAGGCCTCGGTTAAATTGAGGCCTCATTCTCTAGGTTCGCCTCAGGGATGTCCGTGTCCCGAGCCCGATGCATTCTCGGGCTCATAGGCTGCAGTAAAATGATCCTTATCGGAGTAAGTCGGCTATTTCCCTGTGCTGCCGACCATTGAATGTCCTCAAGGGGCACCCCGAGCCTGATGACATTCCCGGGCTTGGAGGTCGCGATCTCTAAAATCACTGCTGGGGACGATCTCAGTCGCTATAAGCCGCTCTGCTGCAATAAGCCGACTAATTCCCCCGTGACCAGGTTTTCAAGCCGACCAATCCAAGTCGTGCCCGAGCCCGAGTACTTCCGGACGAGGCCTCGGTCAATATAACCTCAATATGTTCCCAAGGGCAACCGGCTCGACCTAAGAGGCACAGGTAAGGCCTGCCTTCTTTTTCTGTTTGGTATTTGCGCCTCGAGCAACGCAATCCCACGGCGTGACCATAAGGACCGCCTCCGGGAGGTCGATGCTACTGGTGTAAGCCGATTCTCATCGCTTCAGAGCTCCCTCCCGTCGTAGGTCCGGACCAAAGGTCACACGGAGCGAAACTCGAGAAGTCTATGCGTATATTTTTGCTTGTTCCTTTTTGCAGCGCCAGAGGTCGTGTTCTCTAAGTTCGCCTCGGGGATGACCACCCGAGCCTGGGCATTCCCAGGATCGGAGGCCGCAATAAGGCGATCGTTATCGGGATAAGCTGACCATTCCCCCATGCTGCCGACCATTGAACGTTCTCAGAGGGCGCCCCGAGCCCGATGACATTTCCCGGGCTCGGAGGTTGCAGTTTTAAATTCACCACCGGGGATAACTCCGGTCGCGATAAGCCGCTCTGTCGCACTAAGCCGACCTTACCCCCGGGGCCAGGTGGCCAGAATTCGAATTTCTAAACCGCCCTCTGAAAGAGCCTCACCGAGCTTGAAGCATTCCCGAGCTCGCCGGGCCGGACCCGAGGCCCAAATCTGGTCCGAAGCCTGAGTGATCTCAGACCGGCCAGTCCAAGTCGTGCCCGAGCCTGGGTGACCCCAGGCGAGGCCTCGGTTATATCTGACCTCGAGCATCTTAAGCTCGATCAGTCTCCAGCCCGAGTCGTGCCCGAGTCTGAGTGATTTCAGGCTAGGCCTCGGTCAAACCCGACCTCAAGCATCCCCAGCTCGGTCAATCTAATCTAAAGTGGTTCAAGCCGAAGGCAATAGCTCTCCCTTGAGGCCTCGCCGAATAATCCTGCTCCGTACGTCTCGACGCGACGTTGCTCAGGATCTTCTATAAGAACGGGCCAAGCAAGCTTATAAAGGCAACGCGGGCAAACAAGCAAGCTAAGTCTTCTAAGGAACACGGCTTTATAAGTTTTGGCAAGAAGATATGTTGTCTTTACAAGGGGTATGAATCTTTCAACCCCCACCTGTCTACTAACTTGATTTCCTAATCCACAGACATGTCCCGAGCAAGCTTTTCCTGCTCGAGGTTGGAAACCCTTCTCCGCAAAGCCAGCGCCTCGGCCTCTGCTTTGTCGACCCGATCGCGGTCGCTCTGAAGCTGGGCTAGGGCAGTCTTCCCTACTTGAGTCACCCGGACCAGCTTCTCCTTGAGCCCGGCGACCTTCACCTCGGACTTGGCAGCCTTCGCGTCCGCCTCGGTCGCCCGTGCCTCGGCTTCGGTGGCCCTCATCCCGACCTCGATAGCCTTCGCCCCGGCCTCGGCGGCCCTCGTCTCCAGCTCAGCCGTCCTCTCCTCGAGCACGGACACCTTTGCCTCGGCTTCGGTCGCCCTGGCCTTAAGCCTGGCCACCTCGGCCTCAAGTTCGGCGGAGGCCATCCCTGGAGAGGTAGAAAGCTCTTCGAGCCATTCCCGGAGAGATGCCACCTCCTCGCGCGCGGTCTTTGCCGCCGAGCACACTGTGGGCAAATCCTCCAGCCGCACCCGGAGGTCCTGAGCCTCTTCCTGCCGCACCTCGAATTGGTGTCGGAGAGCTTGAGCTCAAGGCGCCGGACCGTCGCCATCGCGCTCGAGCGGTTCTCGTCAAGAGTCTCCTGCGCCTTCTGTCGAACTCGGGCGAGGGCCTCCTCCACCTTCATCTGCTCCTCCTCGACGGCCTTGGAGAGCGTCGCGGCGTGGAGGTCCCTCTCGACGTTCAGCTCGCGCTCGATCTCTTGGGCCCCGCTCTCCCGCTCGACCTTGACGTCCCGCTCAAGCTCAAGGGCCTGAGCCTCCCTCAGGCGCACGACCTCCTCACGCCCGCGCGCCGCAGCGGCTTCGAGCTCGACAGTGTCCCTCTGGTTGGCTTCGATTATGTCCCAGAGGGCCTGGAAGCTGAACACGTGCCCGCGCACGACCCCGTACCCCCAGGAGATTAGCCGCAGGCCCTGCAAGGACGAAGGAAAGGTCACCACAACTCCGAGAAAAGAAAAAAGATGAGAAAGGGGGGAAGATCCGAGACAGATACACTTACCGCCGCTAGCTGGTCCTCCAGCACCTGCAGATCGATGGCGCCGTCAGGACCCCGAGGCAGGTCGCCCGCAGCAGCTTCCTCGGCGGTCCCCGTCACCGCGGAAGCACCGGCGCCCCTTGAGGTCCCGGTGCGATCCGCCTCAGCCGAGACGATGGCGGTCGAACCCCTGGGGCTGGCGGCCGGCTCGGGGGCTCCATGGTTGCCCTCGCCGACCGCAGATAGATACGAGTGGCGCCCGGCTCACTGGGCTCCTTCGCCGACCTCGGTACATGCGACCCTCGGTAGCACCCCTTCGCCGTCCGCCCCGCGGCGCCACCCTCGACCGCGCCAACCTCGGCCGCATCACCCTCGACCGCACTCTCCTCGATCACGTCGTCCTCCTCGGAAGCCGTGGAGAGTAGCACTCACCGCATCCTGGGCCGCGGCGTGAGGCAGAAATCGTCCTCGTCCTCCTCCTCCTCAGCTTCGCCCTGGACCACGGGAAAGATCTGTGCCCCTCGAACGCTTGAACGCCGCGGTGGGGCGGGGTGACGGAAAATGTACGGAGGCCGTACCTGGTGCGACGACTCCGCGGTGGCGGCAGGAGAACTTCTCCCCATGTGCTTAGCGCCAGAGCTCATTGCTTTGGTCGCGCATCCGGGGCCCGCGCGGCGGCTGCCACCTCCTGCTGCTAACAGAGAAGCCAGGATCAGCGAAAGAAGAACCAAAAGGAAAGCATGGAGAAGCGAGCTCAAGCTCAGGTGACCCCGAGCTCGGGACATTCGACCTACCGCGGTACGATCACCCCACTCAACGTGGAGCTTCTTGGCGACCAGCTTCGGGGCATTAGGGGCCGGCCTCTTGCTCCCTTCTTGCCCTTGCTCAGCCCAGGGAGTGGTAGCATCTGCTTCGCCGTGTCCTAGAGCTCCTTGGTCACCTACACGGACTCACCACGGTTAGCGCCCGGGTCTGGACTCTCAGGGCCGAGATCAAGGCAAGAGCTATTACCTCACTGCTCCACCTCAAGATGTTCTTAGGGACGTTGCCACCGAGATCGTAGGCGATGGCAGCCTTCCCGAAGATTTTCTGCATCATCGAGGCAATCGAGGCCGCCTTCGGTGCTGCAAGAAGCCAAAAGGAAAAACGTTAAGAAGCAAGGAAACTTCGACCAAGCCCAAAAGAACTTGGGGTCGTGCAATGCTTACCCTCGTGGCCTTCCCGGGTTGCGTCGTGCCTCCCGGTGATCTCAAAGAAAGGGTGCAGCCTCTTCCGAAGAGGAAACACCCGGTTCCGCAGGTAGTCTTGGACGACCGCCTGCCCCTTGAGCCCGCGTGTAGCGCAGATGTGGACGAGCGCGACCACCGCCTGGTCGGCCGCCGAGTCCTCGGGCTCCGGGGTCTCCCGCTTGCCGTCAACCGCGACGCCGTTGTAGGCGTGGCTGCTCCCCTCGCCCTTCTTCAGGTAGAACCATTTCTCCGTCCACGGCCCGAGCGAGTCCCGGGTGGGGATCTGGAGGAAGGAGCAAGGGAGTCTAGCCCACAGCCGGAAGTAAAGACTCCCGACGATGGGGTCCTTCACTGTGCGGGACAAGGAATAGAAGCGAAAGAACAACGAGGGGGTGGGGAGGATGCCCAAGAACCCCTCGCAAAGGTGAGCAAAGATAGAAAGGTGGAGAGCGGAGTTGGGTACCAAATTGTGAGCTCGATCTCGCCTGATCGCGCAAGGACCGCAGACCAAGAAATCGCTCTCGGTCCGCAGCCCAAAAGCATATAATGCTCGTGCTCATGACCTCGTCATCCCGAGGTTGCGGCACATTCTCCGGATCGAAGCGCGAGTGAGCAGGTCCAGCGGCCCAAGGTCTCCATCTCCTTCATTCGCTCCGCGGTAGCGTGCTCTTCGAACTTGGCCATGGAGTCGGGAGGATACGAGATTGAGCAAAGGAGACGAGGCGTCGGCGTGAAGATGAGAGAAAGAAGAGGCGAGAGTACAAGCGGTGGGAAGAAAGGCTTGAGCGAGGCCTCCGGTTTAAAGGCGCCTCGACTGCCGACATTACTATCGCCTCAAAAGGCGCGCTCGCAGCCAGCAAGCAGTAACCGAGGCATTGTGGCCCTTCAAAACCCTCGCACAGACACTAACCATCCCTCCGGCTTCCTCGTCCACGAGGACCGGGAGCTTTTGGGCCCCCTTCGTCCCCTCAAGGCGGAGAAAGCCCAAACATCCCGGGCGTCATCAAGCCCACTCAAAGACAAGGCTTTAAAACTCAAACATTCCCGAGCTCGGCCAAAAGGGCGATCCCTCCTCGAAGACTTCAGACTCAAGAACGCCTAGAGTCTTAGACCGTTTCTTGAGCCTCGGGGGCTAGTTGTCGGGGATCGGTCATCGACGCGTGGTCGAGGCCCCCTCAGGGCTTTGGGCCGTCCTCTCTCCGAGCTCAGAGGATCGCTTCAGAGCTCGAGGCGGGTGGTCCCGAGCTCGAAAGACCATTCCCAAGCTCGGGCAGAGCTTCCCAAGCTACTGCAAACCTCGACGACCTCCTCGACCTCGGCTTTTGATCCAGGACTTCAATGTAATAGATCTCCTCTTTTATGTATGGATGACCTCTATCCCCTGTGTGAGAACTAGGGTCAACCACTCTTGTCAGTCCCCCTGCGTGGGGAATAGAGGCTATCTGCCCCTGTCAGAATCCCCTGTATGGGAACTATGGTCAACCACTCCCCTACAGCTCCCTTCAGTCCCCCTGCGTGGGAACTGGGGTTAACTGCTCCCGTCAACTCACAAATGGTCACCTGACGTCAGCCTCGGGATCAGCACCGGGAGCCTATAAAGCGCCCGACTACACCGGTCGGAAGGAGATCCAGCATCCAAAGAACCACAACAGTAGTAAGATCGCACAAGGCAACACACCAAGAAACCTAAGGGGAACGCGCAGATACGTCTACGACAACACTTGCACATTCCACCGTTCGCCGTGCCACCCTCGGCAGCGGGCTCCCCCTTAGTTCTCTCCCGAGGAGCTCTTAGACATCTTTCGCCTATGGGCAAGGCTAGTAGAGTCATTACGCACCTAAGCGGGCTCGAACCAGTATAAACTTTGTGTCCCTTGTTTGCTCGTCCTTCTTCCCTGTGCTGCACGTCTCCTAACCCCTCTTCTCGGACGAACCGACTCTAGGCCTTGCCCCTTCATGCAATCCTTCCCCCTTTTTTTGCGATCGATGGTCCCGATCGTCGACACAACTCATACAATTTTTTCAAATCTGAATCTGAGTTGACTGGTTGTGTGTAGACTATGTAGTAGTAGTAGCATGCATTTTGATAAGATTTGATAAGATCAGACATATTCTACTAGTGAATGCATTTTGATGTATTGTGGCCTATAGGGTTTACAAGCTAATTTGATTGATATCATATTTTAGTGATCAATATCCATATATTTGAGTGACAAAGCCTCCAATCCAGGAGACCAAGTTGGTAGCTAGTACTCAGTTCAGGGAAATTCTGTTAACCGAATTAACCGAATCAATTCGGTTCGGTTTTGGTTCTGTTAGCAGAATCTAAAAACAAAAATATTTGAGAACTGAAAAAACCGAATTAAGCAAATGCCCACCCCTACTCATGGGTTGTGGAATATAAGAACCTGTGTCCTCATGCCGCCTGAAGTGCACGAGGAGAGAGCAGTCGGCGGAAAGCCGGAGGGTAAGCTCCGCACCAAGTCTTGATGCCGTGCGCGAGAAGATACATCCTAGAGACAATTGAACATATATTTAGATATAAGAGATATAATTGTAATCCGAGTTGTTAGTAGGGTAGGTAAAGAAGTAAACTCTATCCTGTAACCGACTAGAATATAATAACCGATCGGAATCCCATAACCGATCGGGACTCTGTAAACCGCCCACCCCCATTATATAAGGGAGAGGGTGGGCAACAACAGAGACGAGCAATCTGAGATCCAAATAATCCCAACACACAGGACTAGGGTATTACCTCCTCCTTCGAGGGCCTGAACCTGTCTAAACCTTTGTCTTGTATGACCTTCGAGTTTGAGATCTAGCGCCTGTCCCATAAATTCATTGCCGACCACAAAAGTCGACACGGGTGAAACAACATCACTTGCTCACTCCCTGCGCAGCTCTCACTCCAGCACTTTCTTCCCCTCTACACCGGTGATTTTCCGGCCAATTATGGCCATCTCCGACGAGGTTTACTGCAAATCTCGGGCAGTAATGCCGAGATCTCGCCCCATTTAACCGAAATCTCGGTGAGTTTGTCCGATATCTCAGCTTATTTTTGTGCTAATTACATCAATTTTCGGGATGAAATCTCGTCAAATTGGAGCGAGATCTCGGTCTTTTTTACTGGATTTATGTATTTAGCTGCCGGATTTGTATAGTTTTCATGGGCGGAGCTGGCCGGATTAGTGAAGCTAGAGTTCGGTCACTTCGGTGCATACTGAGTACTACTCATGTATTGCGTATAGCTAGTGAGAATCAAACTTGTGCTAACTCTTGGCCACTAGCTAAACTAACCAATTCATGATTTTTCCTGTAGTAGTTACCAGTAGTGTTCCCGGCTTTACACATATACGGATTCACATGTGCAGCAATTAGTCAATCGACGAAACAAATGAAACACATCGGAATTAAGGCACTGCATATCTAACTATGCAGATCACCCAAGTATTATTTCGCTACTGGAGGTACCTTAAGTTTCTTGTTCATGGATAAAGTATTGTTCACGAGCTAGGTTAGCAGTATAGCACAACTCATTAGCATTGATTTTGTTTACCTAAAAGAACACCCATATGCATTCATCATTCCGAAATATAGTACAGGTAATCTACAATTCTACATATGTTAAAGGAAACAAAAAAAATTACAATAATAGGTCACGTATTGTTCTTGCTGTATTATTCTTGAAGCATCACCTTTATCTAGATACTAAATCCGTTGATAAATATAAGGCCTATAGTTTAAATGGTCTTGTTGAAAAATATAAGACGTGCATGTAGATTTAATGAGCCTTTCCATCTATACCCTTATTTATTCTCTCTCAACCATATGCATTTATTCATTACCACTTACATAAACTATTATCTCTCATCTTCCAAAACAATTAAGAGGGATATGTAAGTCATTTCCTCTCATGTTTTTCTCAATGTCACCACAACCTTAATCCTTGTGCCAAGTCAAAATACACCTTATATTTATCAACGGATGGAGTACTTACTAGCTCTATGAAGACTGAAAGTATCATGACGATGCTTCTTGACCTATGTAGTAATAGATATACTTTGCTGCTATTCATAAATTGTTTGTGTACATGGCATCTTTTCTGTTTCGTTGCAGGTTGTCATGATGGCAGGTTGTGTGGGTATTGTATAGGAGCATGGGGAGCGCTTCGGACAATAACATGGGGGTAGCGCCCCTAAGGAGGGGCTCATAGAGACAGACCCGTAGTACGGGGAAGGATGCATCGAGTGGTGAGGCTGGACGACAGGCAACATAGCTCTAGGATGATGCGGGTTCATGGTATAGCAGTCAGTCTTCCAGCCATTTAGGCTTCCCAACTGAGCATAGTGCATACGGTTCGATGCCCTACAGATGGGATTAGGGTCGGTACGATCCCAGTCAAAGTTATGACGGATCGAGCATCTCTTAGCCATCTGAATACACTGATACATACGCTGATTCGTACGCACGAGACACATCTGTCAGGTACCTTCACCAGTCAAAGAATTATACTGGCTGGATGGCTCATTATGAATATTGGAAGTCCGTGCCTACCTACCGTGGGACATGACCTAGGATGAATACAAGCAACTGCACGAGAAGATATATCACGAGGTCATTATCAATAACGAGGTGGTCGAGTTTGCACCACAGTCGTACTACTACTCGTAGGTATATAAATACATTGCTATCCGTGCTTTGCATGATCATACTCCTTTAATTTTGTATCTTCTTGCAATATATGTTCATACTGCATACTCATTCTTAAATTATGGTTCTTGTAGGTGGTTCGAGACTTCGGACTGAGCGTTCCATTCTGGCGTCATCCGTGCTTTCACAGATAGTTCTTACGTGTTCCTGCATGGTAATATTTGTGATGTATATATGTGATAAATTGTCATATGTATCAATTTTACTCCATACCTATTAATTGTGATGCAAATATATGTCGATTGTTTCCAATTGTAAACCTCAAAATCCGAATATCAGTCGAAATGCTGTCAAATTTTTTAACTTCACGGATTGATAATAATCTAAAAATTTTATGCCAAAATTAATGATGCATCAGGAGTCGGGATCATCCAAACAAAATTTCAAAATTTCCTGATGTGATTTCAAGCATTTTCCATTCAGATATCACAATTGTCTAAATTTTTAAAAATTTCTTGAGCTTCACTATCACCTGAAATTTTTATGGGAAAATTATGACATGTCAGTACAATGCACAAAAAAATTCAAAATTTTCTAAATTTTCAAACGTCGTTTGTTCCATTTTTCATTCGGTTCAACTTTGCGGTCAGCGTTTTATCAGGACGGTAGTAATGTTTGAATTTTTAAAAATTCTTCAGGTTTCATAATTATTTGAAATTTTTATGATAACATTACTGATGTGTCAGGACTATGCACAAAAATTTCAAAATTTTTAGACTTTGTTTGAACTGGATTTCGCCCGATTAAATTTGGCCGAGATCTCGGTGAAACCACCCGAAATCTCGGATTTCCGGGTGCAAAACAAATCTAGATTTGAAATTTCGTTTTTATGTTTCATTAGAAATTAGTTTGAAATTTCCATATCTCGATAAAATTTTAATCTCGGATCACTTGTAGATATTGAGCGAAAATGAGATTTCAAATCTACGATCTTAATATTGAGCTGAAGTTTCTGTTTCTAGGAGGTTGCCTCGAAGCGGGTTAAAAACTGGATTTCACCTCGGCGAGTGAACTGCTTGTTGGAAGAAAGTTTGACCGTCACGCACCACACCAAGCATGGAATCAAGGACACGGTAAAACACATGACCGGCCGACCAGGCCTCTCTCATGCATACTTTTTACCGTCTCTCCTTCCACTTGCATGTGTGTGTAATTATATTGTTCAATGTCGGCCTGGCATCTCACCGTAAAACAAAATGAATGCGACCTCGGTAATCTAAGTCGTAATCTTTACTCCAACCAGGAGAGGAAATGGATCCGGTTCCTGTCCACCTTAGTTTACTTTATATATATATATATATATATATATATATATATATATATATATATATATATATATATATATATATCAGTTTTGTTCTATATAGAAAAGTGATAAAAGAGTAGATAGAAGAGAGCCGGTTGTTATACAAGAGCTAGTATGGCACAGAAAACAAGATATATTAGTTATGTAGAAGAGAGAAGAGATAGTTATTATACTGCATTTAGAGAAAACATTTAGAGATGGTTATTGTACAAGCTGGCTCTATTACTTACTGTAGGTGACATTGATGAAAGATGCAGTAAGTAGTGAATTTTGTTATTGTACTTGCTCTTAGACCAGAGGGAATTCCCAATAATTTGATATTGTTGCTTATTATTAGAGGAGAAAAAATAGTATGAGATTTCAGATATAACCACTTCGACAACTTTATAGTAGAGTGCGTTACAAAAGTATATAGTGGTAAAAAATATAAGGTGTATTTTGATTTTATATAAGTATTAAGGTTGTTGTGAAATTGAAAAATACGAGAGAAAATGACTTCGATACCCTCACTTAATTGTCTTAGAAGTTTAGAGATAATACTTATGTGAATGGTAGCTTTTATCCTGATATTTTGTTTCTTACGAACATCCAAATTTTAGACCTTTAGATCAAAGTATCAAACAATCCATCAAAACACAATCCCACCTCCCTTCACGTCTTACGGATCTCAACGCATATCCAATGCTCCAAAATTTAGATGTTTTTTTGCTAAGAAAACATCCGAGTGATGTTTATCAAAACCCATAAATAAATGCATATGTTTGAGAAAATAAATAGATGTATAATAGAAAAAACATCATTAAATCTAAATGAAAGTATTATATTACAAACAATACCATTTAAACTAGTGGACATATATTTCTCTGCGGGTGGAGTATTTAGATAGATGAGAGGGAATTCCTAGGTGAAGAGAGATAACTTCACTAATTATTTTGTTTCCTAAAATAACTTCCACTTCACAAAATGGCAATATGGTTAAGAGCCAGTTTTGTGTAATAACTTCCACTTCACCCGTGTTTGGGGTGATCTTATTACACATGCCTTAAGTATCAAACAAATTTTCTCCCCCTCACGGCTATGCACGGATGGATCTGGCCTACTCGACGGGCTCAGCACCCAGACGGGACACGTCGGACAGATCAGCACGGAACCGCATCCTGCGTCTTTTGGTACCATTATCATCTTGTGTCGCTAGATAGAAAATCAACGCGCGAGATGCACCCGGCTGGATGCATTGTAGCTACAGTAAATACTGCATCACTTTTTAGCGTGCTGTGTATTGTAGCGTTCAACCATGTGGCCATCCCTTCTTTATCTAATCGATATGGTAGGACGAATGGCAGAACACTGTAGCCTTTTGGAATTTTTTTATTTAATATTTTATTAAATCTTTTTTTTCGAAACTAGTCGTTAGGTATGAAAATTGCAAAAAAGGGTGCCCATCGCCTGTATATAGGGCGATCGCCTCATATACGGGCGATAGGCGCCAAGACTAACGGCCGTTAAACGACTCACCCATCTATCCCCCCAAACACGGGCGATCGCCTAGTGCACGGGCGACGGGCAGCAACGGGCACAGGTGGCGCATTCGGCAGCCGAGAGCTAGGAGGAGGAGGAGGAGAATAAAAAGAAGAAGAAGAAGAGAAAGAAGAAGAAGAAGAAGAAGAAGAGGGGAAGAGAAAAGGGGAAGAAAAAATCAATTCGTCATTTTTGTGGAGGTAAATTTAGGATTTTTTTTAGGATTGTGTACTATTTAGAAATTTAATGTAGTATTTAGTTTTTAGAAATTTCAGGATTGTGTAGCATTTACTATGTACAAATTTAATGTAGTATTTAGTATATGAAAATTGAATACAGTAGAAATATTAGGCAATATTTAGAAATTTAATTTAGTAGGGTTAATGTAACGTGGTAGAAATTTAATATTAGGCCGTATGGTAGGCAAGTCGAATTACTTATTTATAGTCGAATTTTTTAGTACGATCAATATACGTTTTGTATATTGTATTTTTGAGTAATATATTTATGTCGGACGTTGCAGCATGTCTGAGAAATTGTATTTTCAAATATTTTATGGAGATGGGGAGATAGCGCAGGGGACGGATGGGGTGGATTTATCATCATTTTCAAGAGTCGTACGGGGCATATCTAGACTGAGTGATAGAACATACAGGGGTTTGTTGGAGTGGCTATCTTGGATGTTCAATTTGGATGCCCAAAGCTGTTGATTCTTGAGTCGAGCGTTAGTAAACCGTCTGCGCAAGACTGTTTTTATGGAGAGTTTATCCCTATTAACGCGACATCAACATGGAGGAGCTATGTTGGTTTTGCGGTAGAGCGGGGTTGGCCGCTGATGTTGTTGGTACAGTGCTACCCGATAGATCCATCGGTGTCTCAAGTTCGTGATGTCGGGTAGATATTACAGGGGAGGGGACGTCAAATATAGAATGATGCAAAGATGAAGGTGGCGAGGAGCCCAGAGACGAGGAGCACGAGACTGGAGGTGGCGAGGGTATTAGGGGGGCTGAGGAGACAGTGGTGGAGGCGCGAGGGGTGGCCGACGAGGGGGAGGAGGTGGAGGGCATAGTTCACCTGATGGAGGAGGAGGACCATGTGGATAAGGAAGTCCATGATGGTGAACACTCCGACGAGGAGGACAATGCTCCTGAAGTGCCTATCCCTGGTGCGTGGACCAATTACAATTTTGAAGACCTAACAATGAATGAAGGGAACATTGATGCATGGGAGTATCATGAGAACGAGGTCACGCAGGGGGCCATATATAAAGACAAGGAGGCTGTGATGGATGCGGTGAAGTACTGGGCAATATCTCTTTGGCGGCAATTCAGGGTAGTGAAGTCCAGCAAAAAGGATAAGACGTGAAATGCGTAGTTGATTCGTACCCATGGCAGGTGCATGCATACAAGGGGAAGTGGAAGGACTATTGGAAATGTTCCATAGTTTTGGAGCATAACTGCGAACTGGAAGAAGCGGAGTAGGGACACCGCAATCTGTCATCCACTTGGGTGGCAAATGTGTTTTATGGTCAGATCGTGGACAATCCGCTTTCTGAGCCTCGATCTATTATCACAGCCGTGGAGGAGAGGTATCGAGTACAAGATTAGCTACGGAAAGGCATGGAGAGCGAAAAGGACAGCTCTGCAAATACGATTCGGGACATACGAGGCTTCCTACGAGAATATTCCCCACTTGCTCGTGGAAATAGCACGTAGGAATCCCTGTACATCAATCGACCTTGCGGAGTTTCTTGCGGTGGTGTGTCTTGTTTGGTAAGTGGGTCTTGCAACAAGGCCTTCTTC